>OX451735.1:1086521029-1087121029 GCA_948472305.1 Vicia faba
TATCACACGTACGCTATTACAAAGCTTCGGAGAAGGGAGTACAAAACCATAAAATCGGGGGAAAAATAGAGTAAACCCTAATTAACTATTACATATTGTAGTAGTTACATAATCGGGAAAATTAATGCGAAAGTAAACACGCGAAGATTAAAAATCGTTTTGTAATCGATTGACAAAAAAGTTTTGATAATCATCCTAAAGTTTAATTATTTTTAATTAATCAAAAAAGTTAGGTAATTAAATTAATCAAGATTAATTATCCTAATTAATTTAATAAATCAAAAATCAAAAATAATTTATGAGAAAGAAACTAATTCTAATTTGTTTTAATGTTGATTAAAAAATAATTAGGGTTTATTAAAAAATTAGGGTTAAGGTAAAAAGAGAAAATAATGTTAGTAAAAATAGAGAAAAATAATGTTGGAGATGAGTGGTGAACTCATGCCCCCAAGACCTTCATGCAGCATGCATACCTCCAGGCCAAGCTTGCCTTGGTATCAAGGTAACGCCTCCAACATGCTTTGTAATCAACCTGCAAAAATATGAGAAATTAAAGAAACAAATGTCAAAAAGCTGGATTGAACCCAGGCCCTTTGAGACTAATGCTTTATCGCGTGCGCTTCTGCCACTGGGGTGGCTGTTTCATCCATTTATATTATTGAAACGATAAATATATAATATATAAACCAATACTTTGGCCGGAGAAGCGCCGGAGTCCTAGCTCCGATCGTCTTCTCCGGCGATCCAATTCTTACACCTGCAAAAATAGAAAATGTTAGCGCATGAAGAGAAATATACCCCCATAAATCAAGACTTCTGAATCCATTGGTGGTGTTTTCATGGGCTAAATTACAAGGGATTGAGAGTTATAACAACAACATATGAAACTGGTGCTAGCATGGTGTTTCACGATTCAGGGTGCATGGGACTTCCATGACTGTTCTAACATGCGCTATCAATACTCATAAATAAGTTAGGGACGTTAGTATATGTTAAAGCAAATAAGAAAGTAAGATATGAATGTCATGAGCATGATGAGACCGGATATGTCATGTAGTGTGATTTACATGTTTTGGACCATCAAATTTGGTCCAAACTTACTCTATATGCTTGCTGGAAGAGAATGGAACGAAGGCTTTATGGTGAAAGGGCTTGAAAATAGGGTTTGAAAACTTTAGGGTTCTTGAAAAAGTTTGATGTTTTTTTTGACAATTTTGAGGCAAAGATTTTCTTGTCCTAGTTCTCTCTTTAATATCTGAATATATAGAGAAATTTAGGGCAACCAAATGATGGGCTTGGACTCTTGTAGTAAGATATAATTTTATCTTATTTATTTTATATTATTAATGAATTAAATCAAAAATAATAAAAATAATTAAAATAAGACAAGTCCAACGGGTGTATGAATGAATTATGAGGTGTATGGAGAGTATAATACACATTTGGACTCTTAAACCATGGCCCAATAGTCCAAAATATCAAGCTTGCTCAATTTGAACTTCATGCATTTGCTCAAAATTTCCCAATTTGCAATGGTCATAACTCACTCAATTTTTATCTTTTAAAAGTGATCTTATACTTTTTGGAAAGCTCAAGATGTCCTATATAACCTATATGTCTATCATTTTTGCTTTTGAAGAATTTATCTTAATGTAAGTTGTCTTGACAAAAAGTGTCTTTTTGTTAACTTTTGAAATGACCTGTAATGTATTGACTTATATCTCTCAAATGATGCATATTTTGGACTTGAGCTTAGAGAGCCAAAGTTGTAGAGGATTGAATTCCCTTAAAAATGAGTTTGGTTGGGGAAAATCTGATGAAGCATGTGAAAGTTATGTTTGGTCAAAGTTCAGTTGACTTCTCCTAAGGAAACCCTAATTTGGCAACTTTTGACTTTTTATGATTTTAGGGCTTTCCTTGAGGAATCATGATCAAACCTTGATCAAATAATGGATATCACTTCAAAATGTTTATGTTGACCAAAAATCTTGAAGTTTTACTATATGTTGACCACAATTGACTTTTTTACCCAATACAGTTGATTTTCAGTCATCTGAGCAATTGACTGAGCAAACTTGTGATGCAAGGCTTGAAACTTGACATGAGAATTCTTGAAGATCTTTGGAGAACCATGAAAACCACTTGATAACCCAATCTTCCTTGAGAAATACCAAACCCTAGTTGTGGACACATTGCTTAGGAGGAGAATTTGTCTAATCAATTCTTGAGCCACCTTGAGCATTTGAGGACCCTTTGAGAATGTATTGAAGAAAAATGGGAGGGAAAATTTTGGAGTACAACAGCTGCCCCTGTTCAATCTTCTTAAACATGAAGAGTTAGATTTACATGTCCTTCACTCACGACTTGAAGGTAGAAGGTGATTGAACACTTAAGTGCTCAGAAATTTGCACTCGCTTGTGCACGAAGTAACACTGTTGGTTGATTATACCGAGAATGGGCTTAAATGTGCCATTTGGAGAGTAATGGGATGTCAAGGATGGGATTATAGATTCCATCCAGAGTAACTGTTGTCGGGAATATCACAATAAGTCTACGCCTGACTTTGTCTTAGAAGATGTATTTGGAATGAGTCTACGTCCGACTTTGTTCAAAAGAATATCGAAGTGAATCTACACTTAATTTTATCTGAATGATGTACTAGAATGAGTCTACGCCCGACTTTGTCTAGAAGGTATGTTGGAATGAGTCTATGCTCGACCTTGTAGCAGAAAGTGCCCCATTGTGTAACAAAAGTAGTATTTTCCATGTCTTCCGGTGTCATCTTGATCTAATTATACCCTGAGAAACCATCCATGAAGGAGAATACCTTGTGTTGAGCGGTTTTGTCGACAAAAACATCAATATATGGAAGTGGGAAGTCATCTTTAGGGCTGGCCCTGTTCAGATCCCTGTAGTCTACACACATATGTACCTTGCCGTCTTTCTTTGGTACCAGAATAATATTTGCAACCCATTAAGGATATGATGTCACTGCTAAGAACCCTGTGTTGAATTGTTTCATAACCTCAGCCTTGATCTTCTCTGACATCTCGGGACGCATACGGTGAACTTTCTGTTTTATCGGAGCACAAGCCTCTTTCATCGGCAGACGGTGAACCAGGATATCAGTATTCAACCTTGGCATGTCTTCGTATGAACAAGCAAATATCTCAACATATTCATGAAACATCTGTATTAACCTGTTCTTGACACCATCCTCTAAGTTGGTTCCTATCTTGACTTCTTTCCTATATGTTTCAGAACCCAAGTTTACCACTTCAACTGGCTCCTCATGTGGTTGAATAGATTTCTCCTCTTGCACCAACAGTCTGGAAAGTTCTCCTGGTATCTCACAATCTTCCTCACCTTTGTCCTCGGCTTGGTAGGTCAAATTTTCAAAGTCATGAGTGGAAATAGCAGAATCGTTATCAATGGGATCCAGAGTGGATGTGGATCTTCAATGTATTGTGTGAGTGTGTGTAAGAACACATATCTATTTGAAAGTGATAAAAGTGAAAAGAAAGAGAGCACAAAATTTGAATGAAAAACGTCCAATGTTTTATTAAATTAAAATATGTTTATGAAATGACAACCCTTAACAAATGAATCGTTGTGCCCCGGGTAGAGCACAAGGCTTAATGTCATTGTTCAAATATTACAAATCCAAAAACTTAAAAGTGATAAAAAAACATAAATATAGTTATTACTTCTGACTAAAGGAGATAGAGATAATGTCTTCTTCCTTCTGGTTGCTGATCCCATTGCCAATGGTAGGAAAGATCCAGCTGTCGAGGTCATGATCAACATCTTTTGTAGTAGAAACAACATCAATAGCATTAAAACCCTTGTCGTGCTTATGCATGGGTGTGGAATCATATTTGGAGTCTCTAGAGGATCAAACTCAATTTCCTTGTTGTCAATCATATCTCGAATTTTTTGTTTTTCAGGCTCCAACAGTTATTGGTGTCATGCCCAGGATTGTCAGAATGATAGGCACATCTAGCGTTTGGATTGTACTTAGGAGAGGAGGTGTTGGGGTTCTGAGGAGAATCCCTTAGCGTAATCAGCTTTGCTTTCAGTAAATGTTGTAATGCCTGAGACAATGGCATATTAATCTTGGTAAAATGCCTTCTCGAAGCATATGACCTACGCATATTGCCCTATTGTTATTGTTGAACAGGTGCAGGATTAGAAATTAGTACCGCTCCCACAGACTGATTGCGGTCAATTTTACCACGACCCTTCTAGACATAAACAATATTGGTTTCCTTTTTATTATTTAATGTCTTCTTTACAGCACTCAAAGACGCAGTCACTTGAATTTTTCCGCTCTTAATACCACTTTCAACTTGTTCCCCAGTTAGAATCAGTTTAGTGAAACTAGACAAAGAACTCCTAACCAGATGATTAAAGGATGGGCCTGTTAGAGTACCCATGAACATATCAACTAGATATCAGTCAAACAAGGGATGTTGCACCCTTCCAGCTAAGTCTCTCCACTTCTGGGCGAATTCTTTGAACCCTTCATTCGAACCCATAATCATGTTTTATAATTGCACGCGAGTTGGTGCAAGGTTAGCATTGTATTGATATTGCTTGTAGAAAGCAGCGACCAAGTCTTCCCAAGTATGGATGTTGGTTCCCTCCAACTGATAGAACCACTCGAGTTGTGTACCAGACAAACTTTCTTGAAAGAAGTGAACCCAGAACTTTATGTCTATAGTATGAGGTTGGATCTTCCGAACATAGGACCTCATATGAAGTTTGGGACAAGAAATACCATCATATTTAGAAAAATCATGGACTTTGAACTTGTGAGGGACAACTACCCCCGGAATAAGACCCAATTCTCCTAAATCCAATCCAGGCACTTTCTGTATTTCCATGGCCTTAAGATGGTCTTCTAATTGTTTGTATATGTCTTCAGCAGGAGGATATTGTTCATCAGAATAGTCTTCATCCTCAAAAATTTTACCAAAACCAAGGTTGCTTCCACCTTCAGCCCTGACACTTCTATTATCCTGCTCTTGGTTGTCATCTTCATCAGAGGTGATGTCAGCAGTTTGAACTTGTTTAGCAAGACCTTTGAATCTTCTTCTCATGTTGAGAATATAAATTGGCTTCCGAGTCTTCTTCTTTTTGGCGATGAGCGCCATCATCTCTTTCTTCCCCTAGGCTAAGTTCAAGAGTGTTTCATGGAATTGGGCATTTTGTGCTTGGAGTTCCTTAACAGTCTGTTCAAGAGCCATCTTTTACTGAAATAAACAGCAAGAAGATGATAAAACTTGTATTGGAAGACCTGTTATGTAATGATGCATGATATGTAGATGCAATGTTTTCAAGGATCTCGCAGGGTAAAGAAAAGTGAAATGTCAGAAGTTGAATCTGGCTGCAGCTTTGACTAAATAACTTCGTGTTGTTGAATTCCCTTCTATGAGAATCAAGCTCACCATGTCGAGTGGGTCCTAGCCTTTGACTCAAAATAACGTACTTCAGTCTTTGACGGCTTTGGTTAGAGGAAAATAAATCCCCTTGCCCCTTGCTAGACGTTGGTTCATGATACTTTGACGGCATTTGGTTATAGGAAAATAAATCCTCTTTCCCCTTGCTAGACGCCTGGTTTAGATCAACCTGCATCATAGACCCTTGAGATCCTTGAAATGGTTAGTGAAAATGATAAGGTATGATGTCATGATGTTGTGATGTTATGATGTCATGCTCAAATAGATAATCAAACACAAGCAAAGCACGCAAAGGCCTTAGGTTTAAGGCTCGCATGAGGTTTGTAGGTAAGTACCCTCTTGAAGTTTAGTTGGCTCAACCTGTCCTATAGAAGTAACCGGGTTCTATGGATCTCAATATCACTGATCTTTCCCACAAGCTTTGTCTAGCACGATAACTAACTCGCCACCAAACAAAACTCGAGAGTCAAATCTCAATGAGTGTAGTATCGAGTATCAACCAACTTTGGACTGCACTAAAGTTGGCTATCTCATTACCTTCCAGTGGCTAAGTTGGGTAAATTAAGGTTCTAAGGTCAGTTAGTGCTTATGACACCATGCGACAGCCTAGTATGCCCCCCGACTGACTCGAGGGATACCAGTACAAACCAATGTGTCGCACTAACATAGCCATCATCTCAACCATATCGGTATATGCCGTATAGTTTCCATGATCAATTACTACTTACCTAAAACGTTCCTCAGATCCGGGTATTTGCAAGAAATAACACCCAAACACCCTTTAAAAATAAAACAGACAAAACAAACAAGGAAAACATTTTAAAAGTGATTTATCTCTAAGGTAACCCAACTTTTATTTCCCCAACAGAATCACCAGTTCTGTAATACGGTAGGAGAACTAACTTGGTTTTTCATTTTATCCCAAATGTTGCGGATAACAAGAGTCGCCACTGATTTTTCTTTTATCCAATAAGGAAAGGGTGAAAAAACAGGAAAAACCTTCGATAATTTTGAGTTCAGGGGGTAAGTTATGAAAAGGGAAGGTGTTAGCACCCTTTTCATCCGTAGTTATCTACAGGCTCTTAATCGCTAACTCACTTTGTTTGAAATGCTTTTTTTGGGTAAGTGTATTTAAAAATATTTTGAAAATTCCTAAGTACGGAAACTTTGTAATGATTCTCGTATTAGTTGAGAATGCATACAAAGTGTTTGTTTTGAAAATATTTCAGATAAAAGTGTTTGTGTAAAAATATGTTTTTTTGTAAGCAAGCGATTACGAGCTATCTACCTACTCAAAAGTCTTTCTTGTTATTTTCCTCCTCCTTTAGATAGTGCTACACTACCATTAGTTACTAGGAAGCCCTATTGTTAGATGTGAAGGGACGGCCATGGGTCATCGTACAATCATCGAAGGCAACTCGTAAAGACGCTTTAGAAATTATCGTCTTAGGGACTAGATCATTTACTGAATGCAACATCGAAAGGATCATCGAGGGACTATGATCTTTTGTATTGGAGGGACTTTCTAAAGCGTCCCCACATTTGAGGGATATGACTATTTTTATTCGAAGGCAACGAGTGGGGTTACCCTAGAGGTAAGTGTTTGGAAAGTGTATTGAATTTAGTTATTTTATCTTGATTAGGGTTATCTAACGGTTGATTTTAGATCTTGCCATACATACCCTAGTTACTAGTAGTAATAAGGAAAGCAGTAAATTGCGGAAAGTAAAGGTCCTACGCTATTACAAAGCTTTGGGGAAGGGAGTAAAAAAACATAAAATCGGGGGGAAAAAAGAGATTAAACCCTAATTAACTATTACATACTATAGAAGTTGCATAATCGGGAAAATTAACGCGAAAGTAAACACGCGAAGATTAAAAATCATTTTTTAATTGTTTGACGAAAAAAGTTTTGATAATCATCCTAAAGTCTAATTGATTTTTAATTTAATCGAAAAAGTTAGGTAATTAAATTAATCGAGATTAATTATCCTAATTAATTTAATAAATAAAAAATTAAAATTAATTTATGAGAAAGAAACTAAACCTAATTTGTTTTAATGTTGATTAAAAAATAATTAGGGTTTATTAAAAATTTAGGGTTAAGGTAAAAAGAGAAAATAATGTTAGTAAAAAATAGAGAAAAAGAATGTTGGAGATGAGCGTTGAACTCATGCCCCCCAAGACCTTCATGCAGCACGCATACCACCAGGCCAAGTGCGCTTTGGTTTCAAGTTAACGCCTCGAACATGCTTTGTAATCAACGTGCAAAAATATGAGAAATTAAAGAAACAAAATGTCAAAAGGCTGGATCAAACCCAGGCCCTTTGAGACTAATGCTTTATCGCGCGCGCTTCTGCCACTGGGGTGGCTGTTTTATTCGTTTATATCATTGAAATGATAAATATATAATATATAAACAAATACATTGGTCGGAGAAGCGCCAGAGCCCTAGCTCCGATCGTCTTCTCCAACGAGCCAATTCTTACACCTGCAAAAATAGAAAACGTTAGTGCATGAAGAGGAATCAACCCCCCTAAATCAAGCCTTCTGAGTCCAATGGTTGTATTTTCATGGGCTAAAACGCAAGGGATTGAAATCTATAACGATAACATATGAAATTGGTACTAGCATGGTGTTTTATGATTCAGGGTGCATGGGACCTCTATGACTGTTCTAACCTGCGCTATCAATACTCATAAACAAGTTAGGGACGTTAGTATATATTAAAGCAAACAATAAAACAAGATATGAATTTCATGAGCATGATGAGACCGACGATGTCATGTAGTGCGATTCACATGTTTTGGACCATCAAATTTGGTCCAAACTTACTCTATATGCTTGCTGGAAGAGAATGGAACGAAGGCTTTATGGTGAAAGGGCTTGAAAATAGGGTTTGAAAACTTTAGGGTTCTTGAAAAAGTTTGATGTTTTTTTGACAATTTTGAGGCAAAGATTTTCGTGTCCTGGTTCTCTCTTTGATATCTGAATATATAGAGAAATTTAGGGCAACCAAATGATGGGCTTGGACTCTTGTAGTAAGATATAATTTTATCTTATTTATTTTATATTATTAATGAATTAAATCAAAAATAATTAAAATAATTAAAATAAAACAAGGCCAACGGGTGTATGAATGAATTCTGAGGTGTTTGGACTCTTAAACCATGGCCCAATAGTCCAAAATATCAAGCTTGCTCAATTTTAACTTCATGCATTTGCTCAAAATTTCCCAACTTACAATGGTCATAACTTACTCAATTTTTATCTTTTAAAGGTGATCATGGACTTTTTAGAAAGCTCAATACGTCTTATACAACCTCTATGGTTATCATTTTTGCTTTTGAAGACTTTATCTTAATGTAAGTTGTCTTGACAAAAAGTATATTTTTATTGACTTTTGAAATGACCTGTAATGTATTGGTTTATATCTCTCAAATGATTTATTTTTTGGACTTAAGCTTAGAGAGACAGAGTTGTATAGAATTAAATTCCCTTCAAAATGAGCTTTGGTTGGGGAAAAGCTGATGAAGCATGTGAAAGTTATGCTTGGTCAAAGTTCAGTTGACTTCTCCTAAGGAAACCCTAATTTGGCAACTTTTGACTTTTGATGATTTGAGGGCTTTCCTTGAGGAATCATGATCAACCCTTGATCAAATGATGGATACCACTTAAAAATGTTGATATTGACCAAAATTCTTGAAGTTTGACTGTATGTTGACCATAATTGACTTTTTTACCTAATATAGTTGATTTTCAGTCATCTGAGCAATTGACTGAGCAAACTTGTGATGCAAGGCTTGAAACTTGACATGATCATTCTTGAAGACCTATGGAGAACCATGAAAACCACTTGAGACCTTTAGAACCAAATATTACTTGATAAATACCAAACCCTAGTTGTGGACCCATTGCTTAGGAAGAGAATTTGTCTGATCAATTCTTGAGCATTTGAGGACCCTTTGAGAATGTCTTGAAGAAAAATGGGAGGGAAAATTTGGAGTAAAACATAGAGGATCTAGGACATATGGCTTATACTCAGGATTTATGTTGAATGGTAGTTTAATAACTTGTACCCTATCCAAAACCCATCGAGTGTAAGGTTATTTCGCCACAACATTCTTTCTTTCGGCCTTTCTCGTGTTTACCTTATTCCAAGCTCAGATGATCTTGTTGAGCAACTTTTGGTCATTTTTTCCCATGTCATAAATGATTAATTGTTGAAGTTGTTCATCACAGGGTTTATCCTTCAAGGGTACCTGAGTTGTTGCAAAGCTAAAGTAGGGTCGTAATTGATGCAACCATGCGACCCAATCAACGGAACATTCGAAAAATTACCACATATGTAAATGATATCTCCAATGTTTAGTCTCCTTGAATACCACAACACAGAATCAGCAGTAAGAGACCTTAATTTTTGAGGCCATTCATATCGTGTCAAAGTTTTAATCATGTAGTCCTCCTTATAGATATGAGACATAAACCAAGAATATAGAAGAGGAATACAACAGTTCAGTGTACCACTCCCCTTTACGTAACGAGTGTGAAGAGTATGGTAAATATAGGCAAGTAGAGCGGGAGTTGGGTCTGCATTTAAAGCTTTTACGCCCCAAAATACACTAATAGATGCAAGGCCAATATAGTCCAAAGTTCACGGAAACAAAAATACACCAAAGACCAGTAGTCCTAAACAATCAATACAAGACTCCCATTCTTTCTTATTGGCAAAAGAAAGGGATTTAGCCTCCAAGTATTGTCTTTTAATCCCTTGTACATCACCTTCTTTTTTGTAATTAAGTGAGAACTCAGGATAAGGGATTCCTAAACTTTTTGCTAAGTCCTTAACATCAATTGTTTGTCCAATTCCCACATAAGCTTTTTCCTTAGAAAAATTTAAGAACCTATCAAATTCTTCCAAAGTCGATGCTAGTTGAAAGTTTTGAAAGGTAAAACACCTCAACGGAGGATCGTATAACTGAACCAAGGTAGAGATAGAATCTAATTGTACATCTACTATTGTCAACTCAAGGGTATCCCCATAATGGCGAGTAAACATCTTTAAAGCTCTTTCAGACAGTTTCCCTTTGATAATCTTGATTTTGTCATATTTGGCTTGACATCACTAACACGGACAAGTTGTTTCCCTCTGGAATCCATTTTTATGATACTCATCAAAACCTTTGATAATTATTATTTTAATCCCATGAATAAGACAACAAAAAATGAAAAAATGATGAACATTTGAAATGCAAGATGTATGAATGCATGATGATGCAACATAGTGACGGGATTTATGAAAGGTGTCCTTAGTTGGTAGGTTCCTAGTTTTGGCCTACAGATATCCCACCCTCCCCATAAGGAGGTTTCCTTAAGGGTGTCATGGATAACACTAGAGGGAAAGGCATAATGGCCTCCCTTAAGCAGAGCCTCTTTGTAGACCTAAACTTTCGTCTCTAAGGTCGTAAAAGGTCTCACCATGAGATTTTAGTTTAAGGGTTATACAAAAAGTCATAGGTTTCATTCCAAAGTACTAACCCCAAAGAGGATACCTCTTGAGACATATTTCTTTTTTTGGAATTCCACCGACTCTAGGCGAAGTCGTCACAAAAACTCATAGGGATGATGTATCCCCTTGGCCAATAGACGAACCTTCTTTCTAAGGTTTTGAAAATATTTTTTTTTTGAAATAAAATCCCGCCAACAAATGAATAACACAATAAATAAAATAATAGAAAATAAATATATAAAATAATTAAAAAAAGACAAATATGGAAAGCAAAAAAGCAAGAAACCCTAACCAATAACCTAAACTTAGAAGGATGAGGCTTCTAAACCGTAGCGTTGAGTCGCCAACAGAGTTGCTAGCTATAATAACCTGCTAAAAAATATAGAGTCGCCACCATTAATTTTTATCCTAAGGATGGGAATATAACGGATAACCCTAATTTGATCAGAGATCCTAAGTTCCTTACACACTTTAGACGAAGGAAATGTGTTAGGCACCCCTCATCTACCTTGTTCACAAGGATACTAGGGATTATATTAAAGGTTTAGGAATAAGGTTTTGATTTTTTTAATTAAGGGAACTCGCCACGATTTTAAGTCGTATGCCTAAGTATCCTCTTATGAGGAATTAGAGTCACAATTCGTAGTTCATAGTTGTTTGATTAGTTTTTTTAAGGATTATGGAAATATCTCAAATTCTCCTTGAACCAAGTTTGGATGTGTGAATAAAGGAATTTGTAGACGTATGTTGTACCCCAAAATTTGCCCTCCCATTTCCCCAACATTTTCTCATCACAAGACCTTTGAAGATCAAGATACAGTTAGGGTTTCCTCTGCTTAAGACTTCACCTTGCACTGTGGACTCAAATTAGGGTTTGTGTTTGCCCAAGGATGTTTTGACCTGAAAAGCCTAAAATGACTTTCATGCTTCATGTTGGACTCCCAAGTTTACCCATGCCAAGTTTCAAGTCTTGATTCCAAGTTTTACCCAGTCAATTGGACAGTTGACCTAGAAATCAGCTGTATTGGGGAAAAAGTCAACTGTGGCCAATTGACAGTCAAACCTCATGAAATTTAATCCACATCAACATTATGAACTCATATGGACCATTTGATCAAGTTTGGATCACAATTCCACAAGAAATTTGATCAGATCACCAAAAGGGCAAAATGGTCATTTTTAGGGTTTTGACTGCACAAAGGCAATTTTTGACTGTTTGACCTAGCCAATGGCAAACCAAGCTCACATATGGACTCAAGGACCCCATGGAATTATCTTGACACATTCATCAAGCTCAAAAGATCCCAAGTACACAAGATTGACAGTTGAATTTCCCAGTCAATTGATCAATTTTGACTGTATACTGAAAAGTCAAACTTTGACTTTTTGGTCAAAATCAAGAGTCAAGATTCATTTTTCACCAAAACATGCCAAATCATGAAACTTGTTCACCAAGAAATCACAAAATGCAAATTAGGGTTAGAAAATGGAATTTTTCATAACTTAGAATTTTTCTAAGTTATGGAAAACCCTAATTTTTTCCCAACTTTGCCCCATCTTTTCACCATGATCCATTGGGATTCAAACAAAAGTCAAAACATGAAAGTTGTAGCTTGTTGCATAGTCTACAACTTTGATTCACAAAGTTTTCTCATTTGAAGCTTGTATCTCAAGTTATAATTTTTTGAATAAGGGCACTAAACCATCTTTTAACTTAGTGAAATTTGACCTATTTTGACAAGGTTTTCTACCCTACTTCAAGGCCACTTTTCATACCCTTCCACTTGGAATTTTGATTTGCATTTCAAAGATGGATTGTAGTACACATTCCAAGCTTTCCAAAATGTCCAAGAACTCATCAAACAACCTCATAACTTGAGAGATTCGAATTTCACAAGTTGGCAAAAATTCACTTTTATTCTTCATCAAGACATGTTCATAATCTTGCCAATTTGAAATCAGTTTGCTTTATGCTTGATTACAGGTCCTTGAACCATTTCATACTCAATAATTTAATGCATATTCAATGTGTTAAGGTCATGTTCTTTGTGTTCTAACATTGCATAATGGTTTAATCCTAAACTAGATAAAGTGAAATTTCCATTTTTGAAAAGTTTAGCTTTATGTCAAGTTTGTAATCCAACAAGTACATGAAAGATCTGCTTTGCACAAGATTATGTGCATAACACACTGATCAAGAGAGGCTTATGCAGCACATTAGGAGGCCCCCTACTAACCTAAAACAACCAACTTGCTTTTGTTGCTTAAGATAGAAGAAAAGTCCATAACTTATGCAATCTCTCATCTCAGCTTACATACACAACACAAAAGCTATCAAACACATTCCATAGACCAAATCCAAGCTAACACACGAGCCCTTGCCATCTGAAACACTCCCATTGCTCTAATCACCTCAAAACTGCACAAACAGGGGAGCCCCTGCAGTTTGAGTGCAAACTCCCAATCCCTTCGAGCATTTTGATCCAAACCTTTTCCTCTACCTTCCCTACAACATATGCAAGCTAACCATGTCCTAAAATCAGACCTGTAACACCTCCAAGCCACTTCACCATTTTTAATTTTCTGTTTTGCAGTTGGAGTTCATTAGCTCGATTCAGGGAGTTTCAAGACAAAGTAGGAATTGGAAAAGCTCCCTTACACTTCAAGGAAGCTGTACAAGTCATCATTTCACTCTGAAACATCCTTCATTTCCAAGCTCGACTCCAACTGAACAGGTACATTCATGGAGTTCTATCTCCCTGGTTAGGCATTGTTAGCTTTAGATTTTTGAAGAAAACATGTCACAATCATAGCCCTGAACATGCTCATATGTTTAGATTTAATTTATATTTCATGTGCTTAGAGAATTTCATGTCTGAACATTGATGAAAAGTTAGGTCAGAAATGGGGGGGAGAGAAATTCTCCCTCATCTTAGAGAGACAGGTCATGTTCTTTATATGGTTGAAACCGTCTCTTAATGCTCTACACTTTTCATGTTATGAGTTTTGCTTGAAAGTCCAGGAATCCAGAGATAAAAAACGCGTGTTTTAGCTTGAAGAAGGCTGTACAGAGGTTGAAGAAGAAGTGGTCTGGGCTGGGCCTGGATTTATTTTCTTTTCACACCCCATTTTCATGTTTACACCCCCCTGAGCCCATTTGTTCATTTCTTAACATTTTTGACTTTTTCTTTTTTGATTAACTTTGTTTATTTTTTCTCATGGCATTTAAAAATTAAAAATATTTTTTTTATCATTTTTTGCATTTTATTGCATATTTATTTGTTTATTTTCTTTGTTTATACATAAATATATATATACCATTATTAGAATAAAAATAGAAAAATGGTGTAAATACATTTTTATTTTTATTTACTTTCTAAAAATATTCCACACAAAAAATACTCTTTTATTTATTTTATTAAAATATTAAATAAATATTTATTTTGTGTATAATACATATTTAGGGTTTAATATATATATATATATATATATATGTGATTATTAATATATTTAAGACAAAATATAAAAATACTTGATTTTTTTATTTTTATTAATATTTGATATAAAAATACCTTTTTCCATAATACACTTCATTTTATTTTATTTTTATAAATAATGAATAAATAGTTGTATTAAATTAGAAAATAATACCTTTTTCTTCTTTAAAAATTAGGGTTTTTACCCTAAGTTCAAAATACCCCAAAAAAAATAATAATAATACATTTTTTTCTTTTCTCTTTCACATAAATAATATTTTTTTTCATACATAGACAAAACATTTTTGTGCATCTTGCATTTTTTCTTTAATTTTTGTACATTACTTAAATTGCAAATATTCAATTGATGTAATAATTTAGATTTAAATTCTTGTCAATATCCCCATTTGAACATTTGTACCCCCCTTCCCGTATTTGGTTTTGTAATAGCTTAGTGATTTTAATTTCGCACTTTATTGCTTTCTAATGATAACATGTTAGAATTAGGGTTTGTATGCGAAAAACGATAAAAATAGTTTGACCTAATACAAGATAAACAAACATGAAAATGGACACACAAATCACACTTGCACCCCCTAGGGTATTCCACTTGTTGCCTTCAAATAAATGGGCCATATTGCATGTTGAATTTCTTTGGGCAAAGCAAACAATTTGAATGATCATAGTCCCTCGACAAAACTTTTCAAAAAAAACAAACAAAAGCAAATGATCAAGTCCCTTAGAGAAATTGCTCAAAGACATTTAACGCCGTTGCAATTATGGTCCATACGATGACCCGCGCCTGTCCCTTTCACATCCTAACACAAGGTTGCCCACCAAATACAATGGTGGAGCAAACTTGTTAAAAGGGTTAAAGCATAGCAATAGTCTTTTGAGAAATTTAGGAGTAGATAACCTCTTAGTTACTTGAATCAACTTGCAAAACAAAACACTTGCCTAATTTCAAAATCACACATCACAACACTTTCAAAACAAAACTTTCAAAAACAAAATGAAAACCTTTTCAAAAGACATACATCTTTGTATACATCCCCACATGGATCATTACAAAGGTTGCCACCACATTGGCCTCTTTTCAAAACATTTTCAAACCCACACACTCAAGCACCATTTAAAACAATTGAAAACATAAGGCAAGTGATCTAAGCAAGTAACTAAGAGCCCATGGATAACCATGGATAGAAAGGGTGCTAATACCTTCCCTTTCTATAATCTACTCCCCGAACCCAAGAAAACATCTCAAAAGGTTTTTGCTGTGCTTTTTAACCTTTCCTTAGGATAAAATAAAAAGTCGGTGGCGACTCTTGCTAACCGCAACATTTGCGAATACAAACGCAAACCTCAAGTCAGTTCTCCCACCGTATCACAGAACTGGCGACTCTGCTGGGGAATTATTTTAAAGTGGAGTAACCTTAGGGTTTAGATCACCTTTGTTTTCAATTGCTTGCTTTGTTTGCTTTTACATTTGTGGGCTTTGTATCGGAGTTTTTATAGATCCTAACCCGGATCTGGGGATACCTTCTTAGAAAGTAGCAACAAGGCTGTGAGGGAACTGTGCGGGGTATACAGACATGGTTGAAACAGTCTGCTACGTTGATGTGGCACTTTGGTGTGTACCGGTAACCCTTGAGTTCAGTCAAGGAGAGTACGGGGCCGCCGCGTGGTGTCGTGAAGCATCAACTGACCTTAGGAACCTTAATTGAACCATCTTGGCCTTTTTAGGGTAGTGAGATAACTGACTTTGGTGCAGCCTGAGGTTGGTTGATACTCGATACTACACTCAATTGAGGCTTGCTTTCCTGGAATATTTCGGTCGCCAGTTCAGTGGCTAAATCGAAACGATGAACAATGAAAGCAATCCAGTGATATTGGGACCTTTAGAACCCGGTTACTTTTGATAGGACAGGTTGAGCCCACCAAACTTCAAGAGGGTAATACCCAGACCCCATGCAGGCCTAAACTCTAAGGGTTGGTGTGACTTGTGTGCCTTACCATGTTTGCCTTTGTGAATATTTATAGTGTATTTAATCATCACATCATTACATCATACAAACATCATGAGCATTGACTAACCATTTCAAGGGTTTCGAATCTTCATCTTTGTTCTTGTTTTATAGGACATGGAAACTGCTCGCAGAAAGACAATTCAGATTAGCCTTGTAAAGATCCCTCCTCAGCTTAAGGAACTTCTGTCCAGGATTCCCGAGGGTTCTTCATTCAGTGAGAGACATGGAAGACTCATCAACTTGGTTAACACCAACATTGAGGAGGACTTGATAAAGGTCCTGTTCCAATTCTTTGACCCTCTGCATCACTGCTTCACCTTCCCGGATTATCAGTTGGTGCCTACATTGGAAGAGTTCTCCCGACTTCTGAAGGTCCCTATCCTTGATCAACTACCCTACAACGGTACGGAAGAGGAACCCAAGCTTGAAGAGATTGCTAAAGCCTTGCACCTACAGTCATCTGACCTCAAGGGACATTGGGAAGTTAGAAGTGGTATCAAGGGTTTCTTAGCCAGGTTTCTGTTTGAGAAGGCCCAAGAATGTTGGAACTCCCTTGACCTACGAGCTTTTGAAGAAGTTATGGCCCTCCTTGTCTATGGTTTGGTGTTGTTCCCTAATCCAGATCAGCTTATTGATATCAGTGATGTCCAGATCTTCATGACCAAGAATCCTATACCTACGTTGCTGGGGGACATCCTTCACTCATGTTACACTCGAACCATGAGAAGAAGGGGTGTCCTTATGTGTTGCACTCCTCTCTTGGGAAGGTGGTTTATTTCGCACCTTCCACAAACAGTTTTAAAGAACGAGCGGGGTTTGAGATGGTCACAACGGCTAATGACTCTTACGCATGCAGATATACATTGGTGTCCTAGGTCCAGGGAAGACGTCACTATCATCGATCGTTGCGGGGAGTACCCTAATGTTCCTTTATTGGGAATCAAAGGAGGTATTACCTACAACCCATGCCTGGCTTGGAGACAGTTTGGTTATGCTCGGAGGGATGGCCCTCATGACATGTTAACTCCTGACATAGTTTTCGATTTCGACAACGATACTCAAGGACTTCGTCAGAAATTTATCAGAGCTTGGAGGATGCCAAGTAGGATAGACAGCAAGACATTGGGGCACCGGAACTCCATCCCGTTGGAACCTTACCTCAAGTGGGTACGAGCCCGCTCCCAGAAGTTAGTGATGCCTTATCCTCATATGCTTCCTGTGATCAAAGAACCAGTCTTGGAAGGAGAAGCATCCTACACCATTCAACATCCCGACATGCCCACCTCCTGGGAAGAGATGCAGAAGAGCTGGGTCCAGCTTAAGGAAGAACGGAATTCTCTTGAGACCAGTCTACATGCTAGTGAAAAGAAGGTCCTGGAACTCACCCGCCTGCTGCACGAGGAAAGGAATCTCAACACCTACATCGCGCCAAAGAGGATGCGCAATGTTTTTTTACCTTAAGGATTTATTTTGTAATATTTGGCCCATGGGGCATTTATGTACTAACGAATTTTTCCTTATTAATATAATGTGCGTTCCTTTTTGTCTACAACAAATTTTGAATATTCTAAATCCTTGAATGCATTGCATACATACGCATTCCATTGCACCATATGCATAGCAGGTACCCTATTTCGCAGGTTGCTTAATTTTCTTCGCTGTTTGTGTGAACAGTCATCATGAATCCAGACTCATCCAGTGAGCAGGCAATCAAGGCCCTTCAGGCCCAAAGTGCACAGTTTCAAGAGATGGTCCTAAGCCTAGCCCAAGGTCAGCAAGAGTTGAAGACTCTACTCATGAAGAAGAAGAAGAAAAAGAGGACCGCGCTGTTCAACGCCGGACGCAGATTTGGGAACACACTCCACAATGAAGCTGATCCAACCACTTCTTCTGCTGAGAAAAACAGTCCCCAAGGGGGAGGAGCTCCTAGTCCCGTAGTCTCCGACAACGAGACGGACTATAACGACGAACAATACCCACTTGCTGCTGACAGATACAAACAATTGGAGGACCGCTTGAGCGCCATGGAAATTCAGAATGTGCCGGGACTGGATTTCGGAGATTTAGGGTTATCTTCTGGGGTAGTCATTCCACACAAGTTTAAGGCTCCTGCCTTCGCCAAGTATGATGGGGTCTCCTGCCCAAAGCTGCATCTAAGGTCGTACGTAAGGAAAATCCAACCTTACACGGCGGATAAGAACCTCTGGATTCACTTCTTCCAAGATAGCCTCTCGGGGTCACAGCTTGAATGGTTCTACCAATTGGATGGAGCTAGCATCCGACACTGGGAGGATTTGGCAACCGCATTCTACAGACAATACCAATACAATTCTGATCTCGCTCCCACGCGTACCCAACTTCAGGGTATGTCTCTAGGGACGGGTGAAGGGTTCAAAGAGTACGCTCAAAAATGGAGAGATTTGGCTGGCAGGGTGCAGCCTCCATTGACTGATCGAGAACTGGTTGATATGTTTCTGGGGACGTTGTCTGGTCCATTTTTCAATCATTTGGTTGGTAACTCCTCCGCTAGATTTACAGATTTGATATTAACAGGAGAAAGAATTGAAGCTGGCATCAGGTCAGGCAAGATACAGAAGGCTGCCTCTACAAGTGCTGAGAAGAGGCCATTTAAGAAAGAAGCAAGTGCCGTCTATGGTCCTAGAAGACAAGTCAAGCCCGAAAGTCGCCAAGCCGTCAATGCTTTGGTCATCTCCAAACCGGTTGCTGCTCCTCAGCAGTACAATCAACAAAGAAGCGAAAGGCCCAAGAGGCAGTATACCCGACTAAGTATGACATTATCTCAAATTTTACCCCAACTGTTATCCACCAACCTGGTGACCCTCAAAGAAGCTCCTAAGGTCGTCAACACTGCGTCTCCTAAATACAACCCAAATGCCCGGTGTGCTTATCATTCTGATAGTCCCGGGCACACTACTGATGATTGCTGGGCCTTGAGAAACAAAGTGCAAGATCTGATCGACGCAAAGGAAATTCAGTTTGAAGCACCGGAAAGACCAAATGTTGTAACGGCTCCTATGCCCCAGCAT
This sequence comes from Vicia faba, assembly GCA_948472305.1. NCBI lineage: Eukaryota > Viridiplantae > Streptophyta > Magnoliopsida > Fabales > Fabaceae > Vicia > Vicia faba. The sequence goes on from OX451735.1 coordinate 1,086,540,551, forward strand.
AGGGTAAATGCCATCGAAGAAGAAATGTACGCTGTTTCGGTAGATGAAGTTGTTACCCCTCTGAAGACTGTTAAGAAGAACCTACTGCGGGCCGGTTTATTTCCGGGTTGCGGTGAAGGTTGCCTGTTCTGTGCTATTTCCCTATCTGATTGTCCCTTGCTGAGGTTAGGCATCCAAGGCCTAATGGATAGCAAGGAGATTCTATTCAAAAAGATTGTTGTTCAATTGGTTCCGATGAAAGAAGTTTATGTGATTACCATCTTCAAAAATCCAATCAAGGCTCCCCCGAAGAAGCCTATTCAAATCATGACAGTTGCGCCTGTGATCATTACTGTTCCGGGGCCCCTCTCCTACGTGTCTGATAAAGCTATCCCCTGGCATTATGGGGCAGACGTGTACGTAAATGGAATCAAACAAGAATTTGACACTAGCGCCAGTATCTGCGATATCACTGGTCCAGCCAAAGTTACCCGCAGTGGCAGGCTCTTCTCGCCTGACATTGCGCCGCCCGCTATTCGAAAACCCCTCCTCATAAAACCTACAAGTTTACCTGGTCCTGTTGCTGATCAAATTGTTTCCCCTGCTGCCGAGTCATCAAATGCTCGGGGCAAAGGGATTGAAGAAGAGCCTGCCCGGATGGAGGCACCAATACCCTTAAATGTTGAGGCCTCCCGACAAGAAATGGAGGAGATTCTGAAAATAATAAAGAAAAGTGATTTTAATGTTGTCGAGCAGTTGGGGCATACGCCCTCTAAGATCTCCCTGCTCTCCTTATTGCTATGCTCTGAGGCCCATGCTAAGGCCTTAATCTCATTTCTCAAGACGGCCCATGTGCCGCAGGAAACGTCTGCAGTCCAGTTCACTGATTGCATAGCGAATCTAACGGCGGACAACGGCTTGGGTTTTTCAGATGCTGACCTGACTGCGAAAGGGAGAGACCACAATGATGCCCTGCATGTCTCTATTGAATGCAGGGGCACTACTCTGGCGCATGTATTGGTGGATACTGGTTCTTCCTTGAATGTTCTTCCGAAAAAGGCTTTAGATCGTCTGGATTATGAAGGCCTGGAGTTGAAACCCAGCAATATCATCGTCAGGGCCTTTGACGGTTCCAAAAGGATGGTTCATGGAGAGGTTAACATCCCTATTCGTGTGGGCTCTCAAGTGTTTGACTCTACCTTTTACGTGATGGATATACGTCCATCGTACTCTTGTCTGTTGGGTCGACCTTGGATCCATAAAGCTGGGGCAGTGACCTCCACCTTGCACCAGAAGCTAAAGTATCCCGTCAGGGGGAAGATCGTCACTGTGCAAGGAGAAGAGGAGTATATGGTGAGCCATTTGAATTCCTTCAGGTACATCGAGATGGACGGAGAGTTTATTGAAACCCCCTTCCAGCATTTCGAGGAGGTGCATCCAATTTCAGTAGCTGCAGAGACAATGGCCGAAGAGAATGATTCCTTGAAGATGGCTTCCCTAAGGGATGCCCGGGCTGTGGTTCAGAAAGGCAATTGTGCACACTGGGGTCAGCTTCCTGACTTCACTCAGAAGAACGACAAGTTTGGGCTAGGCTTTACTGCAGAGGCTCATAAGGCAGTGCGCAAAGAGAAGATCGGAAAGGCTCTGGTGTTTATTTCCAGCTCAAGGGTGAACGCTATTGAGGAAGATGTGGAGGAAGCAGAGTTTGATAGTTGGATCTACCCGACTACCAGCGACGGACCGAGCAACTGGACGGCAAAGGATTTTACCCCTATCACATTTGTCACGCAGTAATTAATTTCTTTTGATTTCCAAATTTGTAACAAACAATATGTTAAAACTTTGTTGGCTCAGTGTCCTGCCCGGGGCATCGTAGCTCCATTTGTGAGGGCTTTTTGTATGACATTTTCATATATCATCAATCAAAACATTGGACGTTTGTTGCATTTCAAATCTTGTGCTCTTTTTCTTTCTGTGTTATACATATTGCAAAACAGCTATATTTACACACACTCACTTATACAGGTTTCAATCCACTCTGGATCTCACTGGTAACAGCTCTGCTACCGCCAGTTATAACTTCGAAAACCCGATCAACTTAGCCGAAGACGAAGGTGAAGATGATTGCGAAGTGCCTGGTGAACTCGCAAGACTGCTACTCCAGGAGGAGAGAGCTATTCAACTACATGAAGAGCCTGTGGAGACAATTAACTTGGGTACTGAGACAGATAGGAAAGAAGTCAAGATTGGTGCCAATCTAGAGCTCAGCGTGAAGCAACGATTGATCCAGATGCTACAAGACTACATGGAGATTTTTGCTTGGTCCTATGAAGATATGCCTGGTTTGGATGCCGACATTGTAGTTCACCACCTGCCAACCAAGGAAGATTGCCCTCCGGTAAAGCAAAAAGTTCGACGGATGCGTCCAGAGATGTCTGAAAAGATCAAGGCCGAGGTTATGAAGCAGTTTGATGCCGGGTTCCTTGCAGTAACTTCTTACCCCCAGTGGGTTGCCAATGTGGTGCCAGTACCAAAGAAGGACGGTAAAGTCAGAATGTGTGTCGACTACAGGGATTTGAACAGGGCCAGCCCCAAGGATGACTTCCCCCTACCTCACATTGATGTCCTGGTTGACAATACAGCTCAACACAAGGTGTTCTCCTTCATGGATGGTTTTTCAGGGTATAATCAGATCAAGATGGCTCCTGAAGATATGGAGAAGACTACATTTGTGACTCAGTGGGGCACCTTCTGTTATAAGGTCATGCCATTCGGATTGAAAAATGCTGGGGCAACCTATCAACGTGCCATGGTTGCTTTGTTTCATGATATGATCCATCATGAAATTGAGGTATACGTTGATGACATGATAGCGAGGTCTCAAACTGAGGAGGAGCACCTTGACCATCTGAGGAAGTTGTTTGACCGACTCAAGTTATACAAGCTGAGGTTGAATCCTAACAAATGCACCTTTGGGGTAAGATCCGGAAAGTTGCTAGGTTTCATTGTAAGTGATAAGGGTATTCAGGTGGATCCTGCCAAGGTTAAAGCTATTCAGGAGATGCCGACTCCAAAAACAGAGAAAGAAGTCAGAGGTTTCCTAGGACGACTGAATTACATTGCCCGATTCATCTCACATCTGACCGCTACTTGTGAACCAATCTTCAAATTACTGAAGAAAGGTCAAGTGGTACGCTGGAATGATGAATGTCAGGCCGCCTTTGAAAGAATAAAGGAATATCTCCAAGAGCCACCCATTCTTATGCCACCGGTGGAAGGAAGACCTCTGATACTATACTTGACAGTGCTTGATAATTCAATGGGGTGTGTGCTGGGGCAGCATGACGAGTCTGGCCGAAAAGAGCACGCTATTTATTACTTGAGCAAAAAGTTTACCGACTGTGAGTCTCGTTACTCACTGCTTGAGAAAACTTGTTGCGCTCTTGTATGGGCTGCTCGCCGGCTGAGACAGTATATGCTGACTCACACTACCTTATTGATTTCAAAGATGGATCCCATCAAGTACATATTTGAAAAGCCCGCTCTGTCTGGGAGAATAGCGAGATGGCAAATGATCTTAACAGAATATGATATCCAGTATACAACTCAGAAAGCAATTAAGGGAAGTGTACTGGCAGATCATTTGGCACACCAACCTATGGACGATTACCAATCATTGAACTTTGATTTTCCGGATGAAGACATCATGGTGGTAACTGACTGTGAAGTACCTGGACCGGATGAAGGACCTGAGGAAGGATCCCGATGGTCTATGCATTTTGATGGAGCCTCCAATGCTTTGGGTAACGGCGTCGGCGCTGTAATCATATCTCCCAAAGGAACTCATACTCCCCTCACCGCCCGATTATGTTTCAGCTGCACCAACAATATGGCAGAATATGAGGCATGTATCATGGGTTTACAAGCTGCAATCGACTTAAGGATAAAATTCCTAAGTGTCTTCGGAGATTCCGCTCTCGTGATCAATCAGATCAAGGGCGAGTGGGATACGAAACACCCGAATCTTATTCCTTACAAGGAGTATGTATCGACCTTGCTCCCTCACTTTGAAGAGATAACTTTTGAGCATTTCCCCAGAGAGGAGAATCAGCTAGCAGACGCACTAGCCACGATGTCTTCAATGTTCAAAGTTAAATGGGACAATGAGGCTCCCCGAATCATTATCTGGAAGTTGGATGAACCGGCATACTGCTGTGAGCTCGAGGCTGAGAAGGTGACTGAAAAACCCTGGTATCACGAGGTAAAGAGGTACTTGGAAGCTCAGGAATACCCTGAAGGTGCATCCGTCAATGATAAGAAGTTCATGAGAAGGTTTGCTGCAAAATTCTTCCTCAGCAACGGCATTCTCTACAAACGGAATCATGATTCAACCCTGCTACGTTGTGTGGATAAGGATGAAGCGGAGAAAATCATGATGGAACTGCATGAAGGTACATTTGGAACCCATTCCAGTGGACACACCATGGCTAAGAAAATCCTTCGGGCAGGATATTTCTGGTCCACAATGGAAGCCGATTGTTACCAACGCTCCCGAACTTGTCATAAATGCCAGATCTATGCTGACAAGGTGCATATCCCTCCGGTCCCTTTGAATGTCCTGACGGCACCTTGGTCTTTCGCAATGTGGGGCATCGATATGATCGGTGAGATCCGACCAACAGCATCCAATGGGCATCGCTTCATCTTGGTGGCGATCGATTATTTCACAAAATGGGTTGAGGCAGCTTCCTATGCCACAGTAACCAAGAGCGTCGTGGCACGTTTCATCCGGCATAATCTGATCTGTCGGTACAGCGTCCCAGAAAGAATCATTACGGATAATGGTACCAATCTCAATAACAAAATGATCACTGAACTCTGTGAACAATTCAAGATACAGCACCACAATTCTTCTCCCTACCGGCCGAAGATGAATGGGGCTGTAGAGGCAGCCAATAAAAATATCAAGAAAATTGTGCAGAAGATGACAGTGACCTATAAAGATTGGCACGAGATGTTACCGTTCGCTCTTCATGGGTACCGCACCTCAGCAAGGACATCAACCGGGGCAACTCCTTTCTCTTTGGTCTATGGCATGGAGGCAGCCTTGCCAATTGAAATCCAGATACCCTCTCTCCGGATAATGAAGGATGCAGACTTGAATGAAGATGATTGGATCCAGACTCGACTTGATCAATTAAATCTGATTGACGAAAAGAGGCTCACTGCTATCTGCCACGGTCAAACGTATCAGAAACGGATGATCAGGGCATTTAACAAGAAAGTCAGACCGCAAGAGTATCAAGTTGGGGACCTGGTAATCAAACGCATCATCCTTCCTCAAAGTGATCCCCGGGGCAAATGGACCCCTACTTACGAAGGGCCATTTGTGGTTAAGCGTGTGTTCTCAGGAGGAGCCATGATCCTAACCACCATGGATGGTGACGACCTTCCTCACCCCGCCAATGCAGACATAGTAAAAAAATACTACGCATAAATAAAAGACCCGCTAGGTTGACATACCTAGGCAAAAATAAGGGCTTCCCGGCGAACCAAAAGGGTTCGGGCAAAAATAAGGGATGAAATGAATAAAAATCTGTACACCCGGTAAGTCGAAAACCTGAAAGGGCGGCTTAGGCAAAAATGGGTATCTCGGTGGACTGAAAACCCGAAAGGGTGGTCCAGGCAAAAGTTAGGGATAGAAGCGTAACACTATGTCTCATTGGATCACTTCGCATCCGGAATTCGGCATCAACTATCTGGCTCCAAATTTCGGCATTGACCAATCAGCTTCATCTTCAAATTAGGCAGCAAAGCGATGAGACGTTCAAAGACATAAAGGCGATAGCAGAGTTGGAACCCAGTGGGATTGTTCACATAGCTGTTTTGTTTCCTTTTTCAAATTGTAAACTCTATACTAGTTGGCGATGTCCTCTTACTAGGATGTCAGCCTATTGTACAAAAACGCCTATTCACAGGCAAAGTTTAAATCAATACAAATTCACTTGTCCATACAAACTACCATTGTTTTCCTTTTTTGGTTTTGTCTTGCGAAGAACGTCCAATGTTCATTTTTGATATATGCATTTGACATTAAATTGCTGATTCATAAATGTTTGCATATGAAACAAGAGATTAATTACAGGTGACATCAAAGACAGGGGCAATATGGAGTTGTTTAATGCAGTCTGGTTGTTCTGTCCGCCAAGGCACCAAGGTAGGTTCAACTGAAGAATGTGGCCAAATCATCTCAACGCCCCGCAGAGTAAAACAAGGTTCAGTAGTACTTTCCCCAAGCGGAGTTGATTCCCCGTCGATCCCGAAAAGGGACAACATTCCCCGGCAGGTCTTAAAGCTCATCCCCAGTAGATTCTGCAAGCTTATCCCCTGCGAAGAACGGACGTCTCGCCCGAGTTTTATTTAGAGTTATTTCCTCACAAGGACTTATAACTGGGTTATCCTCAGCTAAAAGCCACGGAAGACCGCTCTCGGCAAAGTTCCTTCAAATCCCCAGCGAAGTCTATCTTTGGTATTCTCAAGCAGAGTTTATCTTTGGAGTTCCTCAGCGGAGTTTATCATCATTATCCTCAGCAGAACCCATCGTTAAAGTCCTCAGCAGGCCTCTCATCAAAACTTCGGCCAAGTATCTCTTCCACAGAGCAGCTTCCCGGCCGTTTGTCAAGGATTTATTTTCCTAAGATGAAATTACACTCATAAACATTTCACATTTTCATACATCTTGCTTACATACATGATGAAGCGCATACAACACCATCTCATGTTGAACATCATGATATCATGAACATCATACATCATGACATCGCATACAACTTACGTTTTTGCCTTTTCAGGAAAAAGACAATCTCAAAAGCGACTACCTTCAACTGTCACAATTCCAGATTCGATTCCTGTATCCAGCCAGGGCACATCTGAGAGTGATCAGTTTCTAGACTCGATTCCTGTATCTAGCCAGGGCACGTCTGAAGAGTTCGAAGATTCGATTCATGTATCCAGCCAGGGCACATCTATCAACTACAACATCTCCAGATTCGATTCCTGTATCCAGCCAGGGCATATCTGTTGACCACGTTTCCAGACTCGACTCCTGTATCTAGCCAGGGCACGTCTGAAGAGTTCGAAGATTCGATTCCTGTATCCAGCCAGGGCACATCTATTAAACGACTATTTCCAGATTCGACTCCTGTATCCAGCCAGGGCACATCTGTGAGCAACCGATTGTAGATTCGATACCTGTATCTAGCCAGGGCATATCTGCATAAGGAGACTGAAGATCAAACACCTGTAACAAGCCAGGAAAACATCCTCCTTCCTCAAATACACAAGTTTCTCGCAAAGGAATCTCTTATGCGACCGACACTTCCAAATGGCATCTATAAGCCCATTCCCGACAAGGTTCCTTCACTTCTCCAGATGGCATCTAAAAGCCCATCTCCCTATCCACCATCTCTCCAAATGGCATCTATAAGCCCATTCCCGACACCACATTGTTGAGACTCCAGCATGCGAGTGCAAATTTCCGGGCACTCTAGTGTCCAATCTCCTTTTACCCTCGAGTCACGAAAGGCAAACTTGCCAATCTAACTCTTCAGGTCCAAGAAGATTGAACAGGGGCAACTGTTGTACCCCAAAATTTGCCCTCCCATTTCCCCAACATTTTCTCATCACAAGACCTTTGAAGATCAAGATACAGTTAGGGTTTCCTCTGCTTAAGACTTCACCTTGCACTGTGGACTCAAATTAGGGTTTGTGTTTGCCCAAGGATGTTTTGACCTGAAAAGCCTAAAATGACTTTCATGCTTCATGTTGGACTCCCAAGTTTACCCATGCCAAGTTTCAAGTCTTGATTCCAAGTTTTACCCAGTCAATTGGACAGTTGACCTAGAAATCAACTGTATTGGGGAAAAAGTCAACTGTGGCCAATTGACAGTCAAACCTCATGAAATTTGATCCACATCAACATTATGAACTCATATGGACCATTTGATCAAGTTTGGATCACAATTCCACAAGAAATTTGATCAGATCACCAAAAGGGCAAAATGGTCATTTTTAGGGTTTTGACTGCACAAAGGCAATTTTTGACTGTTTGACCTAGCCAATGGCAAACCAAGCTCACATATGGACTCAAGGACCCCATGGAATTATCTTGACACATTCATCAAGCTCAAAAGATCCCAAGTACACAAGATTGACAGTTGAATTTCCCAGTCAATTGATCAATTTTGACTGTATACTGAAAAGTCAAACTTTGACTTTTTGGTCAAAATCAAGAGTCAAGATTCATTTTTCACCAAAACATGCCAAATCATGAAACTTGTTCACCAAGAAATCACAAAATACAAATTAGGGTTAGAAAATGGAATTTTTCATAACTTAGAATTTTTCTAAGTTATGGAAAACCCTAATTTTTTTCCCAACTTTGCCCCATCTTTTCACCATGATCCATTGGGATTCAAACAAAAGTCAAAACATGAAAGTTGTAGCTTGTTGCATAGTATACAACTTTGATTCACAAAGTTTTCTCATTTGAAGCTTGTATCTCAAGTTATAATTTTTTGAATAAGGGCACTAAACCATCTTTTAACTTAGTGAAATTTGACCTATTTTGACAAGGTTTTCTACCCTACTTCAAGGCCACTTTTCATACCCTTCCACTTGGAATTTTGATTTTCATTTCAAAGATGGATTGTAGTACACATTCCAAGCTTTCCAAAATGTCCAAGAACTCATCAAACAACCTCATAACTTGAGAGATTCGAATTTCACAAGTTGGCAAAAATTCACTTTTATTCTTCATCAAGACATGTTCATAATCTTGCCAATTTGAAATCAGTTTGCTTTATGCTTGATTACAGGTCCTTGAACCATTTCATACTCAATAATTTAATGCATATTCAATGTGTTAAGGTCATGTTCTTTGTGTTCTAACATTGCATAATGGTTTAATCCTAAACTAGATAAAGTGAAATTTCCATTTTTGAAAAGTTTAGCTTTATGTCAAGTTTGTAATCCAACAAGTACATGAAAGATCTGCTTTGCACAAGATTATATGCATAACACACTGATCAAGAGAGGCTTATGCAGCACATTAGGAGGCCCCCTACTAACCTAAAACAACCAACTTGCTTTTGTTGCTTAAGATAGAAGAAAAGTCCATAACTTATGCAATCTCTCATCTCAGCTTACATACACAACACAAAAGCTATCAAACACATTCCATAGACCAAATCCAAGCTAACACACGAGCCCTTGCCATCTGAAACACTCCCATTGCTCTAATCACCTCAAAACTGCACAAACAGGGGAGCCCCTGCAGTTTGAGTGCAAACTCCCAATCCCTTCGAGCATTTTGATCCAAACCTTTTCCTCTACCTTCCCTACAACATATGCAAGCTAACCATGTCCTAAAATCAGACCTGTAACACCTCCAAGCCACTTCACCATTTTTAATTTTCTGTTTTGCAGTTGGAGTTCATTAGCTCGATTCAGGGAGTTTCAAGACAAAGTAGGAATTGGAAAAGCTCCCTTACACTTCAAGGAAGCTGTACAAGTCATCATTTCACTCTGAAACATCCTCCATTGCCAAGCTCGACTCCAACTGAACAGGTACATTCATGGAGTTCTATCTCCCTGGTTAGGCATTGTTAGCTTTAGATTTTTGAAGAAAACATGTCACAATCATAGCCCTGAACATGCTCATATGTTTAGATTTCATTTATATTTCGTGTGCTTAGAGAATTTCATGTCTGAACATTGATGAAAAGTTAGGTCAGAAATGGGGGGAGAGAAATTCTCCCTCATCTTAGAGAGACAGGTCATGTTCTTTATATGGTTGAAACCGTCTCTTAATGCTCTACACTTTTCATGTTATGAGTTTTGCTTGAAAGTCCAGGAATCCAGAGATAAAAAACGCATGTTTTAGCTTGAAGAAGGTTGTACAGAGGTTGAAGAAGAAGTGGTCTGGGCTGGGCCTGGATTTATTTTCTTTTCACACCCCATTTTCATGTTTACACCCCCCTGAGCCCATTTGTTCATTTCTTAACATTTTTGACTTTTTCTTTTTTGATTAACTTTGTTTATTTTTTCTCATGGCATTTAAAAATTAAAAATATTTTTTTTATCATTTTTTGCATTTTATTGCATATTTATTTGTTTATTTTCTTTGTTTATACATAAATATATATATATACCATTATTAGAATAAAAATAGAAAAATGGTGTAAATACATTTTTATTTTTATTTACTTTCTAAAAATATTCCACACAAAAAATACTCTTTTATTTATTTTATTAAAATATTAAATAAATATTTATTTTGTGTATAATACATATTTAGGGTTTAATATATATATATATATATATGTGATTATTAATATATTTAAGACAAAATATAAAAATACTTGATTTTTTTATTTTTATTAATATTTGATATAAAAATACCTTTTTCCATAATACACTTCATTTTATTTTATTTTTATAAATAATGAATAAATAGTTGTATTAAATTAGAAAATAATACCTTTTTCTTCTTTAAAAATTAGGGTTTTTACCCTAAGTTCAAAATACCCCAAAAAAAATAATAATAATACATTTTTTTATTTTCTCTTTCACATAAATAATATTTTTTTTCATACATAGACAAAACATTTTTGTGCATCTTGCATTTTTTCTTTAATTTTTGTACATTACTTAAATTGCAAATATTCAATTGATGTAATAATTTAGATTTAAATTCTTGTCAATATCCCCATTTGAACATTTGTACCCCCCTTCCCGTATTTGGTTTTGTAATAGCTTAGTGATTTTAATTTCGCACTTTATTGCTTTCTAATGATAACATGTTAGAATTAGGGTTTGTATGCGAAAAACGATAAAAATAGTTTGACCTAATACAAGATAAACAAGCATGAAAATGGACACACAAATCACACTTGCACCCCCTAGGGTATTCCACTTGTTGCCTTCAAATAAATGGGCCATATTGCATGTTGAATTTCTTTGGGCAAAGCAAACAATTTGAATGATCATAGTCCCTCGACAAAACTTTTCAAAAAAAACAAACAAAAGCAAATGATCAAGTCCCTTAGAGAAATTGCTCAAAGACATTTAACGCCGTTGCAATTATGGTCCATACGATGACCCGCGCCTGTCCCTTTCACATCCTAACACAAGGTTGCCCACCAAATACAATGGTGGAGCAAACTTGTTAAAAGGGTTAAAGCATAGCAATAGTCTTTTGAGAAATTTAGGAGTAGATAACCTCTTAGTTACTTGAATCAACTTGCAAAACAAAACACTTGCCTAATTTCAAAATCACACATCACAACACTTTCAAAACAAAACTTTCAAAAACAAAATGAAAACCTTTTCAAAAGACATACATCTTTGTATACATCCCCACATGGATCATTACAAAGGTTGCCACCACATTGGCCTCTTTTCAAAACATTTTCAAACCCACACACTCAAGCACCATTTAAAACAATTGAAAACATAAGGCAAGTGATCTAAGCAAGTAACTAAGAGCCCATGGATAACCATGGATAGAAAGGGTGCTAATACCTTCCCTTTCTATAATCTACTCCCCGAACCCAAGAAAACATCTCAAAAGGTTTTTGATGTGCTTTTTAACCTTTCCTTAGGATAAAATAAAAAGTCGGTGGCGACTCTTGCTAACCGCAACATTTGCGAATACAAACGCAAACCTCAAGTCAGTTCTCCCACCGTATCACAACGTAGTTCGCAGTCGATAAAAGAAATTTCCATAAACCTTTTTTTGAAAATAGAAAAGTTTGAATTAGGTTAGTAAGAAAAAGTTAGTATTTGATTGATTAGATGTTTTCGAACATGTTATGTAATATGAGAAAAATAAGTTTTAATGTATGAGAAAAATATTTAATGTGATTATAAAAAGGTTAATATTTTTTAGAAAGATTAAAGAATAATTACTTTTAATTATTAAAAAATGTTAGATTTTTTAAATAAGAATACAATAATTATTTATTAATGATTTTAAATGCAAAAATATATTTAATGCAAAAATGCTATAAAAAATATGGTAATTAAACAAATTAAACAAAATAAGAAAATTAAGGTTAAGAAAATTAATAAATAAAATTAATTAAATTAAGCATGGGGGTGTAAACTTAAGTCTAGGGGTGTGCTAGAAATATATTTACGCTCAAAAGAATATCTGAGCCCAAATAGCATGGGTGCGAATTGGCGTTGGTAGTAAAAATCAGGGGGTGTGAATATCAGGGCCCTAAATCCAGATATTAGATTTAGGCCCAATTATGCATGGGGTGTGAACTTCAGCTTTATAATAGCAAAATAAATGGGTTAGGGGTGCGACTATGAAGGGCCAGGCCCAAAATAGAATTTGTTTGAGGTCCGTTTGGACCCGGTGCGAGGGAGTCCATGGTATTGAGGTAGTCTCATACAGTTTGAAGCGTATGATTATGATCAAAGGACGGAGATTGAGGGCACATGGTATGGGAGATGCGTGGGATCTAGGAGTGGATTTATAAAAACAGATATTCGGGCTTGAGGCCCATTTTCTTCTCTTCTTTCTCTCTCTACACCAAATAACCAAAACCATTAGTATGAATCTAGAGAGAGATGCTCTCACCTCTCTCTAGAAACTCGATTCACCGAAAATCGCACCACTATGGGAACCGCCGGTCGGAAATCGCTTCCGATAGTGGCTGCTCCAGGGCACGACCACCTTCATCCAAAAACCAGTGAGAAACCCAGAACCTTGAAGATCTGCATCCAACCCAAGAACCCTAACCTTATATTCATCCAAACTCCACGAACCCCAAGAACCCTAGGGATCTGAGATGAACCCTAACCCTAAGTCTTGAATAACCCTAACCCTAAGTATGAAGAACCCTAACCCTAAGTATAAAGAACCATAACCCTAAATGTTCTAACCTAAACCTAACCGTACCCTATATTCCTAAATTCCCATGAATCCAGAACCAAATCAAGTATCAAACATCATAATCAAACCCTAAAGCTAAGAGTTCTTAGGCTTACTTGAATTTGTTGTGATTCTTTTTGCTCTATTTCTGGTTCCTCCTTTCTAATCTCCTCTTCTTTCTTTGATTCGCAGGTACAAGATCGAAGATGGCGATGGTGACGATAGTGACGTCACTAAGATATAGGGTTTCAGAAATTGAAACTCAAATTCCTCTTCTCCCTCTCCTCGATCTCTTCTTCTGTTCGCCAATTTCTCCCTGGTGTCTCTTAAATTCTTAGGGTTTATATAGGTTTAGAACTTAGATAAGTTAGGAAATAATTGTTAGATTATCGTTACAAATTAGATGATTAGGGTTGATTGAAGATTGAATTAGAAATTAAGGATTAGATTGAATGTAAACTTATTTAATTTGTGTAAATTAAGATTTGATACTATTTTAATTGATATGTTTTTGTATTTTGGACGATTTTGTTTGTAATTGAAAGATTTGATTTTGTGTGCATTGATTTGATACGATTTTGATTCATGTGTTTCTCGAAATTTGGGTCTGGGTTGGGATGAGGATGAAGAACGGCGCACCGTGGATGAGTGTTGCAAATTAGGGTTTCAAAGTCCTTGGTTGATTTGGTCAACCAAACTCATAACAATAATAATTATTTTTTCATAATAATGAATAATAATAATAATAATTAGAATCAAACAATAACGTTAATAATAATATTAATATAATTAATAGTAATCATGTATTAAGAAATATTTAAGTGATAATTATAATAAAATAAAAATAGAAGAAATAGTTATAATCAAAAAACGAAAAAAACCAAGAGTCAGTATTTGACTTTGGTTAACCTAAAAAACTAAATGGACCTTCAAAAAAATGATATAGGTCAAACCCTTCAAGAACACACCTCCTCCTATCTTACGCAAAAGAAGACTTGTAGCAGTTTAATGGGCCATAAAACTTACTGTCCCAGTCTGTAATAAACCAAAAGATTTTACCCTTCTTCTATTATTAAGACGATCTGAAAACCTTAATGGGCCATCATATTTTGATGGCCCACTTGAAGCACCACACCTTTTGTGAATTTAAACCCCCCATTAGAACAAGACTTAAAGACAAGCAAACTTTCTCAATGTGATTTACAAATTAGCAACATAGTATGACTATTGGAATTTTTGGGGAAATTTTTGGGATATGACACATAATAAATGATCAATGATGATTGAAGATTGAACTTAGAACAAAGTTGATGAAAAATTGTTAGAGGGTTGATAAAACCAAAGCCTCATAATAACAAGTTTCAAAGATTTTGAAACATGGTTCAATAATCAATCATACTAGGATAATTTCAAGCCTAAAGCTTGGGTCATTAATGATCATTTAAAAGGAAAGAAGAAGGGGATGAGATGAAGAGGAAAAGGGGAAGAAGTAGAGGTAGACAAAATATTAAATCCCACATTTGAACCAAGGGGTTAATCAAGCTATCATTAAAATCATTCATCTATTTTGATAGAGTTTTAACTCAACACCCAAGATACAATAATGTTAATGAAGTTTATGATTAAGATCCATATGATCCAAGATCAGCCAGAACATATACAAAAATAAAATTGTAATTAAATGTAAAAAATAAAACATGAAAAAGGTTTTAAAATGGTTTTAAATTGAGAATAAAAGTCAGAATATCAAACTACATTCAAATCTTCAAATAAATGAGATCCATAGGCATTGAAAAAATAGAAATATCTCAAAGTATATTTACAATTTTTTTCAACATTTTTAAAAGTCGGAAACTAATTTTAAAAATACAAAAACACCTTAAAAGAAACAAAATTAGATGAAAAGTATCAAACTCAAATATAAAATCCCAATAAAATCACCATAGGTGTAAAACCATCATTGGATCATATTTTATTTTTTTGGAATTTTAAAAGAGTTAAAAATATTTTTCAACAATTAAAACAAAGTGAAAATTATAAAAAATATCAAATCTCAAAATAAATTTGTGAAAAAATATGGATCAAGAAGAGAAATTTTCAAAAATATTATTTGTGATTTTTTCATAATTTTTGGATTTAAAGTGAATTTCTATAAATTTTTCGAAGTTTAAAACAAAAATAGAAAAAGAACATAAATTAGAAAAAACAAGAGACATTAGATCCATCTCACTTAAAGACACGGACACATCTGATGGATGAGAGGTGAGGGATCATGGTGGATCTGAGTCAAAACGCGCACATGTAACACATAAAAGTCAGGCCACTCAAAACAAAACAATAGGTGTGCCTTCATTGATTGAAGATGATACGTTGGTCATCTTCAAACTCCAGACGCCTGCAAGTAGGGCAAAACAAAGATTCTTCAATCTGTAAATTTAAGCTTTCATAGTGGTACCATTAGATGAGTCTATTCAAGAAGATCCCAACCATATGTTCGCAAAAAAATTATTTAAATCACAACTTAGTCGTTTTGGAAATTACCAGAGCAAACACGTGAAATGAAAATTGAAAATTCAAGTATCAAATCACCATGAAAATTCAAACCAGAAGACACATAAGCTTCAGAGAAGAAGGGACTACATCCTAAGCATTTATTTGAGAGAGGATTTGGTTGAGAAATCTGCCTGAATGAAGTTCAACTTGTAAGCTCTAAAACTGGACTTCTGTAATTTGATTATATTCTCGAATTGCTTGGTTTTTGTTGTGAAGAGTTTGTGTGATGATCAAGAATGAAGAATCTGTGGCAAATTTGGAGAAAGAATGCTTGGAAATAAGAAAATAAAATTTAAGCTCAAGAGTTCGTATGGGATCTTGGCAGGGCTTTACTAGCTATCAAAATCTTGGGTATTGAACGAGGAATGATCCTCTATTTATAGGAGAATGAATGGTGAGTTCATACATGCGAAATGATGAGAAATAGCTGGAATCAGTGTGAAGTTGCAAGCATGGAAAGTGTGATGTGAAATTCCTCAAAACTCAGCCAAATGATGCTGTCGTACCCCAAATTTGTCCTACCTCGATGATTTTATTTTTCGAGAATAAAATAGAAGAAATGTTTAATTAAAGATGGTACAACAATATTTGATGGCCCATCTTTATCCAAGACTAGAGGGTGTATTTTAATAAGGGTTTTTTTAAATCATAAAGACTCGCATGGCCATAAACCCACTCGCGAAACATGTTGGCCTATGGCCCATGCGATTCGAAAATGGAAAAATTATTCAAATAACTGTTGTGTCCTTAAGTCTTAAAACCAACTTAAGTTTAAGTTGTTAGTTGGAATTAAATATCAGTGCAATTACAAATAACAGGCCCATTAAAATAGTCTCTAAGTTAGGCCATTTGGCATTTGTGAGCAAGATTATTATCTGATTTTTGTTTATTGATTAATTTAATTTACAAGTTTTTAGTAAGAGTTTTAAATCGTTTTACTGGTTAAGGAAGGATTTTGTTTTAAAGAAAAAGGGCATTAGTAGCAAAATTCCTTGCTATTATT
The DNA here is from genome assembly GCA_948472305.1 of Vicia faba. Lineage (NCBI taxonomy): Eukaryota > Viridiplantae > Streptophyta > Magnoliopsida > Fabales > Fabaceae > Vicia > Vicia faba. The sequence goes on from OX451735.1 coordinate 1,086,557,029, forward strand.
GTTTTAATAAAAGAAATATATATCTCTTTATTAGGAGGAAAATCATAATATATACATTGCTGATATGTTTTTATTATAATAATGTTTTAAAATAAGAGTATGGTTTAGAGATCTATTGGATTAGATTCTGAAAACAGTTTCAAATCCCAATTGAATTAAAAATTGGTTTTTGTTTGTTGTAATAAAAAAATTAAATAAGTTGGGCTAATTACAAAATAAATAGCGCAGGCCCAAAGGCTGGTTAACAAGTACAATGCCAATCATGACCAAATTAACGCACGTTCTGTATCAAAAACAGATACTTGAGATTAAATCTAAATAAAATCAAATAAATCCAAACCCTGAAAATTTTCAAGTGACAGTTCAAATCCAGAAAAAAAACTACATCAAATCTAAAAACGCAGATTGGATATCAGTAACAAAAATCAGTACAAATCAAATTTCCAGAATTTTTTAACATAATTAAATCCATTACAAGAAAAAAACTAAATCAAAATATATTACAGTATCAATTACAAAATCAAATTAAACCCAATCTCTAAATCAATTACAGAAATCATAAACCTAATCCCTAAATCTAAGGGTGATAAACTTCTAACCCTAAATTAAAATCACTCTATAAATACAGAAAAAGAAAATATGCAGAAGGAGGGGGGTTCTTCTTTGACAGAAAGTACAAGGGACAGAAGGTACAGAGGACAGAATAATTGAGGCCGTAATACCGAGGGATTCTGGAAGAACCAAAGAGGATTGGAAGAAGAACACGCAGAAGCCAGACAACTCGTTTGTTGTTGAAGACCAGAGAAAAAGCAATTAGGGTTTCCATTTCTGAAACCCTAATTGTGTGTCCGTCGCCGGGCAATCCTCCATCGCCGTCTTCTTCAAAGCTCTCGTCGGGACCTGAAAACAAGAAGGAGAACAGGGATTAGAGGAAATCAGACAGGCGCTCAACAATCAGAATCGGAGGAAATCGCAAAGGGGTAAAATAGACTTAGCATTTTTCTTGTTGTTGTTGTTTTGTATTTTGGCTGGTTTATGGAAGGGTACTAGGTTGGATGGTTATGCCGCTGTCGGTAGTTTTAAGGTTAGGGTTGAGAAGATGAAGATTGAGTGAAAGAGAGAGGCAGAGGTTTTCTGTAAAAACAAAAATGAAATGAAGAAAAATGAAAAAAAAACTTATTATGCTTCACGATCAAATACTTACGCGCCTACCACAGTTATCATGCGTCTTTCCCTTTCATCCACGTGATTTTCATCAGACGACCGTAGGCCAAGTCCCATGGTAACGCCCATACTCCCTCACACACCCAATTCATCTAGACCCCTTCTCACATTGCGTATGGGCCAGGCCCAATTGTTTTTGACACCTCCCTTTCAGTTGTTTGCTAAACCAGCGAACAAAACACACCCCCGGGCTTACTGGGCCTGACCTGAATTCAGGCCCTGACTTCTTACACTCCCCATCTTTTACTACTCAACTAAAACTACACCCCCCCTGAACTTAATTTATTTATTTTCTTTTTATAATTAAATTATCATTTCTATTTTTTTAATATATATATATATATATATATATATATATATATATATATATATATATATATATATATATATATATATATATATATATATATATATATATATATATATATATATATATATATATATATATTATTTACAATTATTATTATTATTATTATTATCAAATAGTGGTTTATTATTATTATTATTATATTTTGATATATATTGTCATGATTACTTAATTTTTTATTATTATTTATAATTATCATTTATTATTTATAATCCCTTTTTATGTAAATATTATTATTAATATATTTTATTTACTATTTAAATATTACTATATTATCATCCAAATCATTTTTATATCAAAATTGCATATGTTATTTTATATATTATTTGCATTAAAATATTTCCTAATCATGCATTAATCAAGATCTTGCAATTAATACGATTAAAAAACACAAACAAATCATTAAACTATTTTTCGCAATAAACTAAGTTAATCAGCTGTTTTTGCAAAAGGGTTTCAAACTGGTTTTGACTTACTGCGTATTCAGTCAAAATCTCCGCAATCACTATTCTCAACCAAGTGCGAGGTGATTCAAAATATGTGCAAATCGCTAAAAAAAACACCAACCCTATACGAACTACGAATTGGGACTCTGATTCCTCGTAAGAAGATGCGTAGGCATACGATCAAAAATCGTGGCGAGTCTTTCTAATTAAAACTTAAAATCCAGTTTACCCCAAACCTAAACCTAGAGCCTAGTATCCTTGTGAACAAGGTAGATGAAAGGTGTCTAACACCTTCCTTTCGTCTAATTGAGTCTGAAACCTAGAATCTTTGTCTGCGAGTTAGGGTTTTCTGTTAAATTCCCTTCCCTAGGATAAAAACTAATAGTGGCGGCTCTGATTAAAAAACCAGTCGCTACAGCTGGCGACTCTGCTGAGGACTCTCCTTAACCCTAGGTCTTAGGTCTCTTTTGGGTTTTTTATTTATTTATTTATTTGCATTAATTTATTTATTGCATTTTTTTATTTTCTTGTCTATTTTTCTTCATTATTATATATTTACTGCATGGCGGGATTTTCTATCTCAAAAATATTTTTCATATAGCCCTTAGAAAGAAGGTTCGTCTATTAGCTTAGGGGGTACATCATCCATGCGAGTTTATGTGACGAATTCACCTAGAGTCGGTGGACTTCCGAAAAAGGAATACTTATCGAGAGATATCGTCTTGACGAGTAGGACTTTGGAAGGTCTCCCATGACTCTTTGTAACGACCTTAACCCAAAATCTCATGACGAGATCTTTCATGACTTTGAGACAAAAGTCTCAGTCCGTAAAAAGGCTCCACCTAAGGGAGGCCCTTGTGCCTTTCCCCTCTGGTGTTATTCATGACACCCTTAAGGAAGTCACTTTTTGGGAGGGTAGATCAACTGTAGGTCAAGATTAAGGAACCTACCTTATAGGGGTACTTATTACAAAAAGTCTCATTACTCAACCTTACACCCATGTATTCATATATTTCATGTATTCGTCATACATTCATCATATATTAGTCACCCGTTTCTTTGTCTTATTCACGGGGTACAAAAAAAAATAATAAAATCAAGACCTCAGTGACTGTCTTTAAAAATGGATACCGAAGGAAACAACTTGCCCGCGTCAACATGCCAAACATGTCTGAAATCAAGGCCACAAAAGGGAAATAACATGCTGAAGATTTTCTCAAGCTTTGTCAAGTCAAGGTGGATGGTTTCTAGATCAGATATTCGCAGGCGCACCCAGAAGACTTATTTCCCTTTTGCTTGATTTCACGCAAATAAATTTTTTGGTTTAAGATTGTAATATCTTTCAATATCTGAATTACGTTACTTTCAATAAAGGAATTTTGTTTCCACACCGCGTCTGCGTATCTATTTTAAAAATAGTTGTTAAATAAAATAATAAGCAAAAGACGGATACATACCCAAGTGAATAAGACAGTCAACCCCTTTCATATTCATGCATATTCATTCACACGTTTACATTCACGAACACCCACATATCATGGAAAAACTCATTTTTCAAAAACATCTCTCCAGTTGAACCATTGGTAGAAGAAGGTCTCCACCTCCTTGGCCTCCATATCAAACAAGGTCCTACCAACAGAATGCAATGGAGAAAATTGAGGAAACTCAGGCTGCATTCAAAGAGGATCTCAGCAAAGTAAAGGGTGATGTCACTTCAATGAAAGGGGATCTAAGTCAAGTTCTCCTAGCTTTGAAAAACATTATTGACAGGCAAGACCAAATTCCCAGGGCGGCTTTCGAAGAAGTAGCCCAGACTATTGGTGCATCAAGCGGTCACCAACTAAGGAAAGAGTCAGAGGTAGAATTCCATAAGTCCGTCATGGCCCAACAAGAAGCTGAAACTGAAGGGTTTGTCCCACCGCTACCAAAAGCAAGGGCATCTCATACCCTACAAATTCCGACCAATAATGTAGACAACTACTTGGACCTACAATACAGAGACCACGACCCAGAGGATGCTAATTGAGCACCCTCAAAGACGACTAGTACTCATGCTGTTGATAATCCACTAGTGATGAATCAGTACAAAGCTCTGGAGGAAAGACTAAAAGTTGTGGAGGGTTTCGACGCTTTCGAAGTAGATGCTCTCGAAATGGGTCTAGTTCCTGATGTGGTGATTCCACCAAAGTTAAAAGTACCTGACTTTGAAAAATACAAGAGGCTCACTTGCCCAAGAAATCATCTTCGCATGTATTGCAGGAAGATGCATGCCCATGCCCATGATCAGAAGCTGATGATTCATTATTTTCAAGATAGCCTGAGTGGGGCATCTTCAGACTGGTATATGCAATTGGAGAGAATGCATATTCGAACCTGGGGAGATCTTGCTAACGCTTTTCTAAAGAATTACAAATATAACCTGGACATGGCGCCTACCTGCATGCAACTCCAGAATCTGTCCCAGAAGAAAGAAGAATCCTTCAAGGAGTATGCTCAGAGATGGAGGGAGTTGGCATCCCGTGTGCAACCACCACTATTGGAGAAAGAATTAGTAGACACATTCATGGAGACTTTGAAAGGGTTGTATTATGAGAAGATGGTTGGAAGTATCTCTTCAGGGTTCTCAGACCTAGTAACCATCAGAGAAAGAATCGAGACTGGGATAAAAAGTGGGAAGATATCAGGGGGACCATCAAATGCTCCCTACAATTCAAAACGACCTGCTTCAAACTTCACCAAAGGAAAGGAGGGAAAGATTAATGTTGTAGTGCCACAACCCAAGGTTTAATAACCATTAATGATCCCCTAGGACAAAAGCAAGGCAGAAGGCCACCCAGGAAATTTGATCCGCTCCCGATGCCACACAGTCAGCTATTACAACAGCTAGTTAAGGCATCCTTAATGGAACTCAAGCCTCTAGCTCTTCCAGTTGGGCCACTCCCATGAAGGTATGATGCCAACGCTGGATGCGAGTATCATGCTAATTCTTCTGGACATACCATAGAGCAGTGTTGGCCTTTCAAGCACAAGGTGCATGATTTGTTGGATTCTCAAGACATCACTTTCGAGAAGCCCAACATCACATCAGACCCTACGTCGTCGCACAATGGACTGACAATAAACTCAATTGAAGTAGCCATTGACTCTGGGGCAAGCGGACAAGCAAAAATCCCAATAAATTCGCTGAAAGAATATTCATTGGGATGTGGACTCCCGCGAGAACATAATGAAGCTTTTGAAAGAACTCTACAAAGGCTAAGGGACCAGGGGATAGTCCAGTTCAGACAATACCCTGAAGAAAAATATAAAGCTACTCTGAAGGGTGAAGCACATTTTTCTCCGATCCAAGAGACTTTTGTCAACAGTGGAGTAGTGCGTGGCGGACATGGGGAAAAATAATCAACAAAGCCAACACCAAAGGGGCAACTGAATTTATCCAAGAATGCGCCCCAGGAGAGAAAACTCAAAAGATGGACGACCATGGAGATTCCTGAGATCTTTTTCTTTCCTAATTAATTTTTCTTGTTTTTGAAAGAACCTGTGTCAAGCCCGAGGCATAAGGGTTGCTTGTAAGGGTTTCCCTGTTTTGTTCCAGACAATATTTACGATTAATAAAAGTTATATTTTGTTTTCAATTAAGATCCCTTCCTTTCTCTTGCATTTATATCTTAAATTTAAAAATGGCAATACTTTCTCTGCATATGCATTTTCAAATTTCATATACTAAATCTGCACCAAAACATGATAAAGGTGAAAATTCATGCCCGAAACCACCGATAATGTTACTGCTGCGATCCAATGTAATTTTGATGCTCCTATTAACCAAGCTAAAGAGGAAGATGATAAAGATCTTGAAATCTCTGAGAAAATGGCGAGGGAAATAAAAGGAAAAGCTAACGATACACAACTATATCAAGAGGCTATTAAGACCATTAATCTGAGCACAGGGGAAGACCCGGAAGAAACCAAGCTAAGGGACAATGTTAGAGCGGATCCACAAAGAAGATGATCAAGTTGTTGCACATATCTACAGAAACAGGCCAAGGCCAAATACAGACAGTGCTATAAAAATGAGCAACTACGAAATACCAAGATCTGACAAAGAACCCGAGCCAGGGGCACGTTGGGTATCCATGTTCGACGAGACTTCAAATGCATCGGGGCACGATATAGGGGCAGTATTGACTTCTCCAGAGAATGACCACAAGCCATATGTCAAGTCAATGGTGAACGAGATACTAAACTGGTTCCATATCGGGATCATGTTTTGAAAACTGACTGCGGAATTCACAAAAATCATTTTCAATCACGCCCTGGCAACTATATCGTTTATATTCAAAGTAACTTGGTAAAACCAAGAATCGCGCATCACAAACAGACACAATCAAGAGCCCGCACTTTGTCTTGCTATCAAAGAAAGACCAGATGACAAGCCTTGGTTTTATGAAATCAAGGAGTACCTGGAAAACCAAGGACATCCAGAAAATGACTCTAGCATCGGCAAGCAAACTCTATGAAAATTAGCCTTGAAATTCTTTGAGAAACAGTATACTACACGAGATGGACCACGACATGGTCTAGTGCTCCAGAAGATTCTGCTACCTCGTCTCGACTCACGTGGTAAACGAACCCCCAATTATGAAGGTCCGTACGTAGTCAAAACAACATTCTCTGGTGGTAATCTTATCCTCACAACAATTGATGGGGAAGAACTACCGCATCTGAAAAATTCAGACGCAGTAAAAAATACTATGTATAAGAAGCTCGCTAAGCTCAAACCTTAAACGGGCGACTTAGGCAAAAAGGAGCATCCCGGTGGATCGAAAACCCTAAAGGGCGACCCAGGAAAAAATTAAGGGCATATAACAAAAAAATTATCCTGGTGGATTGAAAACTCACAAGGGCAATCCAGGCAAAAGTTAGGGATTTCATACAAAGAAATAAAGAACAAAAAGACTGTGATCTAAGAACTGTGACTACGAACCACGAAGGGAGAGATAGATATGAATCATTCAACTTATAAGCAAAGGAGATAAGATCATTAAAAGGACATCGGGGAACAACAGTAGCAATTATCATCTTTCATTACCATTTACAGTTTTAAAACTTTCTGTAATTACCTCTTTCTAGGAATTGCACCGTGTACCCTCGCCCATTCAGAGGCATATCAATAAAACATTTGCTTTCTTTGCATTTTCCAAATTGTGTTTTTTCTTTTCTCATACCTGTTTACAAAATACTACGATCATTACTTGTGAATATTATCTTGAAATCATTTCGGGGGACTAACAAAATAAAAGCATTTGACAAAACATCGAAAAAGCGTTTTGGTTAGAAAAATATCGAAAGAAAATCCATGTTTACGTCCACCCATATGGTTACTCTTACGCCTTGCAACACAAAAATCTATACACGTGTCTACGCTTATATCTATGCTCACGATGCAAAAAGTCTACGCTCACGATGCAAAAAGACTACGTCCACGTCTGCGCCTATGCTTGCACTCAACAATACAAAATCTATGCATATCTACTCCTACGTCTACACGTCCGTACACGAAGTCTACGTCCATATACGTGTCAGCGCCTATGCTTACACTTGTAACACAAAGTCTACGTCCGCACATGCGTCCACGCACATGTGTACTCCTGCCAATTCTATACATACGTCTACGCTTACGCCTGCGCTTACAACATACAAACCTACACATAGGCCATTACCTACGTCTACGTCTACACCCGCGCTCATAATACAAAATCAATGTTTAAATTTTGCTAACATCGTCCACTGCGTTCAAGTTCAACAATGCTACGACGAAACAACATACAACGCCAGGAATTGGTAACTCTAAGCCAATGGTTTAAAGGAGAGAATGCCAGAAATGGTCTTCATAACATTTCAAGGCATATACGCATCTTACATACATTTCACACATACACTTTGTATATCTAAAGCATACATACCCTATACATTTCAATATTCAATACACCCAGGGTTCCATATCAATGTCAAACATCATACATTTCACATACATACAACATTCAATACGCATGCATACACATGTATCACATAGCAAACAAACAAACAATCTCACCCTCGATTCAACTATCTAAGGGTCGACCAACGCAATACTTCTCTTACGATTTAACCCGTCACCTCAGTCTTCATGTCGTGACACGTTCAGTCCATCACTTAAGTCTTCCCGCAGTGATGAGTTCCTTACAAGCCCAACACATTGCCTCTAAGCCGTAAGGAATTATCAAAACTATGTACGTTGCCTCTAAGCCGCAATGTATTCTCAAAACCCATTACATTGCCTCTAAGCCGCAATGTATTCTCAAAATTCATTACATTGCCTCTAAGCTGCAATGTATTATCCGAACTCATTGCATTGCCTCTAAGCCGCAATGTATTCGCAAAGCCTAGATCATCGCCTCAGACTTCAGGCACACACACACAAAGCCGAACTAAAACTTCAATACCACTTGTTATCTAAATGACTTCAAACATAAGAGCGGGATAAATTGTGATAAAAAATATTTTTTAAATTTTATAGAAAAAATTGATTTTTAAAAAAACGAAGAGACACATGATATGCACGGAAGAGTAAATAATAGAAATATAAAGAGAAAAAAGAAAAGGAAAGAACATATAAAAAATTATATTAGTTCAACCTTAAACTATAAAACCAACTTGAGTCCTTAAGGATTTTCCCTTTAAAATTCCACTAACAATATAATTTTTATCACAAGATCATCACACAACCATCGTACACCATATTTTTATCCCATGTTCAATTTACAACCTTCATAATGATATTCAAGTTTACAAGAAAACAAAGTTATCTTAATTTACAATTATAACACAAACATATTAACCAACTTTCAAGAGAGTGAGAGTGAAAAAAATAGTAATATTTAGATTTCTGTGTGATTATAAATAAACACACATCCTCCTTTATAGTAACAAATTTGGTGAAGAAAACAAAATTTTTAGAATCGAATCCGCACCATAATTGATTAGGCCACGACTATAATTAATGGATTATCACAATCGATTTCATCTTCATAATCGATTATAACTTCGGTTTAAAACATTTTAACTGAATTCAAAGTAATTCTATTAGAAGGTTTTGAAAAGAATGAAATATTTAAACAAATAGTTAATATTAGAATCGCAAATTTCTGTGTGCCATCAAACACTCACGCCGCATATTTAGCTCCAAATATTAGAGAACAACGCTCTATTTTTCTCTCTCTTCTTTCTCTTTCTTCCTCATCTTTGAGATTTTCAGAATGAATAGGTCTCAAGATCAAAGGTCAAGACCTGCAAAACCTCCTACAATCCATACTTGTGCTCTGTCTGCTGATCTTCTTGGACTTCAGAAGTTACTTCGTGAGAATCCTTCTCTTCTCAATGAGAGAAACCCTGTTGTAAGATTTCCATTTTCCCTTCATTTTTACCAATTCGTTATTATTGTTGTTGTGCCTTTTTTTTTGTATGATCTTTCTTAACTTTTGAAAATATTTGATCTTTATGGGTTTATTTAAGAAAAAATGTTGCTTGTGATGTGAATTGAGGGTTTGGAATGATGTAATCTGGTTTTTTTCTTCAATCAAAAGGAATATTTGTTCATGTATGTGATGAGTTATGAAAGATCAGGTTATCTTGATTTGATTACTTGTTGGCTATGAAGCACATGCGCAACACTTAAACAATGAAACCCTTGTAATTATAATAATTTGATTAACTACACATGTTGTGTTCAATCCGATGTGTTGGTGCTACATAGATTGATATTGCTGGCCCCCTGAGGTTGGCCTGGTAAAAGCTTGGGTCCTGAGAGTGTGCTCCTCTCAAGATCTTAGATTCTAATCCTGCTAGGTGTTAACAATTCCTGTGTTGAGTCAAGTCCATGCGGAGTTTTGTTTTGACTTTAAATGGTCTATCTGCAAGTGGACGGTGGAATTGATCCCCTTGGATTAGTATTGCATTTTTGCTAGAATTGTAATTTTTCAATGCAATATGCTTTATAGATTAATCAAAAGAAAAATGTGAGACATGCATGGTGCCTTTGGTTTTGAATAGATTAGCCACGCTAGAGATTGCTTAGGAGAGTCCGTCTTATTGGCAATTGATTTTTATGTATTTGGTTGAAGAGGTCTTCTAGGGGAAGAATCTTTGATTAGACTTTTTCCTGAGATATTTTTTATGGTTTCTCTTTGCTCATCATTTGTTCAGTTTTCCCCCCATGGGATTGAACAGCATTGTTTTTGTATTTTATTTTTGAAAAAATGGTGTGTACTTCATTAGTAAGTTTATTGCTTGGCATGCATATGTAGTAATGGATTTGGATTCCACGTAGTAACTGCATGACACGGGTATTGATCTTGGCTGATCGAGTTCAAATTGATGGCTGAGATCGATTAATGCGTCTAACTGCGTGCTTTTTTTACCGCAACAGATCTGGATCTGTGTAATTATGTACCTGCATTGTGATTTCTTACTTTAGGGTTTATCTTGAATTCAAATTATTATATGCTGAAGATCAAACCTGTTTTAAATGCAGATGGCACAAACACCTCTTCACGTTTCTGCAGGTAACAATAGGGCTGAGATAGTTAAATTTCTTCTTGAGTGGCAAGGATCAGAGAGAGTTGAGATAGAGGCTAAGAATATGGTTGGTGCCATCAATTTTTCTACTTAAGTTATTGTTTGAGTTCTGGTTATTGTTTGTAATTGTCAAAACTTTTCTTTGTATCACTTCTGCAGTATGGAGAAACTCCATTGCACATGGCAGCAAAGAACGGGTGTAGTGAGGCAGCACAGTTACTTCTTGCACGCGGTGCTTCCGTGGAAGCAAGAGCAAATGTATTTTTTTTTCTCACTTCATTTATCCTTTAATTAAGAGTTTATATTTTGAACGTTTATCATATAAGGGCTTATGTACAAGCTATTTCTATAACAGAAGATAAGATCAGGTCAAACAGTTTTCATAAGTTGTCTTGCAGAGTTTATAGAAATAAGCGGAAATATACTCTACCAAACAACTCTAAAGTGTTTATGCCAGTAGATAAGTTCAAATAAGAAAATCCATATAATCTAATAAAAAACCAAACAAGAATTGTTTTTATGTTTCTTAATAATTCATTGAAAAGTTTGTTATGACCTTTTTCTTGCAGAATGGTATGACACCTTTACACCTTGCAGTTTGGCACTCATTAAGAGCAGAAGAATTCTTAACTGTGAAAATATTGCTTGAACATAATGCCGATTGCAGTGCAAAGGACAATGTATTAAGTTTTATCTCTATTTTTCTTTTCGCTAAATAGCTTTTTGGTTAATCACAGTAGATGCTTAAAGCCTATGAATTGCAGGAGGAAATGACGCCATTGAATCATCTTTCGCAAGGCCCTGGAAATGAGAAACTTAGGGAACTATTAAACAAGCATCTTGAAGAGCAGAGAAAGAGGCGAGCTATTGAAGCGTGCGGTGAAACCAAAGCTAAGATGGATGAACTTGAAAAGGAACTTTCAAATATTGTTGGTCTTTATGATCTAAAAATACAGCTACGGAAGTGGGCTAAAGGCATGCTTTTGGATGAGAGGCGTAGAGCTCTTGGTCTGCACGTTGGCACTAGACGACCCCCTCATATGGCCTTTCTCGGAAATCCTGGAACAGGTTATATTTTGAATATCATGCATACAATTATTTCGTAGTACATCGTTTATTCTCTATGAATTGTGTGCTTTCCGTAAGTTGACATTCATATTTAATAGGTAAAACTATGGTAGCGCGGATCCTTGGGAGATTACTTCATATGGTGGGAATTCTACCTACTGATAAAGTGACAGAAGTTCAACGGACAGATTTAGTTGGCGAGTTTGTCGGTCATACTGGTCCAAAAACCAGGAGGAAGGTATGTTATTGGCTTTGAAATTCTTTTTCTACGATTTGAATCTCGATTTGATAATCATGTTTTATACAGATCCAACAAGCAGAAGGGGGGATTCTTTTTGTTGATGAAGCTTATAGGCTGATACCAATGCAGAAGGCAGACGATAAGGACTACGGATTGGAAGCACTGGAGGAGATAATGTCAGTCATGGACAGTGGAAAAATCGTAGTAATATTCGCAGGGTACAGCGAACCGATGAAACGAGTAATAGCTTCCAACGAAGGTTTTTGCAGAAGGGTGACCAAGTTTTTTCATTTTATCGATTTCAGTTCAGAGGAACTAGCAACAATCCTTCACATCAAGATGAACAGCTTAGCAGAAGATAGTTTACTATTTGGATTTAAGTTGCATTCTGAATGCAGTATAGAAGCTATATCGGCCTTGATAGAAAGGGAAACAACCGAAAAACAACGGAAGGAAGCGAACGGTGGTTTGGTCGATACCATGTTGGTTAATGCAAGAGAAAGTTTGGACCTAAGACTTAGTTATGACTGTATAGATACAGAAGAACTTCTTACCATTACATTGGAAGATTTAGAAGCAGGTCTTGGCCTATTATCACAGTAACCCTTGTTAGGCAATTAGATATTTTGAAGAGATTCATTTAATATTCACCATTCTTTGAGAAGGTTTTTGTGTAATTGATAATGTTATGTAGGTTCTATTGATGCACTTTGCTTTGTTTACTGGTCTTTCATTTTAATAGGGGCAGTAATAACTCTTAATTTGTGCCTGTCCTAAACTATTTAATTAGCAGCTATTTCACAATTATTGTTTGTTTAGTGGAGATTTTCTTAAATAAAGAAACTCATGTGTGATACAGAATGGATTTTGGATTATTATTTTTGAATAAAAATAGTTTATAAATCCATATATTAATATATGAAAGTATACATTGATATGTTTATTTACATACATATAATGGGTTTTGATTTATTTATTCAGATTATTTTTTCTTCTGTTTTTTGTTGGTTTATCTTCAGATATTAGAATCTGAACACCTCTCATTGTTCATTGTTAGTTTGAATTTTAAAATTTGGGAATTTTCCATTAGCTGAAATATAGTTATTTAAGTTATTATTTTCTTAATTTTTAATTTTATAATTCTAATACTCGGTAATATAATCGGTTCGGTTTGAGTTAGTTTTGGGTTAAAAAAAATATGAACCGGCGATATTTTTATCACTTTAATTTAATTTTTAGTATTCAGAACCAAACTAATTGATTTAGTTCGTTTGAACTTTTTTCTAAACATTATTTTCAATTCTATATATTATCATGAGTATTTTCAATTATTAATATTTTGAGTAATATATTTCATATAATTTATGTTCTATTTTCAAATGATTTAGAAATTGTACTTAATCCATACAAAATAATAACATGATTTCTATTGCAAGTTCACCATTAAATACGAAAGTTGACACTTAATATTGACTTGACACTTAATATTGACTTATATAACTAAAATAAATTCACCATAACATATAAAAGTTGGCAACTGGAAGTGATAAATACAACCAAAATAAGTTTACTATCAAATACGAAAACTGACACTTGATAGTGACTAATAAAACTAAAATAAATACATCATCATGTCAAATACAAAATACAATCAAGTTCATTAGTTTACGATCAAATAACAAGATACAACCAAAATAAATTATAATTTCTTTTTCACTTGAATCAGAATCCTAAAATAAATTGAAATGAACACATGGTTAGAATATAGATCATTGAATTTATTTCTAATTTTGAATGCAAATCAATGCTTCAACAGTATTGGAATTCAAACAACTACGAAATGGGTAAAGCATCTGATCACCCATATTAAAAGTTGATTAAAAGGAAACGATAGACACTAGTATAGCTAATATATCTCTAGCCATTCGAGAAATGACATAAAACTTTATAGATTTTCCTTTCCACCAATCCAAAATATTAAATGAAAGGTCTAAACAATCTTTATTTCCATCCCCAACATACCTATCCAACTCACTGTTTTACATTGACCTGTTTTTGCCTCCCTTTCAAACTAAAAGCATTATCGCAATCAACATCATCATCAAACGCAAATTGACTTGTGTTAGATTGTGTAGAATAAATTGAGGATGCACTATTAAACACAATAGGAATGGGATACTCAAACTCATAATACTCAAACAATTTTTGAACAAGTTCTTTCAATATTTTTAGCATATCTTTGCCATTTGCACTACTATACATCTTATTAAAACAGAACTCAAAGAATCATATTTATAAAGAGGATTTACGACAACATCTACAAACAAAAAAAGTTGATATAACCACTATCCCAATACTTGCTAAATTTTAGTTGCATATTTGTAAGTGATATGTCTCAATACAACATCCTCGCTATTTGATCATTTCTACAATGACTTTTTAATTTCGCACAACTTTTTGATAAAAGTATTAGTATTAACATGCGAAAATGAACTGGAAAATGAAAGAGTTGCATCACAAAAGACCTTCACAAATTTTAAAAACACACGAGTACATTCTCAATCAATATTCATAAAAATATTCACTCCTTCACCAGTAAAAAAACACACTAAATAAACTATTTTGATATCAAAATCGATTAACTATATTTTCATATTTGACAACTTCTAACATCAAGTTCTAGCATTGTATTACTGTCTATGTTACACTCACGTACACACATTCTAAAAGAAGATAATATAGTTGACTATGACTTAACAAACTTACAAGCAACCCTTACCTGTTAATGGATCCATCGATCATCTTTAACCCATCGCTATCAATCAAGTTTAAAATATGTGTTATGCACCTCAAATGCATGAACTTCCCCTTTAACAAATTATTATTGGATCATCATGAGGGGGAAGTATTCATATTGGGTCAAATACTTTCCTAAAGGTCAAAGACTCACCCAAACAAGTGAGAGAGATACCACATATTCACCAAAAATCTTAAGGTGATAGATGTATGAGTCCTCTCACTTATAAAATGTTCAACCTCCACTTTCCTAAGTAAAATTAGACTTGGAACTCACACTTGTTTCTCAACACAACTCACACTTGTTTCTCAATAACCACCCCTTAAGTGTGAGTTCATCCACTATGTTGTCTATTAAACGGAAGCTCTTGTTATACAACGACGCGTATCTAGAGGGGGTGAATAGAGGCGAAAAAATATTTCTAGACACAAATCTAAAATTTAATTTGTTTTCAAAACTTTTTGATGCAGCAGTAATTAACTGGATAAGTCGTCTAAAAGCAACTTATTGGAAACTCGGATATGTAAATTATGAAAGATAAATTTATGAGATAAAATTGAGTAATTGATTAATACAAACTCAAATCAACAATCCACTTATTATTATTTGAACACAATCATTTTGCAATGCTATTTTCAAGGCTAAATAATCAAAGAACTAACATGATCATTTTATCAAACACTTGGCGTGCAAGTGAATTTTCTGAATTTCTCTTTGAGTAGTGTTGATATACAAAACTACTTATAATCAAATTTGATTATAAGCTATATCTACACCTATTTCAAAAACAGATTTTGAGAGAAAAATTCTTACAATTTAATTACTATCGCAATGCTATTTGATAAAAAGATTGATGAAATGGAAAATAAGTAAAAGCCGAAAAGTAAAAACACACAAGAAATTTGTCTACACAGTTCTCCACTGTCGTCTTCGCGTGGGGGTACATCTGCGCCTAATTCCAATGGAACTAGGATAATTCTTATATGCCAAATATTTAATACAATGGAAGAGTTAGAAACAACAACCCAAAATTCTCCAATTTGGTGTTGACGCTCCTTCTCCCAACCTTTGATCTTAAGAAAGATCAAATCAACCGATAGATGCAACCTATTCGCCGCTTAAGTTACTTCCTTAAAAATATTTCAAACACCACAAGGTTTCTTACAAAGATTTCAAACACTCCAAGGGATTTTTCACTCGAGTAAATCCAATTGCAAACTGTCAACATAAGATCACCGATTCTATCATCCAATTCTTACTACTTCCTTAAAAAGATTCCAACCACTCAAAGGTTTCTTGAAAATTTTTCAAACACTTCAAGAGATTTTTCACATAAAAGATTCCTTCTCGCACGTTCTTGCACGAAAATCTCCAACTCAACAAATGATGTTGGAGGACAAACCCGATGATTTTTCTAGATGAAGACCCCTACAAGAACTCAACCCAAACCAATTGGAAATCTTCAATTCTTCATTTAGATGGCACCCCGACGGATCATCATCACAATGTGTGATACATAATGGATTTTGGATTATTATTTTTGAATAAAAATAGTTTATAAATCCATATATTGATATATGAAAGTATACATTAATATGTTTATTTACATACATATAATGGGTTTTGATTTATTTATTCAGATTGTATTTTCTTCTGTTTTTTGTTGGTTTATGTTCAGATATTAGAATCTGAACACCTCTCATTGTCAGTTTGAATTTTAAAATTTGGGAATTTTTCAATGGCTGAAATATAATTATTTATGTTGTTTTTTTTTTCTTAATTTTTAATTTTATAATTCTAATACTCACTAATATAATCGGTTCGGTTTGAGTTAATTTTGGGTTAAAAAATATATGAATCAGGGATATCTTTATCACTTTAATTTAATTTTTAGTATTCTTAAAAACTAAAACCAAATTGTCCATTACATTTTTTTTAACATTATATTCAATTCTATATGTTATCATGTGTATTTTCTATTATTAATTTTTTAAATAATTTATTTTATCTATTCTATGTTCTATTTTTTAAACGATTTAGAAGTTGTATTTAATCTATATAAAACAATAACATGATTTTTATTGCAAGTTCACCATTAAATATAAAAATTGACATTTAACATTGACTAATATAACCAAAATAAATTCACCATAACATACCGAAGTTGGCAATTAGAAGTGATAAATAAAACCAAAATAAGTTTACCATCAAATACAAAAAATTGACACTTGATAGTGACTAATAAAACTAAAATAAGTTCATCATCATGTCAAATACAAAATGCCATCAAATTCATTAGTTTACAATCAACTAACAAGATACAACCAAAATAAATTTTAATTCCTTTTCCACTTGAATCACAATCCTAAAATAAATTGAAATAAACACATGGCTAGAATATAGATCATTGAGTTTATTTATAATTTTGGATACAAATCAACGCTTCAAGAGTATTGAAATTCAAACAACTACGAAATAGATAAAGTATCCGACCACCTATATTAAAAGTTGATTGAGAGGAAACGATAGACACTGATATAACTAATATATCTCTAGCCATTCGAGAAATGACCTAATACTTTGTAGATTTTCCTTTCTAGCAATCCAAAATATTAAATGAAAGATCTGAACAATCTTTATTTTCATCCTCAACATACCTATCCAACTCACTATGTTTTACATTGACCTGTTTTTGCCTCACTTTCAAATTAAAAGCATTATCGCAATTAACATCATCATCAAACGCAAATTGACTTGTGTTAGATTGTGTAGAATACATTGATGATGTACTATTGAACACAATAGGAATGGGATACTCAAACTCATAATACTCAAACAATTTTTGAACAAGTTCTTTCAATATTTTTAACATATCTTTGCCATTTGCACTAACATACATCTTATTAAAACAGAACTCAATGAATCATATTTATAAAGAGGATCTAAGACAACATCTAAAATAAAAAATAGTTTATATCACCACTATCCCAATACTTGCTAAATTTCAATTGTATATTTGTAAGTGATCTGTCTCAATACAACATCCTTGCTATTTGATCATTTCTACAATGACTTTTTAATTTTACAAAACTTTTTGAAAAAAGTATTAGTATTAACATGCGAAAATGAACTGAAAAATGAAAGAGTTGCATCACGAAAGACCTTCACAAATTTTAAAAACACACAAGTACATTCTCAATCAATATTCATAGAAATATTCACTCATTCACCAGTAAAAAAAAACACACTAAATGAACTATTTTGATATCAAAATTGATTAACTATATTTTCATATTTGACAACTTCTAACATCAAGTTATAGCATTGTATTACTGTCTATGTTACACTCACGTGCACACCTTCTAAAGGAAGATAATATATTTGAATATGACTTAACAAAATTACAAGCAACCCTTACCTGGTAATGGATCCATCAATCATCTTTAACCCATCACTAGCAATCAAGTTTAAAATATGTGTTATGCACCTCAAATGCATGAACTTCCCCTTTAACAAATTATTGTTGGGTCATCATGAGGGGGAAATATTCACATTGGGTCAAACACTTGCCTAATAGTCAAAGAATCGCTCAAACAAATGAGAGAGATACCACATATTCACCAAAAACTTTAAGGTGATAGGTGTATGAGTCATCTCACTTATAAAGTGTCCAACCTCCACTTTTATAAGCAATATTAGACTTAGAACTCACACTTGTTTCTCAATACAACTCACACTTGTTTCTCAACAATCACCCCTTAAGTGTGAGTTTATCCACTATGTTGTCTCTTAAACAGAAGCTCTTGTTATACGAAGACGCGTATCTAGAGGGGGTGAATAGAGGTGCAAAAATATTTCTAGACACAAATCTAGAATTTAATTTGTTTTCAAAACTTTTTGATGCGAAAGCATTTAAATGGATAAGTCATCTAAAAGCAACTTATTGGAAACTCGGATATACAAATTATGAAAGATAAACTTATGAGATAAAATTGAGTAATTGATTAATACAAACTCAAATCAACAATCCACTTATTTATTATTTCAACACAACCACTTTTCAATGCTATTTCTAAAGCTAAATAATCAAAGAACTAACTTGATCATTTTATCAAACACTTAGCGTGCAAGTGAATTTTCCGAATTTCTCTTTGAGTAGTGTTGATATACAAAACCACTTATAATCAAATTTGATTATAAGCTTTATCCACACCCATTTCAAAAACATATTTTGAGAGAAAAATTATTACAATTCAATTACTATCACAATGCTATTTGATAAAAAGGTTGGTGAAATGGAAAGCAAGTAAAAGCGAAAAAGTAAAAACACGCTAGAAATTTGTCTGCACAGTTCCCCACTGTCGTCCTCGCATGTGGGTACATCTGCACCTAATTCCAATGAAACTAGGACAATTCTCATATGCAAAATGTTAAATACAATGGAAGAGTTAGAAACAACAATACAAAATTCTCCAATTTGGTGTTGATGCTCCTTCTTTCAACCTTTGATCTTAAGAAAGATCAAATCAACCAATAGATGCAACCTATTCGCCATTTAAGCTACTTCCTTAAAAGGATTTGAAACACCCCAAGGTTCCTTGCAAAGATTTCAAACATTCCAAGGGATTTTTCACTCGAGTAAATCCAACTGAAAATCATCTATTTTATCATCCAATTCTTGCTACTTCCTTAAAAATATTTCAACCACTCTAAAGTTCCTTGAAAAGATTTCAAACACTCCAAGGGATTTTCCACATGGACGATTCCTTCTCGCACGATCTTGCACAAAAACCCCCAATTCAACAAATGATGTTGGAGGACAAACCTGATGGTTTTTCTAGATGAAGACCCCTACAAGAACTCAACTCGAACCAATTGGAAATCTTCAATTCTTCGTCTAGATGGCACCTCGATGGAACATCATTATAATGTAATGTTGGTGTGTATGCATAGATTGGAAGGTTGAAGATGAAGAGAAAAAGTAGGCTAATTTTATGGTATCATCTAGTTAGAAATGATGCATGAAAGAGTATTTATAGTTTGGAAAATTTTAGAGAAAAAAAGACAGATTCGAAATAAAAGGAAATGAAAATGTGATCAAAACAGAATTTATGTGTCGACCTCAAAATCGTAGGTGTCGGAACATACTTTATGAAAAGGATGCATGTGTCGACCTGAAGGACTATATGTATCAATTTGAGCAAGTCAGTAGCTACAAGCTTTAAAACGCGAGTAAATATGTCGACCAGAAATATGAATGTGTCGACACATAAAATAAGAATTTCTACAATTTTAGAAATCTTTTAGTATGTGTCAACTTGTATGATGCATGTGTCGACCTGTGACTTACAGAAGCTCACGAGCTTTAAAATGAGGTTACATGTGTCGACCTGAAACTCGAATGTGTTGTCACATGCAAAGCAAACATATACAAAAAGTGTTTTTCAATGAGTTTGGTTAATTTCAAAGTGCTTTTTGATTGTTTCTAAGACCTATGATGAAGAGGAGTTCCATAAGACAAATGGATACAATTATTTTTTCCGTTGTGTCATCTTTCTCGGTTTTGACATCATGCAAAACACCATATATTAAAGTTGTACTCACAAACTCCCCTTTTTTATGATGGAAAAACTTTCGACGATTCATTACAACGGCTCCCCCTGTCATTATGCTTCCTATCTTCATCTCACATATGCTTCTCCCCCTTTGGAAACATCAAAAATAAGATAGCAACCGATTAGAAGTACCAAAGTTTTCAAACAATTAACAAATACCAAACAGAGGGAAATTTTGCATATAAGAGCAACAATTACATATCCCCATATATATGTAATGATGTAAACTTTTAAATAACGAACAACACACATCACAACAAATATAATGTAATGCAAAAGCAATGAAAAGCAATTTGAATGTCATGATCATGTAACATTTTATAATGGAACTCCGATGTCACACACGCATGTGCCAACCATAGCAACAACATAATATCACTACTAACACCAAAATAAAAATGTTTATTAAATAAAGTAACTATAATAACATGAACCACATATTACAAAATAAAATAAGGGAAATAACCACAACACATGCTTGCATATTGAGAACAAATCTATACAAATGAAAAAGAATTAATACATGAAGTCATTGTAAGCATATAGAATAAGAACACACAATGGTTATTGATCGGAAATTTTTGGAAATGAACATTCATGGTTTTCATCATTTGAAAGTATATGAAGCATTTTTGAAAGAAGTCTATAAATATTCATTAAGGCAAAACTTACGTTCAAGGAGAAATTGAAACGATATTACCTCATTCTTGAAGGATTGGAAGTTGCACTCATAAAACATAACATACTCAACCACAAAGTTAGAGCGAACACTTAAAGTGCAATTAACGAGAGAGAACTAGGAAACATTTGAGATATCAATTATCCCCAATTATTCGCGTATGTTGACAAAAGATTCAGTTGCGAGTGGTTTAGTGAAAATATCGGCAAGTTGATTTTTACTATCAACATACTCAAACACAACATCTCCTTTTTCAATATGATCACGAAAGAAGTGGTGTTGTATCTCAATATGTTTAGTTCTTGAATGTAACACCGTATTTTTGGTTAGATTTATGGCACTGGTGTTATCACACATGATAGGAATACATGATAATTTAATATCAAAGTCTAATAGTTGTTTTTTGAGCCCAAATATTTGAACACAACAACTACCGGCTGCCACATATTCTGCCTCGACAGTTGACAAAGCTACGGAAACTTGATTTTTACTATGCCAACTTACCAAGGATTTTGCAAACAAGTGACAAGTTCCACTAGTACTTTTCCTATCCAATTTGCAACCGGAAAAATTGGAATCAAAGTAACCAACCAAATTACAATCGTTTCCCTTGGAATACCAAAGCCCGAACTTTGAGGTATCAATAAGGTATCTAAAGATTCGTTTTACGTCTTTTAAATGAGATTCCTTGGGAACCGCTTTATATCGTACACACATAGAAACACTAAACATAATATCGGGATGAGATGTTGTAAGATAGATAAGAGAACCAGTCATACCTCTATACCTTTTTATATCAAACGTCCTTACCTTTCTCATCCTTGTCCAGATTACCATTTGTTTCCATGGGAGTGTCAATTTCCTTATCACTATCCATTCCGAATCTCTTAAGGAATTCGAGACAATACTTGGTTTGACATACAAACGTTCCTTCATCGATTTGTTTGATTTGTAGTCCGAGAAAGTAATTCAACTCCCCGTTAGGCTCATCTCAAACTCTCCCTGCATAATCTTAGAGAACTCCTTGGCGATATGCATATTAGTAGATCCAAAAATGATATCATCTAATAAATTTAAACTAATAGAATATGCTTTCCTCGACATTTAATAAAGAGAGTAGTCTCAAATTTACCTATAGAATATCCTTATTCAAGCAAAATTTTGCTAAGTCTATCATACCATGCCCTAGGGGCTTGTTTAAGACCGTACAATGCACGTTTAAGCTTGAAAACATGATTAGGAAACTCATCATTTCTAAATTCGGGAGATTTAGAAACATACACCTCTTTACTTATGTATCCGTTAAGGAGTGCACTTTTTACGTCCATTTGAAATAATTTGAGATTCTTAGAACAATCGTAAGCTAATAAAAGGTGTATAGCCTTAAGTCGGGCCACCTGAGCATAAGTCTCCTCATAGTCAATGCCCTCCTCTTGGTTATACCCTTGAGCCACAAGACGAGCCTTATTTCTTGTTATTACACCATGTTCGTCAAGCTTATTCCTAAATACCCATCGAGTGCCTATGATTTGATGATTTGTAGGACAAGGGACAAGATCCCAAACATAATTTCTTTCAAATTGGTTTAATTCTTCTTGCATGGAAATAAGCCAATTCTCATAAAGTAATGCATCATTAGTGTTTTTAGGTTCAACTTGTGATACATAAGCATGATGACAACAAAGACTACTTATTTAGAGCGAGTCATTACCCCCCCCCCTTTTATATCACCTATAATGTTGTCAAGTGGATGATCTTTGAAGATTCTCCACTCTAAAGGAAGACCATCATTTTTTTCTTGGACTTTATCATCTTTCTTTTCTTGGGAGTTATCCCCATCCTCCTCAATTTTCACCGCTTTAGGTTGATCAACTCCTTCGTCGGTGTCTTGAATATGTCTTTCGTGGATGCACCTACACCAAGAAAAGAACTACCTTTCCCAACACTATTTGGGGAAGTATCATCAAAAGTAACATGAACAAACTCTTCAACAATAATTAATATCTTGTTATAAACTCTATATGCTTTACTAGATTGAGAGCATCCAAGAAAAATACCTTCATCGACTTTCGCATCAAATTTTCCAAGATTGTCTTTTCCATTACTTAAAACAAAACATTTACATCCAAAGACATGAAGATGAGATATATTTGTTTTCTACCTTTCAAAAGTTCGTAAGGAGTTTTGTCAAGAATTTGACGAATAATTATCCTATTTAAGACATAACATGTCGTGCTAATAGCATCGGCCCAAAAATATTTTGATAGACCACAATCATTGAGCATTGTTCTTTCCAACTCCTCTAAAATGCGATTTTTCCTCTCAACAACACCATTTTGTTGCGGAGTTTTAGGAGCTGAAAAGTTATGTTAAATACCAAATTTATCACAATATTCTTCGAAGAGGCGGTTTTCAAATTCACCTCCATGACCGCTTCGAATAACAACTATCTTTGAGTTTGTTTTATTTTGAGCAATCTTGGCAAAACTTGTGAAACCTATGAATGTTTCATCCTTGCTACGTAAGAAAAAAGTCCAAAAAAATAGAGTAATCATCTACAATCACTAAACTATAATAGTTTCCACCTATGCTTTTAGTCTACGAGGGACCCAACAAATCTATGTGAAGGAGCTCAAGTGACCTCGATATAGAAATAAATTTCTTATATTTAAAAAAAAGCCTTTGTTTGCTTACCCTTTTGACATGCATCACATATGTGGTATTTAGAAAAATTTATTTTTGGTAGATCGATTACTAAATCTTTTGAGACAATTTTATTAAGTAAGTCAAAGTTGACATGAGCTAAATGTCTATGCCATATCCAAGAGTCTTCACTCAAGGTAACAAGATATTTATAATTATTCAAGGAAATCTCTATTAGGTCAAGCATATAAATGTTACTAACCCTCAAACCCTTAAACATACAATCCTTGTTTTCACTATGTTCAATTATGCAACAATCTTTTGCAAATGACACTTTATATCCATTATCACATAAATGATTAATGTTGAGAAGATTATGTCTAAGACCTTCAACTAACATAACATTTGAGATGGTAATAGTTGAGGGATTACCTATACTACTTTTTCCAAGTATTGCATCTTTGTTATGATCATCATAGGACACAAATTCTTTCTTCTTTGCCACAAAGTGAGAAAAGAGTGATATGTCTCCCGTCATATGTCTTGAACATCCACTATCGAGAATCTACTTTCCCGTCATAGCATTAAGACGTTCATCCTACAAAAATCAAACAAGAGTATTAGGTACCCAATTCTCATTGGATCCTTGAGAGCGAGTTAAATAAATTTTTCATTTGGGAAACCATTGAACCCTTAGGAATCAAAGAAGTCGTAAACTGGCACTTTTCAATAGTTTGACCCTTTTTGCAACAATAATGACAAAATATCCTATGATGAGAATTAATAATGCTATTAGGAACTTTCTTAATCAAAGAGTAATTTTTATGAGGCTTTTAAACCATCAAGGACCTAATAGACATGTTCTCCATGGGATGATGTAGACTATCTAATTTGGTAGCAAGAGTACTCACTTCTTGTTTCCAAATTTGACATGTGCACAACCATACCTGTAAGAAGGTTCATCCACTTTTTCATGATTTGAACTATCTACAATAAGTTCTTTTAATACTTCTAACTCATCATTGGTTTCGTCAACCTTGACCTCTAAAAATGTGAAGACTTTTTCTTTGGAGGCCAATCTTTTGTTAGCATTCAAAAATTCTATTTGTAGTTTTTCAATTTCCATTTCTAATTCATTATAAGACAAAGTGGAAATGTTTAAGTATTTAGAACTTACATCATTTTTCTTGCCTTGTCGATGATTTGCCATGAAATCATAATTTTCCTCTTCATCACTCTCACTTGAGCTTTCATCGCTTGAGGATTCACTTTCACTTTCCCAAACAACATAGGCTTGTCTAGGCTTGTTTCTTTGGCCTTTTCCTTTCTTTTTGGAAAGAGATGGACAATCCGGTTTGTAGTGACCGGGTTTACCACATTCATAGCAAATAATCTTTCCTTTGTCCTTTTTGTTGTTCTCTTCTTTTAGGGAGGATGATTTCCTTCTAAACTTCATGAGATTATTGTAGGAATGTTTAATTCCATTTTCCCGAACATACCGATTATATTTCTTTACAAATAGCCCCATTTCTTCATCACCCGAAATCTCATCATCACTAAAATCAATATCCTTACTTTTCTCTTATTTTAAGGATTTAGAGCTAGAAGCCTTAAGAGATTTGGACTTCATAACTTCCTCCTTGTGACTTTCCTTATTCTTCTTTTTCTTCTCAAGCTTCTTTTCATATTTATACAACCAATTGAGTTCTTGCTCGTGTGCTTCAAGCTTACCAAAAAGTGTAGTGAGATCAAGTGTTTCAAGATTGTTAGCTTCCTTGATCGCGGTGACCTTAGGTTTCTAACACCTAGTAAGACATCTCAAAACTTTATTAGTAGCAATAACATTGGAAATAGGATTACCTAGTAAGTTCAAACGATTAATAAGATGAGAGAATCTCTTTTGTATTTGTGCAATGGTTTCACCATTTTTCATGCGAAAGAGTTCAAACTCTTGAGTGAGTGTATTAATCCTAGCTTGTTTGACCTCATTAATTTCCTCATGAGAAACTTGTAGAGTCTCCCACATAGCCTTAGCTATTTAACAATAGGAAATGTGATAGAACTCATCAACACCAAGTGCAGATACGATGATGTTCTTAGCTTACCAATCATAAGACAACTTTTTATTATCATTCTCATCCTATAGATTTTCCGCCTTAGGCATAGTAATACCATCAACATCATATGTCACCATTGTTGGACCATTTTGAATGACTTCCCAAACAAGTTTGTCATATGATTTGATATGAATTTGCATACAATTTTCCAGTAAGTGTAAATTTCTCCCGTGAAAATTGGAGCTCTCTTATGACCCCCCTTAGGTTCGTAAGCCATTTTTCTAAAGAGTGTTCTTAAGCCGGAATGAACTTGGCTCTTGATACCACTTGTTAGAAGATGGCGCTTATCTAGAGGTGAGTGAATAGAGGCGCGAAAATATTTCTAGACACAAATCTAGAATTTCATTTGTTTTCAAAACTTTTTGATGCGGAAGCAATTAACTGGATAAGTCGTCTAAAAGCAACTTTTTGGAAACTCAGATATACAAATTATGAAAGATAAATCTATGAGATAAAGTTGAGTAATTGATTAATGCAAACTCAAATTAACAATCCACTTATTTATTATTTAAACACAATCACTTTACAATTCTATTTCCAAGGCTAAATAATCAAAGAACTAACTTGATCCTTTTATCAAACATATGGCGTGCAAGTGAATTTTCAGAATTTCTGAGTAGTGTTGATATACAAAACCACTTATAATCAAATTTGTTTATAAGCTATATTCACACCTATTTCAAAAACATATTTTGAGAGATAAATTCTTACAATTCAGTTACTATCACAATATTATTTGATGAAAGCAAGTAAAAGCGGAAAAGTAAAAACACACAAGGAATTTGTCTACATAGTTCCCGAATGTCGTCCTCGTGTGTAGGTACGTTTGGGCCTAATTCTAATAGAACTAGGATAATTCTTATATGCAAAATGTTTAATACAATGGAAGAGTTAGAAACAACAATACAAAATTCTCTAATTTGGTGTTGATGCTCCTTCTTCTAACCTTTGATCTTAAGAAAGATCAAATCAATTGATATATGCAATCTATTTGTCGCTTAAGCTACTTCCTTAAAAGGATTTCAAACACCCCAAGGTTCCTTGCAAAGATTTCAAACACACCAAGATATTTTTCACTCGAGTAAATCCAATTGCAAACTATCAACACAAGATCACCGATTCTATCATTCAATTCTTACTACTTTCTTAAAAAGATTTCAACCACTATAAGGTTTCTTGAAAAATTTCAAACACCAAGGGATTTTTGACATGGACGATTCCTTCTCACACGATCTTGCCCAGAAACCCCCAATTCAACAAATGACGTTGGAGGACAAACCCAATGGTTTTTCCAGATGAAGACCCCTACAAGAACTCAACCCAAAACAATTAGAAAATTTTAATTCTTCGTCTAAATGACACCCTGACGAAACATCATCACAATATAATGTTAATGTGTATGTATATATTAGAAGGTTGAAGATGAAGAGAAAAAATAGGCTAATTTTATGATATCATCAAGTTAGAAATGATGCACGAAAAGGTATTTATAGTTTGGAAAAGTTTAGGGAAAAAGGACAGATTCAGAATAAAAGAAAATGAAAATTTTACCAAAACAGATTTTATGTGTCGACCTCAAAATCGTATGTGTCGACACATACTTTATAAAAAGGCTGCATGTGTCGATCTGAAGGACTCTATGTGTTGACCTGAGCAAGTCAGTAGCTACAAAATTTAAAATAATGAGTAAATGTGTCGACCTGAAATATGGATTTGTCGACACATAAAATAAGAATTTCAGCAATTTCAGAAATCTTTTAGTATGTGTCGACCTGTGACTTACAGAAGCTCACAGGCTTTAAAAGAGGTTACATGTGTCGATCTGAAACTCAGATGTGTCAACAACACATGCAAGGCAAAAACGTGCAGAAAGTGTTTTTCAATGAGCTTGGTCAATTCCAAAGTGATTTTTGATGGTTCCTAAGACCTATGATGCAAAGGAGTGCCACAAGACAAAGAGATACAATTAATTTTATCGCCGTGCCATCTTTCCCGGTTTTGACATCATGTAAAACACCGTATATTGAAGTTGTACTCACAGCTCTTTCATCCACATACTTATACCGCTGTTGGAGACAACCTTATCTCATCATGGACAATTCAACGAGACACATTGCCTGACCACAAGGTTAGGAAGATTTTTAATACAAGGAGTCGGTCCCTTACTTGAACTGGACTCTGATACCACTGTTGAGTCATCATGATGAAGAATCATTCACATTAGATCAAACACACACCTAAAAGTTAAAGACTCATCAAACAAGTGAGAGAGACACCACATATTCACTAAAAAATTTAAGGTGATATGTGTATAAGTCCTCTCACTTATAAAGTGCTCAACCTACACTATTTAAAGCAATATTGGACTTAGAATTCACACTTGTTTCTCAATACAACTCACACTTATTTCTCAACAAGTATGACTATTCTAACGACATCGTCATCTAATTAGATACACGAGTACAAAATTATTAGCACTTGCATTATCAAAAGTTCAAGAACATATTTTTTAATCCCTCATTCTTTCAACCACGCCTCTAAGTTCTTACCAATTGTTTCCTCCATGTGATTCAAAATCAGATTAAATCTCAATATTCTCTTATTCAACTTTGACCCCTCATCAATGTAATGACAAGTTACACACATGTAATTCAAATTCTAAAAACCAATGTTCAACAATCAGTGATAAGAGAAACCATTTATTTATTTGCAGGCAATATGCTCTTTAACTTCTCTTTCTCATCATACAAAAGCATGCAATATTTAATAATATTGACATTGGCAGGAACTTTAAATCTAGGACAAGTCACATTAACAAAAATACTTAAATCCTTCATTTTCAACATGTTTAAAATCAAGCTCATCCATAGTTATCATATTTACAAGACTAATCATGTCTTGACTAAATTCAACAAGTTTAAAATTAGTAGTGCTATTAGGGTCATATTAACCACCTTTCCCAAATATTTTTTTTTTGCCTCTTATCAGATTCCCTATTTGAGTTTTTATGATACTTCAAAAGATGTTTGTACATGTTAGTGGTTCCATTTATAGAACTATTGAATGCATACAATTTATTACAAAAGATACATGTAACATTATCATTGTTCTATATGAAGTACAACTAAGCATTAGACGCAAGGGTCTACTAGGTTTTATTTTCAGTATCCCCGTGTATTCTAGAATTGTAACTTCAGTTGTTCCTAGTTGTGTTGGTGTTTGAGTTTTATGTGCTTGTTGTTCTCCTTGTGTTGAAATAATTATATTTAAAGGAGGATAGACTGATCCACTTGTTGTAGAAGAATCAGCTTGTGTGTTGCTGCTTATGACATTTTCACTTGCCATTTACCTCAATTCTCAATTACATATAACAAAGTAAGAACACTAGAAACAAACAAACTTAAAACTAGATAAGAACACTTTAAACAAAAACACTTTTACAACTTGCATCCTAAGCTTTATAATTTTTTCCCTTTGATAGCAATAACGACTTTAATAAAAGCTTAACAAACAAAACACAATAATAACAAAAAGTTATAATAAACATAAGTTAACGCGCTTCAGCCTCAAAGACACATCAAAATTATATTGTAACAAGACTAAAAGAAACTTTGTTGATGAAAAAGAAGAAAAATAGATATAAAAAGAAGAAAAATAACCAAGAGAATTTGAAACATGGAGAAAGTGACCGAAATAGAGTAGAACAATTGTGGCGAGAGCAACATTGGTGACGGTCAGTGAGAGCAACAATTAAGCGAGAGCAAATTTTTGTTACGTGAGATATTTATTTTTTATAGTTGAAGTTTGATTGTTCGATGTATGTTTTGCTATAAAGGAATGAAGCCTAAACAAGGAAGGGAAAGATTGAGTCGGTGCAAAATTTAAACTTAGTAACTGGTTGAATAAAAGATTGAGTGTTTAACTATAATTATTTATTCGATTTATTAATTTAACGGTTCCTAAAACTTAAGACCAACAACAAAACTAAACTACCTCGATTTTTGTTACTTTATTCAAATTTTAAATTGAACTAGAAAAAATAAACTTTTTTATTTGATTTAATTTAAATTCTCAATTCACTTAATTTTTTCTAATTCGCTTTCACCCTATTGATACTTAAAAATATGTTTTAAAATTTAAAATTAGAAGATTTTTAGGAATGGATGAGAATAAAAAACTACAAAGATATCAAATTGACTACTAATAAATGTTGCATAAGATAAAGCATCTCTCATTATATTTTACTATTTTTAACTCACTATAAATATTGAAATTAATTAAAGGTTAAAGAAAAATTCAAAAATAAAAAATTAAGAATGAAAAAGTAAAATCTGTCACCCCAACAAAACATAATAGAAATGCTAATCTTGGACATTGCGTGGAAGCAAATAATAAGATACATTAACAAGAAAAACTTGCTTAAAACAAGAGATTATTGCCTAAAAGCAAAACCAACACGCTTAAAACAAAAACATCAATTCTACATGATTAGAACAAATAATTAAAATCTTGACAAATTAGTAGAGTGATAATTAAATCGGCTAAAGTGTGTCTTATTAGAAAATCTCACTGATTTGTAACTTTGACTTTATGTTATATTTATATTTTCAACATGAATCTATGGTATCTTATATTTACTAATTGAAGTTATTAATATATTTCATAAGCGTGTTTAAAAAAAAAAGTTAATTGAAGGAAAAATGAAAACGAAAAACATGAGAAAGTTAAAAAACACACTATTTTTCCACAGTCTAGAAATCAAGTATTAAACAATAATCTTTCATATATAAAAACAAAATGTTGTGAAAATACCCATTATCAATCATATAAGAGCATCGAGGAATACTACACAAAATGTGTATTGTGTATGCGTAGTAAATTTTGCAATCAGTGCTTTGTTTGGCATCATAATAAAACAAACTAGTAGATAATTTTGAAACAATAAATATAATAAAAATATATATATAATTAATAATAAATGTATAACAGTTTTTATTTTTGGATATTTTAATTTATTTTTAATATATATTGTTTCTTTTTTAATAAAATTTTATATAGTTGAATTAATTTGTTTAAATTATATATTTATATATTAATGTAAAATATAAATTTAAAATATATTATAAATTTAACGGGATCTGTTTTAAACTTTTAGATGAGTGGTATGAATATTTAAAAAATATAGTTGGGTGATTTAAGTAATTGAAAAATGTAAAATAATATATTATATTTGTTGTACCCAAAATTTGCCCTCTCATACTCCTCAAGGTTTGTCAAGAATCATCTTCAAATGGTTCAAGTTGACTCAAGAGATTGCACAGTCAAACCACCTCTTAAGCCAGATGAAATTAGGGTTTTGATTTCTTTCAAGGAATTTGGGGTTTTCAATGGTCCAGTCAAGTCCCATAGGTCTACATACATCCTCAAGCATCTACATGTCAAGTCTCAAGGCTCACAATGCCAGTTTGCACAGTCAAAAGCCCTATTTGATCCACAGTCAACTGCAGGGGAAAAATGGTCATTTTACAGTCAAAAGTCGGAATTTTTGGTCAACATCTTATTTTGAGTCCACAATCATCATTTGATCAAATCTTGATCATGATTCCACAAGCATGGCTCAAAAATCATCAAAGATGCAAAAATTACTATTTTTGGACAACAGAAAAGTCAACTGTATCTTGACCAGGGCATAACTTTTTCATGGTTCATCATAAAAATCCAATCCAATGCTCATTTTGAAGGGGATGACATTTCCTACAACTCATCTTCACATTCCAAGTCCAAGAAATGCTCTCATGAAAAGTTATCAATTTCTACATTATAGGTCAATTTCAAAAGTCAACAAAAATGCACTTTAAGTCAAGGACCATAACTTGAGATTGGTAAATCCAAATGACATGGGACCAAAGGCATTGGTTAGAGGACTTCAAGACCTTTCCAAAATGTCAAAGAACATGTTCATAGGATCAAAATTGAGCAAGATATGCATTGGAGAAGTTGGGAAATTTTTGTGAATTTGCAAAAGTTAACTTTGCTCAAAACACCTTGTTTTTGCTAATGGGCCTCAAATTTCTTCTTGAAACTTTATCCTTGACTTATGCACGACCCATTGAGATTATTTGAATTTATTTTCTTATTTTTTATTAATTAATTGGATTTTTAATTTATTTTAATTAATTTAATTAATTTAAAATGTAGGAAATACAAAGATTTGATTTCTCAATCTTTTTGTGAAGAAAAAGTGGTCAACATATGCTGGCAAATTCGTGTGCACATCAAAGGGACAAGAATCTCCAAGTTTGGCAAGTTTTTCCAATCAAAAAGATTCAAAAATATATGATTGCAAATCAAATATTCAAACCATTATTCAATGGATCTTTGCTCAAGGATTTGACCTAATTCTATTCTACTATAAGTACACAAGCCAACCCTAATACCATGAACGAAAAATCTCTACAGAAAAAAGCCATAGCCATTCAAGAAAATTCAAAGAAAACTCAAAACTGTTTTCCAGGTTCCAGCACGATTCAAAGCAATTAGTGGATTCTAATACATTGCTGGAACTCTCAAAAACATATTGCAATCAAAATCAAGCCTTAAAGCTCAAGAAATACTCAAGAACAGTCACACGGTTTGCATACTTTTTTCATAATCGAAACTCATGATTCATGCATCATTAACATGATTTCTTGTTTGTTTTATGTTGATAGAACTCACGGGAAACTAATGGCATAGTTTAAATGGATTATAGTGTACAGAATCACAAGTTGCCATGTTCAAATTCTAGGGTTCATAAGCCTTTGAATTGGGGCTTTACAGTACAGGAATAATTAGGGTTCATAATGCATATGGTTGAATTCAGGAGACTCAGACGAACACGCATGGACCACCGCGACATATTTATATTCAGCATAGGGCTATTCGCTATTTTTGGTCGATACAGTTTGTGGGGGTTAAAAACCCCCACTATCTAACCTTGTTTTTTACAGTTTCAGCAAAGACGATGATGAGGTGGTGATATGTGGTTGGTCCATTCCAAAGGAAGTGCGCGTTTTTTCTTTTTACAGCATACTATTTGGATTATTAATATATTGTTTGCTTCTTATTATATTAACAAAGCGTACAAGTTGGTGTAGTGGAGGACGTATTGGCATGGAGTCATTGGGACCTGGGTTCGAATCCCAGGTCCCCCCAAAATAATTGTTTGATATTTTTCTTAACATGTTCATATGCAGTCTTCCAACAAGGTGTCCACCATACGCTTAAACATCCAGGTGCCAAGTGGCCACAAGCTTGGATCCAATGGTCAGGAGATGGTGATCATGGTGCTCCCAGTCAACACATGCTCTGGGGAATCAGCAAAGTCAACGCAGGCTTGAGAATAATGGGCCCAGAATTGCCAAACAAACCTCCAAAAAGGCCTAGCACCACCCTGGTTTATTATTTCTTTTTATTTCCCCTTTCTTTTATTTTCTTTTATTAACTATTATTATTATTATTTAATCAACTCACATAATTATTTTTCATAATAAATTCAGAAACCTAAAATATTATTTATTTTTATTATTTATTAATTTCACTATTAATTATTATTTTGTAAATAAATTCTAACAAATTAATTTAGTTAATTAGGTTAATTTTAATTGTTTTCACAATAAATAAAATCCATGTAGAAATTAGGTTTTGACAATTTTAATTTCTTTTATTCTATTTTCATTAAAACATAAAAAACTTAAAAAACATTTCTTTTATTTAATTAATTAGAATTAGGTTTAATTAATTGCAAAAAGGACTAAAATTCCATTCTTTTCTCAAAAAGGGTCAAAACCCTAAAGACTTTTCCCGATTCAATTTCTTTTCACGCATATTATTCTTGATTATATTTATATATCTGCTCCGAGAATGTAATAGATAATTAGGACTTTTATCGCTTTCCTTTTATTTTCTCGCATTTATCTTTTCAAGGGTTATGTTTTTGGCGATGTAAATACCCGACGCCTTGTAATAGCGTAGATTCACTTTCCGCAATTTATTTACCGCACAACTATTAACTGTTAATTATGCATGACAAGACTTGCCTGAAAATTAAAATCAACCAGTAGCTCACCAATAACATGTGCAAAGATAATTTAACCTGAATCCTGACACACTCGCACATGCCACTCCTAGGGTACGCCTCACTTGGTTGCCTCGACGTGGTCATTGAGTATAGGGTGTTTTAGAGGTCGCCCTCCTGTCTAAAGATCCAAGTTGCCTCGAAACGGTTGCCTCGGATAAAAAGGATCTAGGATATTAGGGTTACCGCTAAGGCGTCCTACTATTGCTTTGGTGACCACACATGTCCCTATAATCGAATTGACCCGAATAACTCCAACGACGGTGCTACCTACTTTTCAATAGTGGGATAGTACTGTCTAAAGGACATTTACACAGCTTAATTTCTTTTGAGTAGGTAGATTTCTCCTAAGTACTTGCTCTTTTCAAAACAACAAAAATACTTTTCGCACCCACACTTTCAAACAAAAGTTTTCAAACAAACACTTCATACACTCTTGAGGACTGATACAAGAGTCACCTAGAAGTTTTCAAAACAAACTTTTTTAAAAACCCACAAACACAAGAAAAGCAAACATTTTTGAAAACATAGTGAGCAAGTACCTAAGAGCCTGTGGATAACCACGGAGAGAAAGGGTGCTAACACCTTCCCTTTCTATAATCTACCTCCCGAACCGAGAAACATCTCGAAAAGGAATTTTGCTGTGCTTTTGTCCTTTCCTTGTTGGAGAAAATAAAAGACGGTGGCGACTCTTGCTTACCGCGACATTTCGCGAACCAACTTTAAAAACAGTCAGTTATATTTCCACCGATCACAGAACTGGCGACTCTGCTGGGGATATTAATAAGTGAGGTGTACCTTAGGATTAGATCATTCTGTGTTTTCAATTGTATGCCTTGTTTTCTTTAATATTATGGGCTTGCATCGGAGTTTCATAGATCCTAACCCGGATCTGGGGATACCCTTTTAGAAGTAGCAACAAACTGTGAGGGAACTGTGTGGGGTATACCGACATGGTTGAAGCAGTTGCTACGTTGATGTGGTACTTTGGTGAGTACCGGTAACCCTTGAGTCAAGTCAAGGAGAGTACGGGGCCGCCGCGTGGTGTCGTGAAGCATCAACTGACCTAGAACCTTACTTGACCATCCTGGCCTCTTTAGGGGTAGTGAGATGACCGACTTTGGTGCAGTTCGAAGTTGGTAGATACTCGATACTACACTCATTGAGGGTTGTTTTCTTGGAATATTTTGGTCGCCAGTTAAGTGGCTAAATCAAAACAATGAACATAGAAAACAACCCAATGATATTGAGCTCCTTAGAACCCGGTTACTTTTGATAGGACAGGTTTTGAGCCAACCAACTTCAAGAGGGTAGTACCTAAACTTCATGTTGGCCTAAACTCTAAGGGCTATCTGGTGTGACTTGTGTGCCTTATCATGTTTGCTTTTTGTGAATACCTGTGGTGTGTCTTTATCATAACATCATAACATCATAAAGCATCATATGCATCTACTAACCACTTCAAGGGTTCGAATCTTCATCTTTGTTCTTGTTTTGTAGGACATGGAATCTCTCCGCAGGAAAACAATTCAGGTCAACCTTGTAAGGATCCCTCCTCAGCTCAAGGAACTTACATCCAGGATTCCCGAGAGCTCTTCCTTTAGTGAAAGACATGGTAGACTCATCAGCTTGGTCAACACCCACATTGAAGAAGATATGATAAAAGTTCTTTTCCAGTTCTTTGACCCCTTACACCACTGTTTTACTTTCCCGGATTATCAATTGGTGCCTACTTTGGAAGAGCTTTCTCAGCTTCTGAAAGTTCCTATTCTTAGTCAACTACCCTACAACGGTACGGAAAAGGAACCAAAACTTGAAGAGGTTGCTCAAGCCTTACGTCTACAACCATCTGACATCAAGGGACATTGGGAAATCAGAAGTGGTATCAAAGGATTCTTGGCAAAGTTCCTGTTTGAAAAAGCCCAAGAATGTTGGAATTCTCTCGACCTACAAGCTTTTGAAGAAGTGGTGGCACTCCTTGTCTATGGGTTGGTCTTGTTCCCAAATCCGGATCAACTTATAGATATAAATGTTGTCAAGATTTTTATGTCCAGGAATCCTATACCTACTTTGCTTGGAGACATCCTCCACTCATTTTACACTCGAACAATGAGAAAGAGAGATGTTCTTATGTGCTGCACTCCTCTCCTGGCAAGGTGGTTTATTTCGTACCTTCCACAATCAGTTTTGAAGAACGAACGAGGTTTAAGGTGGTCGCAATGATTAATGACTCTTATACATTCTGATATACATTGGTGTTCTCGGTCCAGAGAAAATGTCACTATCATTGACCGTTGCGGAGAATTTCCTAATGTTCCTTTACTTGGAATTAGAGGAGGCATTACTTACAACCCCTGTCTGGCTTTGAGACAATTTGGATATGCTCAGAGGGATGGCCCTCATGACATGTTGATTCCTGACATAGTTTTTGACTTCGACAACGATACGCAAGGACTTCGGCAGAGATTCATCAGAGCTTGGAGGATTCCTAACAAGGTGGATAGTAAGACCCTGGGGCACAAGAACTCCATCCCCCTTAAGCCTTACCTTAAGTGGGTACGAGCATGCTCCCAGAAGCTTATGATGCCATATCCTCACATTCTCCCCGTGATCAAAGAGCCAGTTGTGGAAGGAGAGGTCCCGTACACCATTCTACATCCGGACATGCCAACATCTTGGGAAGAAATGCAAAAGAGCTGGATCCAACTAAAGGAAAAGCGGAATTCTCTTGAAGCCAATCTACATGCCAGTGAGAAGAAGGTCTTGGAGCTCACCCGCCTACTTCACGAGGAAAAGACCCTCAACACCTACATCGCTCCAAAGAGGATGCGCAGTGTATTTTGGCATTAAGTATTTTGTAATATTTCGCCCATGAGGCCCTGATGTACTAAACAATTTACTTCTTAATATAACGTGTGTTCTTGTTTGTCTACAACAAATTTGAATTTTCGAACCCTTGAATGCATTGCATAAATAGCATACCATGCATCATGTGCATAACAGGTACACTTTTTTACAGGTCACTTATCTTCTTCGCTGTTTATTTCAGCAATCATCATGACTTCTGAACCTACTAATGAACAAGCTATCAAGGCCCTCCAGGCCCAGAATGCCCAGTTCCAAGAGATGGTTATGAGCCTAGCCCAGGGTCAACAGGAGTTGAAGACCCTGCTTATGAAGAAGAAGAAGAAGAAGAGGATTGTCTTGTTCAATACCGGACGCAGATATGGGAATGTACTGCATAATGAGGTTGAGCTGACTACCCCATCTGTAGGGAAAGACCGTCCCCAAGAGAGAGGGGTTCCTAGTCCCGTGGTCTCCGATAACGAGACGGATTATAATGATGAACAGTATCCTCCTGCCGAAGATAGGTACAAACAGCTAGAGGACCTCTTAAGTGCTATGGAGATTCAACATGTGCCCGGGTTGGATTTTGGAGATCTAGGTTTATCTTCTGGAGTGGTGATCCCACATAAGTTCAAGGCGCCTGTTTTTGCAAAGTACGACGGAGCTTCCTGTCCTAAGTTGCACCTCCGATCGTATGTAAGGAAGAACCAACCTTATACAGCTGACAAGAATTTATGGATCCATTTCTTCCAGGATAGTCTTTCAAGGACTCAACTCGAATGGTTCTATCAGCTGGATAGATCCAGTATTCGTAACTGGGAGGACTTGGCTACTGCGTTCTATAAGCAGTATCAGTATAATTCCGACCTCGCTCTTACTCGTACCCAACTCCAGGGTATGTCACTAAAGACGGGTGAAGGATTTAAGGAGTATGCTCAAAAGTGGAGAGACCTGGCTGGAAGGGTGCAGCCACCTTTGACTGACTGTGAGCTTGTGGATATGTTCTTAGGGACCCTGTCTGGTCCATTCTTCAACCATCTGATTGGGAATTCTTCTGTCGGGTTTACAGACCTCATTCTGACTGGTGAGAGAATAGAAGCTGGTATCAAGTCTGGGAAGATATAAAAGGGTGCCTCCTCGAGTGCTGAAAAGAAACCGTTTAAGAAGGAATCTAGTGTTGTCTATGGCTCAAGGAGACCAAACAGATCTGAAAACCGCCAAGCTGTCAACGCGGTGGTCATTTCAAAGCCTGCTGGTGCTCCTCAGCGTCACAACTAACAAAGAGAAGAGAGACCTAGAAGGCAGTTCACTCCACTCAGCATGACCTTGTCCCAGATATTGCCGCAGTTGCTGAGAACCAATTTGGTGACTCTAAGGGAAGCCCCAAAGAATCCCAACAAGACATCTCCAAAGTACAACCCCAACGCCCGCTACGCTTATCATTCTGATAGCCCGAGACATAATACAGATGATTGCTGGACTTTGAGGAATAAGGTTCAGGACCTAATCGATGCAAAGGAGATAGAGTTCGAGGAGCCCGAAAGGCCCAATGTTGTGACTTCTCCCATGCCCAAGCATGGAGTGAATGCTGTAGAGGAAGACCTGTATGTAGCCTCTGTGGATGATATTGTTACTCTGTTGTTGACTTTCAAAAGGAACCTGTTTCTAGCCGGTTTATTTCCGGGATGTAGTAAAGGTTGCCATCTATATTTTGTTTCACCTGCTGGTTATCCTTTGTTGAAATCAGGCGTCCAAAACCTGATGGATAATAAAGAGATCTTGTTCAAGAAGATCGTTGTTCCTGCTACCCCTACTGAAGAAGTGTCCATTGTTACTATTTTCAATAACTCTCCTAAGGCTCTCTCAAAGAAGCCTGTCAAAATCATGTCTGCTCAGAAGGTTGCACCCATAATTATCACTGTTCCAGGGCCCATCCCCTATACATCTGACAAAGCTGTCCCTTGGCACTATGGGGCAGATGTTTATGTGCTTGGAGTTAAACAAGAGTTTGATACTAGTACCGGCATCAGCAACATCACCGGGCCTGCCAAATTCACTCGTAGTGGTAGGCTCTTCTCACCAGATATTGCACCTCCAGCTATCCAGAGACCTCTTGTCATCACATTTGCAAGTGTGCCTATTCCTCCACCTGACCAAGTTCTTAGTTCTACCCCTGCTGCCGAGCCATCTGGCGCTTGGGGTAAAGGGATTGCTACTGATATGCCTGCCCAGACGGAGGCACCGAAGGCTACCACTGTTGAAGCTTCCAAACAAGAGATGGAAGAGATTCTTAAGATTATCAAGAAGAGTGATTTTAATGTAGTGGAGCAGTTGGGGCACACCCCATCTAAAATTTCTATGCTATCACTGTTATTGTGTTCAGAGGCCCATGCCAAGGCTCTGATTTCCTTCATGAAGATGGCCCACGTGCCACAAGATACATTTGCTGATCAATTTACCGATTGTGTGGCCAATTTAACTGCTGATAATGGTTTGGGTTTCTCCGATGCTGATCTGACTACTAAGGGGAAGAACCATAACGATTCCCTGCATGTCTCCATTGAATGCAGGGGCACTACTCTTGCCCATGTGCTGGTTGACACTGATTCCTCGTTGAATGTATTACCCAAGAAGGCTCTAGACAGGTTGGATTGTGAGGGTTTAGAGCTGAAGCCAAGTAACATTGTTGTCCAGGCCTTTGACGGGTCCAAGAGGATGGTACATGGTGAGGTTGATATTCCAATCAGGGTTGGTTCTCAGGTCTTTGATTCAACATTCTATGTGATAGAAATTCGTCCATCCTATTCTTGTTTGCTGGGTCGTCCATGGATCCATAAGGCTGGAGTTGTGACCTCCACACTACATCAGAAGCTTAAGTACCCGGTCAGAGGGAAAATTGTTACAGTGCAGGGGGAGGAAGAATACATGGTCAGCCACCTTAACTCGTTCCGGTACATAGAAATGGATGGGGAGTTCATTGAGACCCCCTTTCAACATTTTGAAGAGGTTCCTCAGATGCTGGCATCAGCAGAAACGGTGATTGAAGATCCTCCTTTGAAGATGGCTTCCTTAAAGGATGCCCGGGCTGTGATTGAGAAGGGTGAGTGTGCAAACTGGGGCCGACTTCCTGATTTCACTCTGAAGACTGACAAGTTTGGTTTGGGTTTCACTGCAGAAGCTCAGAGGGCCATTCATAAAGCAAGGATTGGAAGACCTCTTGTGTTCATCAGCAACCCGGGAGTAAATGCTATTGAAGAGGACGCGGAGGAATCTGAATTCGACAGCTGGATCTACCCTACGACCGACGGTGGACCTAACAACTAGACTGCGAAAGACTTCATACCTATTACTTTTGTCACTCAGTAATGAACTCCTTTGTTTTGAATTTGTAAACAGACAATATTACTAAACTTTATGGCCCGGTGTCTTACCCGAGGCACCGTGGCTTCATTTGTGAGGGCTTTTGTGTGTCATTTTCATATATCATTAATAAAAGCATTGGACGTTTTTTTTCATTTCAAATCTTGCGCTCCTTGTCTTTCTTTATTATATATTGCAAAACAGCTATATTTACACACACTCACATATACAGGTCCCAATCCACTCTGGATCTCACTGGTCACGACTCTGCTACTGCCAGTTATGACTTTGAAAATCCGATCAACTTAGCCGAAGACGAAGGTGAAGATGATTGCGAAGTGCATGGTGAGCTTGCAAGACTGCTACTCCAGGAAGAGAGGGCCATTCATCCACATGAAGAGCTAGTGGAAACGGTAAATCTGGGTACTGAGACAGACAGAAAGGAGGTCAAGATTGGTGCCAATCTGGGGTCTAGTGTGAAACAACGGTTGATTCAGATGCTGCATGACTACGTGGAAATCTTTGCCTGGTCTTACGAAGATATGCCTGGGTTGGATACTGACATCGTGGTTCATCACTTGCCTACCAAGGAAGAATGCCCTCCGGTAAAGCAGAAGGTTCGCCGTATGCGTCCAGAGATGTCCGAGAAAATCAAAGCTGAGGTTATGAAACAATTTGATGCCAGGTTTCTAGCAGTGACTTCTTACCCTCAGTGGGTTGCCAATGTGGTTCCAGTGCCGAAGAAAGATGGTAAGGTCTGAATGTGTGTTGATTACAGGGATTTGAACAGGGCGAGCCCTAAGGATGACTTCCCTCTGCCTCACATAGACGTCCTGGCTGACAATACTGCTCAGCATAAGATATTCTCCTTCATGGACGGTTTCTCCGGTTATAATCAAATCAAGATGGCTCCTGAAGACATGGAGAAGACCACTTTTGTTACTCAGTGGGGCACCTTTTGCTACAAGGTCATGCCTTTTGGGTTTAAAAATGCTAGGGCAACCTACCAACGTGCCATGGTTGCTCTGTTCCATGATATGATCCATCATGAGATCGAAGTATACGTCGACAATATGATTGCAAGGTCCCAAACTGAGGAAGAACACCTTGACCATTTACAGAAGCTGTTTGACCGGTTGAAGTTGTATAAGCTGAGATTAAACCCAAACAAGTGCACCTTTGGGGTGAGATCTGGAAAATTGCTGGGCTTCGTCGTAAGCGATAAAGGTATTCAAGTGGACCCTGCCAAAGTGAAAGCCATACAAGAGATGCCAGTTCCCAAGACAGAAAAAGAAGTCAGAGGCTTTCTAGGACGGCTGAATTACATTGCCCGATTCATCTCACATCTAACTGCTACCTGTGAACCAATCTTCAAGCTACTGAAGAAAGATCAAGTAGTACGTTGGAATGATGAATGTCAGGCCGCTTTCGAGAGAATTAAAGAGTATCTCCAAGAGCCACCCATTCTTATGCCACCGGTTGAAGGAAGACCTCTAATTTTATACTTGACAGTACTTGACAACTCAATGGGGTGTGTGCTGGGGCAGCATGACGAGTCTGGCCGAAAAGAGCATGCTATTTATTACTTTAGCAAAAAGATTACCGACTGTGAGACTCGATACTCACTGCTCGAGAAAACTTGTTGCGCTTTGGTATGGGCTGCTCGCCGGCTGAGACAGTATATGTTGACTCACACTACTATGTTGATTTCAAAAATGGATCCAATCAAGTACATCTTCGAAAAGCCTGCCTTGTTCGGAAGAATAACAAGATGGCAGATGATCTTGACTGAGTACGACATCCAGTACACGACTCAAAAAGTAATCAAGGGAAGTATATCGGCAGACCATTTGGAACATCAGGCAGTGGATGACTACCAATCTATGAACTTTGAATTTCCAAACGAGAATATCATGGTAGTGACTGATTGCGAAATACCTGGACCGGATGAAGGACCTGAGGAAGGATCCCGATGGTCTATGCACTTTGACAGAGCCTCAAACGCTTTGGGTAATGGTATTGGCGCTGTAATCATATCTCCAAAAGGCTCTCATACTCCACTTACCGCCCGACTATGTTTCAACTGCACCAACAACATGGCGGAGTATGAAGCCTGCATCATGGGTCTTCGAGCTGCAATTGACCTAAGGATTAAGTTTCTGAGTGTCTTCGGAGATTCCGCTCTCGTGATCAGTCAGATCAAAGGCGAGTGGGATACGAAACACCCAAATCTTATTCCTTACAAGGAGTATGTAATGACGTTGATTCCCTATTTCGAGGAGATAACTTTTGAACACTTCCCAAGAGAGGAGAATCAGTTGGCGGACGCGTTAGCTACGATGTCTTCCATGTTCAAAGTCAAATGGGACAACGAGGCTCCCCGGGTCATTATTTGGAAGTTAGATGAACCTGCACATTGTTGTGACCTTGAGACCGAAGAGGTAACAGAAAAACCTTGGTATCACGAAGTGAAGAGGTATCTTGAAGCTCAAGAATACCCCGAGGGTGCATCTGTTAATGACAAGAAGTTTCTGAGAAGGTTCGCGGCAAAGTTCTTCCTTAGCAACGACATTCTTTATAAACGAAACCATGATTCAACCTTACTGCGTTGTGTTGATAAGACTGAAGCAGAAAGGATCATGGCATAGCTGCATGAAGGTACCTTCGGAACTCATTCCAGTGGACACACCATGGCAAAGAAAATCCTTCGGGAAGGATATTACTGGTCCACAATGGAAGCCGACTGTTACCAACATTCTCGGACATGTCACAAATGCCAGATCTATGCTGATAAGGTGCATGTTCCTCCATTTCCCTTGAACGTCTTGACAACACCTTGGCCTTTTGCAATGTGGGGGCATTGATATGATCGGCGAGATCAGACCTACGATATCCAATGGGCATCGCTTTATCCTGGTAGTGATTGATTACTTTACAAAGTGGGTTGAAGCAGCTTCCTTTGCCACCGTAACCAAGAATGTCGTGGCACGGTTCATTCGGCATAACCTAATCTGTCGATACGGTGTACCTGAGAGGATCATTACGTATAATGGTACTAATCTTAATAACAAGATGATCACTGAGCTCTGCGAGCAATTTAAGATACAACATCATAACTCTTCTCCTTACCGGCCGAAGATGAATGGGGTTGTAGAAGCGGCAAATAAGAATATCAAGAAGATGACAGTGACCTACAAAGATTGGCACGAGATGTTACCGTTTGCTCTTCATGGGTACCGTACCTCAGCACGGACGTCAACAGGGGAAACTCCCTTTTCCTTGGTCTATGGCATGGAGGCAGTCTTGCCTATCGAAGTTCAGATACCCTCTCTCCGAATCATGAAGGACGCAGGTTTGAGCGAAAATGACTAGATCCATACCCGACTTGATCAGCTGAATCTAATTGACGAAAAGAGACTCACTGCTATTTGTCATGGTCAGACGTACCAAAAACGAATGATCAAGGCATTTAACAAGAAAGTCAGATAACAAGAGTATCAAGTCGGGGACCTGGTAATCAAGCGCATTATTCTACCTCAAGGTGATCCCAGGGGAAAATGGACCCCCACGTACGAAGGGCCATTTATGGTTAAGCATATCTTCTCAGGAGGAGCTATGATCCTAGCCACCATGGATGGTGACGACCTTCCTCACCCCGCCAATGCAGACATAGTAAAAAGATACTACGCATGAATAAAAGACCCGCTAGGTCGACTGGCCTAGGCAAAAATAAGGGCTTGCCGGCGAACCAAAAGGGTTCGGGCAAAAATAAGGGATGAAATGAAAAAAATCTGTACACCCGGCAAGTCGAAAACCTGAAAAGGCGGCTTGGGCAAAAATGGGTATCCCGGTGGACTGAAAACCCGAAAGGGCGGTCCAGGAAAAAATTAGGGATAAGCGTAATACTATGTCTCATTGGATCACCCTGCATCTAGACTTCGGTATCAACTATCGGGCTCAGACGGCACCAATCAATCAGCTTCATCTTCAACTAAGCAACGAAGTGATGAGACGCTTGAAGACATAAAGGCGATAGCAGAGTTGGAACCCAGTGGAATTTTTCACATAGCTGTTTTGTTTTCCTTTTCACAAACTGTATAAACTCTATTTTGTTCGGCGGCGTTCTCTTACTAGGACGTCATCCTTCTGTACAAAACGCCTATTTACAGGAAAATTTCAAAATCAATACAAAGTCTACTTTTCAGACAAATTTCAAATTGTTTTTCCTTTATCTGTTTTGTTTTGCAAAGAACGTCCA
The DNA here is from genome assembly GCA_948472305.1 of Vicia faba. Taxonomy (NCBI): domain Eukaryota; kingdom Viridiplantae; phylum Streptophyta; class Magnoliopsida; order Fabales; family Fabaceae; genus Vicia; species Vicia faba. The sequence continues at coordinate 1,086,601,420 of OX451735.1, forward strand.
ATGTTCATTTTTGATATATGCATGCGACATTAATTTCCACCCATAAATATTTGCATGCGAAACAAGGGACTAATTACAGGTGATATTAGAAACAGGGGCAATAAGAATTGTCCAAGCGATCTAGTTGCTTTGTCCACCAAGGTACCAAGGTAAGTTCAGCTGAAGAATATGACCAAGATACCTTCACTCCCCAAGCAGAGGTGGTCTCCCATCAGCCCTAGAAAGGCACAGTGTCTCCAGCAAGTCATCAATACTCTCCCTCGAGCAGAATTAGTCTACTGTCAGCCCTAAAAGGAAGTTGGGTATTCCCAGAAGATCTTAATATTCTCCAGCCGAGTATACAGATATTCCTCAGCAAGCATCCCCGGCAGTCTTAATATTCATCGATAGAGTATAAGATTGTTCCCCGGCGGAATACAAGATACCCCCAGTGGAGTTATTTCCTCAAGAGTTTCCCCAAGAGAGTTAAATCATCCTCCCCAGTAGATTATGGAAGCTTATCCCTGCAGAATACATCTCTCCCCAGCCATATTCAGAAGGTTATTCCCCACCAGGGTCTAACTGGGTTATCCTCAGCAAATTGCAATGAAAAGATCGTCCTCAGCGAAGTTCTTTCTATCCCCCAGCGGAGTTCATCAAAATCCCCAACGTAACTTATCAACGAAATCCCCAGCGGAGTTATCATTAAAACATCAGCGAAGCATCTCTTCCCACAGAGTAATTCCCCGCAGAGTAATCTCTTCACCAGGTTTATTCCCCAACGGAGCCATCTTCTCCTACCGGTTTATTCTTGCAATCATCTTCGTTCATCATCCCCAACAGAAACGAAGGACTCTACTCTTCAACATCAGCCCAGGATTCAACGAACTTCCCAGCATTCGTCAAGGATTTATTCTCCCAGACGAAGATACATTCAAAAACATCACATTTTCATACATCATGATACATGCATATATGCATCATATCATACAATCTCATTTATGTTGAGAACATCATTGCTCGATCCATATCATGCATTGCATATGACTGACCTTTACCTTTCAGGAAAGATGCAGTTAAATTCTAAATCCAGTCAAAAGAGACAAATCCAGTCAAAAGAGACAAATCCAGTCAAAAGAGACAAATTCAGTCAATGGAGGCAAAACCAGTTAAATCGAGTCCTAAAGATTTTTCTGAGGCAAAATCTGTCAATGAAGACAATCTGTCAATGAAGACAACCTCGTCAAGGAAGACACCTCGTCAATGAAGACAACCAGTCAATGAAGACAATCTTTCAATGAAGACAATCTGTCAATGAAGACAACCTCGTCAAGGAAGACAACTCGTCAATGAAGACAACCTCGTCAATGAAGACAACCAATCAATGAAGACAACCTCGTCAATGAAGACAACCAGTCAATGAAGACAATCTGTCAATAAAGACAACCTCGTCAATGAAGACAATCTGTCAATGAAGACAAACGGTCAATAAAGACAATCTGTCAATGAAGACAACCTCGTCAATGAAGACAACCAGTCAATGAAGACAACCTCGTCAATGAAGACAACCCGTCAATAAAGACAACCTGTCAATAAAGACAATCTGTCAATGAAGACAACCTCGTCAAGGAAGACAACTCGTCAATAAAGACAAACAGTCAATGAAGGTAACCTGTCAACAAAGACAAAAACCAACAATCTACAGATGGCATATATAAGACCATCCTCCTATCCATCATCTCTCCAAATGGCATCTGTAAGCCCATTCCCGACATCACATTGCCGATACTACACCATGCGAGTGCACATTTCTGGGCACTTTAGTGTTCAATCATCTTCCATCTTCGGATCACGAAAGGCACGCAAGCCAACCTACATCCTCAGGTTTAAGAAGATTGAATAGGGGCAACTTTTGTACCCCAAAATTTTCCCTCCCATATTCCTCAAGGTTTGTCAAGAATCATCTTCAAATGGTTCAAGTTGACTCAAGAGATTGCACAGTCAAACCACCTCTTAAGCCAGATGAAATTAGGGTTTTGATTTCTTTCAAGGAATTTGGGGTTTTCAATGGTCCAGTCAAGTCCCATAGGTCTACATACATCCTCAAGCATCTACATGTCAAGTCTCAAGACTCACAATGCCAGTTTGCACAGTAAAAAGCCCTATTTGATCCACAGTCAACTGCAGGGGCAAAATGGTCATTTTACAGTCAAAAGTCATAATTTTTGGTCAACATCTTATTTTTAGTCCACAATCATCATTTGATCAAATCTTTATCATGATTCCACAAGCTTGGCTCAAAAATCATCAAAGATGCAAAAGTTACAGTTTTTGGACAGCAGAAAAGTCAACTGTATCTTGACCAGGCCATAACTTTTTCATGGTTCATCAGAAAAATCCCATCCAATGCTTATTTTGAAGGGGATGACATTTCCTACAACGCATCTTCACATTCCAAGTCCAAGAAATGCTCTCATAAAAAGTTATCAATTTCTACATTATAGGTCAGTTTCAAAAGTCAACAAAAATGCACTTTAAGTCAAGGACCATAACTTGAGATTGGTAAATCCAAATGACATGGGACCAAAGGCATTGGTTATAGGACTTCAAGACCTTTCCAAAATGTCCAAGAACATGTTCATAGGATCAAAATTGAGCAAGATATGCATTGGAGAAGTTGGGAAATTTTTGTGAATTTGCAAAAGTCAACTTTGCTCAAAACACCTTGTTTTTGCTAATGGGCCTCAAATTTCTTCTTGAAACTTTATCCTTGACTTATGCACGACCCATTGAGATTATTTGAATTTATTTTCTTATTTTTTATTAATTAATTGGATTTTTAATTGATTTTAATTCATTTAATTAATTTAAAATGTAGGAAATACAAAGATTTGATTTCTCAATCTTTTTGTGAAGAAAAAGTGGTCAACATATGCTGGAAAGTTCGTGTGCACATCAAAGGGACAAGAATCTCCAAGTTTGGCAAGTTTTTCCAATCAAAAAGATTCAAAAATATATGATTGCAAATCAAATATTCAAACCATTATTCAATGGATCTTTGCTCAAGGATTTGACCTAATTCTATTCTACTATAAGTACACAAGCCAACCCTAATGCCATGAACGTAAAATCTCTACAGAAAAAAGCCATAGCCATTCAAGAAAATTCAAAGAAAACTCAAAACTGTTTTCCAGGTTCCAGCACGATTCAAAGCAATTAGTGGATTCTAATACATTGCTGGAACTCTCAGAAACATATTGCAATCAAAATCAAGCCTTAAAGCTCAAGAAATACTCAAGAACAGTCACACGGTTTGCATACTTTTTTCATATCGAAACTCATGATTCATGCATCATTAACATGATTTCTTGTTTGTTTTGTGTTGATAGAAATCACAGGAAACTAATGGCATAGTTTAATTGGATTATAGTGTACAGAATCACAAGTTGCCATATTCAAATTCTAGGGTTCATAAGCCTTCGAATTGGGGCTTTACAGTACAGGAATAATTAGGGTTCATAATGCATATGGTTGAATTCAGGAGACTTAGACAAACACGCAGGGACCATCGCGACATATTTATATTCAGCATAGGGCTATTCGCTATTTTTGGTCGATACAGTTTGTGGGGGTTAAAAACCCCCGCTATCTAACCTTGTTTTTTACAGTTTTAGCAAAGACGATGATGAGGTGGTGATATGCGGTTGGTCCATTCAAAAGGAAGCGCGCGTTTTTTCTTTTTACAGCATATTGTTTGGATTATTAATATATTGTTTGCTTCTTATTATATTAACAAAGCGTACAAGTTGGTGTAGTGGAGGACGTGCTGGCATGGAGTCATTGGGACCTGGGTTCGAATCCCAGGTCCCCCCAAAATAATTGTTTGATATTTTTCTTAACATGTTCGTATGCAGTCTTCCAACAAGGTGTCCACCATACGCTCAAACATCCAGGTGCCAAGTGGCCACAAGCTTGGATCCAATGGTCAGGAGATGGTGATCATGGTGCTCCCAGTCAACACATGCTCTGGGGAATCAGCAAAGTCAACGCAGGCTTGAGAATAATGGGCCCAGAATTGCCAAACAAACCTCCAAAAAGGCCTAGCACCACCCTGGTTTATTATTTCTTTTTATTTCCCCTTTCTTTTATTTTCTTTTATTAACTATTATTATTATTATTTAATTAACTCACATAATTATTTTCCATAATAAATTCAGAAACCTAAAATATTATTTATTTTTATTATTTATTAATTTCACTATTAATTATTATTTTGTAAATAAATTCTAACAAATTAATTTAGTTAATTAGGTTAATTTTAATTGTTTTCACAATAAATAAAATCCATGTAGAAATTAGGTTTTGACAATTTTAATTTCTTTTATTCTATTTTCATTAAAACATAAAAAACTTAAAAAACATTTCTTTTATTTAATTAATTAGAATTAGGTTTAATTAATTGCAAAAAGGACTAAAATTCCATTCTTTTCTCAAAAAGGGTCAAAACCCTAAAGACTTTTCCCGATTCAATTTCTTTTCACGCATATTATTCTTGATTGTATTTATGTATCTGCTCCGAGAATGTAATAGATAATTAGGACTTTTATCACTTTCCTTTTATTTTCTCGCATTTATCTTTTCAAGGGTTATGTTTTTGGCGATGTAAATACCCGACGCCTTGTAATAGCGTAGATTCACTTTCCGCAATTTATTTACCGCACAACTATTAACTGTTAATTATGCATGACAAGACTTGCCTGAAAATTAAAATCAACTCGTAGCTCACCAATAACATGTGCAAAGATAATTTAACCTGAATCCTGACACACTCGCACATGCCACTCCTAGGGTATGCCTCACTTGGTTGCCTCGACGTGGTCATTGAGTATAGGGTGTTTTAGAGGTCGCCCTCCTGTCTAAAGATCCAAGTTTCCTCGAAACGGTTGCCTCGGATAAAAAGGATCTAGGACATTAGAGTTACCGCTAAGGCGTCCTACTATTGCTTTGGTGACCACACATGTCCCTATAATCGAATTGACCCGAATAACTCCAACGACGGTGCTACCTACTTTTCAATAGTGGGATAGTACTGTCTAAAGGACATTTACACAGCTTAATTTCTTTTGAGTAGGTAGATTTCTCCTAAGTACTTGCTCTTTTCAAAACAACAAAAATACTTTTCGCACCCACACTTTCAAACAAAAGTTTTCAAACAAACACTTCATACACTCTTGAGGACTGATACAAGAGTCACCTAGAAGTTTTCAAAACAAACTTTTTTCAAAACCCACAAACACAAGAAAAGCAAACATTTTTGAAAACATAGTGAACAAGTACCTAAGAGCCCGTGGATAACCACGAATAGAAAGGGTGCTAACACCTTCCCTTTCTATAATCTACCTCCCGAACCGAGAAACATCTCGAAAAGGAATTTTGCTGTGCTTTTGTCCTTTCCTTGTTGGAGAAAATAAAAGACGGTGGCGACTCTTGCTTACCGCGACATTTCGCGAACCAGCTTTAAAAACAGTCAGTTCTATTTCCACCGATCACAATATTGAATGTGGTTTATTTACACCACTAAATTGGGTGGCATGAGTTTGATGCTCTAAGAAAAATAAATGCTCTGGAAATACCCATTATGTCCTGATGGTTCACAAATCTGCCACGTAGATACCTTCACAATAACCCATTCCTTTTGCTTCTACATCATCTCTTTCTCTTTCTCTTTCTCTTCCTTCTTCATATTTTCTCAATCTAACACTTTCTTTTTCTCTTTCTATACAGTCTTCATCTTTTCCAAATTTGAAAATCAATTTCTACTTCTCTTTCTCTTCATCTTCATCTTCATCAATAATATCTTCATCTTCATGATGATTTAGATAAAGGTAGGTGGAGTAAGAGTTTGGAACTATGATGGATATGGAAGGTCGGTTAGGGTTATGAGCGAGATTTATGGGTTTGGTTGAAGGAAATACACAGCTGAATTTATGGGTTTGATTGAAGGAAATACACGGTTGGTTACTCAACCATCATGTAAGTTATTCTTTCTTTTGTGTGTTCATGGTGCTTGCGGATCTTCAAGGAGGAATTTGTACCAAGCAAGATATATAAGATCGATGTATGAGACACAAGACAATATGAACGATCACAGAGTGTCTGCATTGACCAATGCGAACTCCTGACAAAGCGTGGGGGTTTGATTGTGAAACCCTTTTCCACTTGATGACTCAATAACAAGAGTAGGCACAACTCCAAAGCGTCATGGTGCGTCACGAGCTAAGGATGACATGGACGAAATGCACGGGGGTTGATTGCTAACCTTTTCCGCTCTCCTCCTTTTGAGGACTTCAATAAGGGATAGGGGAATATCTGCAAGCATAAATGTAGACACACGTGTGGAATACCTACTTCAAAGGTAGGATTTTAAACAAACACAAGTAGCATACAAAAAGTGGTTCCTGTTATAGGATTTTAAACAACGAATTTGAGCGTACGCTCTTTATTTCCTACTTCTCATGATATCTAGAAAGCAGTAAAGAAATGCGATAAAGTGCAGAAAAATATAAAAGTAGTAGCGACGACTACCAAAAGCAAGCGGATCGTCGAAAGCGGACAAAAGCAATTGAGAAGTAAGGAGTACGCATCGAGCAAGCTTCACCAAGAAACAAAAAAAGTCAGAAACGATATCCAACTAAGATAAAAGCACATGCATGTTGTGAATGCAACGCATAATCATAAGTTCTTGCACAAAGTATCACAAAATATCACTTGTATTAGGACAACATATAATATGATATAAAATTCTCAAGACGATGAGAAATAAGGCATTTCACATCAGAAGCGAGCATAATCAATATGCTTCGATCACATAACAACCTATTATATTACATGATTGAAAGCACCAAAATATACCTTGCACAATGAACAAACGCATAAAAAATAACGAGGCACAACGGTATGAAAATATGAATAAAATACCTAAAAGAAAAAGTATTATTTATTAGTTTTTTATGTGAGGAAAATTCTACCAAAAAACTAAAGAGAATCTAGAATCAACTAATAAGACCTAACAAGTTTTTATTCATTTTTTTTATATTTTATCATTAATTAAAATATAGAAAAAATTAAAAGAAAGTCCTAAATTCTGCATATCATTTTTGGTCCTTTTATCACTAATTTTTTGTTAATAAAGTTTAAAAGAAAATTTAAACTAAAAGAAAAAACTAAAACAACTAGAAAGAGTCAGGGGGTGAATTTTGAAACCCAGGAGTGTACAGAAGCAGGCGTTGAAAGCCCATTCAGTAAAGAGTCCAATAGCATTTTTTTGTCCAAACAATCAGGCTCCAAAAAATCAGTGGCAACACGGGCCTAAGGGGGGTATGCGCTTAACAGTTGAATTTCAAACCCAATACAACATAATCCATATTCATTTCTCAATTTCCAGCATTATCCAAATTTTTGAATTAAAAAGAAACAATAATAGAAAAAGAAAATAAAAAAATATGAAGGAAAGGAAACGATGTCGTTTGTAAGAAAAGGCTAGGGTTGAAAAAGGGACTCTCTAGCTTCCACTGACACTTTTCTCCTCTCTCTTTCAAACCACAAACGGCGGTGTGCCTCCTTCTACTTCTTCCATTCCGTGGAGGCTTCTTATTTTTCATACTTATCAATCCAGCTCCACAAACTCCCTCAACTCCAGCGATCTCTGTCTCGAATTCCACAGTCAACCTTTGCTTCAAGTCTCACTTCTACACTCTCCGTCCCAAACTCCTCCGTCTCTGACATCTTTTCTCTGATGATGGCGCCCGATTCCGTTCATGCTTCTCTGATAAAATCATTACAACTTCACTGTGCTCCGCAATAAACATACTTGTTACTCACTATCTCCGTCTCAATATTTTGTTTGTTCCTCTTCATCCTCTCCTCACGACATGGACGCAAATAGCTAGGCGAAAATAGTGTATTGACGATAACGTTTAAAGAAAGATGAAGAAGAGAAAGATACTTACATGTCAGAGTCGCTCCGACGAAGTTTTAAACGTGATGAAAACGAATCGAAATCCACAGATATTTGCTCATGTATTGTTATACCCCAATTTTTGCCCCTAAGATTCCTCTATCATCTCATATCAACTCAATCATATCAAGATCACACTAGAGTTTGGTTCTTCTCCCTATCTTTAGGTTTGTTTATGAGGGATCACCAAGCACTTTGATTTGTATATTATGGTCATATATGTCTTGTGTTGATTGACTTTTAACTAACAAATATAATGAATTTTTGCTCTATAAATGTTGATACTATAGGTGATGGCACAACACACTTCATCGGGTTGATTCATAAATTCATGAGTTTATTTCTATGCCTTCTTCAATAAAGCTTAATTGAGATGTAAGCTTCATCATTGAGAGTGTTTTAAAATAATGTCATGACAAGGTCTACTATGATTCATCATACTTCAATTTGCCAAAGAAAGCAAATAGATGCAAGAATTGATTAAAGAAGTTTGACCTAATTGAACAAGTTCTTGATTCCTTGATCACAAGTGCATAGCTCCCTCCATTATCAACATTTGGAAGTGGTTATTGTTACTATAGGTTATTATTATCATCCACAACAACTTCTCTTCACATAAAAAAAGTACTTGTAAAAGAAAGATTGTCAAAATTGAAAGGGGTTCCCAAGCTATTTTGATGCTCTAGGAGTTAGGGTTTTGGACTTTAAGGGTTATATCTCGTCCATATTTTGAGATTTTTGATTGATTCCAAAGATATGTTTCTCTTTAAAGGGTTATCAACAAATCACTTCAAAGGTTTCAAGCAAATTTTTTGTGAAAGGTCATTAATGATTGAGAAAGATTACAAGTCCTCTAGATAGGCCATCAAATTCCCGTATGTGACTTCAAAGGGTCATAACTTGATAAATTTTTATATCATTGAGCCCATTATTTTTCCATAATTATATTAAGAGTGTGAGATTCAACTCTTCTTTTATGTTCAAAACTTGAAAATGGTTAGAAGATGCCTTAAGAGTGCAAAAGATTATAGGTCACCTTATGGATTTTTATCAAATTCAAAGGACCATAACTTGTCCAATGTTTGGAATTTTTGAGTGATACAAGTTTCACAACACTCTTTAAGGAGTCTAGTTTAAGCTAGCATTATTGATCAAAGCAAAATTTTGGAAGAAGGACTTGTTTGGAATCAAACATTATAGGTAATTTTTTAAAGAAAAACTTAGAATTTTTCTAAGTATAAAAGTCAACACATTTTTCCTGATTTTGACCAAGCACAACTTCTAGCTCAAGCATCCAAATGATATCTTTCTTGGAACATTATAAAGAATGTTACCTCATTTTTCCAATTCATCAAGAATCAGGTCCTAAGGTTCCCTAAATCATGCACACCATGAGTTCAAAGTCAACTACTTGAAATTGAATTTTCCTTCCAAGTCAGAATTTGAAATCCATAATCCAGCTTCTAAATACCAAATTAGCATGTGTTTTTGATTTAAACATGTTTAAAAAAATTTCTAAAGTTGAATTAAGGATCAAAAGGCAGGAATTGGCTGAGTTTTGATGCGCATGGAGTCAAATATTTTCCACTTTCGGGCTCCCTCCAAACTATAATTTTCCTCTCAATTTTTTGCACCATTCACTTCCCTATAAATAGAGGACCTCACTCCTCCCATTTTCTCAAGTTTGGACAACCAAAATTATCCTGCCAAACTCTCTGCATAATCCACTTATCTGAGTTGTTGAATTCATCTTTTCTCCACTATTCAATTCATTTTCTTTGTTGATTCTTTATCCTTGAACTTCACTGAAGCTAACTGAAGAAGAACCAAGCCTTGAAGTATCCTAAATCGTGCTAACCAAGTCCAGTTTCAGAATAATTTTCTGCTACTTCTTTCAAAGGGTCATAACTTGATAAATTTTTATATCATTGAGCCCATTCTTTTTCCATAATTATCTTAAGAGTGTGAGATTCAACTCTTCTTTTATGTTCAAAACTTGAAAATGGTTAGAAGATGCCTTAAGAGTGCAAAAGATTATAGTTCACCTTATGGATTTTTCTCAAATTCAAAGGATCATAACTTGTCCAATGTTTGGAATTTTTTAGTGATACAAGTTTCACAATACTCTTTAAGGGGTCTAATTCAAGCTAGCATTATTGATCAAAGCAAAATTTTGGAAGAAGGACTTGTTTGGAATCAAACATTATAGGCAATTTTTTAAAGAAAAACTTAGAATTTTTCTAAGTATAAAAGTCAACACATTTTTCCTGATTTTGACCAAGCACAACTTCTAGCTCAAGCATCCAAATGATATCTTTCTTGGAACATTATAAATAATGTTACCTCATCTTTCCAATTCATCAAGAATCAGGTCCTAAAGTTCCCTAAATCATGCACACCATGAGTTCAAAGTCAGCTACTTGAAATTGAATTTTCCTTCCAAGTCAGAATTTGAAATCCATAATCCAGCTTCTAAACACCAAATTAGCATGTGTTTTTGATTTTAACATGTTTAACAAAATTTCCAAAGTTGAATTAAGGATCAAAACGCGGGAATTGGCTGAGTTTTGATGCACATGGAGTCAAATATTTTCCACTTTCGGGCTCCCTTCCAACTATAATTTTCCTCTCAATTCTTTGCACCATTCGCTTCCCTATAAATAGAGGACCTCACTCCTCCCATTTTCTCAAGTTTGGACAGCCAAAATCACCCTGCCAAACTCTCTGCAGAATCCACTTTTCTGAGTTGTCGAATTCATCTTTTCTCCACTTTTCAATCCGCTTTCTTTGTTGATTCTTTATCCTTGAACTTTAATGAAGCTAACAGAAGAAGAACCAAGCCTTGAAGTATCCTAAATCGTGCTAACCAAGTCCAGTTTCAGAATAATTTTCTGCTACTTCGTTTAGGTATAATTCTCAACCAAATTGAACCAAATAAATCCCTATTCTATTCTACTCATCCATTTGATTCTCACACTTCTTATGGTTTTCATTTTCATTGAGAATCGAGAGAGAGAAATTTGGAATTTTCGTGCTCGCTATTTTTTTTTCTGGTTTTCTCCAAATCCAGCCATGCACAACTTATATAAATTTGGCATGAGGGTACCATTAGAATTATCTTGAAGAGACGGATCTAATGGTACTGATCTGGTTCTCTAATTTTAAAGTTTGTGAAACTCCAATTTAAGGCGTCTGCAGGTTGAAGACGACCTACGTGTCGTGCTTCAGCCAATGATAGTGTGACATATGATTTTTTTGAATCTTATCCAGTACATTTGTCTTTCCATATGCGTGTCTTGAGGACCATTGGATCTGATTACTTTCATTAGTCAGACTCTATTCAACGCGTCAGATTTTAAGTCACTTTTAATTATTAAAAAATGATTTGGTGTTATTTTCAAAAAAACACCATGATATGTACAGTGCGCCAGATCCATTGGATCTATTTACTAACGTGTTTTGGCTCTCAACCAATGGTCCATATTTTTTTTATTTCTATTTTTATTTTCTGATTTTTATATTTAATTGTTTTGAACTTCAAAAATTTATAAAAAAATCATTTTTGACTCAAAAATTATGAAAAAATTCACAAAAATATTTTCAAATATTCTCTTTCCAATTTTTATTTTTTCACAATTTTATTTTCATATTTGATATTTTTTATGATTTTCTTTTGTTTTGACTTTTTTTTTATTGTTTAAAATACTTTTTTTATCTTTTTTAAATTCTGAAAAAATTCATAAAAATCGTTTTCTTTATTTCTGACTTCTTGAAAAAAAATTGGAATTTTATTCTGATTTTTTTTTATTTCTTATCATTTTTACTTGCTTAAGTGATTTTAAATAATTCTAAAAAATACTTTTTTATTTTAAAAAATTACCAAATTTTTTGTAAAAATATTTGAGATCATCTCTGACTTTTCTATGTTTTCTTTTAATTTTTATTTGATACTTTGAATATAGCTTGTTATTTTTCCTTTTATTTTCACTTAAAAAACAATTTAAAAATCATTTTCTTTTCTTTTTTGTTTTAAATATTAAATGCAATTTTATTTTTGAATATATTATGGCTGAGCTTGAACTATATGATTTTTTATCATGAGTTTCATTAACATCATTAGATCTTGCGTCGTTGAGTTTAACTCCACCAAAATGGATAAATGATTTTAATGATAGTTTGATTAAAATCTTTGGTTCAAATATTTATCCTCCCTCTTCATCTTATCCCTTTCTTACTTGTGTTACATGTTGTTAGAGGATGATCTACATATCATTTCTCCAAACATATTATACATAGATTGCTATTGACCGACCTCAAAATAGGTGTGACTTCTATATAAGTCCACTTACGATTGCTTAACATAACGTTAAATGTTGTCCCGATTCGAGAAATGATCATCTGTGACCCAAACTTATGTTTGCAAGCCCAAGTATGTTTAATTTGAAACCTTGGATCCAATAACCTTGAGGTTCATTGTTAGGAGGCTCTGGTCTTATCAATCCTCTAATGAACCATCATAAGCTTTGGTCTAAGAAAATCATTTAAATATCGTTGATCATATGTTGTTACCACAAACACTTGAAATGAATGATATACTTGACAAAAAGCAAATGAAACTTATTGTTGAGAAGCTTTGATTTTATCACTCTTCTAATGAGTTTTCATATGTAAGTTTCAAGATGATCATTCAATTAAACTCAAATTTCTAACTCACTAACAATTGACTTTTATTTTATGCTTTTACTTTACGTCTTTACTTTTATGCATCATTTGTTTTAGAATTTTCATTTCATGCTATTTTCATCTTTGCTCACTTGAGCATTTATCTTTATGTCATTTTTATTTTACTCACTTGAGATTTCATTTTATTTTTGAAGATACTTAATAACCAACTTGAACAATAAAAACTTTAAGATTATATGGACTATTTGGTTACTATCATTGGCATTATGGAGTTATGGACCTCTTGGACTTAGAATTAGAAGCCTTGACTACCCTTAAGACCTTGTGGCTCTGATTATTATTTTGTCTGGAGTTCTTGGTGTTTACCCCAAGACATTGGATTGACTTTCTTTGTGTGCAGGTTATTCTGATTATATGCTTTGACTGTGTTGAGAATTCCTCTGTATACAACCGTTACTCTGCCCAGTTTTTGTGAAGACCTAATGCATCAGAAGTTTGATATTCTTAAGAGGTTTAATATCTTTGCTTGTTTGATTTCAATCCAAAGGATGAGAATTCTATATTGACTCATTATGTCTAGTATTGACTTCTTGCTGGTTAGATGAATCTTTTCCCTAGATTTTACCTTATGATTTAGGATAGTCCTTTCATCTCCTCCCATCTTTTTTAATTTCAAAAATCTTCTCCCTCATTTTCAAAACTATTCTTGTTTTCTAACTTGAACCACTTTCATAATAAACTTGGACTTAGGTCCATGCACTTTCAAAAAGTATTTTCTTAATCAAAATTTAACCAACTTAATAATACTTTGATATTTTTTGTGAGAAGACTAAAAGTCAATTAACCTCATGCAAACCATTTTGCCACTTTGGCTTTTTACTTAAATTTTTTTCAAAAGATTAGACTCTTGTCAATTCTTGTACTGATGTGAGCTACTGTACTTCTATGATATATAGTGAAGTGAGATATTTTCTACTTGGGTGTTGAGCGAGGCTTTGTTGATTTGAAAATCCAAGTCATATCCTCCACTTTGAGATGGATGCAAATTATCCTTTCTCATAATCATGAGTAGTAAGTATGTTTTCCACTCGGATATGAGGATGATGTCTCGTCTCTTAAAATTAACCAACACATTGTGTTTTAAAATTTTAAATATAATATACGAGTACCCTGATCCCCTATTGCATGGAAGGTGGTACGTAGACACTAAAGATTTGCAACCGCGGCAGGTGCAAAAATTGTAAAAAAAAACTTCTTTTCTCACCTCTACCATATATTTTTATATACAACACTTATACCCAAAATACACAAATTTTCAAAGAGGTTCCTGCATAGTATCGTAGATGTTTAGGATGCTAATACCTTCCCTTTGCACAACCAACCCCCATACCTAGATTCTCTCCCCCTTTTTTGGTTTATTCGCTCTTTTCCCATTCCTATGGAAACAATAAAGCGTGTGGCAATTTTTATTTGATATGTGCGAGTCAAGTCAATCCAATAGCTTAGTCTCAACATTTCTACCGCTATAGATATGCTTATATATTCCTCCTCCTTCTTCTTTTGTGTCGCTTCTGTTGCGTGAAGAATGATGCGAAAATAATGTTGTTGTTCTTGCGATGGAGAATCCATGTTGTGATGAAGACAGTGATGCAAAGAGATGAAGTTGTTTGCATTTGAAGAGGAAATAGTAACAAATAGAAAGATGATGCAAGGAATTCTTGTTGAGAAATGAAGATGATGCTGAAGCTTTGAAGATGCAGAGAGAGCGTGCAAAGGAATTTTGAAGAGAAAATGAAGTTTGAAGCTCTCAAGTTTTTTTATGAATGAATCGTCTCTCCCTAATTTTGTGAAGAATTTCTGTTATAGATTGACAAAGGAGATTGAAACTGATAGAAGTTAGTTATTCTGTTATGAAGGTTAAAAATCTGTTATATTAGCAGGAGAATTTGTTAGAGGAAACTGAACCAGGGCCATTGGATTAAAGGAATCCGGTTAGAGAATTGATGGTTAGATTTTCTGATGAAAAATCTGTTATGACGATTATAGGTAAGCTAGAACAATTAGTTGGAGTGTTTCGGAGGTCAGATATTCTATTAGGTGAAAATCAGATGAGATGAGGTAGTTGGGGAAGTTGAAATTCTGTTATGGATGGTTATTGTCAACTGGCAAATCGGGTTTGAATTCAGTTTAAGAGTTACATTCTGTTAGGGGATTCTGTTAATAGGTGAAATTGTTGGATGTTTAGATTTAGGGTTAGCAAGTAGGAATATCATTTGTTAATTGGGATGACAAAAAATTAGTGTCAATTGCAAGTGAAGTTAGTAATTTTTTTATGAAGTTAGTGAGTTGGAAATTAGTAAAAACTATTTCATGAATGCTAACTTGAATTGAAACATTATCTTGAATGCAGGTAAGTATTGGTGTATATGTACAATTGGATTTGTAGCATGGCATGCCTTCTATTGAGCTTTTGTTGCATCTGTTATGTAGCTTAGAATGCGGATTCACGGGTTCGCAGTGGCATAGGCCAGACAATCGTTTCTGAAGCTATTTTTCACAAGTGCTCTTCTGATTTTTTTTGTGTATTGATCTGTTTTGAACATGGTTAGCTTGAGCTTTCCCTTTTGATTTTCTGTTTGAACTCATTGCAGATTTTTGATTTGTTGTTACTGGTGCCAAAGGAAGCACATGGCTGCTTTTGGATTGTCATACATGAATATAACAGGGTCGACATGGAGTTTTAAATGAAGATAATGGTGAAGAAATGCTGAGCCATGGTCGTGGAAGCTGGTATGGTACTGATACAGGTTTATTTTGGATCTATTTTATGATGAGTTGATGAGATGCTAGTTCTTCCTTATAGATCCGACGTTTGTAGCTTGAAGTGCGAAATGAGCATGGATATGCAGCTTGTTTAAAGGCATGTGGTTTGTACTAAGACTTGGCATGTTTTGAACAAGGTGCATTGGAGGCAAATTGTATATGATGCAAATTGAAAGGATGAAAAAAGTGAAGGCTGAGATGTAATAGATTTAATGATAGCATGCTAACTTCGGTCAAGATTTATAATTTTGGTGTAATGGGTCTTGTAATTGAATGCTCTTTGAATATGTAGGATTTTGGATGTTTCCCTTTTTTGTAATGAGGAGTTTGAATTCAAATGAATGAAAGTATTGATATTTCCCCCTTTATTTAACTTTGACTTTCCAATCTTCTTTTGACCTTATGTCTTGATGTATTCCATGGTATGCCAAATCTTTCAATAGTAAATTGTATGAATCTATGTTCTTCATCTCTGACTTCATTACTTAATATGACTTGTAATTCCATGAACATGTTGTCATGAAAGATATTCTAACAAACTAAAGGGATTAACATGTTTAAGTATCTTTAGATTCAACTTTAATTCAAAAACCCTTAATTCTTCCTAAGAACTTTAGGCTTTAGCTTGAACCAATTGAAGGAGTCTAAAGAATGTAGATTGTACCATAAGTATACCAAGTGTTTAAATGGAGATCTTCTCCTCAAGGTACACAAATCCTAATTTTTGGATATAATCCAATTAAAACCATCTACCTCTCTCGCATAAAGCCCGTGACCACATGACTTGAGATTCAAGTAACAAGTGCCTCCTTGTCTGATGAAGAAAAATCATTAGAAACCCTAGATAGCCATGGATAATATCCCCGCCTGATAATCATAACTTCACAAATGAACCCTAATTCATGTGGATATGACATGTATTAGGAGATAGCTTTTAATGCTTAAGCTTGTAGCCTTTATGGATGATACTTGTAGATATCTTGTGTTGTAAGCAACAATAGTCCTCTCTTGTTTGAAGGATTCCAAAGAATGTTGAGAAAAATATATTTAGATTACATTTATCCAATCCCTGAGCCTTCATCACATGACCTTGAGTATAGAGTTATAACCCTAATCATGGCCATTGCCTATTTAATTGAGATAACCCTTCAAAAGATGAGAAAACCCTAATCCACAAATGAACCCATAGTGCACCAGTGAAGCCTTAGTCTTCTTGACTTTTGATTCCAAATTCCAATCCTTGTTGTTAGTGAATGCATGATGTTGTTAAATGACCTAATGGAAGGTATGCAGATGAAATGAGAAGTGCAAAATGCATAAGCCAGATAAAAGTGAAAGGGTAGGACAAATTTGGGGTATGACAGCTACCCCAATTTAATCGTCTTAAACTTGAGGGTGAGATTGGCGCTAGCCTTTCGAACATTCAAGGTAGAAGAAGATTAAATACAAAGACCTGAAATTTGTCCTGGAGAGACGGTGTGAACGAGTTTTTTTTTGTGATACTCTCTAGGGAAATAAAATTTATGTTTTTCCTGGTGAGAAGGGTTTATGGGTGATGATTGCTCATAATGTGGTTATGGTGCCAATACGATACAGATATTGAACTTGTAACGTGGCAACAATACCAGTACAAGGAAAAGATAGACTCATAACAAGGAAATAATGCCAATACAAGGAAAATATAGACTCATAACACGACAACAAAGCCAATACAAGACAAAGATTGGACTTGTAACGTGACAACAATTCCAATACAAGGAAAGGATAGACTCATAACGTGGCAACAAAGCTAATACAAGACAAATATTAGACTTATAACGTGGCAACAATGCCAATACAAGGAAAGGATAGACTCGTAACGTGGCAACAATGCCAATACAAGATAAAGATTAGACTTGTAACATGGCAACAATGCCAATATAAGGAAAGTATAGACTCGTAACGTGGCGTGATGCCAATACAAGACAAAGATTGGTACGAACAGACGATAAATAAGATCTACCGATGAACTACGATCCTACAACGAGACCCATGGGAGATCTGCAATGGGAGACCTACGGGCGAGCTATCGAAGAACTAGGCTTATGGGAGACCTCGGGATTCTACGAAGGTACATGTGGGCGACCTGCTGAAGAACTAGGCCTAAGAGCGACCTTAGAATTCTAAAACAAGATCTATAAGGAGAACTAGGTCTACGGTCGACCTCAGAGTTCTAAGATGAAATCTCATCTATTGGAAAACTAGGCCTATGGGCGACCTCAGAATTCTACAATGAGACATCAAGGAAATATGTCAGAGAACTAGGCCTATGGGTGACCTCAGGATTCTATGAAGATAATTATAGGCGATTTGCTGAAGAACTAGGTCTAAGGGCAACCTCGGAATTCTAAAACAAGATTTATAGGGAGAACCTAGCCTATGGGCGATCTCAGGGTTCTAATATGAAAACTCATATACTGGAGAACTAGGCCTATGGGCGACCTCAAAATTCTACGATGAGACATCAAGGCGATCTGTCGGAGAACTAGGCCTATGGCGACCTCATGATTCTATAAAGATACCTATGGGCGATCTGCTGAAGAACTAAGCCTAAGGAAGTCCTCAGAATTCTAAAACAAGATATATATATATATATATATATATATATATATATATATATATATATATATATATATATATATATATATATATATATATATATATATATATATATATATATATGGAGAACCTAGCCTACGAGTGATCTTAGGGTTCTAAGATAAAACCTTATCTATTAAAGAACTAGGCATATGGCCGACCTCAGAATTCTATGATGAGACATCAAGGAGATCTATCGAAGAACTAGGCCTATGGGCGACCTCAGGATTCTAAAAAGATACCTATGCGCGATCTGCTGAAGAACTAATCCTAAGGGCGACCTCAGAATTCTAAAACAATATCTATAGGGGAAACCTGGCCTACGGGCGATCTCAGGGTTCTAAGGTGAAACTTCATATACTGGAGAACTAGGCCTATGAGAGACCTTAGAATTCTACGATGAGACATCAAGGCAATTTGTCGGAGAACTAAGCCTATGGGCGACCTCGGGATTCTACGAAGATACCTATAGGCGATCTGCTAAAGAACTAGGCCTAAGGGCGACCTCAGAATTCTAAAATAGGATCTATAGGGAGAACGTAGCCTACGAGCGATCTCATGGTTCTAAGATGAGAATATTGATTACGACATGACGAGTGAAGGTACAAGGGACGACTGCCTGTACTGATTTTATTGGGATATGGAAGGAAAATAGACACGGGCGAGTATTTGGAAAAGCTGACATGAACGAAAGTTTAGAAAACTGACATGGATGAGTGTTTAGGAAACTGACACGGAAGAGTGTTTAGAAAACTGACACGGACGAGTGTATGGAAGTACAATGTACTGACACCTCTAGTTAGATATCATGATGTAATAAAGGACGTCAGCTAAAGGTTTGGGAGCAATATCCTCTTGTGGGAATGTATTGGTGTCTTTGAATGATTCAGGTCTTTCGTGTAAGGTACCCGATCTGGCTTATGCTTTGTATGCATGTTTGAATTTCTTTTTCCACAAAGATCCATTCTAATGGATCGGCTACGCGCTTTTGAAGATGCAATGTTATGCAATGATAACTATATGCAATGTACAGAAATAGACTTCATGGGGATAAGCGAAGGCTCGTTGGGAGTTATTGCTTATCACCAGGGATGGCAATACATATCAGCGTTGGAAACTCGCAGTACCAAGGATCATTGGGGATACTAATAAGAATTCGCACTGGGGAGCTCATGATACCGAAGATCATTAGTGACTCCGCTGGAGATTGAATTACTGACAAAGTGAGTTTTTAGGTACGCCACTGAATTCTGAATTGTATTGTTGGGGAAGAGATAATCTGGCCCGACTTCCCTACATCCTGAACCACTGAGAGGATGGTAGGACTGAATATACCGAGGAACAAATACTGAACACCATGTTGATCTCTTCAAATACATGCCCCCAAGTTTATGTTACATTAGGGAATCACCTATTAAATAGATTGGGGGATAAAAGGATGGACACAGGCACCTACGAATGCCCCGACTTAGCTCTGTGAATTCCCCGATTTAGCTCTCTGGGGATGTGCACTTGCACGTGCCAAGTCAAACAACGACTCTAGACTTTCCAAATTCACTTGGGGAATCAGATTTGAAATTGTCTGTAGCAGATGAAGGCAGCTCCGCGTGCTGACCAGGTCGGGGTGATCGTTATGATGCTTTTAGCCTGATTGTTATTATCTTGTATGACAAAATTTTGCTTGAGCATCTTTACGAGGTTGGAGGGGGAATGCCCATGTCTAAGGATCTATGAGAGGATCTATGTTGAATAGAAGACCAGAATGTCTGTGGCACAATACGATATGAGGTGGCCTGCCCCAATGTCTTGAGTCACAAAATAAATTGTCTATGATTACAGATTTCTTGGAGAGATTTATCGAATCTCGATGTAACATCCCCAGGTTGAATGAATTTCAAATAGATTTCTCGACATGATGGACTTTGATTGATGGAAACTTGAGATTTATCGACGTGATAGCTCTGATTGGGTGTAGCTCAAAGAGATTTATCAACGTGATAACCTCTGATTTGACAGCTTTGAGGGAATACCCCAAATTTGGATGAACTCGGAGAGATAGAATCTAGACTTGATTTCCCCAGATTTGCGGAATCTGATAACTTCATCCCTAAAGGGTACTGAGATTTTACAGCACCAAGATGTTTTTGCTTAACAAAATCTATGGGCAACATGCCCCTGGATGAGTCATTTCTCTTGTGACGACTGACTTTTGCTTCAACATAGTATTCAAGCTTCTGTTCTTTGACAAGATTGAGCTCTTTACTGATGTTCATTGTGTAAAATTACTTGATGTCAATCAGTTGTTTTATATGCAGAAGAATGTTTATTATGAGAATGATAATTCTAATGCAACACATATGTAAGTCTTGAAGTTTGAAAAAACTTTGAATGAATGGCGTCACAACTCTGTTGTGAATGAATCACTAGCTAGAGAGCAACATTTTAAAATTCTTTTTTATGAAAGATAATGCAAGCTTATGATACCAAAACAGATATTTAAACACATCTCTTAGGATTCAGTTAAACGCTATCTCATTGTAGCATACTTTCGAATTTACGCATGCTTAAGTTAGGACTTTTAAGGGTTGTAACGTGGCCTGGTTCACGGTTTTAGAAAAAAGGATTTAAGGCTCAAAATTATTTGGTGCCCATCCATTCTCCATGATGTTCTCCATTCCTACGTTTGGTTAACCCGATACAAGCATTCATCTCTCAAAACAAGAGTTTGTGATGGTTGAGGAATCACAAAGGTTTCTTAAACACGACAATTACTAACTTTTGATTTTGGTGTCTGATCACACGAACTTGTTCTTTCGATGAGGATTTTTATTGGTAATCCTTTTCTCACCCTTTAGGATTTTCAATTTCTTTCTCGCTTTCCCTAACTTTTGCTTGGATAAATTCTTTTGAATTTCAATTTGGAAGTCTAGCGGGATTCCCTAACTTTTTCCTAAGTGACTTATTTTCAAGTTTTGACTTAGCGGGGCTTTTTGTTTCTTTCTTATTCATACTTTCCCTTTTGAACAAGTTATTGATCTTTACGTCTTCCTCGATTTGTTGGAAGTGATTATGACTGTCTGAGTCTTTGGTAGATGAGAGATAGCCATTGTTGTATCGTCATCTGATCTTGACTTCTTGATGTGCGAGAGATAACCATTGGGAAATCGTCAATTGACATACACTCCTGATAAATGAGGCTTAGCCATTGCAGTTTTGACTTTCCTCAACCTTTTGAAGGATAACCAATGTTGTATCCTTAGATGCACACTCTTTATGAGTTCTGAACGCTTGATCATATTAACTGAACATTACCCGCCCCAGGTTAAAATGAAGGTTTTTTCTGAACAGAAAAAAAAGCTCCTACATCGAAGGCTCAAAGGGTTAACGAGGGTCTATCTCCCTTATATCTTCGGTGTTTAAAAATTGAAACAAGGCATATACATCATTAACAGGGTGTTACTCAAAAGCATACCAACTAGAGATTTTTTTACGTTTTTAGATTATCGTCATCCTCCCTCCAATCTTTTCCTAAGCATAAGACTTAGAAACTTGGCATCAATATGCAAGTAAAACATTTAAAGAGTGATAATGAATGGATGAATAAAAACGAAAGGAACACTTCAAGACAAGTATACTTATTTCATTAAGATTTTCATTCAAAAATAGACAGGTTTCTACATGCAAGCAATGTTTAAAAAAACAAGCAAGACTACAAATGAGAATGCGGTAAAGAAACCAATGATTGCCATCATTGAGGAGACTTGACTCTGTATGGACTTCTTAATTTTGACGAATTTCTGCAGTCTTGATGCTTAAATGGGTGAGAGAATTCTTCTTCTGGTCGGATGTGAACACAATAGTCTCTGAATTGATCCCGTCTTAGACCTTGTCTCTGGATGACATACCATCTTCAATCGAATGGCTACGTGCCCTAGAATAATTTGCATATAAGATTATTTCAGAAGAGCGAATGAATGCTTTACAGAGAGAATTGGTATGAACTGCATCACCAAGCATCTTATGCCACAAAGAAATAATACAATTCGTCTTCTATCACAACAGAAGAGACGTCCAGCTGGTGAGAAAGAGCCAGGAAATTGGCCAAATAGGAATTGGACTTTTGGAAGAGACGCCAGATAGGGACTGGACTTTATACTTCAACCTTTTTTCAGTCATTAATATCGAAACTGGGTGCCCCAGAATAGGGGATACATCTAGCATGTGCATCACAATCAGAAGAGATGTTTGTGGGAGAAGGACCCCAAAGATAAGAGCTTTACCAATTGAAATTCCACCAGGTGAGGAAATAACTGAATGTAATGCACTGGGATCACATCGACATTCTTATCAGGCTTCTTTTGTCTTTGCTTAAAAGCTTTTCCCAATGAATTCACTTGAAGAGCAAAGACTGGCTGCTGTCGAACATATCAGGGAACACAAAGCTGTGGAGAGTACGCCCGATTGAATAGTCGGATGCTCCAGTGTGGTAAGCACATCTGACGTTGGTATCATGATCTGGAAGAGAATTTATAGACGGTACCTAAGTACGGGGTCTAACCCATTAAAGCTCAAATAAGTGTGGAAACCAATGAGAATGAAGCACTGATATAAGATCAACTCTTCTTCAGGCATATTCTAATCTCACTGGTAAAACAAGTTTCTTGAACTCACATAATAAATGGGAACCATCTGTTGATAAGATATTCCAAGAACTCAAGATTGTGTAGCACTACATGGTTGAAAGCAATTCCCAAAATATGAGGATAAGAGAGAACCTACTGTGGCAGTAGGTGTAGGATTGTTGATATCATCATCAGAGCTTCCATGACCCGACTCACCTGAGTCTTCAATCGATTATCTTCCTTCTCAAATAATTCCTGACCATGGGCCAAAGCTTGCATGTATACCATAATCAACCCCATCGCGATATTCGTATCAGTCAATCCCCGCGGAGTTATTCCATATTGATCTCTAAACACGTATAGTAAGAAATCCAAATTTGTAACTCTGAAGAGAATACCAAGTCTGAATAAGAATCCCCAACCATGAGTCCTTGTTATGAATGCATGAATATGCATGGGGTGCATGAATGGATGCCATGTCATGTTCCTCCATTTCCAAGGAATTTACATGCTTCGATTTCGATTTTACACATGTAAGGTAGGGAAAAGTTTAGCACAAGACTTACATATATGATTCCCCGTAAATAACAAAACATGTATTTAAGAATATGGTTAACCAGATTATGTATGCAAAGATATGGGATCAAAGTTCCATCACTTCTGAATATGATTGCTGAATTGTTCTGAACCATATGAATATCACCAGTTCAAAGGTCCGACATAGCTTCCGCACATATAAGAACCAAGTACCATGTAGATAATAAATTGTACATGATCAAGGCTTCTGGAACACCATATATTGTTGAGCCCTTTCTAAACATGTTGGGAATACCAAGATCAAAGGCCCGAATGAACCTCCAAATAAACAAGTCAAGAACTCAGAAAATAAATCTGAGAACCATATGGTCACCAACAAAATATAGTTACCAACAGAACAGGTCACCAATAAAACAAGTCACCAACGGTACCTGTAAGGATTATCCCCTCCCCACTCACAGGTAAAGACTAGGTTAGGGTAAGCCAATGGTAACTCAAAATCACGGGTTCGCTTGAGAGTATTATCATCGTACACCTACGTGATAATGATAGCACCTCATTAAAACCTCATCTGAGCATGGACGACACAACCGTCTAGGATAATCTACATCCTCTATCTGTTGTGTTCCACTCCATTCCTAGGTTTCCTAGATAATGCACTCTATCCTGGGTACTAGGTATTTTACCTCATAGTAACACCCACCCAACATGAAAAACCAGAAGCCAGCACAGCAGATAACCAATATGGAAAGCAATATAATGCAATGCAAACATATGCTCAGATAAACAAGTATAAATGAATAAAATGAAAGAATAAAAAATAAACACCCAAAGAAAAGAAAATAAGATCTAGGAGAGACCCCGGGATGAACCAACAATTAGTCGACCAATCCCCAGTGAAGTCGCCAGCTGAAGCAACCGGCTGAACATCATCAGACAATGAAGTCGCCATCGAGCGTCTTTTATCCCACATGAAGGTAAAGGTGAGAATCGAGAAAACCTGAGAAGAGAGAATACACGGTCTCATGACCGAGAGATCGGGTAAGGGAGTCTGTTACGCGAGGGAAAGGTATTAACACCCAACATGCCCGTAGTACTCTATGGTATCCACTCTTGTTATCTATCTTATGGGCGTGTCTAATCTATGTCTACTGCTTACTATAGAGGAGAAATGCATGCAAAAGAAATTCGTTGAAAAGAAGGAAGTATTTATGAATTTTGCTCGGTTAGGCTCCGCGACCTGTTACCTACATATCCATTTTGAGGAATCTGAGCACCGTAGTTCGACTCATATGTTTTGGTTTATTTTGTGTTTTTTATGAACAATGTTAATTTCACCTTCTGCCGCAGCTCGACCTTTGGAGACTCACGCGTTGGTATAGAAGTAAATTAACACGTCCTTACCTGAAAATGGTTTTAGAGAGAAAAGGTGCTCGGGCGCACAAAAAGGTTTGAGTTGGTTTGTAGTTTTTACCTTGAGAAAAGGTTTTTGTTGTTAGAGAGTATTTTTATTATTATGAAGGAAAAAAGCGGTTTTAGTTTTAAATGCAAGGATGCAAAAGAAAGAAAACAACTAAGGGAGAATAGCCTAACACTACCCCTAATGTTATCATGCAATGATGACCCTACGTCAAGGATGAAATGGGAATCTCTACCTAATATTAGTATGAATGGTTCGCAACCTAAGGTCTAACTTGCATCCGAAAGGAACAAGCACATCCTAAGGGAACATAGTATAAAAAGCGAGTGAGCAAAAAAAGCTCGAAAGAGCACACACATGAATTAGTAAAGAAAAGAACAAAATGCTTTAGTCAAGGGGAGCGGATCACCCGAGACAAACAAGTGAGAGTGAAAGATAAAAGAAGAGAAATGCTTTAGCTAAGGGGAATTGATCATCCGAAGCAAACAAGCGGGAATAAAGTGTAAAACAAAAAATGTGATGTCCAAAGCGACTGAACACCTAACCAAGATATAGAAGATCGAGGTAGGAGACAAAAGGAAATATGAACGATCATGGAGTATCTTCATTGGCCAATACAAACTCTTGACAAAGCATGGGGGTTCAATTGCGAAACCCTTTTCCACTTGACGACTCAATAACAAGAGTAGGCACAACTCCGAAGCGTCGTGGTGCATCACGAGCTAAGGATGACATGGACGAAATGTGAGGGGGTTGATTGCTAACTCTTTCCACTTGCCTACTTATGAGGACTTCAATAAGGGATGGGGGAATAGATGCAAGCACAAATGTAAACACATGTGCGAAATACCTACTTCAAAGGTAAGATTTTAAACAAACACAAGTAGCATACAAAAAGAGGTGTCTGCTACAGGGCTTTAAAAAAAGACTTCAAGCACACACTCTTTATTTCCTACTTCTCATGATATCTAGAAAGCAATAAATAAATGCAATAAAGTGCGGAAAAATATAAAAGCAGTAGCGGTGACTACCAAAAGCAAGCAGATCGTCAAAAGCGGACGAAAGCAATGGAGAAGTAAGGAGTACACATCGAGAAAGCTTCACCAAGAAACAAACAAAGTCAGAAACAATATCCAACTAAGATAAAAGCACATGCATGTTGTCAATGCAACGCGTAATCATAAGTTCCTGCATAAAGTGTCATAAAATATCACATGCATCGAGACAATATATAATATGATATGAATTTCTCAGGACGATGAGAAATAAAGTGTGTCGCATTAGAAGCGAGCATAATCCATATGCTTCGATCACATAACAACCTGTTATGTTACATGATCGAAAAGCACCAAAATGTACCTTGCACAATGAACAAACGCGTCAAAAATAATGAGGCACAACAGTATGAAAATATGAATTAAATACCTAAAAGAAAAAGTATTTTTTTATTAGTTTTTCATGTGAGGAAAATTATATAAAAAAACTAAAGAGATTCTAGAATCAACTAAGAAGATCTAACAAGTTTTTATTGATTTTTTAACAATTTTATCATTAGTAAAAATATTTAAAAAATTAAAAGAAAGTCCTAAATTCTACATATCTTTTTTTTGGTCATTTTATCACTAAATTTTGGTTAAGAAAGTTTAAAAGAAAATTTAAATTAAAACTAAAACAATTATAAAGAGTCAAGGGTGAAAATTGAAATCTAAGGGTGTACAGAAGCAGGCGCTGAAAACCCATTCAGTAAAGAGTCAAATAGCATTTTTTGTCCAAGCAATCAGTATTAGAGGGTAATTTAGTATTTGTCATTTGTAAATATTTTCATTAGGGCCTATGTGGAATTCTTATTTGTGTATAAATAGGTGTACTAAGTTTACATTTATTACAATCAATTCCTTCAATCATTTGTAGCAGCTTTTAGCATTTATTCCTTTTCTCTCTTCTTCCTCAATTTAATCACCTTGCACTAACAAATTGGTATCTAGAGCTCTTGGTTTATTCTGAAACTCTGGGAAACACGAGTGATAGTGAGATGTGTGTTTGATTTTTGAATCTTGAACAAAAATCTGAAACAGAATCACACTGATTCTGTGGGTTTGGGAAACACTAAGTGAGAAATCTGAGATCTGAGTTTTTGTGCAAGGTTTAAGATGAATGGAGGCAGTAGTTTGAACACTAAACTTCCAGTTTTTGATGGCAAAAACTGGAATAGATGGAAAATACAAATGCGTGTGTTGTTTGGTGATCAGAATGTTCTGGATATTGTTTCTGAAGGTTATGTTCCAGTTGTAGCTGATGCTACTGAAGAACAAAAAACAGAAGAAAGAGTTGTGAAGAAGAGGGATCAGAAAGCTCTGTTCTTTATCCATCAGTGTGTGGATGAAAATGTATTTGAGAAGATTGTTGATTTGACGACGTCGAAAGGGGCATGGGATATACTGACCAGATGTTATGGTGGTGACATGTCAGTAAAGAAGGTAAAGCTTCAGTCCCTGCGAAAACAATATGAAAACCTCAGCATGAAGAACAGTGAGAAAGTTTCTGAGTACATCTCCAGAATGATTCTGGTTACTAATGAGATGAAGGCTTGTGGAGAAACACTTTCTGAACAGGTAATCATAGAAAAGATTCTGAGGTCACTTACTCCTCAGTTTGATTACATTGTTGTTTCTATTGAACATTCTAAAAATCTGGAAACCATGAGAATAGAAGAGTTGCAAAGCAGTCTAGAAGCGCAAGAGTTGCGTCTGACTGAAAGAACTTATGAGAGGGAAGTGGAGCAAGCTCTGAAAGCTTCTTTTGTCAAGAAGGACCAGAAGCAGAAATAGACATGGTGATAAATTCCAGAAGTCAGAAACCTCAACTTCTGATGAAAAGAAATATCAGAAGGGAAAGGAAAGGTATGACAAGAAGAAGGTTCAATGTTACTGCTGTAAACAGTTTGGCCATTTTGCCAGAGACTGTAGAAACAGAGGAAGGAAATCAGAAGAAGCAAACATAGCCAGAGAAGATTCTGATGATGAACCTGTGCTACTGATGGCTTCTGATTCTGATGGAAACTGTTTAGGAGATTGGTGGTATATGGACACTGGCTGTTCAAACCACTTGACTGGGAACAAACAATGGCTGATAGACTTTGACTCCAGAAGGAGAACAAAGATCAGATGTGCTGATGATAAGTACCTCAATGCAGAAGGTATGGGAAATGTTAGAGTCAGAGTGAAGAATGGAAAAAACATTCTGATCAAAGATGTTTGGTATGTTTCTGGAATTAAAAGCAATCTGATGAGTGTGGGTCAGCTTATTGAGAAAGGTTTTTCAATGGTTATGAAGGACAATCTCTTGACGTTGTATGATTCTAATCAGAAGTTGATTATGAAGTCTGAGCAGGGAAGCAACAGAACATTCAAGGTGAATGTAGAAACCTCTTAAGCGGAGTGTCTTAGTGCAGAAGGCGCTGAAGCTGACAGTAAGCTGTGGCACAAGAGGTTGGGGCACTTGAACTATAAAAGCTTAGGGCATCTAAGTTCTAAGAAGCTCGTACATGGCATTTCGAAGATTGTGAAGCCTCAGAAGTCATGTGAGATATGCATGAAAGGCAAGCAACCCAGATTGCCATTTGCATCAGAAGTAGCCCCCAGAGCAAAGCATGCTCTGGGAGTAGTACATTCTGATGTGTGTGGACCATTTCCAGTATCTTCACTTGGAGGAAACAAATATTTTGTGTCTTTTGTGGATGAGTTCACAAGAATGACATGGGTAACACTCATCAAGTTCAAGCATGAAGTGTTTACTGAGTTCCAGAAGTTCAAGGTGAAGGCTGAGAAGTAGAGTGGTCAGAAGCTGAAGATTCTGAGAACAAATGGTGGAGGTGAGTATAACTCTACAGAGTTCCAGAAGTTGTGAGGAGAATGGAATAGAACATGAGGTTACTGCTCCATATACTCCTTAGCACAACGGTCTTGCTGAAAGAAGAAACAGAACTTTGCTTGATATGACCAGAAGTATGCTGAAAGAGAAGAAGTTGCCTCACATGTTATGGGGAGAAGCTGTTGCCACATCAGCATATGTTCTGAATAGGTGTCCAACAAAGAAGCTGAAGGAAATTGTTCCTTTAGAAAAATGGACTGGAGACAAGCAAAGTGTTAGCCATTTGAAGGTGTTTGGTTATGTATGCTACAAGCACGTTCCAGAAGCTAGAAGATGAAAACTGGATGATAGAAGCAAAACAATGTTACTGGTGGGGTACCACAGTACAGGTGCCTATAAGCTTTATTGTCCAGAAACCAACAAAGTTGAGATCAGCAGAGACGTCATTGTGAAAGAGTCAGAAACATGGGATTGGAACAAGCTTCAATCAGATTCTGGTGTAGCGCCAACACCAGGGTTAGTTTCTGAAGATTCTTCATAAAGTTCTGAAGACGAGTCAGAAGATGAAGACTCTGAAGATGAGTCAGAATCTCAGGGAGATTCTGATAGTGGATCTGATTCTGGTCCAGATTCTGATGATGATCCAGAATCTGGTGGTGATTATACTTCTGGAAGGGAAAACTCTGAAGACATGGGGTCTGGAGAACAAGTTTCCAGAAGTAACTCTGAAGGTGGTAATTCTGAAGGAAATAATTCTGGACAAAGTCCAAAAGCTAGCATTGTTCCGAGTTCTGGAGAAGCTTCAGAACAAGATCAGAGGCCACAGAGAATCAGACAAATACCAAGTAGGTTTGCAGATTTTAGCATGTTGCATGATACTAAAGTAGATTCTGAAGGAGAAATCGTTCAGTGTGCCATGCTAGTAGATTTTGAACCAGTGGGTATTGAAGAAGCGCTCAAGAAGAAAGTATGGCTGAATGCCATGAAAGAAGAACGTGAGGCTATTAAAAGAAACAAGACTTGGAAGCTGATAGAACTTCTAAAAGGCAAGAAAGCCATCAGCGTCAGATGGGTTTTCAAGCAGAAGCTAAAGCCAGATGGATCAATTGGCAAACACAAAGCGAGACTAGTGGCTAGAGGTTTTCTTCAGAAACCTGGACTAGATTACTTTGAGGTGTTTGCGCCTGTAGCTAGACACGAAACAATCAAACTTGTGATTGCTTTAGCTGCAAACAGAAATTGGCCTTTGATACATCTGGATGTGAAGTCTGCATTTCTGAACGGTTCATTACAAGAAGAAGTTTATGTGTCACAACCTCCTGGATTTGAGAAAAAGAATCAGGAAGGGATGGTATACAGGTTAAATAAAGCTCTGTATGGACCGAAGCAAGCGCCCAGAGCTTGGAATTTGAAGATTGATTCGTTTTTCAAGGAACAAGGGTTTCAGAAGTGTGAGATGGAGTATGGTGTTTATGTTCAGCACACTTCAGAAGGTAATATGATTCTGGTCTGTTTGTATGTTGATGACATATTACTCACAGGAAGTTCTGAACAAGAAACAGTTGAGTTCAAGAAAGTTCTGATGAATGCGTTTGAGATGACAGATCTTGGAAAAATGAGTTTCTTTCTAGGGATGGAATTTATATACTCTGAGAAAGGAATCATCTTACATCAGAAGAAGTATGAACTGGAACTTCTTAAGAGATTTAAGCTAGCAAATTGCAAGGTTGCTATCACACCTGCTGATACGAATCAGAAGTTGGATTCTGATTCTGATGGAGAGGATGTGGATGCTACAACCTTCAAACAGATGGTTGGTTCTCTAAGGTATTTGTGTAATACCAGACCTGATATTTGTTATGCAGTTGGAATGGTCAACAGATACATGAGCAAACCAAAGTGGTCTCATTACCAAGCTGTTGTCAGGATTCTGAGGTATATAAAAGGAACTCTGAAATATGGAGTGTTATTTCCTTCTGGAGGAAAGATCAAATCAGAACTTGAGTTATTCTGATTCTGATTGGTGTGGAGATAGAGTTGACAGAAGAAGTACTTCTGGGTACTTGTTCAAGTTTCTGGGAGGTCCAATTTCTTGGAGTTCCAAGAAACAGCCTGTTGTGGCTTTGTCAACATGTGAAGCTGAATACATTGCCGGTGTTGTAGCTGCGTGTCAAGCAGTTTGGCTTCTGAATCTGCTGCATGATCTAAATGTTGAAGTTGAGGAACCTCTGAAGCTGATGATTGATAATAAGTCTGCAATTAATCTTGCAAATAATCCAGTGCTACATGGAAGAAGCAAGCACATTGAGACGAAGTATCACTTTCTCAGAAGTCAAGTGCATAAAGGAGTGTTAGAAGTTCTGCACTGTAGCACTCAGAAGCAGCTGGCAGATGTTCTGACAAAGGCGATAAAAACAGACCAATTTCTTCGTTTGAGAGATGAAATTGGTGTTGTTAACTTCTGATAAGTTACTAAATTACGGGATGGTATTAGAGGGTAATTTAGTATTTGTCATTTGTAAATATTTTCATTAGGGCCTATGTGACATTCTTATTTGTGTATAAATAGGTGTACTAGGTTTACATTTATTACAATCAATTCCTTCAATCATTTGTAGCAGCTTTTAGCATTTATTCCTTTTCTCTCTTCTTCCTCAATTTCATCACCTTGCACTAACAATCAGGCTCCAAAAAATCAATGGCAACATGAGCCTAAGGGGGATATGCGCTTAACAATTGAATTCCAAACCCAATACAACAAAATCCATATCCATTTCTCAATTTTCAGCATTATCAAAATTTTTGAATTAAAAAGAAATAATAATAGAAAAAGAAAAGAAAAAATATGAAGGAAAGGAAACGATGTCATTTGTAAGAAAAGGCTAGGGTTGAAAAAGGGACTCTCCAGCTTCCACTGACACTTTTCTCTTCTCTCTTTCAAACCATAAACGACGGTGTGCCTGCTTCTACTTCTTCCATTCTGCGGCGGCTTCTTCCTTTTCATCCTTCTCAATCTAGCGCCACAAACTTCCTCAACTTCAGTGATCTCCGTCTTGAATTCCACAGTGAACCTTTGATTCGAGTCTCACTTCTACACTCTCCCTTCCAAACTCCTCCTTCTCCGATCTCTTTTCTCTAATGATGGCGCCCGATTACGTTCATGCTTCTCCGATAAAGATGTTGTAAGGAATCGTTGTTGAGAAGTGAAGATGTTGCTGAAGTTTTGAAGATGCAGAGAGAGCGTGCAGAGGAATTTTGCAGAGAAGATGAGAGAAAATGAAGTTTGAAGCTCTCAAACTTTTTTGTGAATGAATTGTCTCTCCCTATTTTTGTGAATAATTTGTTATAGATTGACAGATGAGATTGAAACTGATAGAAGTTAGTTATTCTATTATGAAGGTTAAAAATCTATTATATTAGCAGGAGAGTTTGTTAGAGGAAACTGAACCATGGCCATTGGATTAAAGGAATCTGGTTAGAGAATTGATGGTTAGATTTAGTGATGAAAAATCTGTTATAACGGTTATAGGTGAGTCAGAACAATTAGTTGGAGTGTTTCGGAGTTTAGATATTCTGTTAGGTGAAAATCGAATGAGATGAGGTAGTTGGGGAAGTTGAAATTTTGTTACGGTTGGTTATTGACATCTGGCGAGTCAGTTTTGAATTCAGTTTAAGAGTTAAATTCTGTTAGGGGATTATGTTAATAGGTAAAACTATTGGATGTTTGGATTTATGATTAGCAAGTAGTATTAGAATTTATTAATTGGGATGACAAAAAATTATTAAAAACATGTGAAATCATTTTATTTTCTTTTTCTTATTTTATTTTCCTTTCTGAATACTTCGACTTGCACTCCCTTCGTCATGATGTCTGCAATCTGATTCTCAGTTCTGCAGTGTTCCAAATTCATCTTCCCATATGCTACCTGCTCTCGAAGATAATGGAACCTCATTTCGATGTGCTTACTTTGACCATGTGCTATTGGGTTCTTCGCCAGATTAATAGCTGACATGCTGTCTATCTTCATGGTAATTGCTCCATGATTTTTCCCTGTTATCTCTTCGACCAAGCTCATCATCCAAGTTGCTTGACATGCACAAAGAGAAGCAGCTATGTATTCTGCTTCACATGATGATAATGCCACTACTGGTTCCTTTCTTGAATTCCAAGCAATTGGTGCACCACCTAGCATAAACACATATCCTGCTGTTGACTTTCGATCTTCAGCATCACTACACCAACTCGAATCAGTGTATCCCACTAACTTGCATTCTTTTATTTTATCAACTGCAGGAAACAAAATGCCATAGTCGAAAGTTCCTTTGAGATAACTTAATATCCTCTTCACTGCGGCTATATGTGATACCTTTGGCTTCTGCATGAATCTACTTACCATACCTACACTGTATGCTAAGTCAGGCCTTGTATGACAAATGTATCTCAATGATCCAATAAGTCTTCTGTATTGGGTTGGATCAACATCATCTTCATCTGCATCTTTCGACAGTTGCAGTCTTGGTTCTGCAGGTGTCGAAGTTGAGTTGCATTCTTCCATCTCAAACCTCTTGAGAATTTCTCCTGCATATCTTCTTTGATGCATCATCAAACCTTTACTGCTCTTGTAGAATTCGATACCAAGGAAATATGAAATCTCACCCAAATCAGACATTTTTAATTCCTTGTTGAGATCACCTTTGAAGTCTTCGATCTCACTCTTGCAGCTACCTGTTATCAACAAATCATCTACATAGAGACATAGTATAAGCAATTTACTCTTGCTTCTTCTTACATATACTCCATGTTCAGTTATGCACTTCACAAATTCCTTCTCCCTTAGAAAACTATAAATTTTCTTATTCCAAGCCCTTGGAGCTTGTTTCAATCCATACAGGGCTTTGTGTAGCCTGTACACCTTTCTTTCTTCGTCATGTTTCACAAACCCAACTGGTTGTTTAACATAGACTTCTTCATCTAAGGGTCCATTTAGGAATGCACACTTCACATCCATCTGACATATGTGCCAACTGTTGATTTCTGTTAGACCAACAACCAACCTGATTGTTTCGATCCTAGCAACAGGTGCAAAGACTTCATCGAAGTCTATTCCTTCTTTCTGTAGAAATCCTTTCGCCACAAGTCTTGCTTTGTGTCGAGTTACTTCACCTTTCAAATTCGTCTTCACTTTGTATACCCACTTGACATCAATTGCCTTCTTGCCTTGAGGCAATTCGACAAGTGACCAAGTGTTGTTGTCTTCGATAGACTTTACTTCTTCGTTCATTACTTTCACCCACTTCGAATCCTTTAATGCTGCGGCTGCATTAATAGGTTCGACATCTGCATAGAAAGCATAATGTACCAGCTCACCTTCATCATCTATTACATCATCTGATGTAATCACACAATCTTGCAATCTTGCAGGCATGCGTCTTATTCTTTGAGGCCTACTTGTACTTGGTATATCTGTTGGTTCCTCTTGTCGAACTTCTCTTTCGACTTGAGTTTCTGGCTCTTCGAATAAGATTCCCACTGAATCTTTCTTGACACTTTCAGTCCAATCCCATTCTTTAAACTCATCTATGATCACGTCCCTGCTGATCACAATCTTCTTGTTCTCTGGATCGAACAACTTGTAGCCTCCTGTCGAATGATATCCAACTAGGATCATTTGACTTGACTTGTCATCAAGTTTTCTTCTCAACGGATCTGGCACATGTCTATGTGCAATAGATCCAAATACCTTCAGATGACTTAAGCTAGGCTTCACACCAGACCAACATTCTTCTGGAGTAATTCCTTCTAGCTTCTTTGTAGGACATCTGTTCAAAATATAAGTTGCAGTCGAAACAGCTTCACCCCAGAACTCTTTAGGTAAATTCTTGCCTTTCAACATACTTCTCACCATATTCATGATGGTTCGATTTTTCCTTTCTGCAATTCCATTTTGCTGTGGAGTATAGGGTGGCACCACCTCATGCATAATCCCTTCCTTTTCACATAATCTGTCGAAGTCACATATTCTCCACCACCATCAGTTCTCAAAACTTTGAGCTTTCGACCACTTTGTCTTTCGACCATGGACTTAAACTTGGTAAATACTTCGATCACTTCACTTTTTTTGTTGATCAGGTTAGTCCATAGCTTTCGACTGAAATCATCTATGAATGTAACAAAGTATTTGTTACCTCCCATCGAATCCACCTGGATTGGTCCACATACATCAGAGTATATGACTTCGAGACTAGCCTTCGATCTGCTTCCTGCATCCTTGCTGAAGCTATTCTTGTATTGCTTCGCCTGCACACATTCTTCACATACTTAGTTTGGAATGTCAATTTTAGGCAATCCTGAAACCATATTTCTTCTCTTCAAACTCTGATGTCTCTGAAGTTGAGATGACCTAGTCTATAATGCCATATCTATTCATCTATGCTAGCTGCAGTCGAAAGGCACTTGTGCTCCATCACATTTAGTTCAATCTTGAAGGTTCGATTCTGAGACATAGGAGCCTTCAAGATTACTCTCCCATTTGCATCAACAACTCTCATCAACTTATCTTCGATTGACACTTTATAATTCTTTTCGACCAACTGCCCTATACTGAGCAAATTGCTCTTCATGCCTGGTATGTACAATACATTAGAAATTACTGACTTCTTGCTATCTTTCCTCATGATCATAACACCACCAATACCTTCAGCTGCTAGGGTGTTGTCATTTGCAAATTTTACCATATTTTTCGTTGAGGGTTTTATATTGACGAACCAGTCTTTCCTTCCAGACATATGTGATGAACATCCTGAATCCAAGTACCATTGGTCCTTGAATCTATCTTCATCTTTTGTTGTGACCATCAGCATCATCTCTTCTTCTTCTTCATGTTTTGCAAGCTTTGCATCACTTTCTTGATTCTTTCGTTTTTCTGGACAATCACTCGAATAGTGTCCATATTTCTGACAATTGTAACATTGAATGTGACTTTGATCAGGTTTTCGACCACCACCTCTTCCTCTACTTGCAGCACCACCTATTTGGTTGCCTTGGTATGGTCTTCTTTGATTCGACACATCTCCTTCGATTTAGTTTCCTCTACCATTCGATTTGTTGTAGCCACCTCTACTTCTGTCGAAATACTTTCCTTTGCCTTTGGTCTCTTTTGCTGAATGTGTCTGTAAGGCCACATCACTCTTCGATTTTCCTGCAGCTCTTTCGTTCATTATTTGTTCATGAGATTCGAGCGTCCCTTGAAGCTCTTCCTTTGTCAATTTCGACAAGTCTTTCCCCTCTTCGATCGCCACCACTATATGGTCAAACTTAGGAGCTAAAGATCTCAAGATCTTCGAAACAACAGCTCTTGCTGTTAATGTTTCTCCACATGCCTTGATTTGATTCACTAGTTTTGCAACTCTAGTGAAGAAATCAGACATGTTTTCACTGTCTTCCATCTGAAGCAGTTCATAGGTCCTTTTGTGAGTTTGTAACCTCACTTCTTTCACCTTCTC
Organism: Vicia faba; assembly: GCA_948472305.1. Classification (NCBI taxonomy): domain Eukaryota; kingdom Viridiplantae; phylum Streptophyta; class Magnoliopsida; order Fabales; family Fabaceae; genus Vicia; species Vicia faba. The sequence goes on from OX451735.1 coordinate 1,086,637,511, forward strand.
AGCGCCTCCAAAAGACTTCTCAAGGATCTCCCAAGCTTCTTTTGCAGATTCGGAATCACTAATCTTTTCGAAATTGTCTGGGCTGACACATTGATGAATTATAAATAATGCTTTATAACTCTGCTTCTCAGATTCTGTATATTTCTTCTTTTCTTCTTCTGAAGAGTTTTCGCCAAGCGCTTCGACTCCATCTTTTACAAGGTCCCAAAGGCCTTGACACCTTAATAGGACTTTCATCTGTTTGCACCAATTCTCATAGTTGTCAACTTTCAGAATTGGCAGCGTTGCTGGATAGTTTGCATTCCCATAACTTGTCATCGTGAATTCTTCAATCGTTCTTGATTGACACTTCCCTTGAATCGAAACACAAGCTCTTGATACCAGATGTTGGAAATCCACCAATACTCTATGATGAATTTCGACCACCACTGATGATTAGTTATGAGACAAATAAAGAAAAGACAATAGAGATATTTCTGCAGAGTTTCTCTCTGCACACAAACTGTGGAAATTTTATTATTCACTTTGCAACTGCAAAATACTGTGAATGACTTGATTACAAAATAGGGGTTACTCCCTTTATTTATAGATTTAGGTTAGCTTGCTCCCTAAGCTAAAACCCAAGCCCAAAATATCTTTTTACTAAATCAAATCTAATCAAATCTATTCTAGACTTAAATTCAAATCTATTTAAATCTAAAACAAAATCAAATCTAATTTTGACACATATGAATTATAATTTAACAGGTGTCGCATCCATTATCTAGGTTCGAATGCAGATTCACGGGTTCACGGTAGCATAGGCCAGACAACCGTTGCTGAAGCTATTTTTCACAAGTGCTCTTCTAATTTTTTTCTCTGTGCATTAATCTGTTTTGAACATGGTTAGCTTGAGCTTTCTCTTTTGATTTTCTGTTTGAACTCACTTCGGAGTTTTGATTTGTTGTTACTGATGCCAAAGGAAGCACATGGTTGCTTTTGGATTGTCATACATGAATATAGCAGGGCCGTCATGGATTTTTCAATGAAGATAATGGTGAAGCAATGTTAAGCTATGGCCGTGGAAGCTGGTATGGTACTGATACAGGTTTATTTTGGATCTATTTTGGGGTGAGTTGACGAGATGCTGGTTCTTCCTTATAGATCTAAAGTTGGCAGCTTGAAGTGTGAAATGAGCATGGATATGCAGCTTGTTTAAAGGCATGTGGTTTGTACTAAAACTTGGCATGGTTTGAACAAGGTGCATTGGAGGCAAATTATATATGATGCAAATTGAAAGGATGAAAAAAGTGAAGGTTGAGATGTAATAGATTTAATGATAGCATGTTGACTTCGGCCAAGATTTATAATTTTGGTGTAAAGGATCTTGTAATTGAATGCTCTTTGAATATGTAGGATTTTGGATGTTTCCCTTTTTTGTGATGGGGAGTTTGAATTCAAATGAATGAAAAGTATTGATATTTCCCCCCTTTATTTAACTTTGACTTTCCAATCTTCTTTTGACCTTATGTCTTGATGTATTCCATGGTATGCTAAATCTTTCAATAGTAACTTGTATGAATCTATGTTCTTCCTCTCTGACTTCATTACTTTGAACGACTTATCATGCCATGAAATATATTTTGACGAATTAAAGGGATTAACATGTTTAAGTATCTTCTGATTCAACTTTAACTCAAGATTCCTTAATGCTTCCTTAGAACTTTAGGCTTTAGCTTGAGCCAATTGAATGGAGTCCAAAGATGTAGCTTATACCATAAGTATACCAAGTGATTAAATTGAGATCTTTTCCTCAAGGTACACAAACCCTAATTTTTGGATGGAATCCAAGTAAAACCATCCACCTCTCTCGCATAAAGCCCATGACCACATGACCCGAGATTCAAGTAACAAGTGCCTCCTTGTCTGATAAAGAAGAATCATTAGAAACCCTAGCTAGCCATGGATAATATCCCCGCCTGATAATCATAACTTCACAAATGAACCCTAATTCATGTGGATATGACATGTATTAGTAGATAGCTTTTAATGCTTAAGCTTGTAGCCTTTTTGGATGACACTTGTAGATGTCTTGTGTTGTAAGCAACAATAGCCCTCTCTTGTTTGAAGGATTCCAAGGAATGTTGAGAAGAAGAGCTTTAGATTACATGTATCCAAGCCCCGATCCTTCATCACATGACTTTGAGTATGGAGTTAGAAACCCTAATCATGGTCATTGCCTCTTCAATTGAGATAACCCTGCAACAAATGAGAAAACCCTAATCCACAAAAGAACCCATAGTGCACCAGTGAAGCCTTAGTCTTGTTGACTTTTGATTCCAAATGTCAATCCTTGTTGTTAGTGAATGCATGATGTTGTTAAATGACCTAATGGAAGGTATGCAGATGAAATGAGAAGTGCAAAATATATAAGTCAAATAAAAATGAAAGGGTAAGACAAATTTGAGGTATGACATGCGGACCTGAAAAAGATACCAAAACTGTCAAACAATGGCTCTATCAGAAAAATATGAAAATGGATCCTCTGCTACCAATGTCTACAACTATTCTTCTATTGCTTAATCTAATGGCCCAAAATCAATACAAATCAAGAAAATAAAATAAAATAGGTTTGAAGAGAGAGAAAGAACATGAATAATTGACTTAGATGAAGGCATGAAGGGCAGCAACAGAGAAGAGACAAGAGAGGATCTAAATTCGAAATAATATATATGAGCGTTTTCTGCTTCTGGCTCCTTGAATCCTTTTGTCAATTTGAGATATAAATTTCCTATTTGAATAAATTTAATTTACTTTCCTTTCTGTAGCATTATATGGACATACAGATCTAGGTAATGATATGGTATTGTGTAAAATACAAGTTACAAAGTAGATGAACTTGGGTGTAGCTAAACTTTTGTGAAACGAGTCTAATTGGAGGAGTTACATATGTTTGATTATTATTTCTTTAGTAAAATATTGATTTTTGTGTATGCTTAAGGAAAAAAAGTTAAATATAGTTTAACCCTCTACCGAAAATAACTATAGGACGATTTGTAAAAGCAGTGTCCTACAACTTCATTTATTATCACTTACAATTTTAACTTGATTTGGTTGGATTCCTAAAAATATGGAAATATAGGTTGATTTGTTTATAATTTTAAAAGTTTAATAGAAGAACAATCTCACCATGTATGTTCTCAGAAGCACAACTCATTAGAGAGACACTCTCCCACAAATGGATGTAGTGATAATTTATAATTCCTTTTTGTGTCACTAAATTGATATTAACACTACTACAAAATACACAAATAACAACACACAATTCATGACGGTTCTTCCAACACCATAGTGACATCTCCAAACCCACGACACTAATATTTTATTTTATCTTTTTATTAAAAATGGTTAATATATAATAATGGTTGCAACCACAATCGTAGTTATAGAATCCATGCTTTCTTGGATTCGAAACTCAGTGCCGTCAAATACATTATTCATTTAACGTTAATGCGCGTCTTTTCTATTTTATATATATATATATTGATCTGACCTGATCAGAAGGTTTGGACCGTCACGGCTTACTCCGAGCTGAAGGCTTTTTGAACGAGGAGGGGGGGGGGGGGGTACCTGCAAGGCACTCCGATGCTAAAGTCAGTGGGAGTACGAGCAGATAATAGAGTTGAGGTTAGAATGATGAATACCTGACCCTCTGGAAACAGAGGGTATTTATAGCCCCCAGCGCTGGGCCAAGGTTCCTTCATTGGGCCGGGCGGATTTGGCCCAATGGAGGAACTGCCAGGTTCTACGTGGGTAGTGGGGACCAGCACGTGGTCCCCTTCCTGGATGTGCTGCGTGAAGTGCGGGCGGACAGAGACGCGGTCTTTCCGGAGTATCGTTGGGGTAACGGTGGACGGAGTCTGCCCTAGCCAGGTAGCTCGAGATCATGTCGAGCTGCGCTGCACGGTACCGAGCTCGACGCCAAGACCTCGAGCTGAACAGCGAGTGTCGAGCTGGACGTCAGGACACAGAGTCGGACGGCAGGGTGTCGAGCATGACTTCACTGCGTGGGGCTGGACATTGAGATGTCGAGGTGGACATCAGGGTGTCGGGCATGGACGCGACCCCCTTTGCCCAGTGTGGTCCTTAGTGAGTCCCTTTGGACTGGGCCTTAGTAATGCTTTTGGGCCTGTCGGGCCCAGTCCAGAACAGGAGCCCCCCAAGTCGTGGTTCCTTTGCGAGGAGCCATGACTTGAAACAAAGTTGTTCCGTTGTTGAGGTCTCGTGCCCGGGATGGAGGCGTGGACCCTCGAGGGGTCTCCTCGTGCCGTGCTTGGAGACGTCCTCGGTGGTGGATGCGTGGAGGGTCCGTACCGGGCGCGTCAGTCGAGCACACGAGGCATCTTTCGGGAGTTGTGCCGCCACCCTAGGGGGGTAGGGCCATCATTGCATTGGGAGCAGCGCGTCGAGGAGATGGAGTCCGTGGCTGAACGAGGTGACGTTTGGTATTCCACGTCATCACTATAAATAGGGTCCTTGGGCCCCATAATATGTTTTCCGTTCTCCGTGCTCTCTCCGTTGCCGCTCTCAACACTCTCTCCAGTTGTGACTTCCCGTCTCAGATTCTTCATTTCTTAGCCAAATCCCAACTTTGATCCAAGTAAGTGATCTACTTTCTTCATTTTTCCGTTTTAGAATGCATGATTCCTGGAATTTGTAGATGTTTTAGGATCGTGTGCGTGGGATTAGCCCGGTAGATTCGTATTTTTCCCGACATATTCATGTCTAGGACCGGCAAACGCATACTCATGGCCGACACATTCATAGTTTTAGGTGAAAAACTTCAGAGCTGCCCGGGGTCTTCATGATCCGGGCGCCTAATTCATGACCGTGCCCGGTATGTTCATGGTCGTGGCCGTGGGCTTCATAGTGCGGCTCGCCATGTTCATACCTCGGGTCGACATGCCTGAAGAATGGCCGCGCAGTTGGTTTGAAGAAGAACACTGGGTTCAGGAGAGTCGGGGAGGCATCCACTTGTGAAAATGGACTTGTGTAGTAGTGTATGGACGACATGATTATGTCGAGCATAGGACTTCATGCTCAATCTGATTGGTTTCCCGTGCTCTGCAGGTAACCATGGCGGATGAGCCGAGCTCCTCCGGTCGTCGTGATAGCGAAGAACAGAGTGCCGACGAGTCGGCCAACCTTATAGATACCGTGACCGACCCATCGCTGGAATGGGTGGGTGCCGAGCCTCGGGGGACGGCGTCGATATACAGTCGGGATGATCGACATCCATTCACCGCTATTGAAGAGGGGCAGGACCAGCCCGACTTTCAGCAGAATTTCGTGGTCATGCTTCCGTCGACCAATGCCAGAATTTGTTCAATGTACCCGGACTACAGCTTTGCGATGTACGAAATCGCGTTTAAAGACTTGGGGCTGCGGCTGCCGTTCACAGATTTTCAGACCGGGGTCTTTATGCATTTGGAGCTGGCCCCGTCCCAGCTACATCCAAACTCTCTCGCCTTCATCCGGGCGTTTGAGCTGACGTGTCGCTACTTAAGGATAGGGGCGACCATCCCTCTTTTCTTTCGGGTATTTCACCTGCAGCGTCAGTCCCGAGGAGGGAAGCACAGCTGGGTGTCCCTGAAGCAGTCGAGGAGACTGTTTAGGATGTATATGGACTCCGTGAGGGGGTTCAAGGATAAGTGGTATGTGGTACGACCTATTACCGACTCTGCTGTAGATTCCCTCTTCGAGGAGGAAGGGCCGGTCAGCGATGATGACGGGGAAGCAATGTTGGGCGACGACGGGAGCCCCGTGTTAGGTCGTAGGGCTAAGTTCCCGGTGTACTGGATGTCCCGACACTACGAGCATGGAACAGGTTATTTCCATACCGCAGTCGGGGATATGTGCACGGAAGACCAGCGGGCGTACGAGGCTCTTTGCCGGTTCGTCGACAGTTTTCATCCCGCCCAGTGGGTTACGCGGGAGGGGAATGATATCCTCGACAGGGACGGCTACCCGACGTTCGAGTCTCGCCCGATCGACACCAAGGCGCTGGTGGAATGTTCGACATATAGGCAGGCAGCCCGCCTGTTAGGTTGTTTGCTTGAAATTCTTTATGCGTCGTTTATTTACGCGGTTTGCTCGATACTGACTTTTCCTTTACTTCGTGCAGGTACGATGGCCAGCCGACATGAAAGGCTCCTGAAATTATCAACCGGCCAGAGGCGAGGCAAAAGGGTCGTGCAGGCCCCGCAGACGATGAGAATGGGACCACCACCAAATCTGAACGCTCCTCAGGCGGTGAGGGTGGATTCGACGTCGAGCTCGGGAGCAGCGTCAGATCCAGAGGTCGAGGAGATTGACGCCAGCGCCGTTTTGACGCAGAGGAAGAGGACCCGCGTGGAAGGCGGTTCGACTGTCGGGGAAGATGTCGGTGCTGTTCAATCCTTTGCCTTCCCCCCTTGCTTCGAGGAGGCGGGATTTTTCGAGCGGTTCCCTCCGACAGTGGTCGCTCATGAAGCCGAGGCTATAAAGAAGATGAGCAAAGAAGAGAGGAAAGCCTATCTGGCCGCCAGCGTGGACGGGCTGGTGAAAATGGCCGAAATGGCTTTGGTGTTGTCTGAGGATGCAGGGGATGCTGCGCGTGTTAAAGAGCTCGAGCAGGAGAAGGCGGCCTTGAGTGCAAGCTCGCGGAAGTTGAAGGTCGCTCTGGAACGCTCCGAGGAGATGTTCCGAGAGCAGACCGCGATACTTGATGCCGAGAGGGATATGCTGACTCTGGAAAAGGAGAAGTCGGGGAGGTTGACTGAGGAAGGGGAGTTGCTCCGGACCGACAGGGATCGCTTGGCTGCTGAAGTCGAACGCCTGGGTAAACAGGTTGAGGAACTGAATGTTGTTCAGCAACCTGCCGAAGATGAGCCCGAGGACCTAGTGATTTTGAAGAGTCGGGCTGAGCTTATTGCCCATATCCGGCTCCTGGAGGCGGACTGCGTCGGTGCTCTGGAAGATGGGTTCAATTCTGCAGTCGACCAGCTCTCATTGCTAAACCCTGGCCTGGTCACTGAGGGTATCGGTCATACACACCGGGTTGTAGGTGGCGCGATCATTCCTCCGCCCGACTCTCCCAGCGTCGACAATGATGATAATGTGGAAGTTTGATATTTGATAGCGGGCCTGCGTGCCCTTGATATTTGAATTTGTATTCTTTGGGCCTGCGTGCCTGTTCATTGTATGTTTTGAACACCGTCGGCCTTCTTGGTCGGTTTAATATTGCTTTGTTGCCTTCAGGCGTTTATACCTTGTTATTTATTTTGGATTTTCTGCCCTTGTGTGAACTCACATGCTTGTATGAATTTAGCTCAAGTCCCGGGCCCGAGGAGTGCCCGTAGGTGGCTTTGATTTGGCGAGCGAATATGCTCGTCTCCATTTGTGCGCAATCTCGGCCCTATTTTGGTTGGCCGGGGTTGCTTAAGTGTTTTGCTCGAGGGGAGAGATTTTCTTTTGACCCTTGTAGATGTCCCGTTATTCTTGATGGAATGTCGGGCATTTCGGAGCGAGGTTGCTCAGTCGGGCGTGGAGCCCGTAGGGACGATTCGCCCTTGGCGTGAACTGCTCATCGCGAGCTGGGTGTTCTGCCTTATGGGTACGACGACGGTGGGGCTCGGTACAGCTGTCCACGTCGGGCACTATGGATCGTCAACGTCTACCGCGCGATGCCGTGCCATTTTTGGTCGTGTGTCGGGCCTGTACCTTAGCCTTAAACGAAACTGGACGTTTTTCCTCGTTGCCCGAGCGCGGTTGCTTTTGGTCGAGGGTCCTATGTGTTGACAGTTTCTAACTGTAGTACTGCTTCAACTTAGCAGCATTCCAGGGTCTTGGTAACGGCTCTCCGTCTAACTGCTCGAGGTAGTACGCCCCGGTACCCGTGGTGCCGTGGACGCGGTAAGGTCCTTCCCAGTTCGCGGCCAACTTCCCTTCGCGGGAGTCTTTCTGGTTTCTGCGTAGTACCAGACTGCCTATTTCGAACTCGCGCTTGATGACCTTGTCGTTGTGGCGTAGAGCCACTCGTTGTTTTAAGGTGGCTTCGCGCATGGCAGCCCCCGATCGGATTTCCTCGACTAGGTCGAGTTCATCCCTTAGTGCTTCGTCATTCATCTCTTCGTCGAGGGGCTCCTCCGTTCGACGGGATGGTTCCATGATTTCGACCGGGATGACGGCTTCGGTGCCGTACGTTAGTCGGAATGGTGTTTCACCCGTCGTTGAGTGGGGTGTGGTGCGGTATGCCCACAGGACGCTGTGGAGCTCCTCGACCCATCCTCTTTTGGCTTCGCCGAGTCGACGTTTGAGCCCTCGGAGGATGACTCTGTTCGCGGCTTCGGCTTGCCCGTTGGTCTGAGGGTGCTCGACCGATGTGAAGTGATGTTTGGTCCCCAGTTTGGTGACGAAGTCTCGGAATCCGTGGTCGGTGAACTGGGTACCGTTGTCGGTCACCAGTGCCTGCGGAATTCCGAACCTGGCGAGCACGTTTCTTTTGTAGAAACGGAGGATGTTATGTGAGGTGATTTTCGCGAGGGCCTCGGCCTCGATCCATTTTGTGAAGTAATCCACGGCGACGATTAGAAATTTGTTCTGATAGGTCCCTTGCACGAAGGGCCAGAGGATGTCCATGCCCCACCAGGCGAACGGCCATGGGGACGACAATGTGTTCAGCTCGTGTGGGGGAGCGAGGTGCATATCCCCGTGCTTCTGGCACTTGTCACATTTTTTCACGTGTTCCTTGGCGTCCTGTTGCATCGTCGGCCAGTAGTATCCTGCTCGAAGGGCTTTCCTTGCCAAGGATTTACCGCCCATGTGCTGGGCATTGATACCTTCGTGTATCTCCCGCAGTACGTCGGGGATGGCGGACTCGTCAATACATTTTAGGAGGGGAATGGAGAATCCCCTTCTGTACAGTTTCTGCTCGAGAACAACATAGGAACACGCTCGCCGCTTTATTGTGGCTGCGTCGGCCTGGTTCGTCGGGAGTTCTCCCTTTGTAAGGAAATTATAGACCGGGGTCATCCAAGACGTGGCGTCCCCGATGGCGTGGACCTCGACCGTAGTCGAGGGTGGTTCGATGCTCGGCCGTGCCAGAGATTCCTGGATGACGGATTTATTCCCACCTTTCTTTCGTGTGCTCGCGAGTTTGGACAATATGTCCGCCCTCGTGTTTTGCTCGCGGGGAACATGAGAGATTTCTGCTCGTACGAACTTTGCCATGTGTTTTTTGACTAAGTTCAAGTACTCAATGAGGTTGTCATTCTTGGCCTGGTAGCTTCCCTGTACTTGGGAAGCGACGAGCTGGGAGTCGGTGTAAATTTGAACTTCGCGGGCTCCTAGGTCCTCGGCTAATCTCAGTCCCGCGAGCAGGGCTTCGTATTCTGCCTGGTTATTTGATGTCGGGAAGGAGAGAACCAAGGAGTGCTCGATTACCACCCCTTCTTCGTTTTCCAGGAGGATCCCTGCGCCGCTTCCGGACGAGCTGGAGGCTCCGTCGACGAAGATGGTCCACTTGTGTTCCTTCCCCGGGGGAATGTCGTTAGAGGTCATCTCAGCGACGAAGTCGGCCAAGGCTTGTGCTTTCAGGGCTTTCCTGCTCTCGTACTGAATGTCGAATTCAGAGAGTTCCAGGGACCACTTAAGCATTCTGCCCGCCATATCTGGCCGACCCAGGAGTTGTCTCACCGGTTGATCGGTTCGCACGATGATGGTGTGTGCTAGAAAGTAGTGTCTGAGCCTCCTCGCAGCGTTGACGAGGGCCAGTGCAACCTTTTCTATCTGTTGATACCTGCTCTCGGGGCCTTGTAAGGCTTTGCTCGTGAAGTAGACAGGTTTCTGCCCGTCGGGAGTCTCGCGGACAAGAGCTGCACTGATGGCTTCGTTTGAAACTGCCAAGTATAGGTAAAGTGGCTCGTTGTCATCTGGTCGAGACAGCACGGGCGGTTGAGACAGGCTCTGCTTCAGATGGCGAAGTGCGTGTTCGCATTCCTCGGTCCATTCGAAGGCTGCTTCCTTTCGAAGGAGTTTGAAAAAGGGAAGGGCGTGCTGAGCGGACTTCGCGACGAAGCGTGAAAGTGATGTCAACATGCCGTTCATTATCTGTATCGACTTCTTCGACGTTGGAGTCGGGAGGTCGGCGAATGCTCGGCACTTGTCGGGGTTGGCTTCAATGCCTCGTTCTGTTAGATAGAATCCGAGGAACTTTCCTGCCTTAACCCCAAATGTGCACTTCTCGGGGTTGAACCTCATTTTGCATTGTCTTGCTTGGGCGAAGACAGTCTTGAGATGAGCTGCGTGATCGGTGTCTGCTCGAGATTTGACGATCATGTCGTCCATGTATACCTCGAGCATGTCGCCGATCTGTTTGTTGAACACTTTGTTCATCATGCGTTGGTACGTCGCGCCGGCGTTCTTTAGTCCGAAGGGCATTACGTTGTAGTAATAGTTGCCCGAGCTGGTCATGAACGCTGTGCAACGTTTGTCGCCCAGGGCCATTGGGATTTGATTGTATCCCGAGTAGGCGTCCATGAACGACAAAGTCTTGTAGCCGGCCGAGTTGTCGACCAGCATGTCGATGTTAGGTAGAGGAAAAGCATCCTTCGGGCAAGCCCGGTTGAGGTCGGTATAGTCAACACACATTCTCCATTTTCCATTATTCTTTTTGACAAGTACAACATTTGACAGCCAGGTGGAATACCGGGCTTCAGAAATAAAATTTGCCTCTAAGAGGTCTTTTACAGCTTTTTCAGCAGCCTCCGTTTTTTCTGGAGACTGCCTACGCCTACGTTGTACTACGGCCTTGGCGGCTGGATCAATGGCGAGGTGGTGACAGGCGACCTCAGGGTCGAGTCCGGGCATCTCTGCAGCGCTCCAGGCGAAGAGATCAGCATTCTCGCGCAGACAGGCCTTGATTTGCTTTCTGGCCAAGTCGGGGAGGTCCTTGCCAATCTTCACTCCCTTGGTCGGGTCTGCTCCGAGGGGAACGAGTTCGAAATCGCCGTCCGGAATAGGTCGGAGGGGGATTTGCTCGCTGCTGGCCGGCTCGTCTTGGTCGAAGCGGGCGTCGAGGGCTATGGAGTCGACCTTTGGTGGAGCCTTCTGAACTTCTACCTCGGGAGATGCTCTGTCGGGCTCTTGCTTTGTCTTCTTGATGGGCCTTGTGCTGGGACCCACGTCGACAGTATCCCGTCCCCTTGAAGCGGCGTTGAAGCACCTGCGGGCAGCAGCGAGGTCGCCCTGGATGGTGGCTACCATCGCCCTCTTGGTATAGAACTTCATTTTTAGGTGGACAGTTGAGGGGACCGCTGTCAGCTCCGCCAATGTCGGCCTCCCCAAGATGCAATTGTACAGGGACGGGCAGTCAATGACGAGGAAGCGGACCTTCACCTGTCTTGTAGCAGTTCCTTCCCCGAATGTCACGAGGAGCTCGACATATCCCCAAGGTTTGGACGTCGAGCCGTTGAAGCCTTGAAGGTCCGAACCTATATATGGAGACAGATGGGAGTCGTCCAGTTGTAAGGTCCGGAACAGCTGGGTGTACATCACGTCGACGGAACTCCCTTCGTCGACCAGGATGCGATGCACGTCAAAATTGGCCATCTTTGCCCTTATCAGCAAGGGGATGACTGCGTTCGGTGCTCCGCCGGGGAGCTCTTCCAAGTAGAAGGTGATAGGCTCTGATCTGCCCCTCACCATTTCGAAAGTCACAGTTTGTGGAGGAGCTTTGTCGACCAGTTCGTCCAACTTCCTCTTGGCTGAGTTGATGGTGAGGTCGTTGAACCCGCCCCCGTTGATGACCATGGCGGAGGGGAAGTATTCCCACCTGCTGTGTGTCGTTAGGGGCTCCTGCAGGAGCTCGGGAAGTTCGAAATCCTCGGGCCTGGTTACCGAGAAGGCGGTCTGGATTGGCACCGACTCGTCGGATGGTCGGGCATCTTCTTCGGGCTCCTTTGCCTCGCGGGCTTCACGACGGGGAGCGTCGTTTCGCCTGTACTGTGCAAGTCTCCCTCCTTTGATGAGGGTTTCAATGGCATCCTTCAGGTGGACGCAGTCCTCTGTCAAGTGACCATGACTCCTATGGTACTGACAGTACTTGTTTTTGTCTACTCCTGGCTTGGCAGGAGCTGGTCGGGGACGCTTGACGCCACCGTCTTTAAAATCTGTGCTTGCACACTCCGCCAGAATACGCTCGCGGGAAGCCGTGAGCGGAGTGTACTCAGTAAATCGGCCCGAGGGGCCCCTTTGTTCCCGGACCTCCCGGGGTCTGTCTTCCTTCCTCTTCTCTCCGGTGCGTCGGGGAGGAGGGTCTTGTCTCGAGCTGCTGCCATGATTGCGAGCCCTGGAGTCTCGTTCCCTGTTGGCAGCTTCTCTCTCCTCGTAGTCCATATATGCTCGGGCTTTGTCGAGGAGAGCATCAAAAGTTGCAGGTGGCTCAATGCCCACAGCTTTCCTGAATTCTGTGCCGGGGAGGAGGCCCCTCTCCAGCAAGTACCTTTTCATATGGTCCGCGCAGGGGACCTGTATTGCTTCCCGGTTGAAGCGGTTGATGAATTCCCTCAAGGTCTCATCATGTCTTTGGATGATGGCCTCGAGGGCTGCCTCGGTCTTTGGGTGGCGGCGAGAAGCTGTGAAGGAACTGATGAACTGGTTCTTCAAGTTCCGCCACGAGGTGATGGAGCCCGGGGCAAGTCCTTTGTACCAGTCCATGGCCGCCTTCCTGAGAGTTGTTGGGAAGAGACGGCACTTGATGGGCCCCCCGACATTGTGATAGTGGAGCATGGCTTCGAACCCGTCAATGTGGTCGACTGGGTCCGCCACTCCATCATACTCCTTTAGGTGTGGGGGCTTCTCCATGCCCGGGGGAATAGGTGCGTCCATGATGGCCTGCGACAGGGGACCGCGGGGGTCGTCCTCGTCGCTCCTTTCTGGAGAAAGAGAAGGGGTCCTGTAGTGATGTCTGGCACGCTGGTCGTGCTGAGATTCCCTCGAGCGTGATGCTCGGTGGTTGAAGGTCACACGCCCGTCTCTGTTGTGCCTCCTGTCGTGCCTTGATGGGTCGCGACTGGGCTCTTCGGCAGGGATGACGGGCTGTCTTTCATACTGGGGCCGCCTCTGCCTTGGTGGGGGAGAGGGGCTCCTAGAGTTCTCCCTGTAATGTCTCCGCAGGGGAGTAGGGTGTCGAACTTCTTCGACCCGAGGAGGTGGAGATGGTGGCCTTTGATGTCTCCTCGGGGGGCGTCGATCATTTTCAAGTGCCCTTAGCCTTTCTCCTTGGGCGAATAGGAGGTAATTTGTTTGGTTGATGGCCGCGAACAGTGCCTGAGTCGTGGCATCTGCCCCGACAGGAACTGGGACTTCATGGAACCGGGCAGCTCTGCGGTAGGCGAGGGCTTCCGGGTCGTCTTCGAGTCTTGGAGGAGTTGTCGAGGAGGACGCAGTGTTCCCGTCCCTGCGGGTGGAAGGTCCAGGGGCGGTTGTCACGGGGACGGCATTGTGGCCGGCATCGCTGGGATTGTCCAGGTGCCCATTCTTGTCCGCGAGACCGTTGTTGGTGTCGAGGACGCGGGTGTGTTGTTCTTCACGAGTTGGAGTAGCCATGGCAGTGAATGGATTGAGCTTTGGTCTTTGAAACTGTTCGTTAGACGGGGAAGCTGTTTCCCACAGACGGCGCCACTGATCTGACCTGATCAGAAGGTTTGGACCGTCACGGCTTACTCCGAGCTGAAGGCTTTTTGAACGAGGAGGGGGGGGGGGGGGGGTACCTGCAAGGCACTCCGATTCTAAAGTCAGTGGGAGTACGAGCAGATAATAGAGTTGAGGTTAGAATGATGAATACCTGACCCTCTGGAAACAGAGGGTATTTATAGCCCCCAGCGCTGGGCCAAGGTTCCTTCATTGGGCCGGGCGGATTTGGCCCAATGGAGGAACTGCCAGGTTCTACGTGGGTAGTGGGGACCAGCACGTGGTCCCCTTCCTGGATGTGCTGCGTGAAGTGCGGGCGGACAGAGACGCGGTCTTTCCGGAGTATCGTTGGGGTAACGGTGGACGGAGTCTGCCCTAGCCAGGTAGCTCGAGATCATGTCGAGCTGCGCTGCACGGTACCGAGCTCGACGCCAAGACCTCGAGCTGAACAGCGAGTGTCGAGCTGGACGTCAGGACACAGAGTCGGACGGCAGGGTGTCGAGCATGACTTCACTGCGTGGGGCTGGACATTGAGATGTCGAGGTGGACATCAGGGTGTCGGGCATGGACGCGACCCCCTTTGCCCAGTGTGGTCCTTAGTGAGTCCCTTTGGACTGGGCCTTAGTAATGCTTTTGGGCCTGTCGGGCCCAGTCCAGAACATATATATATATATATATATATATATATAATAAAGGGTTACGATCACGGGTGGAAACTTCAACCGTTGTAGGTATATTTATATATAAGCGAATTAACTCTCACTCTTTCACAGTAGCGTCGTATCTATCACAACAAAACTCTAGAACCTATTTTTTCTCTTCTTCATCATTAGCATTCCTATTCTACAGTATAACCGTCAATCTTATTCTTCTTACATAAAGGTATTCTTCTTTTTCCTTATTCTCTCATTTTTGTGTATGTTGTTGTTATGTTTCACTTGGTTTTCCTATTAATTTGTTCTTGTTAGATAGTTTATGGCCCTTTTATTGTTGTATGTTGTTCTATGTTGTTGTTGCATGTTGCGTTGTTGATAAATGAGTTTGCGGTTTCACATGTTGATAATTTTCACGGTGTTTGTAGGACTCAAGAAAAGTGAATGAAGAAACAATAACTGCATCAAACTTTATCTAGTTTTAGAGGCTATGAAAAGAAATATAAGAAGTATGAAGCTATTGTGTTAACTTTATCCATCTTATTTTTTTTCATGGCTTCATAAAATAGATGAACCTCATATGGTGATGATGATGGTGGTAGCAAGTGTATATTATGAGTTGATAAATAGTTTTTCATGTACAACTAGCAAGTGGTTATGGTTCCTTACTTATCACTTAAAGCTTCAAAAAAATGATTAGTTGTTCAGTTCTCCCAATCTATGTAAATTAATTTGATATCTTTGTTGATAAATATTGTTAGTGAGTTTGTTATATCATATGCGATTGCTTGTTTCACTAATACCTCATTGAACTTGCATTCATTTAAAAATATTTTTAAGATGATAATTTAAAAAATTAAGTTATTCTTGAAAATCAACTTAAACGATCCAATGTTTTTCGAATTGCATGCATCTTGTAAATCATAATTCCCTTTTTAGCGTATTCATTCAATGTCACAAATTCTTCAAAACAACATTGATAGATGGATGTCGGTCTGTATCTTTCACACAAATCTTATGTTTGAAAAATAAAGTAGAAAAGAAGAGGAAATCAAATTTCATGCGAAAGACTCGGACTGACATCCATTTATCAACATTACTTTGAAGAATTGAGATTGAATCAAATCCTACAGGCTAAAGGAGGAAATCATGATTTACAATATGCTTGTAATTCGAAAAATATTGGATCTTTTAAGTTATTTTTCAAGAATAACTTAATTTTTCTCATTATTGTCTCAAAAATCTATTTGAATGGTTGTATATGGTTAATGAGGGACAGAGAAAAACAAGAAATCTCATATTTTATAATAAACTCTTACATATACCACAACGGTTGGAACGTTTATCTATGGTGAAATATTATTTTTATGCGTTTTAATTTTGGTTGTAGCCGGGCATCAAACCCATGCCACTATAATTATTACAACGGTTGTTTACGTCAACCATTATGATATACATTTTACCACAACGGTTCCTGGGCCCGTGATTGTAAGTGTCGCATATACAACCACACTCTACACAAGAACGCCTAGACCCGCGTGATTATATGTGTTTTTCAACAATTGTTAAATGGGTTTTCCGTAGTAGTGTAAATATTGTGGATTCTTCATAAAAGTCATCTATTATAAACTAAAAAATGGATTACAGAAAGATCGCATAGATGATACAGAACCACTATTGTTGGATGGTTCTTGGTGAAAAACCTTGATGTATTAGCGATTTAGTCATTTTGGAATTTTTGTGCTTTGAATTCTTGTAGCTACTTTTAAAATTTTTCATTTTGTCTCAACTTATCTTTTACTAATTCACTATGTTTTTTTCGTTAAAATTCATATATACCTAAATAAATTTAATATCGTTGCAATACCATTTAAAATTTCTTTGCTACAAAAGGAATTATCAATTGCAATTCTTCAGGCTTCTGCAACTTTCTGCTAAGTCTTCACATGACCAGAAGAAGACAAGTTGTCCTCAGAGTTTGATAACGACTTGTCAGACATTCCTTGATTCTTGATCTTTTACTAGCTTCAAGTTCCAACCCTTCAGAGTCTGAGTCTTAACTTTTGATCCTTCATACTTTGAGTCTTCTGAGGTTGACTTAATTTTCATATGCTGACCTGATCAGAGTCTGGAGTCTTCAGGTTCTGATCATTAGAGATGGCTTGATCAAAGTATGATTCTTTAGAGTGTGATATTCAAAATCTCCCTCTTTAGAGCTTCTCTTTAGATGTTCAATGCAATATCAAAATTGGCTTCCAATCAATATATTAATCTTTGTACCTGCACACTTGAATACATGTTAATCTATCAAATTGTTCTTTAAATACTTTGTTATCATCAAAACTTAAGGGTTATGGTATACACCAATTTTATTCCAACAATCTCCCCCTTTTTGATGATGACAAACACACTTATTTAAGAACAATTATTGTTTATTTAATTAACAAGTTGAATCCAGGGTATGAAGTTTGTAAGCTCCCTCTGAGTCTGATAGTCCTAACAGTGAGGTTTGTAAGTCCCCCTAAGTTCTAGCCAGGTTAATTAAAGTTATCCTTGAAGTAAAATAATAAATTCTCTAGAATTTAAGCATAAATAATATAAATAAATCATATTCAGATGCTTAAATACTTAACCTCCCTCTCCCCATTTTTTCATCAACAGAAAGAAATAAACAAAAGAAAGAAAAGATACTAAAGAAAGATATTTCATTAACCCACAAATAAATTGCAAAAAAACATGTTCAAACCAATTCACAAGACAAAAATAAAAGGTTCGCTAAAAACCTAAGACCAAAGGTTTGCTTCAGAAACTTCTGAATAGCTTTCAAGTCAGAACCCATTTCAACTTGTCTTGTAATCACAATCTACAGCTGATCCCCCATCACATATTGCTTAGCAGCCATAAACTGTTGAATGGTTGCCACAAAGTTTATCTTCTCTAACTTCTCATGTATATGACTGGAAAAAGCTACATGATAAGAAGATAAGGCCTTGATATTGAGCAAGATAGTGTCGATAGAAGTTCTGATAGAATACCATTTAACTACATAAGTTATGGGATCAAAAGAAAAAAGCTTCTTAACCAATAGATTCCGAACCTTGTTAGAGATAACATACCTAAATTCTCCCACTTGGAATTTGATAAGAAGTGGTAGGTTTATCTAGGGAGAGGGTGAGGGAACAAATGGGCTAGATAGAGGCACTGCATTAGATTCTGACACAACACCTACTTCTCTAGTGGGGGAAAGGTGATGAAAAGATGGTGAAAGGTGGGAAGTTTCTGGTATGATTTGGTCTAAAGTGGTTTCTGGTGGATGTTGGTTTTGAATGACTTGTTCAAGGTCGGTTTGGACTGAAGTTACTGGTGAAGATTGAACGAGATGCTTTTTAGAGTTGGTTTGGTTTTGGGCGTCTTGTTCATCCTCAGAGTAAAGTTTAAAAGTAAGTTGAACTTCAGTTTGAGACTGAACAGGAATAGGTTGAGGTTTAAGATTAGGTTGGGATTGGAAAACTTGTACAATTTTAGGTTGAACTAGAATAAAAGTCTAAACAAGGTTAGTTGCAATATGACTTGCTTGGACATTTTGGAGTTTAGATGAAGCTTGTTGTTGAGTATCAAGGGTTGAGATTTATGGTAAAACAACTTTAAGAGGTTTAACTACTAGAGGTCTAAATTTAGAGGCATCAAATTCAGAGCTTGAGATAGATCTAGAACTAGAGACTTCTATTGGTATTTCAAGCATGATGTTTAAAGGTTTTGTGCATTCAAAATTAGAAATACATGCTAGTTGATTCTACTCAAAAGATAACTCATCATCCCGATGGCTTGACGGTTCCTCCAAGACAAATGCTTTGAGAAAATTCTCTTGTCGAGTAAAGTCCTCAAGTATCTGACTAAGATTTTGAGAATTCGATGCAATATATTTTGATTCTGAGGTTGGTTTAAGAAAGTGCATGACAGAACTTGTAAGAAGATTCTGATCATGTTTGGGTGAGGGGTGTGTGTTCTAGTGAATTTGCAGGTGATTAGGGTGGGGTGGGTGTTGAGGATATTCTCATCAGAGGTGAATTGGACAAATCTAAGACATTATCAGAGACAAGATTCAGTGGAATACATGTATCATCAATTTTTGAAAATTATAGTACACCATGTTCTTCTTCTATAATGGTTTCAAAGGCATGAGAAACAACTCAAATATAGGAAATTCCCTCAGAATCCTTCATCACAACTTCTACTATAGTTGTCCCTTTCACTTTCTTCTGAAGAGTATAAAAAACGAAAGGCTTTTTCATAGCCTGACTCAACAAGGCTTTTTCCATCAGACTAGCTCCCTTTTGAATAACCTCTATAGAGATGTTCTGAAAATCTTCTACAGTAGATCTATACCTCATTTTTAGAGGTTGTTCATCAATTTCTTCTTCATCTTCTGATAAAAGAACTATAAGACAAGGATATTTGAAGAAGTTTTCTGTGTTATTTTATTAACTGATATTTTGCCTCTTATACAAGAGTAAATGTGACAGTTATAGAGATTCCTAAAACCTCTCCATAAGGCCACTAACATGATATACAGGCCATGATTTTAGGCATGAATAAACTAACAGCATTGATCGAGTTTAGTTGAATAAATAATAACAAATAATTAAATTAAATAACATTAATTTAATTCTCTAACATGCCCCCGCAAGCTGGACGGCCGAAGGGAAAGTCCGAGCTTGTTGATGATAAATTCAAACTGGGGACGGTGGAGAGGCTTCGTCAGAACATCGGCGAGCTGGTCGCCAGTGGAAACATGAGTTACCTGGAAAACACCACGTTGCACATTCTCCCGCACAAAGTGATAGGCGATGGCAATGTGTTTCATTCTGGAGTGGAATACAAGATTGGATGAGAGAAAGGTGGCACCCATATTGTCACAATATATGGCAGGTTGATGGATCCTGTGATGGAGCTCTTTGAGGATAGACATGAGCCAAAGAACTTCGGATGCAGTGTCTGCGAGGGCTCGGTACTCGGATTCTGTGGAGGAACGAGCCACAACTCTTTGCTTTTTGGAGCCCCAAGAGATAGGGGTGGAACCGAGATAAATTATGAATCCAGTTGTGGAGACGTAAGTGTCCCTGTCACCAGCCCAGTCGACATCGGAAAAGGCATGTAATGTTGTGGATGGGCTGGGAGAAACAACGATGCCCCTGTCGATAGTTCCGACAAGGTATCGAAGCAAGCGTTTGAGAGCAGCCTAGTGAGATGATGTGGGATGTTGCATAAATTGGGACAGTCTATTGACTGCATATGCAACATCAGGACGGGTTAAACTTAGGTATTGCAAGTTGCCGACGATACAATGATAATCGGTGGGTGAGGGAAGTGGTTCACCTTCTGTTTTGAGTAGGGGAGTTGATGCAAAGAGTGGTGTTATGACTGGTTTGGCATCCTCCATGCCAGCTTTGATGAGCACATCACTGATATATTTTCTTTGAGACAAAAAGAGGCCACCAGAGTGATGTGGGATTACTTCAACACCCAGGAAATATGACAAGGTGCCTAAATCCTTGAGAGAGAATTGTGCAGCAAGGCGTTGAACAAGTTGGGTCACGGCTGTGTCGATGTTTCCGGTGACGATAATATCATCCACATATACCAATAATACAAGAAAGATTGACTCACTGGAATGGATGAAAAGTGACGCATCTGCAGTAGAGGTTACAAAACCAATTTTGAGTAAAAAGGAGCGGATTTCAATGTACCACGCCCGCGGTGCCTGTCGAAGACCATACAGAGCTTTGTTGAGCCGGCGGACATGGTTGGGATGAGATGGATCTGTGAAGCCTGGCGGTTGGCATACGTACACCTCCTCGGAAAGTGAACCTTGCAAGAACGCATTGTTGATGTCGAGTTGACGCAAGTGCCAACCCTTGGAGACGGCTAACGTAAGAATGACTCTAACAGTAACCGGTTTGACCATGGGGCTGAACGTCTCATGGAAATCCCATCCGGGCCGTTGATGGAAGCCTTTTGTGACGAGCCTTGCCTTTAGACGATCAATAGAACCATCTGGAAGATATTTGGTTCGAAATACTCATTTGCTACCAACCAAGTTTTGTGTGGGGTGGGGTGGATTTTAGTGAGCCTGGTGATGGGGTAGGAGGATAACTAGGATATGATGAGGCTGATTGGGATGGAGATGGAGGTGGCCTGGGACATGGGAGGATGGGTATAGACAAAGTGGTCCAATTTGTATGTTGTTCTGAATTTTGTGTAGTTTTGGGTTGTTGCCGAAACGGGAATTCGGTTTCAACAAAGTTGACGTGCCTTGAGGTGTAGACGCGTCGGGTTTTCGGGTCCATGCAATAGTAAGCATGTTGAGTTGTGGAGTAACCTACAAAAACAAAAACAACAGATATGGATTCCAATTTATGAGAAGTATATGGTTTTAACCATGGAAAACACAAACAACCAAAACTTTTTAACTTAACATAATCCATATTTTGTTTAAAAATAATAGAAAAAGGTGATCGATTTTGTAGAGTTGGGGTGGGAAGACGATTGATGAGATATACCGCGGTGAGAAGTGTGTGAGGCCAAAACTCAAGTGGAATACCAGAGTGTGTTAGTAGGGCAAGACCAATTTCGACTATGTGACGGTGTTTACGTTCGGATATACCGTTGTGTTCGGGAGTATGTGGTGGTGAAGTAAAGTGACTTATTCCGTGTTGACTTAGGAAATTTTTAAGAGCAATAAACTCGCCGCCATTATCAGAATAGAATACTTTGATTTTTGTTTTGAAGTAATTTTCGACAAGTGACCGAAATTTAATGAATGTATTTTGGACATCGGATTTGCGTTTGAGTGGATAAATCCAAGAATATCGTGTAAAGTGATCAACAAAAACAACATAATATTTGAATCCATCGTACGACAATATAGGAGAGGTCCATACATCCGAGAAAATAACTTCAAGAAAATAATTTGAACAAAGACTAGAATTATGAAATGGGAGCTTGTGACTCTTATTTAATTGACAAGAGGTGCAATCAGATTGCTCAAAAGTGGGGGAGCTAATCTGAAGTTGTTGTTGAATTAATTTGAATGTAGTAGCAGATGGATGACCTAAGGCGTGGTGCCATTGTGGATTGGAGTCGCGGGACGAAGAAAAAACTGTAGGAGAGGAGGTGGGCCACAAGTATAAGCCGTCTCTACAAGGTCCATTAAGAAGAATCCTACCTGTTTTGAGACACTTAACATGAAAAGAGTTGGGTAAGAAAACAATAGCACAGTTCTGTTGAGTTGAAAGTTGAGAAACAGAGATAATGTTTTTGGTCATTTATGGAACACAAAGAGTATCAGCTAATTTAAACATAGATGCAGAAGTGTTAAGTGAAAGAGTTCCAGAGTTAGTGATTCGCAAACCTTCACCACTGCCCATGAATAGTTCGTCTGGACCGTTGTAGGGATAGTGGAGGGAGAGTTGGTCGAGGTCGTTGACAACGTGATGCGTTGCACCGCTGTCGACTATGAAGTTTTGAGAGGCGGAGGCAGTGTTGGTAGTGTGAGCTTGAGGTGGGGTATGAAGTGCAGGATTTTTGGGCAATGTTGGAGGACAAGCGGCCGGATGCTGTTGGCGGAAGAGAGGACAGTAGGCAACGACATGGCCTATTTCACGACACAATTGGCATTTGCCAAGAAAGGGTCGAGCGTGTTGCGGGGGGGGGGGGGGGGGGGCATGGGAGGAGTGCGGAAGTGAGTGGGAGTTGAGCGGTTGGATGGCTGCTGATGGCGTTGCCGATTGTTTCGAGGATGAGACTGTGCGTTCAGGACTGTCGCTGGTGCACCCGAGTTGGTTGTTGCAGTGTGGAGTTCATGTTCCCTGACGATGAGCTTCTCGTGAAGCTCGTCAATATTGATGGTGGTATCCCGGGCCTTGATCGCGTCAACAATGGACTGATAATTTCCATCGAGACCTTCGAGGACATAGGAGACAAGGTCGTCATCGTCAACCGGTTTTCTGAGCGAAGCGAGGAGGTCCGCGGTCGAAGTGACCGATTGAATGTATTCAGTGATCGACTTAGAGCCTTTTGTTAAGGAGCGCAACTTTGATTTGAGTTGATTAAGGTGGCCCTTGGATGGGTTGGCATAGGTGCAGGCGAGAATATCCCATGCTTCTTTTGAGGTGGTGGCTCGAGTGATCAACGGAGCCACAGAGGTGTCGAGGGTACCGACTAGAGCGCCATAAAGGAGTTTATCCTGACGCATCCAGGAATTGAATGCCGGGTTGAGGGTGGTGACGTTGTTGGCAGTGAGAGTTGTAGGCAGAGCAGGGTGGTCGCCGTTGAGAAACTTGAACAGGTCATATCCGGTGAGAGTCGCCTGAATTTGCGACTTCCAGGTTATGTAGTTTGAAGTGGTAAGTTTTATGGCGTTGGTGAAGTGCACAATGACGAACGGGCGGGCACCGTCGTTTGGGTTAGTAATGGTGGTGGAAAATTCAGCAGCCATGGTGTTTGATTTTAGAGAAGAGATATATCAGCGGCTGATACCATATAAGACAAGGATATTTGAAGAAATTTTCTATGTTATTTTATTAACTGATATTTTGCCTCTTATACAAGAGTAAATGTGACAGTTATAGAGATTCCTAAAACCTCTCCATAAGGCCACTAACATGATATACATGCCATGATTTTAGGCATGAATAAACTAACAGCATTGACCGAGTTTAGTTGAATAAATAATAACAAATAATTAAATTAAATAACATTAATTTAATTCTCTAACAAGAACTATCTTTCTCAGTTTCTTCTTCTTCTCATCCAAAATGGAAGAGGTTGTATTTTGAGGAGTGGCTCCACTCCTTGTATTGGTAGGCATCAAGACATTTGTGGAGGCGACTTCTTGAACCTCCTTCTAAACCTCGTTCTGAAGGACAATCTTCTTAGATGGCTTCTGCACCTCTTCCTCGGAATCAATCACATGCTGCCTCCTTCTTCTTCTAGGCCTGTGCAAACTTCCTTTAGATCTTTCAGGGATATCATCCATAGTTAGAATAACACAACAATCTTTCATAGCCTTTTTGATAAACTCATGAATGACCTCAAGATTATCTACTTTGGTGATAAGAGGAAAATCATTAATGAAGGTAGTTCTGATATTTCTGACTCTTAGTGAATTTGTTGATTGTACCACTTCCATCTTAGGAATCAATCTCATATCCCCCAGCAGAGCACTACAAAGAATATTTCCATATCATTCTTCCATATCTTCTGTAGGCCCACAATTCATCATAACTTCAAAATCAGCCTACTCTGATAAAATAATTTAGAAATAAATCTTGCATAAACAATACTTTTATTGTGATTTGTGTTGATTTCTATGATATCATCGCATAAGTGGTTAAATATGTATACTTGAAGGTTAACTTTTATTTAAAAAGTGTGATGTAGTAATCTTAAAAATAAAATAAAAATAATAGAATACATCCCTAAATTGAATACATCAACTAATCCGGTCCCTCCAAAATAATGGTAAATGTAGTGCTAGTATTTAACTAAAGTTACCACATGTAGCAAGGTCGATTTCCCCAATTGGTGAATTTCAAAAATATCCATATTTTCTGGCTATCCCCTTCTCTCTCACACATTGTACCTGCATCAGATTGCAGAGCATAGAACAAAAACAATGGTGTTAACTTCAATTTCAACTATATCTTCTTCATATTCATTCCTCTCTGATACTCCTTCTACTTCCACTTCCACACTCTTCAGAAACAGAGTTTTCCCTTCCTTTCTTGTTGGATTCCCAAGACCTCCCTTTTCAAATGCTACCCTCAGACTCAAACCTTCTTCTTCATCTGCTTCATCTACTCAACAAGACAATGGGTCGCCGGAACAGTTTCTCAAGAACAATTCCATTGCGGATTTCATGCGTTTCAAGAAAGGGATTGATGGTGCTACCGGTGTCTTGCAAACTGCCGTTGTTAGTTATAAGAGGAAATTCCCTTGGTCCCTTTTGAAGCCTTTTCTGAAGGTTACTTTCTATTTTGAGTCTTTCTTTGTTTATCTCTATTGGCCTTTTTTTTAGTTATTCAAATTGGTTTCTTGATGTTGTTGTAGGTTGATTTGATTTCTACAATTCATATAGCTGATCAAGAGTATGTATTGTCTATCTTCAACTTTATCCCTTTATTGCTTTTTGGATTTGGTAGTTTTCAACAGCAACTTAGGATCTGTTTGGATAAACACCTAAATATAAATTTAAGTGCTTATTTCCACAAGCTATCTTAAAAGAGTCTCACAAGTGTTTATGTTAGTAGATAGGTTCTAGCAACCCAATCCAAATAGGCTCTTAGTTGCTCCGGCACTATTCAAGAGAAAAAGAAGATACATTCTATACATTGTAGTCCTTCTGTCTTAAAATAATTGTCGTTTAAAGTTGTTACATTGAGATTAAAAAAAAAAGTAATGATTGAGTCGATAAAAGTAATATCTTTACAAAATTATCCTTTATTATTATTGGTTGCAGTATATTGTCATACTTGAAAAGAGTGTATACAAAGGGTAAAATTGGTAAAAATTAATTATAATTGCATTGGAAAAGTAAAGAAACTATTATTTTGAGACAACTTTTTGAGGCTAGAAAGACAATTATTTTGAGACAGAGGGAGTATCTATTATTTTCCAGTCGTAGAGATTTAACAAAGTTTTTTTACGTTTGACTGTCGACTGCGTAACACAATCCTCTCCTTTTATTCGGCTTGGACTTGGGTAAGGAGAGTAGATCAGATGGAGAGAAGTCAAATAACTAGAGGAAGAGGAAGACCTAGAAAGACTATAAAATAAATTATTAAGAAAGATTTCGAAATTAACAATTTGAATAGAAACATGATCCTAGATATAACATTCCGGCGAAAGTTGAGCCATGTAGCCAATCCCACTTAGTGGGATAACATTTGGTTGTTGTTGTATCTATTATTTTAGAAATGTTAAGAAAATGGGTTGTAAACAACTTATGGTCATAACATTTTCTGTTTTTATTAACTCTTCTAGATACTGGCAGAAATATCGATGTCATAAGATAATTTCAGATAAACTCTTCCCAACACTCTCAACGTGTTTTCATATTTCAATTTGAAATAGCTTTAAGTTTATATATGAGCCTATCCATTTTGTTTGTTGGATAGACTAAAAAAATGATTGAGTCTTGAATCCAAACATGCTAGAGTAGTTAGGGGGTGAAGAAATTTGGTTGGGGTGAGGAAGTGATACAATTGATGGGATTCTATGAGGAAGGGTTATGGGAAATCAATCATGAGAATTGTTGGGAGACTTAAGTTCTCACACGAACAAGTATAATATGTCAAAAACCAAAGCCGTACATTTGAAGTTTTATAGAATGGTTTTAGACACTTATGCAGGTCTAGAAAACCAGGGCTTGCAACCCTTGTGATTTTCGATAAAGTCAATGTCATTGAGGGGTATTTTCATTGATATTAATAAAAGGGATGAACATATTATTGAGAGGACTGAAATCTTGGAAAGGGCTACCTTCGAATGGTTATGGCCGGTGGAGGGTTCTCACCAATGAGGAAATTTGGTAAATTGTTACTGAGTTAAGTGTTGTGGAGTATAAGCTGCCGAGGAAGTCACCTCTCGAACGGTGGTGCATTGTTATGAGACACACATTGTATTGGAGTGTCTCACCTAAGTCTAGTTTTTTCCCCATCTAATGGACTAATGTTTGAGATGGACTTTCCGTTTGGGCTTATATGCTCATGATAATTATACAAGTTCTTTTCGATCCATCGACTTAATTTGTTCATTATATTTTTACATTTTTCGCAAAAGCAGTATCAACTATTAATATGGATGGTCATAATTTATATGAGCAGATATTTTCTGGCCCTCCAGAAGGAGCTTGAATCGTATGATTGCGTCCTTTATGAAATGGTAGCTAGCAGGGAAACTTTAGAGAATATGAGAAGCCCTATAAAAAGGTTAAAAGGATCGCACTCTAGGGGTTTTAACATTTTGGGATGCATTCAAAGACAAATGGCTCAAATTCTCAGGCTTGATTTCCAATTAGATTGTCTCAATTACCAGACTGAAAATTGGCAACATGCGGATCTTGACTATGAGACCTTCCAATTACTCCAGGTTCTCAGTTGCTAATTTTTTAGTTGATCAAGATTTATTTTCGTTGTTAGATCTAATTTTTCTCTTTTTTTAATTCAGGATGCAAAAGGTGAAAGTTTCTTTTCTTTTGCAAAAGATATGACTCTTAGATCTACAAAGGCGATGTTGCAGCCTTCGATTCGGGAAGATCTTGATCCGTGGAGATCCAAGCTTTTATGGGCTGCACATGTACTTCCTATGCCACTGGTTGGCCTTTTTCTCATCGGAAGCGTCTGTGCAAATGTGGAAAGTCCAGTATCGGAATATCCTGAAATTGAGGCATTGTCAAGACTTGATTTTAGTGGCGCCATGAAAGTCTTCCTTGCAAAGAGACTAACATCCGAGTAAGTCCCTCTCATTTTCTCTTTGAGCATCTCTCTCTCATTCTCTCACACAATTTGGTTAGGCTTGTAAGGTTGAGTTAGATTCAACCACAATTTTTAAAATGATATCAGAGTCTGGTTCAAAATTCATATACTGTCCGATGTGAGACTTATTAACAGATCCAAAACATGAGACTTTGGTGAATTTTTTCACTTCAAGAGATTGCATAGTCATAATTATATTAATTTTCGTTTGTTGATTCACCAACTTGAGTATTGATGTTAAACTATTGTTGTAAAGGTTGACACAAGCTACAGCAGATGTAGAGGAGAAATCAGTTATAATTGGGGAGCGAAATCGAGTTGCAATTGAGGCCCTCAAAACAGCACTGGACAAGGGAAACAATAGGATTGCCATACTTTACGGGGGTGGCCACATGCCGGATCTCGGGAGGAGATTGAGGGAGGAGTTCGATTTAATCCCATCCGGCGTAGAGTGGATAACAGCCTGGTCCATAAGGAAAAGGAAACTCAATACAAGTTCACTTCCGTTTCTGAAGACAATGGCTAGGGCTTCAGGTTGGCCGTTGAATCGCTACCAGACACTAGCGTTGCTCATCTTTTCGTCCGTCTTGGCGTTGGATCTGTGGTTTTGGGAGCTTTTCTTTGGCACCACAGTGGACTGGGTCACTGAGGTTGCCTCAGAAGTTATTCAGTATGTTGGTAATTCAAAGATGATATGATCATTGGATTCAGAAAATTCATACTAATAACTAGTTAGGATAAAAAAAAACTTGTATATGAATGTAAAAATGGAAATTTTATCAACAAATGTAAAATTCTAGCTATCTTATTCCCATAACTCAGTTTTAAGAGCCTGCCTCTTTGGTGCATGGGGCATGGAAATGGGAAATATGTAATCATAAGAAGTAAGATATATAAAATTCCTCCCCCCACTTGTTTCATCACACTAGTCCCTAGTTTAACTATTTTATTGTGATTTTCCGATATGTAAATCCGAAAAGATGTAGATTTGTTCTATTAGTTGGTATACCTCAACATAGTTTTAGTAAGACTCAAGTGTTATGTGGAACTAATCATTTGTGGATGTTCCCGAATCTTCTTGATTGCTCGAATGAGAATTACGATTTGGTTTGAGAAAAATTATCTTCTAACAGTTTAGTATAGTTGATAATTTTTGTAACAGCAATATCAAATCAATAATTTTGATTCAGTTCTGTTCGGTTCTGAAAAAATTAAAACTGTTTGATTCAATTCGAGTGAACTTTTATTATAGTTTGATATGTTTTGAATATTTCACGCAAATTAAAAAATATAATTAATATTGTATAGAAAAGATAAATTATATTTGAATTGACAATATTATTCTTAATTAATTATAGAGTAAAGAGAAATTTAAAGAATTAAAAAAAAATAATAAAAGAAATTTATAATTTATAATAATTTTTTTTTGACAAAACTGACTTATAATTTGGTATAGAAGTAGTAGGGATAACTGAATTTTTGGTTTTTGATCAAAGGATAATTCGATAGAATTCATAAGTGTTTCAATATTTTGTTAATTGTTTAAATATACAATAATTAAATCATTCTAAAGTTACTTTTCGCGGTGCATAAACTGAATCAACAAACTTCTATGATTATGGATAGTCCCAATACATAAAAAACTCATTATTCACGGGTAAAGAATGACACATAAAAATAAATAAAGATCAATATAATTAGAAATATCCAAAATTAGAGTTTGAGGTGTGTTATAGTGTTAGAATTAATTTAGATTTAATTAGATATTAATTTATGTTTAGGAATATCTTTTAGATTGTTTATATCTTTGTTAGAAGATATATATCTTAGATCTTCTTATATTTTTGTAGAAAATATATTTTAGATTTAATTTGTGTGTATAAATAGCCTAGTGGAGTAGGTTATTGTAATTCATTGTAAATTCTTATTTTGAAACTATTAGTAAATATTCTTTTGCCTTTTATCTTCCTTGTGCACCAACAATTGATATCTAGAG
This sequence comes from Vicia faba, assembly GCA_948472305.1. NCBI lineage: Eukaryota > Viridiplantae > Streptophyta > Magnoliopsida > Fabales > Fabaceae > Vicia > Vicia faba. The sequence goes on from OX451735.1 coordinate 1,086,666,406, forward strand.
CTCCTAGTTGGAAACTCTGGAATTGCTCCTGGTAGAAATTCTGGGATTTATGAAACATTGTTTTCATTGAGTTTCTGCGTAAATTGCACAAGGTAGAAGATGAACGGAAACAGCGACGATATTCATTCCAAGCTTCCAGTATTTGATGGCAAAAACTGGAATCGTTGGAAGATCCAGATGCGCGTGTTATTTGGTTCTAAAGATGTGTTAGATCTTGTCACTGATGGCTATAATCTGTTAGAAGTAGACGCAACAGAGGCCCAGAACATAGCACAGAAGGCGCTGAGGAAGAAAGATTAGAAAACGTTGTTCTACATCCATCAATGTGTGGATGTGAATGTGTTTGAGAAGATTGCTGATTCTGAAATAGCAAAGGCTGCGTGGGACATACTGGTCAGATGTTACGGTGGTGACGCATCAGTGAAGAAGGTGAAGCTTCAGTCTCTCAAAAATCAATATGAGAATCTCAACATGAAGGACATCGAGAAGGTTTCTAAATACATCTCTAGAGTGATTCTGATCACTATTGAGATGAAAGCTTGTGGAGAAACTCTGTCTAAACAAGTAATTATTGAGAAAATATTGAGATCTTTAACTTCTCAGTTTGATTACATTGTTGTAGCAATTGAACATTCCAAAGATCTGAGCACTATGAGAGTTGAAGAGCTGCAAAGTAGTCTAGAGGCGCATGCGTTGCGTATGACTGCAAGAACTTCTAAGAGGGAAGTAGAGCAACAGACTCTGAAAGTAACTTCTGGTAAGAAGCATCAGAAGCAGACTTGGTCAGAAGCCAGGAAGAGAACTAATGGTGGTCAAAAGTCAGAAGCTTCAAACTCTGATAGGCAGAGGGGAAAGGAGAAGTCTGACAAGAAGAATGTTCAGTGTTACTGTTGTAGAAACTTTGGTCACTATGCCAAAGATTGTTGGTCAAACAAAGAAAGGAAGACAGAAGAAGCAAATGTAGCCAGAGGAGATTCAGATGATGAACCTGTGCTATTTGTGGATTATGAATCTGATGAGGAACGAGTGAAATTGTCATTTTCTGATTCTGAAGGGGAAGAAGAATATGACTATGAATATTCTGATTCTGAAGGAGTGATTTTGTATGAGTCAGAATCAGAATATGACTCTGAGTTAGAATCAAATGACGACTTTAAAGATTTTGAAGACGAGTCAGAATCTGAGGTTTTTGAATACGAGTCAGAATCAGAAGATGACGCTGAAGATTTTGAAGATGAGTCAGAATCTGAGGTTTCTGAATACGAGTTAGAGTCAGAAGATGACTCTGAAGACAAGTCAGAATCCGAAGGTGATTCTGAGTCTGAAGAAGATTCTGCTTCTAAAGAAGAGTCAGAAGATGATGACTCTGGAAACTATGAAGGTGAGTCAGATGGTGAATCTGATTCAGATCCAAATTTCGATGATGATCCAGAATCTGATGGTGATCATGCTTCTAGAAGGGAAAACTCTAAAGACGAAGGTTCTGGAGGACAAGCTTCTAAAGATGATCATGTTTCTGGTAGAAATCATGATTCTGAAAGTGGAACTTCTGAAGGCAGAGGTGATCCAACTTTTGAAGATGGTATTTCTGAATGTAGTGGCTCTGACTCTGATGGTGATCCAGACTCTGAAGACAGTCAAGGTTCTGGAGAAAGTCCAATTTCTGAAGCAAGTGTTTCTGAAGAGGAAAATTCTGGTGTCCAAAGTTATGAAGGTCCAGTTCAGAGGTAACAAAGAGTCAGAAGCATCCCAAGAAGATTTGCAGAGTTTGACATGTTGCTAGACACTGAAGTAAACTCTGAAGGAGAATTTATTCAGTGTGCAATGTTAGTAGACTCTGAACTCGTGAGTACGAAAGAGACTCTTAAGCAACAAGTTTGGTTACAGGCCATGAAAGAAGAACTTGATGCTATAGAGAGAAACAATACTTGGAAGCTGACAGAACTTCCAAAAGGCAAGAAAGCCATCAGCGTCAGATGGGTTTTCAAGCAGAAGCTAAAGCCAGATGGATCAATTGGCAAACATAAAGCGAGATTACTAGCAAGAGGCTTTCTACAGAAGCTTGGGTTGGATTACTTTGAAGAGTTTGCACCTGTAGCGAGACATGAAACAATCAAACTAGTGATTGCAATAGCTGCTAACAAGAATTGGCCTCTGATGCATTTAGATGTAAAATTTGCATTTCTGAATGGCCCATTACAAGAAGAGGTGTACGTTTCACAACCTCCTGGATTTGAGAAAAATAATCAGGAAGGGATGGTGTTCAAATTACACAAAGCATTATATGGATTGAAGGAAGCGCCCAGAGCTTGGAATTTGAAGATTGATTCATTTTTCAAGGAACAAGGGTTTCAGAAGTGTGAGATGGAGTATGGTGTTTATGTTCAGCATACTTCAGAAGATAATATGATTCTGGTCTATTTGTACGTTGGTGACATACTATTTACAGGAAGTTCTAAACAAGAGATAGTTGAGTTCAAGAAAGTTCTGATGAATGCATTTGAGATGACAGATCTTGGAAAAATGAGTTTCTTTCTAGGGATGGAATTTATGTACTCTGAGAAAGGAATCATTTTACATCAGATGAAGTATGAACTAGAGCTTCTGAAGAGATTTAAGCTAGAAAATTGCAAGGTTGCTATCACACCTGCTGATACGAATCAAAAGTTGGACTCTGATTCTAATGGAGAGGATGTGAATGCTACAACCTTCAAACAGATGGTTGGTTCTCTAAGGTATTTCTGTAATACCAGATCTGATATTTGCTATGTAGTTGGAATGATTAGCAGATTTATGAGCAAACCAAAGTGGTCCCATTACCAAGCTGCAGTCAGGATTCTGAGGTATGTGAAGAGAACTCTGAAATATGGAGTGTTATTTCCGTCTGGATGAAAGATCGAATCAAAACTTCTGAGTTATTCTAATTCTGATTGGTGCGAAGATAGAGTTGACAGAAGAAGTACTTCTGGGTACTTATTCAAATTTCTGGGAGGTCCTATTTCTTGGTGTTCCAAGAAGTAACCTATTGTTGCTCTGTCAACTTGTGAAGCTGTATATATTGCAGGTGCTCTGATTGCGTATCAAGCTGTGTGGATTATGAACTTGCTAAAAGATCTGAAGATTGAGGTAAATAAACCTCTAAAGCTGGTGATTGATAACAAGTCTGCAATCAATCTTGCCAAGAATTTAGTGTTGCACGGGAGAAGCAAGCATACTGAGACCAAGTATCATTTTATGAGGAATCAAGTTCAGAATGGAATATTAGAGGTTGTGCACTGTAGCACTCAGAAGCAGCTGACAAATGTTCTGACAAATGCTATCAAAACTGATCAATTTCTTGGTTTAAGGGATGGAATTGGTGTTGTCGGTTTTGGGTAAATATAAATTAAGGGATGGTGTTAGAATTAATTTAGATTTAATTAGATATTAATTTATATTTAGGAATATATTTTAGATTGTTTATATCTTTGTTAGAAGATATATATCTTAGATCTTCTTATATCTTTGTAGAAGATATATTTTAGATTTAATTTGTGTGTATAAATAGCCTAGTGGAGTAGGTTATTGTAATTCATTATAAATTCTTATTTTGAAGCTATCAGTAAATATTTCTTTTGCCTTTTATCTTCCTTGTGCACCAACATATAGAAGGAAGAACAATGCAGTCAGAAGGTGATATAAAATACTATAATTCTCTGGCGATGTATTATTGAAATAATAATTCAATTTCTATCTTCGAGTCTAGTTTGATGTTTTACCGTAATTTAGTTTATCATTGTTTTATTGTTATAAAAAGTTTTGCTATTATTAGTTGTAAATTAGTAGTCATATAAGGTTGTTACGCATTCCTCGTTATAATACAAAATACTCATATATTTTTTTTACTTCCGTTTTCTATTTATACTTTCATATTAAATCACTATGTGTGTTTGATTATGAGTAAATGGTTCTATTGTGGAGAGCTAATTTCAACCGTGGTATTATAATTTGGTTCGAGTGAAGGACCAATTTACTTGTATAGAAATTTCTTCTTATATGGTTGTGAGTAGGAGGCATGTCTCGTTGAAAAAGTGTCAACGGAGATATAAGTGTATTTATTTAAAAGATCCCATGTTTGAGAAGGAGCTTTGTGGAAAGACTCACACTTGAAGGGAGTGTTGAGAAAAACAAGTGTGAGTTGGAAGTGTTGAGAAACAAGTGTGGGGAAGTCCCACATTGATTAGAAAAGTGAAAGTTGAGCATAGACTTACCATATGAATTCTAACCTTAAAGGTTATATTGCTAGATAGTGTACTAAGATGTTTGTGGTCCTTTTGAAGTAAATTAATTAGGTGGTAATAGATATTTTGTGACATTTATAGATGATTCACAAGGAAGACATGAATTTACTTAATCAAAAGGAAGAGTGACATCTTTGCCATTTTTCTTATCTTCAAAGCACAAGTGGAGAGACAATGTGAATATAAACTGAAGTCACTAAGGACTATACAATACAATCCATACACCACGGAACAATGACACTGCAGAAAGGGAGAATAGATCAATCTTAAACATGGCTAGAAAAATGTTAAAAAATAAGAAGTTTCCTAAAAATTTTTGGGGTGAAGCCATCTCAACATCTATTTACATCCTGAATAGAAGTCCTACAAGGAGACTTGATGAAATCACTGCTGAAGACGCATGGCCAGACTTGAAACCAAATGTTAGTCACTTCAGAATATTTGGCTCCATTTGCTACAAATATATCCCCAATCTGTAGAGAAATAAATTGGATGATGGGGTAAAAAGTTTATTTTACTTGGATATCTTTCTGCAAGTGCATATTGATTCTACTATCCTCTGACTCAAAAGATTATGCTTACTAGAGACTTGAAGATTGATGAGACTCAATACTGGAATTAGAATGATAGAAGTGACGATCTAGGAAGCCAAGCAATAATACATCTTGATGAGGATATTGAACATAAACCAGTGGTAGAAATTTAGAATGGAAGATGACCTCAAAGAATGAGAGAAGCTCCACTACAATTGAGAGACTATGTAGTCTTTCAAGACTCATAAATATACATATGAGGGTGACTTAGTTCACATGGATTTGTTAGCTAAGACATAACCAATGAGCTTTAAGGAAGCAATTAAGGAGACACATTGTATGAAGGCTATGAGAGAAGAGCTGAGATCAATTAAGAAGAATCAAACTTAGAGACTCACTCCTCTGTCAATGGGAAAGAAAGTAATTGATGTTAGATGTTATATAAACTGAAATTAAATCCAAAGGGTGAGGTATCAAAATACAAGGCCAGGCTTCTAGCAAAATGTTTCTTGTAGAGACACAACTTGGACTATGATGAAGTTTTTGCCCCGGTTGCTAGAATAGAAACCATAAGACTAGTGGTTTCTTTAGAAGATATCACGAGTGGCCAATACATCAGATGAAATTCAAATATGCCTTCTTAAATGGACCACTAGGAAAGGAAGTATTGATGTCATAGCCACCTGGATTTAAAGTTAGAGGAAAGTAAGAGCAAGTGTACAAATTACTTAAGGCTCTATATGGCCTGAGCGGGCTCCACGAGCCTGAAATAGATGAATTGATGGCTTCTTACTGCAACTTGGATTTATGAAGTGCACCACTGAGTATGGTGGATGTACATAAAAGGATTGAATATTTTTGACTTACTAACAATGTGTCTATATGTTGATGATATATTAGTAACAAAAAGCAAAGTTGAAGAAATTGATGCATTCAAGTAGGATATGAAGGCTAAATTTGAGATGACCAACTTAGGAAAGCTCTCCTATTTTCTAGGAATAAATTTCATGGAAACCAATGGTGGATTTTTCATGCATCAAAGTAAATATACTACTGATGTGTTAGAAAGGTTTCAAATGTTGAGTTGCAATCTAATTTCAACACCTATTGAAATTCGAAATACATTCGACAAGTCTGAAGGAGATCAAATGGTGGACAAAACACTATACAGGCAGATGGTGGGATCCTTAAGATATGTTTGCAACACAAGACCTGATATTGCATATGGAGTTGGGCTTGTGAGCACGTACAGGGAGACACCAAAGCAATCTCATAGTATGGTAGGATATTTTGATGCTGATTGAAGCGAAGATAAAGCCGATAGGAAAAGCACCACAGACTATGCATTTATGCTTGGAGATGCTCCAATTTCCCGATGCTCAAGAAAGCAATCTATTATGAATTTGTCTTCATGTGAGGCAGAGTATATAACTACTGGTATTGTTGCTTGTCAAGCTCTATGGCTTGAGACTTTGCTTGAAGATTTAAAGATAAGGATTGGAGACACCATATTACTAATGGTGGATAACAAGCCAACAATAAAATATGGTTAAAATTTTAGTAGCACATGATAGAAGTAAACACAATGAGACTCGATTCCGTTCCCTAAGAGACCAAGTTAGTAAAGGAAAACTGAAGGTGAAATTCTGCAAATCTGAGACTCAAATTGATATTCTGACCAAGTCTTTGAAGAAGGAAAGTTTTGAGGAGCTTAGGAGTAAGCTTAAGGTTAGGTGCTCAGGAAAACTGAACGAAGGGGAATGTTAAGATAATAATTCGGTTTCTACATCCGAGTCTTTAGTTTGATATTTTACCATAATTGTTGATTTATCATTGTTTTCTTGTTATAATAAATTTTTTTATTATTAGTTGTAAAATAATAACTATATAAAGTTGATACACATTCCTCGTTACATAATACAAAATACTCATATTTTCCTTACTCTCGTTTCCTCTTTATACTTTCATATTCAATTTCTTTATGTGAATGGTTGTAAATAATTAGTTCTATTGTGGAAAACATGTAGAACAATATTGTTTGGGGAGTTTACTAGGGAGCATTGATACATAATGTAGGACTAGACACCTTTGCGAGAGACACACCACTTGTCCACCTAAAATCTTAAGGCACTTGCTGCTGAAATTTTTAGAGATTGGAAAATGGGAGATAGTGACGTTGAAGGCGGCAATGGTGGAGATGACGGTTTCCGTTCTCCGATCAGGCATAAGTATTGTCCTGTGTAGGGGAACGATCATGCTGTACTTGAGATGTCTTCCATAGATCCAGGATCTTCTTCTTCCTCAGCGTTTCCAGATCAACCTCGTAATTTCACAAAATAAATGCAAGTTCAAATGGTATCACAACCTTTGATTCGAAACATGGACCGACTTATAAGTGTCTTAATGCATAAGAAGAGGTGTTCTGTTGTAAAGTGTCAACGGCAGTACAAGTGGGGAGCATTGTAGACTCACACTTGAGGGAGAATGTTATAATAATAATGCAAGTGTGAGTAAGTGAGGAAATACTTCCACATTGAATAAGAATGTGGAGACTTGAACATATATAAGTGAGAGAATTCACTCACCTATCACCTTAAGATTTTAAGTGGATAAGTGATGTGTCTCTCACAAAAGTATTTATTCCTCAACTTTATATCAATGTTCCTAATGTAAACTCCCCCAATAAATACACCACATTAAATTATTTGCTGATCATACACTATGAATGATCTATATCAAGTTTCTCTTATGAAATCACTATGATAAGACTAAAATGCATGTTGACTTCCCTGCCTATTAGGATGGTGAAAATGACTTGATTGTATTTATAAAGGATTTGTTTGCAGTGGTGGCTCATGCTAAAACAGTTATGTCTAAAACTGAATGACCCATATCAAATAGATCAGTTTTGATATTATAAACTTCTTTGAAGTATATACTAATACAAGTCATTACTTGGTCATCCTCATATTCAATTTAGTTACTTCTTTGACAGGCTTCTTTTTGTTGAACATTCAATAATACTTTTTATATTGAACATTATAATATTTTTTATGACCATAATATAATAATATACAAACTGAGAGGAATATTCTTTCGAATTTGTGTTCATATTCAGTTTGGTCTTTTACCTATGTTATTGCTGCCAAATATCTACAAAATTTATCAATAAAATATTAATCTCTATAAAAATCTGACTGGTTACTTTTAAGATTATCAAAATCAACAATCCTAAAAACCAATCTTCTTTAAGATTATTGAAGTTGTAACTATGATAAGTTTACTCATATATAAGTTAATAATAAATGCTTATCTATATAATTTTATAAACAAATATTTGTTATAGATAATATAGAAAGATAAAATATCAAATATTATTTTTTAATTCAAACAATGTCTATTTTTCTAACTCGTTTCATTTTATATGCAAATTTAAGTAATTTTCCTTTTTAAAAAATATTTTTTAATTCGCATGATGTCTTAATGTATAAAATTATTAAGCATATGAAATCTTATAAAATAAATTTTATTATAGTGTTGGTCTGTTTACTTTATTTAATTTATTGAATTAATTTTTCTATTTTAAATTTAATTTTTTTTTCGATTTTCTCACACTTTTTTTATTAAAAAATGATGAAATATTTATTTTTAATTTATATTTTTTATTTATAAAATTGCACAAAATATGATAATTATCACGTTTTACAACTTTACAAGTATGACGTTATTTACAAACAAACATATCTCAATTTTAAGTAAAAATTGTGAAAGAAATATTAAAATTATTTAACTCAAAATTTAGAAATTAATTATATAAATAATATTTAAAAGATGAAAATTGTAATTAATTAAACCTAAAAAATAAATAAATGAATTTCTGATTAATACTTGTAAGAGATATATATGGTGATGAGTCAGAAGATTACAACTTCTCAACCAAACTCCTAATAGTGAAGCCACATCATATTAAATTGTAAACTAGTGTCACATGCATGAATATCAATATATACATAAAATATAACAAATTTTTTAGTCCAAATGATAAGATCCAAAGCTCCTGACTGTAACGACAACACACCCATGAAATAAGAAGTTGAATTTAAATTCTCTATTATTGTTTTTTAGAAATTATATTAGATTAAATTCATTTTTATAAAATTAGGAAATTTAATTTCTTATCGTAAATATTTTTGCTGCATTCACGCGATTACAAAATTGAGAGTCCTATTAAGATTTTAATCTCCAAGGCATAATACTAAGACTTTTAAGAGCCCTATTAATTAGTTAGTTAGGAATCAGATTTTATCCAAAGTGAGTTTTAAGTCTTAATCCAAGAAATTTCAAAGATCAATATTGTTAGATGTGTTTATAATCTTATAATTTTTATTAATATAAAAATTAAAAGTAAAATTTTAAATAAAATTCTTAAATCTATAATTAGATATAATTATGAGAATGAAAGTGAAAATGTATTTGAATTTGTGATTGAGAAGAATCATTGAAGGTTCGCGGGTATTTGATCTTTTGATTTGTAGAGTTTTTTATGGTTAATTGATTCTCCTCCGACGGTAATGAAAAGAGAACTCTTGATAAACCGTTTTGGATTATCTACAAATGGGGACCATAACTCCTATAAATAACCTTATGGTTATTTTTTAGTTTTCAATAGTCTAATTTGGCCCTTCATCAAATTAGATATTGACTTACGGTATCTACACATTAGTCTTACCTTTCATGATATTTATGTTTTTAGTCACAGACTTATTATTAACTAGACCATTACAACTTTGACTAATTATATAATGACCCTAACATATGTAACATTACAATTGTGACCCAAATATTCTAATAATCTCTCACTGGTCACATATGTAATCACACACATGTGTTAGATTTTATGAGCTCAAAATTCGTCATTATATTCCTTAAGCATCTCTAAATTATCTCGTCCATTAGTCATGCAAATATATAGAATTAAGGTAATTTTCGTTATATCAATCATAACTAAATCCATCAATGATCACCAATAATGACACAACTAAATGGCATAGATCCATCATGAAATGTGCAGCATGAAAATCACATGAAGTTGGTCTGTATATGTCAATTTTCAACTGGTCCTATTTTACTTTAGTGAGATCATTCAATAACTTTATTGTACAAAATATAAACAGTTGAATATCAAAACTTAAATAATTTAAAAAATATCCAAAATCATAGTATGCATACATAATACCAAAACATAGAACATAAAATTCATAATTGACTAACTCCCACTAAAGACTCTTCTAACGGTAAAACACCCACGCGAGCAATGTGCTCATGAAAGACCTTGGGTGGAAGACCTTTTGTAAGAGGATCTGCTATAATGGAGTTTGTCCCCAAGTGCTCTATAGAAATCTGTCCACTATGTACCATTTTCTTAACAACTAGGAACTTGATGTCAATATGTTTTGACTTGGTCGAGCTCCTATTATTGTTGCAGTGTAGGACGACCAATTTATTGTCACAGTATAACTTAAATGGTCTTTCAATTCCTTCCATAATTCACAACCTAGTAACAAGATTCCTCATTCAAATCCCATGGTTGGATGTCTCATAACATGCTATAAACCCTGCTTCCATGGTGGATGAAGCCTTAAGAGTTTGTTTGGCATTACGCCAAGAAACTGCACCACCAGCCAACATGTATATATAGTCTGAAGTGGATATTTTGCTATCTCACCATCCAGCAAAATCTGAGTCAGAGTATCCAGTGATCTCTAATTGGTCTGACCTCTTATATGTGAGCATATAGTCTTCTGTTCTCTTTAAATATCTCATAACCTTTTTAGCTACTTTCCAGTGATCCAGTCATGGATTGCTCAAATACCTTCCTAATATCCAACTATGAATGCAATATCCTGACATGTATATACTTTGACATACATCAAACTCCCTGCTGCTGACGCATAAGGAATCTTTTGCATTTCTTGAATTTCTAAGTTTCCTTTTAGGCACTGATTAAGACTAAATTTGTCTCCCTTAGCAATTGGGGTATCCCCTGATTTACATTCCTGCATGCCAAATATTTTAAGTACTTTTCCGATATAGCTCCTTTATGATAATCCTAGAAGACCCCGAGATCAGTCTCAGTGTATCTGAATTCCTACTACAAAGGAGGCGTCACCAAAATATTTCATTTCGAATTTTCTTGACAAAAATTTCTTGGTTTCGTGCATCGTGCCTATATCATTAGCGGCAAGACAAGGAAAATGTATTTGCTCCCACTAAATTTGTGATGCACACAATCTTCAACAACATTCACCTCAAAATCAAATGAGAGAATCACTTCATGAAACTTTTGGTACCATTGACAAGATGTCTGCTTTAGTCCATAAATAGATTTTTTCAGTTTGCAAACCATATTCTTTGAGTCTCCTGACACAAAGTTTTCTAGTTGCACCATATAGATCATTTCATCAATGTTGCCATTGAAGAATGTCGTCTTGACATCCATTTGATGGAGTTCTAAATCATAATGTGCAACAAGAGTCATGATTGTCCTAAAAGAGTCTTTCGATGAAATTGGAGAGAAAGTCTCTTTAAAGTCAATCTCTTCCTTTTGGGTATAACGCTTAGCCACAAGACGAGCCTTATACCTCTCCATATTACTGTTAGAATCTCGTTTGATCTTAAAAATCCATTTGCAACCAATGGGTTTCACACCTTCTGGTAATACGACAAGTTCCCAAACTTTATTGTCTTGCATGGATTTATACTCCTCCTTCATTGCTTCAATCCACTTTTCTGAGTTTAAATTATGCATGGCTTGACGGAAGTTGATTGGATCATCTTCCATCATACCATTATTTTCCTCATGTTCTTGGAGAAAGACTATGTAGTCATCTGGAATATCATTTCTCCTTTCTCTAATGGATCTCTGCAAAGATATTGGTTCTTGTAACACTCGTTCTTGAGGATTTTGAGTTTGTTCTTCATGAATTACCAAATCATCTTAAGTAGGAGGAAAATCAACAATGTCTTGTGGAGGTTTCATACTTGCTTGATCAAAAGCAACTGTATGAATCAGTTATGGAATTATTACTGATTCTTCCTCTAAAACAAAGCTTATAATCTTATTCTTCCCCCAAACTCAATATCCTCAAAGAGTGTGATTGTTCCCGTCTCAAAAATTGAATTTAATTTGGGATTATAAAATTTGTAGCCCCTAGATCTTTCAGAATAACCAATAAAGTAGCTGCTCACTGTTCGAGAGTCCAATTTCGTTTCATTTGGTCTATAAGGCCTTGCCACAACTGGACATCCCCACACATGAAAATGTTTTATACTGGGCTTTCTCCCAGTCCAAAGCTCGTAAGGTGTTTTGGCAACTGCTTTTGTTGGTACTCTATTTAGAATGTAAGTTACAGTCATTAGTGTCTCTCTCCTAAATGTCTCTGGCAAGGTAGAATAACAAATCACACTCCTTATAATATCCTTAAAGAGTCCAGTTTTGTCTTTCCGCAACACTGTTCATGTTAGGTAATCCTGATATGATGTACTGTGGGACGATTCCATATTCCTCTAGGTATTAGAAAAAAGGCCCTAAATGTTGTTTGCCTGAACCATCATATCTTTCGTAATATTCACCGCCACTATCAGATTTGACTTTCATAGTTCTCACTACGCCAAAAAAGACCTTTAAAAGCGCTTTTTTTGGGCTTTAAAAGCGCTTAAAAGCGCTTTAAAAGCTTGCGCTGGCGTAGGTAACAAAAGCGCTTCTAAAAGCGCTCTGGTAGACCCCCCCTTTAAGAGCGCTTCCTGGAAAAAGCGCTCTGGTAGGACCCCCTATAAGAGCGCTTTCCTGGAAAAAGCGCTCTGGTAGACCCCCCTTTAAGAGCGCTTTTTAAAAGCGCTGCCAAAGACCAGTAAAAAAGCAAAAAAAATTAAAAAAAAACGTAGCCTACAAAAGCGCTTTTGTAAAAGCGCTCTGGTAGGCCCCCCTATAAGAGCGCTTTTTCCAGAAAAAGCGCTCTTATAGGGGGGCCTACCAGAGCGCTTTTACAAAAGCGCTTTTGTAGGCTACGTTTTTTTTTAATTTTTTTTGCCTTTTTACTGGTCTTTGGCAGCGCTTTTACTAAGAAGCGCTTTAGTAGGTGGACCTTTAAGAGCGCTTTTTAAAAGCGCTGTCGTTTCTAAATGAGGTATTTTTATGTGCAGCCTATAATTTAATCCTCCCAGTCGACCTGTAATGTTTTCGACCTGTAATATTTTCGACCTGTAATATATTTTTGACCTGTAATATATTTTCGACGCTATTATTTCAGCCATCAGTAAGACAATATATGTACTAATATAATACCATTATAATATCCAAAATTATATATATACATCATTACATCAATAATATTATAGTTCAAATCGACACAAATCCTACATGAAAAATTGCCTAATATAATATTGACACAAATCTTCTTTAATTTCTTCCAACTTAAGCTTCGGGTACGCAGCAGCACGGAATTCGTCAAGGTACTACAAAACAAAAACATAATATAAATGATATATTTAGTTAAATGTAATAAATTATATGAAATTATCTTAAGTTATAAATTCATACCGTGAGCGGAATCTCTAATTGATTCGCCTGAAGGATTTCTTTCATGAACCTCAAAACAAAGTATCCGCAATCATGACTGTTTCGCTGTTGCGGACACTACATAATAAAACAAATAAGATTCTATAGTTGTCTTGTTTTACCAAGTAGCATAAATATTATAAGCAAAATTGTGAAAAGTAATGTACCTGCAGACAATCTTGTGAATTTTGAACAACCAACATACAACGGTTTCTCTGCATCGCTTACCAACCTCTCAAACATTTTGGGACAATCCGCAAGATCTTCTTCAAGCGCTTCTGCAATCTCTTCGACTCGATCACAATCGTATGTGTCTGTGCAATCGTCGTTTGAAGCATACTTCCTATTACAACTCGACTCAGCATTCCCGGTACTTTTCTCACCATGCATTGTCCAACATGTATAACTTCTATCAATTCCAAACCGTAGTAAATGAGATCCCAACTGATTCCCGTCAACCTTACCCCCGGCATAACAGCAACCCAAGCAAGGACACGGCATTCGAAGCGGGTCTTTGGAGTGCGCAACCGCAAACTCAACAAATTCCCATACCCCTTTCTCGTACTCTTTCGACAATCGGTTTGAATTCATCCATGTCTTATCCATGTCTTAATTAAGCTAAACAAAAACGGTCAAACTTTCACTCTTCACAAGTAACCCCTATGGCGAATTCAATTCACAAAGTTAGTAAGTACCTCACTTAACGATAAACGAAATTAAAGAGTTACTGAGAGGAAATTAATTTTAATAAATAACTAATAAAATAAAATAAAATAAATATATAAAATTACTAAAAAAAAACCTTAATTTTAACTCCAAAATAATTTAATAGACTTCACAACTTTAATATATAAGATATATATGATTCACTCTAACCTAACTTTCACTTCAAATTTAGTATTTATTTCACCTATTTGTCATCATAATCTAACAACATGTTTCACACTAACCTAACTTTCACTTCAAATTTATAGTTTACAAAATTTCAAAATTTCAATTGTTTCAATACTTAATGAGGACAACGTTTACAACAGATTAAAGAGCTATCTAACTCCTCATGAGGTACAACTACATTATTTCTCAATGACTTTGTTACATTAATAATGCTTATCTATGACATACATATTTATTTTGTACATTTTTCCAACAAATATCAAATGGCTCTCTTATGGATTTCTCCACTACTAATCCAAGAATTCACCCCACTCAATCTCTTGTATGACCATTATTATTTTGCACAAATAGTATTATCTTAAAATTTAGTTTGGTTTACAATAGCTGCTAATCTTATTTTACTGTCATAAATAGATACCACTTACTGGTGAGCAATGCTTGTTTGCTCAACCATCCTCAGCTGCAAACAAAACTGGGAGTCCTTATACAAGTTTAAGTAGCACACCTCAAAGAGGGTTGCTATAACAACATCCGTTAACGATGCATTTGGCGCTGCAGACATAACTCCTAAACAATTTGCCACTAAACTAAGTCAGGAAAGAAATTCAAGAATTTAAAAAAGGAGTTACATGGTGGGCCTATTTCATCTACATGGTCATCATTTCATGCATCATTTATTTGGCACCGTTTTTTTTGTATGGGTTGATTCCAAACTGATATGTTTTGTGACTGTTGTTAGGTGTGCCTAAACTTTTGATGCATACTATTGTTCCTAAACTGATCATTTCATTTTTATGTAATGCACTTTATTTACCTCATGTGAATGCCCTTTGATGCATTATTATTTTTCAAAACTGATCATTTCAATTTTACGTAATGTACTTTATTTAAGTTATGTGAATTACCTTTGATGCATACTTTTAGTTCAAAAAACACTAGCCACTAAACACTAGCCACTATCTGAGTCTGCTTAGTTCCACTTGGAAGCTATCAGTATGCTTTTTTACTTTCCCCTAACATTTAAACTATACACGACCTGTCATGATCAGTTCAACCATATTTGAAACACCTTCACTATAATGCTTCATTTAAGCTATGCATAGCATAAAACTTCTCAACTATATATGCTAACTTATCTCTATTTCTAAATCTTAGTCTGGCTGCACTAGGTGAACAAAAACAACTACTAATGCATAAATTTCATAATCTTTGCATCTTTAGCAACTTCAACTACATTTGAACATCCACATTTGACACTTACTAATAGCATGTAACTAATTATGCAGTTAATGCTTATCACAAATTCACATAAACACAAATCTATGTTAAAATCTACATCACAAATTCACATAAACATTATCACAAACACATAATATGCATGCAGAAATTACTCAAGTATTCAACAAAACTATGAAAATCAAGTAATGTTACCTAAGATAATTTGTAGAAAATTGGAAGTTGGATGTTGTTGATGATGATAACAGGGAACCACGTTTGGACTTGACAAAGAGCTTTGAAGTAGGAGCGACGGAGATGGCTGAGGAAGTGACGGCAAGTGACGGTGACGGCAAGTGACGGAGCTTTGAACAAATGGAAATAGAAGAA
The DNA here is from genome assembly GCA_948472305.1 of Vicia faba. NCBI lineage: Eukaryota > Viridiplantae > Streptophyta > Magnoliopsida > Fabales > Fabaceae > Vicia > Vicia faba. The sequence continues at coordinate 1,086,682,335 of OX451735.1, forward strand.
GAATGGCGGCAGCAGTGAAGTAACGGTCGCGGAGATGAGGCAGGAGTGAAGGTTCGTAACAGTAGATGTAGGTTATGGAAGGTCTGGACTTTGGAATGAAGGTTGATGTGAGAAGACGGATGGGGTTTGTATAATTTTGTTTTTAAAAATTTTAATTTTAAAAAGGCTATGAAAGCGCTTTTGAAAAGCGCCTTAGTAGATGTAGCTATACCAGCGCTTTTAAGGGTAAAGCGCTCTTGTACCCCACCCCCTACCAGAGCGCTTTTGAAAAGCGCTCTCATACCCCCTTACCAAAGCGCTCTCATACCCCCTTACCAAAGCGCTTTTCAAAAGCGCTCTCATACCCCCCCTTACCAAAGCGCTTTTCAAAAGCGCTCTCATACCCCCCCTTACCAGAGCGCTTTTTAAAAGCGCTTTCATACCCCCCCCCCACTATAAGAGCGCTTTTTTAGCGTGTTTTTTAATTTTGTCTTTAGCGAAGCCTATGCCAGCGCTTTTCCTAAAAGCGCTTTCGTAGGGGTGCTGCTAAAAGCCAAATTTGGTATAGTGTCTTTTGTTGAGTTAATTCTCAACTTCAGCTTTAAATGATTTGAACACATCAAATGATTGAGACTTTTCATGTATGAGAAATATGTATGCATATCTAGAATAATCGTCTATGAATGATATAAAATATTGTTGACCATTCCAAGAAGGTGTAGGAAATGGTCCACAAATGTCTATATGTATCAATTCTAAGACATCTGTAGCTCTATGTGCACCATATTTCTTTGTTTTGTTCTGTTTACCTTTAACGCGTTCAACACAAACATCAAATTTTATGAAGTCAATAGAATCCAAAATTCCATCTGACACTATTCGCTCAACTCTATTTTTAGATATGTGACCTAGGCGTTTGTGTCATAATGCTCCTGGATTGTTATCATCAATTTTACGCTTAGTACCACGTGATTTCATATTCAAGGATTCGCCATAGATAACTATTATGTCAAACAAATATAGATTATCATGACCCATAAGTGAACCACTTCCAACAATATCTGAATTGAAAGACAACTTGAACATATTATTTCCAAATGAACAAAAATAACCTGATTTGTCCAAATAAAAAACCAAAATTAAATTTCGTCTAAATGACGGAATCACAAAAGTGTCTTTCAAATTCAAATAAAATCTGGTACACAGTAATAATATAAAATGCCCTACAGCTTCCACCTCCACCGACTTGCCATCTCTCACGTAGATGTATCTTTCAATATCATTTGGTTTTCGATAGTTTTTGTACATAAATTCCCCCTGAAATTAAATTGACGGAACCATAAAAGTGTCTTTCAAAATCAAATAAAATTTGGTACACATTAATAATCTAAAATGCCCCACACCTCCCACCTCTACCGACTTGCCATCTCCCAATCTTTCAATATCATTTGATTTTCGGTAGTTTAGGCAACCCTTCATTGAAACACTGATGTTAGTAGTTGCACCAGAGTCTAACCACCAAGTGTTTCCAGGTACTGAAGCTAAATTGACCTCAGAATAAAGCAAACTATGACTCATGCGATTTGCCCACGTAAGAACCAGAACTGAATTCATATTAGCAAATATTGAAACAATTGTAGCTGAAAAACAAGAACAAAATTAAATATTTTAAACATACTCACATAAAAGAAAAATTGAATCATCAATTTGTTCATATAATGACATAACTCATATCAAGATACCTAGTGCACCATCAATATTAAGTCTTTGGACACTAATATTAGTGATACTCTAGTTTTAAAGATTAAACATTGATAATAAAAAACATGTTGAATAATAAACTCCTCTTTGGATTGATTTATTATGCACATGTAAGACCTTATAATTATCATATGAAAATTGACCAACTACCAATTATCTTTTGAGTCAATTGATACTAGCATGAACAAACAAACACACAACTAAAAAATTATTTAACCTTTTTTTTCTATAAATAATTTCCACAAAAAAATCACTTTGATGATTTTTTTTTATTTTAACTACTCATTTAAAAAATTAAACTTTGTATTAAGTTATAAACCATAACCAAAATTTGAACAAAAATTACTGACCATAATATGTCCTAACAATTTCACTTAAGTATAAAAATTAATAATCAAACTATTAATACTTAAATTGGATCCTTAATTAAAATCACTGCCTGCTATATTAAAATCCAAAAGTGTGTTGATTATTACGGTGTCTAAGTCATAATAATTGTTCCCATTAACAATTAAACTAACATCATTGTAATTAGTATCTATTGAAAAATAGCAACGCTAAGCATTAGTCTTCCCTGCTCTTGAAGGACAAGCCACCCCAACCAATATTATTCCATCACTATTTTGGGCTAACAATTGGCATGTATGGATGGATATTTATATATAAACTAAAAAACACTTTCTGAAATGATAATTGACCCTGTATCGCAACAATCTCATTACGATTGGAATTTTCTTTTTCACCAAATGAACATGAAAATCACAACTGATATCGTGCTTAATAACCTCAATTTCAATCGATACAAAGCACTTTATATAAAATTTAAATAAATTGGAAGATCAAAATGATCTTAACTTCGGAACTCTAATATAAAATAAAAAATTTAAAAAATACGTGATCAATATAAAAAATATTGATTTATACCGTTGGAAGATCAAAAGATCTTAAATAACTCTAAAATCAAATTGAATCAGATATGAATGACTTTGATACTATTTGTTAGATCTGTTTATAACCTTATAATTTCTATTAATATAGAAATAAAAAACAGAACTCTAAATGAAACCTTTAAACCTATAATCGAATACAATTATGATAATGAAAACAGAAGTGTATTTGAATTTGCCATTGAGAATTATTGAAGGTTCGCGAGTATTTGATCTTCCGATTTGTAGAGTTCTTTATGGTTCATTGATTCTCCTCTGACGGGGATGCAGATGAAATTCTTGATAAACCGTTTTGTGTTATCTACGAATGAGAACCATAATCCCTATAAATAACCTTAGGATTATTTCTTAGTTTTCAATAATCTAATTTGGTCCCTCATCAAATTAGATATTGACGTATGGTATCTACACATTAATCTTACCTTTCATGATATTTATGCTTTAACCGCAGACTTGTTATTAATTAGACCATTACAATATTCACTAATTATATAATGACCCTAACCCATGTAACATTATAATTGTGACTCAAATATTCTAACAAATATCACTCTAATAAATTCGACATGTAGAGTTGTTTGACATGTAGAGTTGTAGTGATGACAGGATGTTGAGAAAAAGTTTCCAAAGTAGTAGCAAAAATTTCTTTAAAAATTCCTCCATATGAAGATGGGTCATGAGCTACTAATGGCAACCTCATCAATGTTACATTTGATCAAATAAGCTTTAGGGAGATACCGAAACACTTTTTTATCTTATGCTAATTAGAAGGATGTACATTCACCATGAAATACTAGGAATTTGAATTCTTAAATAAAAGAGGTGACAACTGATAAGTGTGTAATTTACTTATTTATACGTATTATATTTTTATATTTATTAGCTTACTTGCACACGAAGTAATATAGAACACCCATAATTTATGCTAATTTGATGTGGTGTTTTGGTTGGTCATCATAATCTGGTTTGTCCTTTGTGATTTTTGGTTGATGAGGATGTTAATCACCTTTTTAGTGATCATCTAGTCGTGACTTTGTGGTGGAAAAAAACTTGTAATTGACTCCAAGTTAATGTGCCACCGGTGTCGACGTCTATTGTTGAGCATTTGATTTTGTTAGAAGCTTATACTAGAAACAAATTTAAGTTAGATTCAGGTTGTTTTTTAACTTGGCTTTATGTTGGTCTATTTGGAATTGTAGAAACTCCATCTTGTTTGAAGGAGGTTTTCTTAACTAATCTGATGGATTAAAAATGATTCAACTTGTATCTTGAGATTGGTTTCTTTCTAGTTGTAATCCGAGAGATAATTTGTTGTGGTCATAGTGGTGTGTTTCTCCACCTACTTGCCTAGGTGTTTCTTAAACTTTTTTGGGTTGTTGGATTGTTCTCCTTTGTAGTTTTTGATGGGTTGATCACCCCTTGTGCACTTATTTAAAGTTCTTTTTCCTATAATAAAAGTACTGTCTTGAAAAATATGCATCGATCATTTTTATTAGCTTTTGATTATTTTAGGTTGGGTTATTACCACTTTTTCCCCTGCCACATAAGCCACTTTTGGTTTACTCCCCTGTAAATTATTTTTTTGTAAAAATAATCTTGCAATTTCAAAATACTAACATTTTAGTCCCTAAAGTCAAAATCCACAGGTTTCTTGTGAATTTTCTTCCAGATTTATCTGCGGATTTTGACTTTAGAGACTAAATTATTAATTTTTTTGAAATAGCAAGGTTGTTTTTGAAAACAAAATTTACAGAGGGTAAACCAGAAATGACCTATACGGAATGGGGTGAAATGGTAATAACTCTTTCAGGTAAAAGGATTGAAAAACATTGCACAAAGGATCAATTGTCGAGCCAAATGAAGGAAAAAAAACCCAAAACTTAAAGGAAAAATCAAAGCCAAATTTTCTAGACAAAAAATTCTTTGAGCCGCAGACTTGAACCACTGAAAAATGGCTTAAATTATAAAGAAAAAATTTGTTGGGTGAATGGATCATCAACTAACGAATCCATAACTGAAATTGGAGTCGACAAACAACAAAAATTCCTTGGGCGATATTACAACTCGCCTAGAAAATTCAAGGCAACTCAACTCACCTATAATTTCAAAATTGATTTGTTGTTTATGTATTGTCTGAAATCAGGGAAACACTATCTTCTTGAGTTATATTTAGTGAGGATTATAATTATGACCAATTAAATGTTGATTTAAACTTTTTTTGAAATCATACTTGAATAAAAAATGTTGTCATCTTTATGTTTTGATATATTGATGATTGTGAACTTGATTTTGAATTTGCATCGAATGATCATGCAAATTTGAAAGATTTATTTCAAAGTTTTTGATTGATCACAAACCTTAAATGAATTATGAAGGACTGGATTTTTTTATAGAACCGTTTTATTTTTGTATGACTCTTGCTTGAGGGCAAATAAAATGCTAAGTTGGGGACAATTGATAAAAGAAAAAATTATGTGTTTTTGTTAGAATTTTTAGGTCACAAATATAATATTATATGTGTTAGGGTCATTATTTAATTAGCCAAAATTATAGTGGTCTAATTAATATTAAGTTTGTGACTAAAGGCATAAAAGTCATGAAAGGTAAGATTATTGTATAGATACCATAAGTCAATATCTAATTTGATGAGGGGTCAAAGTAGAATATTGAAAAATAAAAAATTAACCCTAAGTCAATTTATATGGGTTATGGTCGCCAGTTGCAGAGCAATCAAAATACATGGTTTATCAAGATTCACTCTTCATTCCCATCAGAAGAGATTCAAGGAATCTTAAAGAACTCTATAAATCGGAATATCACATATCCACAAACCTTCAACAATTTCAATGACAAACTCAGGTACACTTTCTCTTTCATTCTTTGGTTAAATTCTGGTATGGGTTTAGGGAATGTGAGTCGATTCCATATTTGACTCATAGGAATTAGTTTAGAGTTCTCTTCTTAATTTCTATATCAATAGAAATCATAAGATTATGGACAAATCCAACAAGTGGTATCAGGACCACCCATATCTAATTCAATTTGAATTTGATATTTTTTAAATTAGGGTTCCAGAGTTGGGATCCCTTTTGATATTCTTGTGTTGTGTAAAATTCATGTATCATTTTTATCGTAATTCACGATTTTGGTCTTAATTAATTAAAATTTATTTATAATTTTTAATCATGTTTTGTGAGTGCAACTACACTATTAGAGGTTTTGCATGATGTCAAAACTCGGAAAAGCTAACATTTTAGTATAGTGGACGGTATCCTTATGTCTTATGGAACTCCCTTGCATTAAAGGTCTTAGAAATCATTTAAAACAACTTTAAAATTGGTTCCAATCATGAAAAATCAGTTTTTACACAAAATCAGCTCTTATGTGTCAACCTGAAATTTGTATGTGTCGACACATAAATTCCATATTTCTGCATTTTCTTAAAAGCTTCAGTATGTGTCGACACATATGATTTAAGCTCTGATACATATGACCTATGCGCCGACACATACAATTTATGTGTCAGCACATGTGTGATACGGTGGGAGAACTGACTTGAGGTTTTGCGTTTGTTTTCGCAAATGTTTCGGTTTAGCAAGAGTCGCCACCGACTTTTTATTTTATCCTAAGGAAAAGTTAAAAAGCACAGCAAAAACCTTTGAGATGTTTTCTTGGGTTCAGGGAGTAGATTATAGAAAGGGAAGGTATTAGCACCCTTTCTATCCATGGTTATCCATGGGCTCTTAGTTACTTGCTTAGATCACTTTCCTTGCATTTTCAATTTTTTGAAATGGTGCTTTGTGTGTGGGTTTGAAAATGTTTTGAAAAGAGGCCATTGTTGTGGCAACCTTTGTAATGATCCATGTTTGAATGTATACAAAGGTGTGTATCTTTTGAAAAGTTTTCAATATTTTTGAAAGTTGTTTTGAAAATGTGTTGTGATGTGTGTTTTGAAAAGAGTAGGCAAGGATTGTTTTGCAAGATTGGTCAAGTAACCAAGAGCTATCTATCCTAAATTTCTCAAAGATCTTTCCTATGTTTTAACCCTTTTAACAGTATTGTTCCACCATTGCATTTGGTGGACAATCTTGTGTTAGGATGTTAACGGGACGGGCGCGGGTCATCGTTTAGACCATGATTGCAATGGTGCCAAGTGTCTTTGGCAATTTTTCCTTTAAGGGACTTGATCATTTTTAGGCAACTTTCGAAAGCGTCATCGAGGGACTATAATCACTTGAATTGTTTTGTTTTGCCAAAGACACCTATCATGCAACATGGCCCATTATTGAAGGCAACAAGTGGAGTAACCCTAAGGGGTGCAAGTGTTATTGGTGTTGTCCATTTTCATGCTTTGTTGTCTTTGAATTAGGTCAAGCTATTTGTTATTTTTGATTTGCATACAAAACCCTAAGTCTATCATGGCATATTTAGAAAGCTTTAAAATACGGAATTTAAAGTCCTAAATTATTACAACATAATTATGGGGATGGGGGTACAAATGTTCAAATGAGGATATCTAGCAAGAAATTTAAATCTAAGCTATTACAATCCAAATTGAATATACAAGTTATTTAATTGTACAATAATTGAATAAATACAATAATATGCAAGATGCAAAAAAAATGATTTTTATATGTATGTAAAGGTATTTTTCATGTGACATATAAACAAAAATAAAAAAGTTAATTTTTGGATATTTTCATGGTTTAGGGCAAAACCCTAATTTTGTAAATAAAAAGGTATTTATTATTTATTATATACAATACTTATTAATTATATACAAAAATAAATAAAAGAGAAGTATATTATAAAAAAGTAATTTTTGAGGTCAAATATTAATAAAAATAAAAATGTATTATTTTTATATTTATCCTAAATATTTAATAAAAGATAGATAAGTATTTATATTATTTACTAAATATATTAAATATGTACAAAAATAAAAAATGTTAATTATTTACAAAAAAAGTATATTTTTTAGAAAATGTTTCCAAAATGTAAATAAAATAATAATAACTAAAAAATATATTTTGTATTATTATTTTTAATGTTTTAAACAAATAGTATTATACTTATTTATATATGTAACTAAATGAAACAAATAAATATCAAATAAAATGCAAAAAATATGAGAAAAATATTTTTTGTGTTTTTTCATGTTTGAGCAAAAATATAAAATCAGAATCAAAAAGAAAAAATAAAAAATGACAAATATATCACATAATGGGCCAGGGGGGTGTATGTGGAAAAATGTGGTGTAAACAGAAAAACAATCTCAGACCCAGCCCACGAGGAGTTGTCTTCAACCTCCAGCAACCTTGAACAACAAAACGCGCGTTTCTTTGCTTGATTCAAACATCCTGATTCTTTGATTTTTAGCACAAACTTATAACACAAAAAATGTAAAGCATCAAATCACGAATTCATACATATCAAGAACTTGATCTAACTCTCAGAAATGAGAGAGAATTTCTCCTCCCCCAATTCCTGACCTAACTTTTGTTCAATATTCATGTTCAAAATTCTCTCAGTACACACAATATAAATGAAAAGTAATGATATGGGTAGCTTCAGGGCCATGAGTAGGACATAACTTCTTCACAAACCTAAGCCTAGATATGCCTGGATAGAGAGATAGAAGTTCAAACTTTTACCTGTTCAGCTTGAATCGTGTACAACAATGGAGATACTTTCAATGCAGTGTGAGGACTTGTACAGCTTGCTTGAGGTCCAAGGATGCTCCTCCAATGCTTGGTGTGCTTTGAATCTTACTGAATCAAGCTATGGAAGTCAACCTGCAAGAGAGAAAAGTGAAAATGGCACGCTTTGCTAGAGGTGTTACAGTCTGTATCTAAGGCTTGGGATAGTTTATATGGATGTTATAGAATGTGTTTGAGCTGGTTTGGATGAAAATGCACGATGGAATGATGCTGTGGGATTCAAGTTGCAGAAAAGACTCTGTTTTTGCAGCAAGAAGGTATTTCTGTGAATGAGGAGGTATTGAAGGTCGTTAGGTCGTGCCTTAGGTCTGGTTTTATGTTTGGAAGATGCTCATGAAGTTTGTTTAGGCTTGTGTTGACAGGAACTCAATGTTGGACCGTGAATGCAAAGTTGCTTCTTTGATAAGTAAGAAAATACAAGTTTCTAAACCAGCCTGTCCAATACCCTAAACTATGCTGCACCTCTTGTTCTTGATCATACTGATTTATGTACAAAGTGCTAGCTCCAAAGATTTTGCCCATGCTTCTTGGATTTGTATTTGACATAAAGTGTACCTTTTCCAAAATGGCAAAAATGCTTTATCCATTTAAAGGTTAATCTTTCATGTAATGACCAAATGCACAAAATAACATCTTGGCACAATGGTTTAGCATTGAATTATTGAGTGTGAGAAGGATTAGAGGCCTGTAATCTAGCTTGTGCAAGCTGACTTGAAAAATGCAAAGTGTTATGAACATGAAATTGGCCATGAACAAAGTGACTTTTGCCCATCTTCACAAATTCGATTCTCCCTAACCACAAGGGTGTTTGATGAGTTCTTGGACAATCTGGAAAGCTTGGAATGTGTACTACAATCCATATTGGTAATGCAAGTTGATATTCCAAGTGGAAGCATGTGAAAAGTGGTCATGAAGTTGGGCAAAAATCCTACCTAAAATAGGTCAAAAATTTTCTAAGTTAAGAATGTTTTGCACCCCTATTCCAAAAATTATAACTTGAGCTACAAGCTTCTTTTGAGAAAACTTTGTTAATCAAAGTTGTAGATTTTGCAATGGAATACAACTTTCATGTTTTGAGTTTTGTTTGAATCCAAATATATCTTGATGAAAAGATGGGACAAAGTTAGGAAAAAAATAAGGGAATTTCATAACTTAGAAAAATTCTAAGTTATGAAATTTCTTCATTTTAAACCCTAATTTGTAATTTTTGGTTTCTTGATGAACAAGTTTCATAATTTGACATGTCTTGGTGAAAAATGAATCTTGGCACTTGATTTTGACCAAAAAGTCAAAGTTTGACTTTTCAGTATATAGTCAAATTTGGATCAGTTGACTAGAAAATTCATCTGTCAATCTTGTGCAATTGAGATCTTTTGAACTTGTTGAATGTGTCAAGACCATGTCATTGAGTCCTTGAGTCCATATGTGAGCTTGGTTTGCCATTGTCCAGGTCAAACAATAAAAAATTGCCTTTGTGCAGTCAAAACCCTAAAAATGACCATTTTGCCCTTTTGGTGATCTGATCAAATTTCTTGTGGAATTGTGATCCAAACTTGATCAAATGGTCCATATGAGTTCATAATGTTAATGTGGGTCAAAAATCATGAGGTTTGACTGTCAATTGACCACAGTTGACTTTTTCCCCAATACAACTGATTTCTAGGTCAACTGTCCAATTGACTGGGCAAAGATTGGAATCAAAGCTTGAAACTTGGTATGGATAAACTTGTGAGTCCAACATGAAGCATGAAAGTCACTTTGGGCATTTTAGGTCAAAACATCTTTGTGCAAACACAAACCCTAATTTGGGTCAACAGTGCAAGGAGGAGTCTTAAGCAGAGCAAACCCTAGCTTGATCTTGAGCTCCAAGGGTCTTGTGGTGAGAAAATATTGATGAAATGGGAGGGAAAATTTTGGGGTACAACAGTTGCCCCTGTTCAATCTTCTTAGACCTGAGGATGTAGATTGGCTTGCGTGCCTTTCGTGATCCGAAGGTGGAAGATGATTGAACACTAAAGTGCCCAGAAATTTGCACTTGCATAGTGGAGTATCAGCAATGTGATGTCGGGAATGGGCTTATAGATGCCATTTGGAAGTGTAAGAGATAGTTGTGGAGATGGGCTTAAAGATGCCATCGGGGGTGTCGATCGCGTAAGAGATTCCTTAGCGAGAACTTGAGTACCTGAGAAAGAAAGATGGTTTCTTGGCTTGCTACAGGTGTTGATCTTCAGTCTCCTCATGCAGATATGCCCTGGCTAGATACAGGTATCGAATCTACAATTAAACGCTCACAGATATGCCCTGGCTAGATACATGAATCGAATCTGGAACTTTAAAAGATTGCTTACAGACGTGCCCTGGCTGGATACAGGTATTGAATCTCTAAACTATTCATGCAGGTATGCCCTGGCTAGATACAAGTGTCGAATCCACAATCAAATACTCACAGATATGCCCTGGCTGGATACAGGAATCGAATCTGGAATTGGTCGTCTACAGATATGCCCTGGCTGGATATAGGAATCGAATCTTGGAATTTGTCGTCTACATATATGCCCTGGCTGGATGCAGGTATCGAATCTGGAATTAGTCGTCTACAGATATGCCCTGGCTGGGTACAGGTATCGAATCTGGAATTAGTCGTCTACAGATATGCCCTGGCTGGATACAGGTATCGAATCTCTAAACTCTTCATGCAGATATGCCCTGGCTGGATACAGGTATCGAATCTACAATCAATCACTCACAGATATGCCCTGGCTAGATACAGGAATCAAATCTGGAATTGTGTCATCTACAGATATGTCCTGGATGGGTACAGGTATCGAATCTCTAAACTCTTCATGCAGATATGCCCTGGATGGATACAGGTATCGAATCTACAATCAATCACTCACAGATATACCCTGGCTAGATACAGGAATCGAATTTGGAATTGTGACAATTGATAGTAATCATCTTTGGATTGTCCTTTTTCCTGAAAAGGCAAGACATCAGTTATATGCAATGTCATGATGTATGAGATGCATGATGTTATGATGTTCTCAAAAATAAATGAGATCGTGTGATATAATGCGCATATGCATGCGTCATGGTGTATGATAATGTGATGAATGTATTTTTGTTTAGGAAAATAAATCCTTGACGACTGCCGGGAGTTTGTGGAATCCCGGGCTGATGTTGGAGAGTGGAGTTCTTCGTTTCCACTGGGGATGATGGTTGCAAGAATAAACCGGTAGGAGAAGATGACTCCGTTGGGGAATAAACTTGTTGGAGAGATTACTCTGCAGAGAATTACTCTGTGGGAAGAGATACTTCGCTGAGGTTTTGATGAGAGCTCCGCCGGGGATTCCATTGATAAGTTATGTTGGGGAACTTGATGAACTCCGCTAGGGATAGGAAGAACTTCGCCGAGGACGAACTTTCCGTGGTAATTAGCTGAGGAAAACCCAGTTATACCCTGGTGGGGAAATAACCTTTGAATAAAGTCGGGGAGAGACGTATGTACTCTGCAGGTGATAAGCTTCCAGAATCTACTAGGGATAGGCTTCCAGAATCTACTGGGGATAAGCTTCCAGAATCTACTGGGGAAGATGATTCAACTTTCCTGGGGAAACTTTTCTGACTGTACTGGGGAAGGGGTTCCACTGGGGTGTCTGGTATTTCGCCGGGGAACAATCTTATATTAAGACTGCCGGGGATGCTTGTTGAGGAATGTCTATACTCTGCTGGGGAATGTTGAGATCTTTTGGGGATACCCAACTTTCTTAAGGCTGACAGTAGACTAACTCTGCTTGGGGAGAGTATCACTGACTTGCTGGAGATACTGTGCCTTTTCAAGGCTGATGGGAGACCAACTATGCCTGGGGAGAGTATTGCTGAATCTTGTCTTACTCAATCGGGGAGTGAAGGTATCCTGGTTACGTTCTTCAGCCGAACCTACCTTGGTACCTTGGTGGACAGAGCAACTAGATCGCTTAGACAATTCTTTATTGTCCCTGTTTCTGATGTCATCTGTAATTAGTCCTTTGTTTCGCATGCAAATATTCATGATTAGCAATTAATGTCAAATGCATATACAAAAAATGAACATTGGATGTTTTTTTGCAAAACAAAACAGAAAAAGGAAAAAACGATGGGTAATTTGTCTGAAAAATTGAACTTGTATTGATTTTGAAATTTGCCTGTAAATAGGCGTTTTATGTACAGGAGGCTGACGTCCTAGTAAGAGAATGCCGCCGAGCAAAATAGAGTTTATACAATTTTGTGAAAAGGAAACAAAACAGCTATGTGAAAAAAATAATCCCACTGGGTTCCAACTCTGCTATCGCCTTTATGTCTTCAAGCGTCTCATCACTCTGCTGCTTAGTTGAAGATGAAGCTGATTGATTAGTGCCGTCTGAGCCCGATAGTTGATGCCGAATTCCGGATGCAAGGTGATCCAATGAGACATAGTATTACGCTTTATCCCTAACTTTTGCCTGGACCGCCCTTTCGGGTTTTCAGTCCACCGGGATACCCATTTTTGCCCAAGCCGCCTTTTCAGGTTTTCGACTTGCCGGGTGTACAGATTTTTTTCATTTCGTCCCTTATTTTTGCCCGAACCCTTTTGGTTCGCCGGGAAGCCCTTATTTTTGCCTAGGTGTGTCAACCTAGCGGGTCTTTAATTCATGCGTAGTATCTTTTTACTATGTCTGCATTGGCGGGGTGAGGAAGGTCGTCACCATCCATGGTGGTTAGAATCATAGCTCCTCCTGAGAAGATATGTTTAACCACAAATGGCCCTTCGTACGTAGGGGTCCATTTGCCCCTGGGATCACTTTGAAGAAGAATGACGCGCTTGATTACCAGGTCTCTGACTTGATACTCTTGTCGTCTGACCTTCTTGTTAAATGCCCTGATCATCCGTTTTTGGTACGTCTGACCATGACAAATAGCAGTGAGTCTCTTTTCGTCAATTAGGTTTAATTGATCAAGCCGAGTCTGGATCCAGTCATCTTCGCTCAAACCTGCATCCTTCATTATCTAGAGAGAGGGTATATGGACTTCAATAGGCAAGACTGCCTCCACGCCATAGACCAAGGAGAAGGGGGTTGCCCCTGTTGACGTCTGTGCTGAGGTACGGTACCCATGAAGAGAAAACGACAACATTTCGTGCCAATCTTTGTAGGTCACTGTCATCTTCTGCACAATCTTCTTAATATTCTTATTTGCCGCTTCGACAACCCCATTCATCTTCGGCCGGTAGGGAGAAGAGTTGTGGTGTTGTATCTTGAATTGCTCGCAGAGCTCAATGATCATCTTATTGTTAAGATTGGTACCATTGTCTGTAATGATCCTCTCTGGTACACCGTATCGACAGATCATGTTGTGCCGAATGAACCGTGCCACGACATTCTTGGTTACGGTAGCATAGGAAGCTGCTTCAACCCACATGTTGTGAAGTAATCAATCGCTACTAGGATGAAGCGATGCCCGTTGGATGCCATAGGTCTGATTTCGCCGATCATATCAATGCCCCACATTGCAAAGGGCCAGGGTGCTGTCAAGACGTTCAGAGGGACCGGAGGAATGTGCACCTTATCAGCATAGATCTGGAATTTATGACACGTCCGAGAATGTTGGTAACAGTCAGCTTCCATTGTGGACCAGAAATATCCTGCCCGAAGGATTTTCTTTGCCATGGTATATCCACTGGAATGTGTTCCGAAGGTACCTTCATGTAGCTCTGCCATGATCCTTTCTGCTTCAGTCTTATCCATACAACGCAGTAAGGTTGAATCATGGTTTCGCTTGTAGAGAATGCCATTGCTGAGGAAGAACTTTGCCGCAAACCTTCTCAGGAACTTCTTGTCATTAACAGATGCACCTTCGGGGTATTCTTGAGCTTCAAGGTACCTCTTCACTTCATGATACCAGGTTTTTTTTGTTACCTCTTCGGTCTCGAGATCGCAGCAATGTGCAGGTTCATCCAACTTCCAGATAATGATCCAGGGCGCCTCGTTGTCCCATTTGACTTTGAACATAGAAGACATCGTAGCCAACGTGTCCGCTAACTGATTCTCCTCTCTTGGGAAGTGTTCAAAAGTTATCTCCTCGAAGTGGGGAATCAACGTCAACACATACTCTTTGTAAGGAATAAGATTTGGGTGTTTCATATCCCACTCGCCTTTGATCTGATTGATCACGAGAGCGGAATCTCTGAAGACACTCAGAAACTTGATCCTTAAGTCAATTGCAGCTTGAAGACCCATGATACATGCCTCATATTCTGCCATGTTGTTGGTGCAGTTGAAACATAGCCGAGCGGTGAGTGGAGTATGAGTGCCTTTAGGGGATATGATCACAGCGCCGATACCATTACCCAAAGCTTTCGAGGCTCTGTCAAAGTGCATAGACCATCGAGATCCTTCCTCAGGTCCTTCATCCGGTCCAGGCACTTCACAATCAGTCACTACCATGATATCCTCGTCTGGAAATTCAAAGTTCATTGACTGGTAGTCGTCCACTGCCTGGTGCGCCAAATGGTCTGCCAATACACTTCCCTTGATTGCTTTCTGAGTCGTGTACTGGATGTCGTATTCTGTCAAGATCATCTACCATCTTGCTATTCTTCCAGACAAGGCAGACTTTTCGAAGATGTACTTTATTGGATCCATTTTTGAAATCAACAAAGTAGTGTGAGTCAACATATACTGTCTCAGCCGACGAGCAGCCCATACCAAAGCGCAACAAGTTTTCTCGAGCAGTGAGTATCGGGTCTCACAGTCGGTAAACTTTTTGCTAAGGTAATAAATGGCGTGCTCTTTTCGGCCAGACTCGTCATGCTGCCCCAGCACACACCCCATTGAGTTGTCCAGTACTGTCAAGTATAAGATTAGAGGTCTCCCTTCAACCGGCGGCATAAGAATAGGTGGTTCTTAGAGATATTCTTTGATTCTTTCGAAAGCGGCCTGATATTCATCGTTCCAACGTACTACTTGATCTTTCTTCAGCAACTTGAAGATTGGTTCACAGGTAGCAGTTAGATGCGAGATGAATCGGGAAATGTAGTTCAACCGTCCTAGAAAGCCTCTGACTTCTTTCTATGTCTTGGGAGTTGGCATCTCTTGTATGGCTTTCACTTTGGCAGGGTCCACTTGAATTCCTTTGTCGCTTACGACGAAGCCTAGCAATTTTCCAGATCTCACTCCAAAGGTGCACTTGTTTGGGTTCAACCTCAGCTTGTACAACTTCAGACGGTCAAACAGCTTCCGTAGATGGTCAAGGTGTTCCTCCTCAGTTTGGGACCTTGCAATCATATCATCGACGTATACTTCTATCTCGTGATGGATCATGTCATGAAATAAAGCAACCATGGCACGTTGGTAAGTTGCCCCAGCATTTTTCAACCCAAAAGGCATGACCTTGTAGTAAAAGGTGCCCCACTGAGTAACAAAAGTGGTCTTCTCCATGTCTTCAGGAGCCATCTTGATCTGATTATAACCGGAGAAGCCGTCCATGAAGGAGAATACTTTATGCTGAGCAGTGTTGTCAACCAGAACGTCGATATGAGGCAGAGGGAAATCATCCTTAGGGCTCGCCCTATTCAAATCCCTGTAATCAACATACATTCGGACCTTACCATCCTTCTTCGGTACTGGAACCACGTTGGCAACCCATTAAGGGTAAGAATTCACTTCTAGAAACCCGGCATCAAATTGTTTCATAACCTCAGCTTTGATTTTCTCGGAAATTTCTGGACGCATACGGCGGACCTTCTGTTTTACCAGAGGGCATTCTTCCTCGGTAGGCAGGTGATGAACCACAATGTCGGTATCCAACCCAGGCATGTCTTCGTAAGACCAGGCAAAGATTTCCACATAGTCACGCAGCATCTGAATCAACCGTTGTTTCACACTGAGCTCTATATTGGCACCAATCTTGACTTCCTTTCTGTCTGTCTCAGTACCCAGATTTACCGTTTCCACTGGCTCTTCATGTGGCTGAATGGCCCTCTCTTCCTAGAGTAGCAGTCTTGCAAGCTCACCAGGAACTTCGCAATCATCTTCACCTTCGTCTTCGGCTAAGTTGATCGGATTTTCGAAGTCATAATTGGCAGTAGCAGAGTCGTTACCAGTGAGATCCAGAGTGGATTGGAACCTGTATGGGTGAGTGTGTGTAAATATAGCTGTTTTGCAATATATAATAAAGAAAGGAAAGGAGCGCAAGATTTTGAAATGCAACAAACGTCCAATGTTTTTATTAATGACATATGAAAATGACACACAAAAGCCCTCACAAATGAAGCCACAGTGCCCCGTGTAAGACACCGAGCCATAAAAGTTTCAAAATATTGTCTGTTACAAATTCAAAACAAAAGAGTTCATTACTGAGTGACAAAAGTAATAAGTGTGAAGTCTTTGGCAGTCCAGTTGCTTGGTCCACCGTCGGTTATTGGGTAGATCCAGCTATCGAACTCAGATTCTTCCACGTCGTCTTCAATAGCATTTACTCCCGGGTTGGTGATGAACACAGGAGGTCTTCCAATCCTTGCTTTACGAACAGTCCTCTGAGCCTCTGCAGTGAAACCCAAACCAAACTTGTCGGTATTTGGAGTGAAATCAGGAAGTCGGCCCCAGTTTGCATACTCACCCTTCTCAATCACAGCCCGGACATCCTTTAAGGAAGCCATCTTCAAAGGAGAAACTTCTTCAGTTACAGTCTCTGCTGACGCCAGTGTCTGAGGAACCTCTTCAAAATGCTGGAATGGAGTCTCAATGAATTCCCCATCCATCTCTATGTACCGGAACGAGTTGAGGTGGCTGACCATATACTCTTCTTCCCCCTGAACTGTAACAATCTTCCCTCTGACCGGGTACTTAAGCTTCTGATGTAGTGTGGAGGTCACAGCTCCAGCCTTGTGGATCCATGGACGACCCAGCAAACAAGAATAGGATGGTCGGATGTCCATCACATAGAAAGTAGAATCAAAAACTTGAGAACCAACCCTGATTGGAATGTCAACTTCCCCATGTACCATCTTTTTCGAACCGTCAAAGGCCCAAACAACAATGTTACTAGGCTTGAGCTCTAAACCCTCACAATCCAACCTGTCTAGGGCCTTCTTGGGTAAGACGTTCAATGAAGAACCAGTGTCTACCAACACATGGGCAAGAGTAGTGCCCCTGCATTCAATGGAGACATGCAGGGCGTCGTTATGGTTCTTTCCTTTGGCAGTCAGATCGGCGTCAGAGAAGCCCAACCCATTATCAGCAGTCAAGTTGGCCACACAATCGGTAAATTGATCAGCAGACGTTTCTTGTGGCACATGGGCCGTCTTCAGGAAGGAAATCAGGGCCTTGGCATGGGCCTCTGAACACAACAACAATGATAGCATAGAAATTTTAGAGGGGGTGTGCCCCAGCTGCTCAACTACATTGAAATCACTCTTCTTGATAATCTTGAGAATCTCTTCCATCTCTTGCTGGGAAGCTTCAACATTGGTTGTCTTTGGTGCCTCCGTCAGGGCAGGCAAATCAGTAGCAATCCCTTCGCCCCGAGCGTCAGATGACTCGGCAGTAGGGGTAGAAACAGGAACTTGATCAGGAAGGGGAGCAGACACACTTGCAGGTGTGATGATAAGAGGCCTCTGAATAGCTGGTGGTGCAATGTCAGGCGAGAAAAGCCTACCACTGCGAGTAACTTTGGCAGGCCCGGTGATGTTGCTGACGCCGGTACTTGTATCGAACTCTTGTTTTACTCCGAGCACATAAACATCTGCCCCATAGTGCCATGGGACAACTTTGTCGGATGTATAAGGGAGGGGCCCCAGAACAGTTATGATGATAGGAGCAATCTTCTGAGTGGACATGATTTTGACAGGATTCTTTGAGGGAGCCTTATGAGGGTTGTTGAAAATAGTGATAATGGACACTTCTTTAGTAGGGACAGCAGGAACATCAATCTTCTCGAACAAGATCTCTTTGTTATCCATCAGGTTTTGGACGTCTGACTTCAACAAAGGACAACCAGCAGGTGAAACAGCACATAAATGGCAACCTTTGCTACATCCCAGAAATAAACCAGCTAGCAACAGGTTCCTCTTGACAGTTAACAACAGAGTAACAATATCATCCACGGAGGCCACATACAGGTCTTCTTCCACAGCATTCACTCTATGCTGGGGCATGGGAGCAGTTATAACATTGGGCCTTTCGGGCGCCTCGAACTATATTTCCTTGGCATCAATAAGGTCCTGAACCTTATTCCTCAGAGCCCAGCAATCATCTGTAGTATGCCCCGGGCTATCAGAGTGATAAGCGCAATGGGCGTTAGGGTTGTACTTTGGAGAAGCTGTGTTCACTATCTTCGGAGCTTCTTTGACAATTACCAGATTGGTTGACAGTAGTTGCGGCAAAATCTGAGACAGGGTCATACTGAGCCGAGTGTACTGCCTTTTGGGTCTCTCACCCCTTGGTTGGTTGTATTGCTGAGGAGCAGCAACAGGCTTTGAAATTACCACCGCGTTGACAGCTTGGTGGCGTTCCGGTTTGTTCTGTCTCCTTGGACCATAAACAGCACTGGCTTCCTTCTTGAAGGGTTTCTTTTCAATACTCGAGGAGGCACCTTTCTGTATCTTCCCCGACTTGATACCGGCTTCTACTCGCTCGCCAGTCAGAATTAATTCAGTAAACCCTGCGGAAGAGCTACCGATCAGATGGTTAAAGAATGGACCAAATAGGGTCCCCAGGAACATATCAACAAGTTCTCTATCAGAAAGAGGTGGCTGCACTCTTCCGGCCAGATCGTGCCATTTCTGGGCATATTCCTTGAATCCTTCACCTGAGGCCATCCCCATACTCTGTAGCTGAGTATGGGTTGGCGCCAAGTCAGAGTTATACTGATATTGGCGATAAAAAGCAGCTGCCAGATCCTCCCAACTGTGTATCTCTGACCTTTCCAGCTTGTAAAACCAGTCTAGCTGAGTGCCAGACAGGCTATCTTGAAAGAAGTGCACCCAAAGATTTCTGTCAGAAGTATGAGGTTGGATTCTTCGGACGTACGACCTTAGGTGCATTTTTGGGCAAGACAGCCCGTCATATCTTGCAAAAATTGGCACTTTAAACTTCAGGGGGATCACAATTCCAGCAATTAATCCCAAATCTTCGAAATCCAAGCCGAGAACTCTCTGCAGCTCCATAGCTGCCAACCTGTCTTCCAAGTTCTTGTACTTGTCGTCGGCGGGCGGGTATTGTTGCTCTGAGTAGTCTTCGTCCTCTTCAGCCTCTTCTTCTTCAGCTTCGGATTCAGAAGGTACCGCAACCCCTTTTCCTTTACCGGTTCCCTCTTCAGACGTAGGGGGAAATTCAAGAACTCTTCTAGCTTCACCCTCAAACCTTCTTCCCAGGGTAGCCACCCGACTCTTTTCTTCTTCTTTTTCACTTGCTCTTTGTTCCCAAGCAGGGCTTTTAGATCCTCCTGACCCTTTGCCAAGGTCATCAGGAGATGTTGAAACTGTGAGTTCTAAGACTGCAAATCCTTGACCGTTTGTTCGAGATCCATCTTACTGAAATAAACAGCAGAAAGATAAGGAAACCTGGTGTGGAGACCTGCTTATGCGCATGATGAATGATATGCTTATTTATGCAATGCATTCAAGGATTTAGAAATTCATAATTGTTGCAGACAAAAAGAACACACGTCATATTAGAAAGAAATTTTATCAGTACATAAATGCCCCATGGCCCAAATATTACAAAAACTTCTCAAGGTAAAAAGACGTTGCACATCCTCTTTGGTGCGATGTAGGTGTTGAGGGTCTCTTCCTCATGGAGTCGGCGGGTAAGCTCCAAAACCTTCTTCTCGCTGGTGTAGAAGCTGGCTTCAAAAGTATTCCGTTCCTCCTTGAGTTGGATCCAACTCTTCTGCATCTCCTCCCATGATGTTGGCATGTCAGGATATAGGATGGTGTAGGGAACCCCTCCTTCCTTAACGAGCTCTTTAATCACAGGGAGAACATGAGGGTAAGGCATCATTAGACTCTGGGCTCGGGTTCGTACCCACTTGAGATAAGGCTCAAGAGGGATGGAGTTCTTGTGCCCCAGGGTCTTGCTGTCTACCTTGTTAGGCATCCTCCAAGCTCTGATGAATCTTTGGCGAAGTCCTTGCGCATCGTTGTCGAAGTCAAAAACTAGGTCAGGAATCAACATGTCGTGAGGGCCATCCCTTCGTGCATATCCAAATTGTCTTAAAGCTAGACAAGGGTTGTAGGTAATGCCTCCTCTAATGCCAAGCAATGGAACATTAGGGAACTCTCCACAATGATCGACGATGATGACATTTTCTCTGGACCGAGAACACCAATGTACATCAGAGTGTCTAAGGGTCATCAACCGTTGCGACCACCTTAAGCCTTGGTCATTCTTCAAAACAGATTGTGGAAGGTGCGAAATAAACCACCTTGCAAGGAGAGGAGTACAGCACATGAGAACACCCCTCTTTCTCATTGTTCGTGTGTAAAATGAGTGGAGGATGTCCCCAAGCAATGTTGGTATTGGATTCCTGGATAGGAAGATCTTGACGGTGTTGACATCTATAAGCTGGTCAGGATTTGGGAACAAGACCAACCCATAAATGAGGAGTGCCACAATTTCTTCAAAGGCTTGTAGATCCAATGAATTCCAATACTCTTGTGCTTTCTCAAACAAGAATTTTTCCAAGAAGCCTTTGACACTGCTTCTAGTTTCCCAATGCCCCTTGATGTCAGATGGTTGCAAGTGTAGGGCTTGAGCAACATCTTCAGGCTTTGGTTCTTTTTCCGTACCATTGTAGGGTAGTTGATTAAGAATAGGAATTCTCAAGAGTTGAGAAAATTCCTCCAAAGTGGGCACCAATTGATAGTCGGGGAATGTGAAACAGTGGTGAAGGGGGTCAAAGAACTGGAACAACACCTTTACCATGTCCTCTTCAATGTTGGTGTTGACTAGGCTGAGCAGTCTACCATGTCTTTCATTGAAAGGAGAGCTTTCGGGAATTCTGGATGTGAGCTCCTTGAGTTGAGGAGGGATTCTCACAAGGTTGACTTGGATAGTTTTCCTGTGAAGAATTTCCATGACCTACAAAACAAGAACAAAGATGAAGATCTAAATCCTTGAAATGGTTAGTGGATGCATATGATGCTCTATGATGTTCATGATGTATGCACAAACATATGTACAAGAAATTCACACAAAACCCTAGTTTCAGGCTTGCATGAGGTTTCATAGGTAAGTACCCTCTTGAGTGTAGTTGGCTTAAAAACCTGTCCTATAAATAGTAACCGGGTTCTAAGGAGCTCAATATCATTGGATTATTTTCCATATTCATCGTTTTGGTTTAGCCACTTAACTAGCGACCAAAATATTCCAAGAAAACAACCCTCAATGAGTGTAGTATCGAGTATCTACCAACTTCAGACTGCACCAAAGCCGGTCATCTCACTACCCCTAATGAAAGGCCAAGATGGTCAAGTAAGGTTCTAGGTCATTAGTGCTTAGTGACATCACTCAGCGGCCCCGTACTCTCCTTGATTGAACTCAAGGGTTACCGGTACTCACAAATATGTCGCACTAATATAGCTATTGCTTCAACCGTGTCGGTATACCCCGCACAGTTTCCACAACTTATTACTATCTATGAATGATTCCCCAAATCCGGGTGTAGGATTTCAAGCCCAAAGAAAAGAACCAAGATGTAAAGCAATCAAAGCAAACAATTAGTCATGCACAAGGGTGATCTAAGCCCTAAGGTTACTCCACTTTTAAATTTATCCCCAACAGAGTCGCCAATTCTGTGATACGGTGGGAGAACTGACTTGAGGTTTTGCATTTGTTTTTGCAAATGTTTCGGTTTAGCAAGAGTCACCACCGACTTTTTATTTTATCCTAAGGAAAGGTTAAAAAGCACAGCAAAAACCTTTGAGATGTTTTCTTGGGTTCGGGGAGTAGATTATAGAAAGGGAAGGTATTAGCACCCTTTCTATCCATGGTTATCCATGGGCTCTTAGTTACTTGCTTAGATCACTTGCCTTGCATTTTCAATTGTTTGAAATGGTGCTTTGTGTGTGGGTTTGAAAATGTTTTGAAAAGAGGCCATTGTTGTGGCAACCTTTGTAATGATCCATGTTTGAATGTATACAAAGGTGTGTATCTTTTGAAAAGTTTTCAAAGTTTTTGAAAGTTGTTTTGAAAGTGTGTTGTGATGTGTGTTTTGAAAAGAGTAGGCAAGGATTGTTTTGCAAGATTGGTAGAGTAACCAAGAGCTATCTACCCTAAATTTCTCAAAGATCTTTCCTATGTTTTAACCCTTTTAACAGTATTGTTCCACCATTGCATTTGGTGGACAATCTTGTGTTAGGATGTTAACGGGACGGGCGCGGGTCATCGTTTAGACCATGATTGCAATGGTGCCAAGTGTCTTTGGCAATTTTTCCTTTAAGGGACTTGATCATTTTTAGGCAACTTTCGAAAGCGTCATCGAGGGACTATGATCACTTGAATTGTTTTGTTTTGCCAAAGACACCTATCATGCAACATGGCCCATTATTGAAGGCAACAAGTGGAGTAACCCTAAGGGGTGCTAGTGTGATTGGTGTTGTCCATTTTCATGCATTGTTGTCTTTGAATTAGGTCAAGCTATTTGTTATTTTTGATTTGCATACAAAACCCTAAGTCTATCATGGCATATTTAGAAAGCTTTAAAATGCGGAATTTAAAGTCCTAAATTATTACAACATAATTATGGGGATGGGGGTACAAATGTTCAAATGGGGATATCTAGCAAGAAATTTAAATCTAAGCTATTACAATCCAAATTGAATATACAAGTTATTTAATTGTACAATAATTGAATAAATACAATAAATATGCAAGATGCAAAAAAATGATTTTTATATGTATGTAAAGGTATTTTTCATGTGACATATAAACAAAAATAAAAAAGTTAATTTTTGGATATTTTCATGGTTTAGGGCAAAACCCTAATTTTGTAAATAAAAAGGTATTTATTATTTATTATATACAATACTTATTAATTATATACAAAAATAAATAAAAGAGAAGTATATTATGAAAAAGTAATTTTTGAGGTCAAATATTAATAAAAATAAAAATGTATTATTTTTATATTTATCCTAAATATTTAATAAAAGATAGATAAGTATTTATATTATTTACTAAATATATTAAATATGTACAAAAATAAAAAAATGTTAATTATTTACAAAAAAAGTATATTTTTTAGAAAATGTTTCCAAAATGTAAATAAAAAAATAATAACTAAAAAATATATTTTGTATTATTATTTTTAATGTTTTAAACAAATAGTATTATACTTATTTATATATGTAACTAAATGAAACAAATAAATATCAAATAAAATGTAAAAAATATGAGAAAAATATTTTTAGTGTTTTTTCATGTTTGAGCAAAAATATAAAATCAGAATCAAAAAGAAAAAAATCAAAAATGACAAATATATCACATAATGGGCCAGGGGGGTGTATGTGGAAAAATGTGGTGTAAACAGAAAAACAATCTCAGGCCCAGCCCAAGAGGAGTTGTCTTCAACCTCGAACTACCTTGAACAACAAAACGCGCGTTTCTTTGCTTGATTCAAACATCTTGATTCTTTGATTTTTAGCACAAACTTATAACACAAAAAATGTAAAGCATCAAATCACGAATTCATACATATCAAGAACTTGATCTAACTCTCAGAAATGATCGAGAATTTCTCCTCCCCCAATTCCTGACCTAACTTTTGTTCAATATTCAGGTTCAAAATTCTCTCAGTACACACAACATAAATGAAATGTAATGATATGGGTAGCTTCAGGACCATGAGTAGGACATAACTTCTTCACAAACCTAAGCCTAGATATGCCTGGATAGAGAGATAGAAGTTCAAACTTTTACCTGTTCATCTTGAATCGTGTACAACAATGGAGGCACTTTCAATGCAGTGTGAGGACTTGTACAACTTGCTTGAGGTCCAAGGATGCTCCTCCAATGCTTGGTGTGCTTTGAATCTTAATGAATTAAGCTATGGAAGTCAATCTGCAAGAGAGAAAAGTGAAAATGGCACGCTTTGCTAGAGGTGTTACAATCTGTATCTAAGGCTTGGGATAGTTTATATGGATGTTATAGAATGTGTTTGAGCTGGTTTGGATGAAAACGCATGATGGAATGATGTTGTGGGATTCAAGTTGCAGAAAAGACTCTGTTTTTGCAGCAAGAAGGTATTTCTGTGAATGAGGAGGTATTGAAGGTCGTTAGGTCGTGCCTTAGGTCTGGTTTTATGTTTGGAAGATGCTCATGAAGTTTGTTTAGGCTTGTGTTGACAGGAACTCAATGTTGGACCATGAATGCAAAGTTGCTTCTTTGATAAGTAAGAAAATACAAGTTTCTAAACCAGCCTGTCTAATACCCTAAACTATGCTGCACCTCTTGTTCTTGATCAGAGTGATTTGCGTACAAAATGCTAGCTCCAAAGATTTTTCCCATGCTTCTTGGATTTGTATTTGACATAAAGTGTACCTTTTCCAAAATGGCAAAAATGCTTTATCCGTTTAAAGGTTAATCTTTCATGTAATGACCAAATGAACAAAATAACATCTTGGCACAATGGTTTAGAATTGAATTATTGAGTGTGAGAAGGATTAGAGGCCTGTAATCTAGCTTGTGCAAGTTGACTTGAAAAATGCAAAGTGTTATGAACATGAAATTGGCCATGAACAAAGTGACTTTTGCCCATCTTCACAAATTCGATTCTCCCTAACCACAAGGGTGTTTGATGAGTTCTTGGACAATTTGGAAAGCTTGGAATGTGTACTACAATCCATCTTTGTAATGCAAGTTAAGATTCCAAGTGGAAGCATGTGAAAAGTGGTCATGAAGTTGGGAAAAAATCCTGCCTAAAATAGGTCAAAAATTTTCTAAGTTAAGAATGTTTTGCACCCCTATTCCAAAAATTATAACTTGAGCTACAAGCTTCTTTTGAGAAAACTTTGTGAATCAAAGTTGTAGATTTTGAAATGGACTACAACTTTCATGTTTTGTGTTTTGTTTGAATCCAAATATATCTTGATGAAAAGATGGGACAAAGTTAGGAAAAAAATAAGGAAATTTCATAACTTAGAAAAATTCTAAGTTATGAAATTTCTTCATTTTAAACCCTAATTTGTAATTTTTGGTTTCTTGATGAACAAGTTTCATAATTTGACATGTCTTGGTGAAAAATGAATCTTGGCACTTGATTTTGACCAAAAAGTCAAAGTTTGACTTTTCAGTATACAGTCAAATTTGGATCAGTTGACTGGAAAATTCATCTGTCAATCTTGTGCAATTGAGATCTTTTGAACTTGTTGAATGTGTCAAGACCATGTCATTGAGTCCTTGAGTCCATATGTGAGATTGGTTTGCCATTGGCCAGGTCAAACAATCAAAAATTGCCTTTGTGCAGTCAAAACCCTAAAAATGACCATTTTGCCCTTTTGGTGATCTGATCAAATTTCTTGTGGAATTGTGATCCAAACTTGATCAAATGGTCAATATGAGTTCATAATGTTAATGTGGGTCAAAAATCATGAGGTTTGACTATCAATTGACCACAATTGACTTTTTCCCCAATACAATTGATTTCTAGGTCAACTGTCCAATTGACTGGGCAAAGATTGGAATCAAAGCTTGAAACTTGGTATGGATAAACTTGTGAGTCCAACATGAAGCATGAAAGTCACTTTGGGCATTTTAGGTCAAAACATCTTTGTGCAAACACAAACCCTAATTTGGGTCAATAGTGCAAGGAGGAGTCTTGAGCAGAGCAAACCCTAGCTTGATCTTGAGCTCCAAGGGTCTTGTGGTGAGAAAATATTGATGAAATAGGAGGACAAATTTTGGGGTACAACAACATGTATTTCATTATTAAAGATTTTAGCCATTGTTTTGTATGTATCGACACATAAACTTTTCGGGTCGACACATACTGTTTTGTAGGTCATTTTTTCATTTTTTTTTCATTCCGAAACTACCCTCTTTTATCTAAAAAGAGTCCAACTATAAATATATCTTTCATAACTTGATGATACCATAAAATTAGCCTACATTTGCTCTTCATCTTCAACCTCCAATCTATGCATACACACTAGCATTGTGCTGTGATGATGTTCTGTTGGGGTGCCATCTAGACAAGGATTGATATTTTCCAATTAGGTTCTTGTGTATCCAAAGATATTGGGTTGATATTTGTAGGGGTCTTCAACCAGAAAAACTGCGCATTTATCCTCTAAGATCATTAGTTGATTTGGGGGTTTTCGTGCAAGATCATTCGAGAAGGAATCGTCCATATGAATCACCTTGGAGTGCTTAAAATATTTGCAAGAAACCTTGGAGTGTTTGAAATATTTTCAAGGAAGTAACAAGTATTGGAAGATAAAATTGAAGATCTTGTGTTGATATAGTGCAATTGGATTTACTCAAGTGAAATCCCTTGAAGTGTTTGAAATCTTTGGAAGGATCATTTGAGTGTTTAAAATCTTTGCAAGAAATTAGCTTAAGCGGAGAATAGTTTTCATCAATAGGTGTTTGTCTTGATCTTGTTGAAGATCAAAAGAAGATAAGAGGTTGAATCGACATCAAACGGTTATGGTTTATAATGTTGCTCTGAACACTTCCCTTGTAATTATACTTTTTCAAAGTAAGAAATAATCCTTATTCCAAATTTGGAATTTGGGGGAGATGTAGCCATAGCTAGGACTATTGGTGAACTTCCTAAATAAATTCTTGTGTCACTCTCTATTATCTCTTTACTTGCTTTTGTTTTCATTACGTATTTTGTCAAATAACATTGTCTAATCGATTGACTTGTAAGAATTTTTCTGCAATTGTTTTGTTTAAAGTGATGTGTTTATTAACTTATAATCACTTTGACTATAAGTGGTTTTCATATCAACACAACTCAAAGAAAAATTCTGAAAATTCGAACGCACACCAAGTGTTTGACAAATCGCAATGTTCTATCTTTTTCTCTCATTTACACTCTATATGCAAATTATTGATTGTGTTGTTTAATCAATCGATTCGTATATGATTTCCCTTTGATTATTAAAGTTTAAATTACTTTATTGATTAAATTATAATCACTTTAATTGTAAATCTTTTTCATATCAACAAGCTCGAAGGAAAATCTAAAAACCACTTATAATCAAAAGTGATTATAAGCTATATCAACACTTGATTTACAATCAAACCATAGTTCGGAAAATTCTTACAATTTGATTGATAAGGCAATGCTATTTGACAAATTGATCTATGAATATCAAAGCAAGTAAAATAAAAAATAAAAGAGACACAAGGATTTTATCTTCATAGTTCCCCATTGTTGTCCTCACGTGTGGGTACGTCTGCGCCTAATTCTAATGGAATTAGGATAATTATTACTATGCAAAATTGTTGATATAAGAGAAGTGTTTACGAGAAAATCCACAAACCCTAAGCTTGTTGTTGATCGAACCCCTTCTCCTCTTTTTATCTTGAGAGAGACAAATACATAATAGATGTAAATTGACTATCTGGATCTTGCTACTCCTTTGCGATCTTTATCTCTAAAGCTTTCACGCACAGTCAATTTCAACTATTGTAACACAAGACTTTAATTGTAATCCTCCGTTCTAGTGCTACTTCCTTTGCGTTCTTTATCTCCAAATGATCCCTTGCATTCTTTATATCAAAAGGACTTGAACAAAAACCCTCAAACTCTTGAACAAAAACCCTCAAATCAACCAATGATATTGGAGGATAAACCCGAGGTTTTTCCTGGATGAAAATCCCTATAAAGCTCAAACAAATACATAATTAGACACTATCAATCCTCGTCTAGATGACACCCCAATGGAACATCGTTACAATGTAATGTTAGTGTGTATGCATAGGTTGATGGTTGAAGATGAAGAGATAAGTAGGCTAATTTTATGGTTTCACCAAGTTATGAATGATGCATGAAAGAGTATTTATAATTTTGAAACTTTTAGGGAAAAAAGGACAAATTCGGAATTAAAAAGATTTGGAAAAATTGACCAAACAAACAGGATGTGTCGACTTGTATATTGTATGTGTCGACACATACGTGATTTTTAAGCTGCATGTGTCGACCTGGATAAGGCTATGTGTCGACCGAACCAAGTCAGAGGCTACAGGCTTTAAAATGATAGTAAATGTGTCGACCTAAAAATGGATGCGTCGACACATAAAATAAGAATTTTTGCAATTTCATAAATGCTTCAGTATGTTTCGACCTATATAGTGCATGTGTCGACCTGAGTCTTATAGAGGCTACAAGCTTCAAAAATGAGTTGCATGTGTCGACCTGAAAAGCGGATGTGTCAACACATGCAATAGAAAATTATGTAGAAAATTGTTTTAATGACTTGGATCAATTTCAAAATTCTTTTTAATGATTCCTAAGACCTCTAATGCAGAGGAGTGCCACAAGACATAAGGATACCTTCCAATATACATAAGTGCTAGCTCTTCCTAGTTTTTACATTATTTAAAACCTTTGATGATGAAGTTGTACTCACACACTCCCCCTTTTCGATGATGACAAAATTTGCGATGATGCATTTCTTGTATTTATTGAAGACTCCCCCTGACTTTATGCTTCCCTACTTAGACTCGCATATGCTTCTCCCTCTTTGACAACATCAAAAGGAAAGATAGCAAACCGTGAGAAGTATCATAGTTCCATAAAAATATTAATACAACAATTAGAGGAAATTTTGCATAGAAGAGAAACAAACACATATCTCTATATATATGTGATGATGCAAAATTTTAAATAACGAGCAAGTAACATTACAACAAATGTAATGCACGACATAAAGACTAAATAGGCAAGAAATTTC
This sequence comes from Vicia faba, assembly GCA_948472305.1. Taxonomy (NCBI): domain Eukaryota; kingdom Viridiplantae; phylum Streptophyta; class Magnoliopsida; order Fabales; family Fabaceae; genus Vicia; species Vicia faba. Next base: position 1,086,711,662 of record OX451735.1, read on the forward strand.
AATAATGTCAAGTTGTCTTTGTAGCGTCACGACCACGTAACACTTTATAATGGGACTCTCGATGCCACAGACGCATGTGTCTAGCATAACAACAAGAATATGTTGCTACTAAAACCAAAATGAAGACGATTTTCACGCCATGAAACTAAGACAACAATAAATATATATTGCAAATAACGCACATGCAAATAATTCAAGCACAAGTGCAAAAAAAATTAACAAAAGCACATGCTTGCATAACAAGAATAAACTTATAAAAATGTGAAAGAATTAATACATGAAATCATTATATGTATATGGATCAAGAACACACAATGGTTATTAATCAAATTTTTTTAGAAATGAGCATTCATGGTTTTCATCATTTGAGATATTATCAAGCATTTTTGGAGGAAACTAGTAACATACATCAAGGAAAATCTTACTTTCAAGGAGAAATTGAAACGATATTACCTCACTCTTGATTGAGATTAAAGTTGTACTCACATGATGTAAAATACTCAAACACAAAGTTAGAGTGAAAGTATAAGATGCAAGCAACAAGATAGAATTAAGAAACATTTGAGATATTGATTATCTCCAATTCCCCACGTATATTGACAAAAGGTTCAATTGCGAGTGGTTTAGTGAAAATATCGAAAAGTTAATTTTTACTATCATTATGCTCAAACACAACATCCCCTTTTTCAACATGGTCATGAAGGAAGTGGTGACACATCTCAACATGTTTAGTGCATGAATGTAGTATAGTATTTTTGGTTATATTAATGGCACTAGTGTTGTCACACATGATAGGAATACGTGAGAGTTTAATATCAAAATCAAGTAGTTGTTGTTTAAGCCACAAAATTTATGCACAACAACTACCGGCTACCACATATTCCGCCTCGGCGGTTGAAAAAGCAACGAAAACTAACTTTTTACTATGCCAACTTACCAAGGATTTTAAAAACATGTGACAAGTTCCACTATTACTTTTCCTATCTAATTGGCAACCAGAAAAATTGGAATCGAAATAACCTTTTCCTTTCCCTTAGAATACTAAAGCCCAAACTTAGAGGTACCAATGAGGTATCTAAGAATGCATTTAAATGCTTTTAAATGGGATTCCTTAGGAACAAATATCATGCACATATACAAAAGCTAAATATAATATCGGGCCTAGATGCGGTAAGATAAAGAAGAGATCCAATCATGCGTCTATACCTTTTTACCTAAACATCCTTACTCTTTTCATCTCTATCCAAATTACCTTTTGTTGCCATAGGTGTGTTAATTTCCTTTGCACCATCCATACTGAATCTTTTGAGCAATTCGAGATAATACTTGGTTTGACATACGAATGTTCTTTCATCAAGTTTCTTAATTTATAGTCAGAGAAAGTAGTTTAACTCTCCCATTAGACTCATTTCAAACTCTTCCCCTTTGGTGATATTACAAATAATGTTATCAATTGGATGATCCTTGTAGGTTCTCCACTCCATTGGAAGACCATCATTTTCTTCATGGCTTTCATCATCTTTATTTTCTTGGTTGTCATCTTCATCCTTCTTAATTTCTACCTATTTAGGTTGATCAATTCTTTTATCAGTGTCTTTGAGTATGTCTTTTGTATATGAATCTACACCATAAAAAGAACTACCTTTCCTAACACTATTTGGGGAAGTCTCATCAAAAGTAACATGGACCGACTCCTCAACAATAAGTAATCTTTTGTTATAAACTCTATATACTTTACTAGATTGAGAGTATCCAAGAAAAATACATTCATCAGCTTTCGCGTCAAATTTCCAAGATTATCTTTTCCATTGTTTAAGATGAAACATTTACATCCAAAGACATGAAGATGAGATAAATTTGGTTTTCTACCTTTTAAAAGTTCGTAGGGAGTTTTGTCAAGAATGAGACAAATAAGTATCCCATTCAAGACATAAAACGTCATGCTAATAGCATTGGCCCAAAAATATTTTGGTAGACCACAATCATTGAGTATTGTTCTTGCCAACTCCTCTAAAACATAATTTTTACGCTTCACAACACCATTTTGTTGTGGAGTTCTAGGAGTTGAAAAATTATGTTCAATTCCAAATTTATCATAATATTCTTCAAATAGATAATTTTCAAACTCACCTCCATGATCACTTAAAATGGCAACAACTTTTGAATTTAATTTGTTTTGAGCTAACTCTGCAAAATATTTGAAAGCCGATAACATTTCATCTTTGCTACGTAAGAAAATACTCCAACAAAATCTTGAGTAATCGTCTACAATTACAAGACTATAGTAATTTTCACCTATGCTTTTAGTCCGTGAGGGACCAAATAAATTCATGTGAAGGAGGCCAAGTGGTCTCGATGTTGAAACAACATTTTTTTATTTAAAAGAGAACCTTGTTTGCTTACCCTTTTGACATGTATCACATAGATAATCTTTTGAAAAATTCATTTTTGATAGAATGATTACTAAATATTTTGTAACTATTTTGTTAAGTAGATCAAAGTTGATGTGAGTCAAACGTTTATGACATAGCCAAGAGTCTTTACTCAAGGTAACAAGATATTGGGCATTATTCAAGGAAATTTCTCTTAAGTCGAGCATATAGATACTACTAACCCTCACACCCTTAAACATATAATCCTTCTTTTCATTATGTTCTATTATGCAACAATCTTTGGTAAAAGTTACCTTATACCCATTATCACATAATTGATTAATGTTAAGAAGATAATGTCTAAGTCCTTCAACTAACATAACATTTGAGATATTAATAGTTGAGGGATTACCTATACTACCTTTTCCGAGTATTGCACCTTTGTTGTGGTCACCGTAGGATACAAAACCTTTCTTCTTCGCCATAAAGTGGGAGAAGATAGATATGTATCCCATCATGTCTCTTGAACATCCACTATCAAGAATCCATTTCCCATCATAGCATCAAGACACTCATCCTACAAAAATCAAACAAAAGTGGTAGGTACTCAATTCTCATTGGGTCCTTGAGAGTGAGTTAAATAATTGTTGCATTTAGGCAACCATTGGAAATTCCCTTTAGGAACCAAAAAGCACTTAAATTTGCATTTTTTTCAATAGTATGTCCCTTTTTGCAACAATAGTGATAAAATAACCTATAATGAGAATCACTTATGCTATTAGACTTCTTCTTAATCAAGTTATATTTTTTATGAGGCTTTTCAATCTTTGAACATCTAATAGCAATAATATCAATGGGATGACGTATTTTGTCTAATTTGGTTTCAAGATTACTCATTTCTTGTTGCCAAATTTGACATATTTCACATCCACATTTACAAGATTGTTCATCCTCCTTTACACAATTTGAACTATCTACAATGAGTTTCATTAATACCACAAAATTTTCATTTCTTTCTTCAACCTTGGCCTCCAAATATGTAAAAATCTTTTCTTGGGAGGCCAGCTTTTTGTTAGCATATTAGGTCTCTTTTAATATATTTTTAAATTGATTCTTTAACTCATTAAAAGAAAAATTTGCAACATTAGAGTATTTATAGTGACTTACATCCTTTTTCTTGCCTTGATGATGATTTGCCATGAAACAATAGTTTTGCTCTTCATGACTCTCGCTTGAGCTTTCATTGCTTGAGACATCACTATCACTATCCCAAGAAACATAGGTTTGTCTAGAATTTCTAGAGTTATTTTGTTGTCCCTTTCCTTTCTTCTTAGCAAGAGATGGACAATACGGTCTATAATGACCCAATTTTTCACATTCGTAACTGTGATACGGTGGGAGAACTGACTTGGGTTTTGCGTTTTGTGTTCACAAATGTTTCGGTTTAGCAAGAGTCGCCACCGACTTTTTATTTTATCCTAAGGAAAGGTCAAAAAGCACATGAAAGACCTTTGAGATGTTTTCTTGGGTTTGGGGAGTAGTTTATAGAAAGGGAAGGTGTTGTACCCCAAAATTTGCCCTCTCATGTTTTCAAAGGTCTTCCCTTACATGGTTGGTCACAAACACTTGCCTAACGAAAATAAAGTTTTTTTTGAAGATGAACAAAGTGTCTTTCGATTGGCATCTGGGAAAGGTCTTCGATTGGGTATCCAAAATCCTTCGATACAGGCTTGACCCACCAGTCTTCGGTTGGGCATTTGGCACTCTTCAATTAGGCTTTGATTAGTAAGCTTCGATTAGGTGTTTGGAACCCTTCGATCAAGCTTTGGTTCGCAAGTCTTCGATTGAGCGCTGGACCCCCTTCGATCAAGTCAATTTCACAATGCTTCGACTATGCATTAACTACTTCAGGCTTACCTTCAAATCACGAGGCAAGAATCTCCTACAATATTGTTTCGATTCACAAAGGAAAAGGCCCCTCAAATTGCCAACACACCAGGCAAGAGGCTCATTCGAAGAACATGTAAATGACTCATTCAAAGAACATGTAAAGGTCCATTTGAAGAAGCATTCAAAGGGTCAATTCGAAGAACATTAAAAAGGTCCATTTGAAGAAGCATCCAGAAGGCCCATTCGAAAGGCACATAAGAAGTCCATTTGAAGGAGGCAACTCAAGACCAATCGAAGAGCATGGCCTGGAGGCATTCAAAAATCAAAGGTGTCCAGGTTCATTCAAGATTCCAAAGAGACATGAATATTTCAAAAAAGGAAATCTTTTAATATGTCTGATTCTTGTCTCATGGCTTTAAAGGCCTGTTTAATTGGTTGTCTCTTGCCGTTACTAGACCATCATACTCCTATAAATACAAGGGTAAGCATACAGTGCCAGGGGGAACAAACGAAAAAGGAGAAAAAGAAAGAGACGAGGATTTGGAGATACACTGCCCATAAACTCACCAAAGGTTATCAACATTTTCATAAGTAATCCAAGCTAAAGTAGCCATTCAGCAAACATCTCCACACCCAGAGCCACAGATCATACATCTTTAATTGGTAAGGGTTTGCAAAACCAAAATTGCACCTTCATGACATTTAAATACACATTGCATATGTATTCTTGTTATTACTGATTATGTTGCATGTAAGCTAAAGCGCAAAGATGAGATCATGCCATTGCTTTGGCACGATCTAAGTTTATCCTTCAAATCTCAGGATAAAACAAACCCAGACCCAGATTCAGCAGATTTAAATTGAGGAAGGATTCGAATTGGGAGATGTTGTACCCCAAAATTTGCCCTCCCATAATCTTCAAAGTTATGACAAGCAAATGGTTCAAGTTTACTCAAGGGCCACACAGTCAAACCATCCTCCTAAGACAGTCAAACTAGGGTTTTGGTTATTGCAAGGAAGTTGAAGTTTTCAAGAGCTCAATCAAGTCTCCTATGCTCATACACATTGTCAAGTACCTACATGTCAAGTTTCAAGGCTCACAAGGTCAAGTTGCACAGTCAAAAACCCTAATTGCTCAACAGTCAACTGTAGGGGCAAAATGGTCATTTGGCAGTCAAAAGTCAAATTTTTTGGTCAACATCTTATTTTGAGGCCACAAACATCATTTGATCAATGCTTGATCATGATTCTCAAAAGTATGGCTCAAAAAGTCTCAAGATGCAAAAGTTTCTATTTTTGGACAGCTGAAAAGTCAAATGTAACTTGACCAAGGCATAACTTTTTCATGGTTCATCAGAAAAATCCCATCCAATTCTCATCTTGAAGGGGAAGACATTTACTACAACTCATCTTCACACTCCAAGTCCAAGAAATGCTCTCACAAAAAGTTATCAATTTCAACATTATAGGTCATTTTCAAAAGTCAACAAAAAGGGACTTTAAGTCAAAGACCATAACTTGAGATTGGTAAGTCAAAATGACATGGGACCAAATACATTGGTTAGAGGACTTCACGACCTTTCTAAAATGTCCAAGAACATGATCAAATCTTAAAAATTGAGCAAGATATGCATTGGAGAAGTTTGGAAATTTTTGTGAAATGGCCAAAATCATTTATCCTTGAAATTTCATTTTTTGACAAAAGGGGCCCACTTTTTCCATTTGAATCAGCTTGGCCATGCTTCCCACGTGTCCCACATTTTATTTCAAAATTTTAAATTAATTTTTTCATTTTTAATTGATTTTATTGGATTTAATTAATTTTAAATCTTTTAAAATCAAAGGAAAATCAAAAAGGTTAATTAAGGGGGATATCTGGCTTTGATGAACTTTGAATCACCATTATGCATATTCCAAATTTGTGCAAGAGGCCAAATGAAGCAAGAATTCAAAAATATGTTCAAAAATGGAAGGTTGTTAATGGAGGTTTATGGAAAATCTCAAGTTTGAATGCCTTGCATTATGAGGCCATAATTCCTATCAAAACATGTTACATAACACATATGCAAGAGATCAGACACAACAACACGACCAGGAAGCTGCGCCCAAAGCTCATAAGCAAACTTACATTTTTTGCCAAAATTTTCAAAACTGAAAACACTTCTAGAGCTTGTTTCAGACCCTCATTCTGATCCAAACACCTTCCTGAGGTCCCAAGGAAACTCTAGCAATCAAAACCACGCTCAAACGTGCAAAGAACCAGTCCCACGAAGCTACACGGTTTGTCCTTTTTTTCAGAAATGCATAACACGATTCATACATTTTCATTGATTTTTCTTGCCTGATTTGTACTAATGAGGGTTCTCTGAAGCTTTTGGTGTCATCCAATTGAGTTATAGGCATCTGAATCCGAATCTACCATGAACAAAAACTAGGGTTCCTGAAACTTCAAATTGGGCCTTTAGGTATATGGTAAAATTGAACTCTAAAACCAGTATGAACAGGATCGTGGCAACACGAGGATTCCAAATCACTTGTCGCGCTCAATTTATGAGTGAACGTGAGCTATTCGCTATTATTCCTAAGCCTGTGTTTTGGGGGGGGGGGTTCAAAACCCCCGCTATCCCTTTTTTACAGGTCCATTCGGAGAAGACGATTGCGTGGCATGGCGTGAATGGTTGGTTTGAAATCCAGCGCCCTTTTTTTATTTCATAACACTAATGTCAATTTTGTTTTATATTATTTGTTTTTTATCCTATGTACAAAGCGCGCAAATGGCTCACTTGGTAAAGGCTTTCATTGGTAAACACTGGGACCTGGGTTCGAACCCCAGGTCCCCTCACATTATTTCTATTATTTTGTTTAACCCTTTCCCATGCAGTGCATCATTCAGTAGTCCATCATACACCCCGCGTGTGTGCTTGCCATGTGTCTCTAATGATCCATCCAGTGGCCAAGAACCAAGAGTCCATGGAATACTCCAGTCAACGCGTAAGCATGTGATTCAAAAAGTCAGAAAAGGGCCTCATTCAAATGGGCTTAATTCATCAAACCACCTTCTCAATTGGGGTCAACACCCCCCACGGTTTGCATTTTGTTTCCTTTCTTTTCATTTTTTTTTATTATTTCTAATTAATTCATCAAAACTATTTTCATAAAACAAAAATCAGAAAATCATAAAAAATAAAAATATATTTTATTTTAATTTAATTCATCAACATTTTTGTAAATAAATTCAATAATTAATTTAGTTTTAATTTTAGGTTGTTAACTTTAATTCTTTTTTTTTTCTCAATAACCAAAAATATAAAAAAAAAATAGGTCTTTAGCACATTTTTATCCTTTTTAAATTAAATATTTTTATTTTCTTATTATAATTATTACTAATCATTAATTAATTTTGTAAATACTTGTAATCAATCAATTAGGTTTAAATTAGGTTTAACTTAGACAATTTTCTTTAATAAATTAAAAAAAACCAATTAGAACTAGAATTATTTGACTTTTAATTCCAATTTAATTTTCTTTAATTCCATAAATCCAAAAACATCAAAAAAATAAGTTCTTGCTTTATTTAATAATTAAATCAATTTTCAATTTCAATTTAATTCCTTTAAAGGGTCCAACGCCCTCGCATTCGATTATATTTTCTTTTCGCGTGTTTATTTTATTTCTTTTTTATGAATGTAATGTATTTGCCCCAAATCCCTATAATAGTTAATTAGGCATTTATTTTCTGCACTTTATTTTAAATCGGGTCTTGGTTTAATTTGGCGATGTAGACCCGCGCCTTTGTAATAGCGTAGGACCTTTATCTTTCCGCATTTTAATTCCCGCACCCTTAACTGCTAATAATCACATGAAAGAATGTATGCAAAAATAAAATCAAAGTGTAGCTCACTCAATACATGACAAGACAAATATAACTGAAAATGACACACAATTCACACACCACTCCTAGGGTACGCCTCATTGTTGTCTTGCCCCTCGAAACGTGGTCGTCGAGTACAGGACGTCTTAGTAAGTCCTTATGTCCATGAACATGGCATAAGGGTAGCTTCTAAGGTGTCCTATTGTTGCTCTGGTGATCACACTGTTGCCTTGCCCCTCGAAACGTGGTCGTCAAGTATAGGACGTCTTAGTGAGTCCTTATGTTCCATTGATCTAGTTGCCTTGAATAAGTTGCCTCGGAACGGTTGCCTCGGAATAAAAAGATCAATGGCATAAGGGTAGCTTCTAAGGTATCTTACTATTGCCTGGTGACCACACTGTCCCTAACCCTCAAATTGACCCGAACACCTCCAACGGTGGTGCTACCTACCCCTCAATGGTGGGATGGCACTACCTTAAGGACATTTACACAGACTAATTCCTTAGGGTAGGTAGATGACTCGTAGATACTTGCTCTAATTCAAAACAAATCAAGAACTTCTTTTCACACCGAAACTTTGCAAAAAGCTTTCAAAAACAACTTTTCAAACACTCTTGAGGACCGATACAATAGTCGAACTGAAATTTTAAACGGAACTTTTTCAAACCCACTCACCTTGAAAAGCAAACAAACATTTTGAAAACACAAGTGAGCAAGTATCTAAGAGCCCATGGATAACCATGGATAGAAAGGGTGCTAACACCTTCCCTTTCTATAAATCTACCTCCCGAACCGAGAGCAATCTCTATAAGGAATTTTTTTGTGCTTTTGTCCTTTCCATATTGGAGAAAATAAAAGACGGTGGCGACTCTTGCTTCCGCGACATTTCGCGAACCAACGTTAAACAGTCAGTTCCAGATCCACCGATCACAGAACTGGCGACTCTGCTGGGGAGATTATAAAAGTGAGGTGTACCTTAGGACTAAGATCACTCTGTTTTCAATTGCTTTGACTTGTTTGCTTTAAATTGTGGGACTGTCTTGGGAGTTCTATAGATCCTAACCCGGATCTGGGGATACCTTCTTAGAAAGTAACAACAAGGCTGTGAGGGAACTGTGCGGGGTATACCGACATGGTTGAAACAGTCTGCTACGTTGATGTGGCACTTTGGTGTGTACCGGTAACCCTTGAGTTCAGTCAAGGAGAGTACGGGGCCTCCGCGTGGTGTCGTGAAGCATCAACAGACCTTAGGAACCTTAATTGAACCATCTTGGCCTCTTTAGGGTAGTGAGATAACTACTTTGGTGTAGTCCGAAGTCGGTTGATACTCGATACTACACTCAGTTGAGGGTTGTTTTCTTGGGATATTTTGATCGCCAGTCAGTGACTAAATCGAAACGATGAACAATGAAAGCAATCCAATGATATTGAGATCCTTAGAACCCAATTACTTTGATAGGACAGGTTTGAGCCCACCAACTTCAAGAGGGTAGTACCCCTAACTTCATGCTGGCCTAAACTCTAAGGGCTGTGGTGTGACTTGTGTGCCTTATCATGTTTGCTTTTTGTGAATACTTGTGGTATGCCCTTATCATAGCATCATGACATCATACAGTATCATATGCATCCACTAACCATTTCAGGGGTTCGAATCTTCATCTTTGTTCTTGTTTTGTAGGACATGGAAACTATCCGCAGAAAGACAATTCAGATCAACCTTGTAAGGGTCCCTCCTCAACTTAAGGAGCTTACATCCAGGATTCCCGAGAACTCGTCATTCAGTGAAAGGCATGGTAGACTCATCATCCTGGTCAATACCAATATTGAGGAAGAGATGGTAAAGGTCCTCTTCCAGTTCTTTGACCCTCTGCATCACTGTTTTACTTTCCCGGATTATCAGCTGGTGCCTACTTTAGAAGAGTTTTCCCAGCTTCTGAAGATTCCCATTCTCAATCAACTACCCTACAACGGTACGGAAAGGGAACCAAAACTTGAAGAAGTAGCTAAAGCATTATGCCTACAACCATCTAACATCAAGGGGCATTGGGAAGCCAGAAATGGTATCAAAGGGTTCTTGGTAAAATTTCTGTTTGAGAAGGCCCAAGAGTGTTGGAATTCCCTTGACCTACAAGCCTTTGAAGAAGTTGTAGCCCTCTTTGTCTATGGGTTGGTGTTGTTCCCTAAGCCAGATCAGCTTATAGATATCAGTGCTGTCAAGGTCTTCATGTCCAGGAATCCTATACCTACGTTGCTGGGGGACATCCTTCACTCATGTTACACTCGAACCATGATAAAAAGGGGTGTTCTTATGTGCTGCACTCCTCTCCTGGGAAGGTGGTTTATTTCGCACCTTCCACAAACAGTTTTGAAGAACGAGCGGGGTTTGAGGTGGTCACAACGATTGATGACTCTTACACATGCAAATATACATTGGTGTTCTCGGTCCAGAGAGGATGTCACTATCATTGATCGTTGTGGGGAGTACCCTAATGTTCCTTTACTTGGAATCAGAGGAGGTATTACTTACAACCTGTGCCTGGCTTGGAGACAGTTTGGTTATGCTCGGAGGGATGGCCCTCATGAGATGTTAATTCCTGACATAGTTTTTGACTTCGACAATGATGCGCAAGGACTTTGCCAGAGATTTATCAGAGCTTGGAGGATGCCCAGTAAGATAGACAGCAAGACACTGGGGCACAGGAACTCCATCCCGTTGGAACCTTATCTCATGTGGGTACGCGCCCGCTCCCAGAAGTTAGAGATGCCTTATCCTCATATTCTCCCTGTGATCAAAGAGCCAGCATTGGAAGGAGAGGTGTCCTACACCATTCAACATCCTGACATGCCCACGTCCTGGGAAGAGATGCAGAAGAGCTGGATCCAGCTTAAGGAAGAACGAAATTCTCTGGAGACCAGTCTACATGCTATTGAAAAGAAGGTCCTGGAGCTCACCCGCCTACTACACGAGGAGAGGAATCTTAACACCTACATTGCTCCGAAGAGGATGCGTAGTGTCTTTTGGGATTGATTTGCTTTATAATGTTTGCCCATGAGGCTTTGATGTACTGAACAGTTATTTTCTTAATGATAACGGGTGTTCCTTTTTGTCTACAACAAATTTGAATTTTCGAACCCTTGAATGCATTGCATAAACACATATCATTCATCATGTGCATAGCAGGTACTCTTCTTTTCAGGTTGCTTACTATTCTTCGCTGTTTATTTCAGCATCATGAACCCTGAATCATCTACCGAGCTGTCTATCAAGGCCCTTCAGGCGCAGAACGCCCAATTTCAGGAGCTGATCATGGGTTTGGCTCAAGGTCAAAAAGAGATGAAGGCTATGCTCCTGAAGAAGAATAAGAAGAAGAAGAGGACTGTGCTATTCAACACTGGGCGCAGGCTCGAGAATACTTTGCAAAATGAAGCTGAGAGGACTACTCCATCTGTGGGGGAAGGTAGTCACCAAGAAAGGGAGGTCCCTACTCCTGTAGTCTCTGATACTGAGACAGACTTCAACGACGAACAGTACCCCCTGCTGAGGACCGGTACAAGCAGCTGGAGGACAGATTAAATGCTATGGAAGTTCAGCGTGTGCCTGGACTGGATTTCGGAGACTTGGGGTTATCTACTGGGGTGGTGATCCCACACAAGTTCAAGGCGCCTGCCTTTGTGAAGTATGACGGGGCTTCCTGTCCCAAGATGCACCTCCGTTCTTATGTAAGGAAGATCCAGCCTTACACAGCAGACAGGAACTTATGGATCCACTTCTTCCAGGAGAGTCTTTCAGGGACTCACCTCGAATGGTTCTATCAGCTGGATGGAACCAACATTCGTAACTGGGAGGATCTGGCCACTGCTTTTTACAAGCAGTATCAATATAATTCCGACCTCGCTCCTACGCGTACCCAACTCCAGGGTATGTCACTAGGGTCGGGTGAAGGTTTTAAGGAGTACGCACAGAAATGGAGAGATCTGGCTGGCAGGGTGCAGCCACCATTGACGGACCGGGAGCTGGTGGATATGTTCTTGGGGACCCTATCTGGTCCATTTTTCAATCATCTCATTGGTAATTCCTCTGCTGGGTTTACTGACCTGATCCTGACTGGTGAGAGGATCGAGGCTGGTATAAAATCAGGGAAGATACAGAAGGTTGCCTCCTCAAATGCTGAAAAGAAGCCCTTCAAGAAAGAGGCTAATGCTGTGTATGGCCCAAGAAGGCAAAACAAACCTGAACACCACCAAGCTGTCAATGCGGTGGTTATTTCTAAGCCTGCTACTGCTCCACAATAGTACAACCAACCCAGGGCTGAGAGGCCCAAACGGCAGTATACTCGGCTCAGCATGACTCTCTCTCAGATCCTGCCACAACTGTTATCAACCAACTTGGTGACTGTTAGAGAGGCCCCGAAGGTTGTGAATACCACATCCCCCAGGTTCAACCCCAACGCCCGTTGCGCTTATCACTCTGATAGCATGGGGCATAACACAGATGACTGTTGGGCCCTAAAGAATAAGGTTCAGGACCTTATTGATGCCAAAGAGGTACAGTTTGAGGCACCTGAGAAGCCCAATGTGGTGACTGCTCCCATGCCTAACCATGGAGTGAATGCTATCAGGGAGGATAATGAAGTGGATGAAGCTGAGTTTGACAGCTGGATTTACCCGGCAACCAACGGTGGGCCTAGCAATTGGACTACCAAAGTCTGCATGCCCATAACTTTTGTCACCCAGTAATGAACTTCTTTATTTTGGATTTGTAATAAACAATAATTTGAAACTGTATGGCCCGGTGTCTTACCCGGGGCACCGTGGTGTTATTTATGAGGGCTTTTGTTTGTCACTGTCATATATCATAAATAAAAGCATTGGACGTTTTTCACATTTCAAATTTTGCGCTCTCTTTCTTTCTTTCTTTACATATATTGCAAAACAGCTGTATTTACACACACTCACTCATACAGGTTTCAATCCACTCCGGATCTCTCTGGTAACGACTCTGCTACTGCCAGTTATGACTTCGAAAATCTGATCAACTTAGCCGAAGACGAAGGTGAAGATGATTGCGAAGTGCCTGGCGAGCTTGCAAGACTGTTACTCCAGGAAGAGAGGGCAATTCAACCACATGAAGAGCCAGTGGAAACGATAAATCTGGGTACTGAGACGGACAGAAAGGAAGTTAAGATTGGTGCCAACCTAGAGCTCAGCGTGAAGCAACGGTTGACTCAGATGTTACAGGATTATGTGGAGATCTTTGCCTGGTCCTACGAAGACATGCCTGGGTTAGATACTGATATCGTGGTCCATCATCTGCCTACCAAGGAAGACTGTCCTCCGGTTAAGCAAAAGGTCCGCCGTATGCGTCCAGAGATGTCTGAAAAGATCAAAGCCGAGGTTATGAAACAGTTTGATGTCGGGTTTCTTGCAGTGACTTCTTACCCTCAGTGGGTTGCTAATGTGGTGTCGGTGCCGAAGAAGGATGGTAAGGTCAGAATGTGTGTTGATTACAGGGATCTGAACAGGGCCAGCCCCAAAGATGACTTCCCTCTACCTCACATTGATGTCCTTGTTGACAATACAGCTCAGCATAAGGTTTTCTCCTTCATGGATGGCTTCTCAGGTTACAATCAAATCAAGATGGCTCCTGAAGACATGGAAAAGACTACCTTTGTTACTCAGTGGGGCACCTTCTGCTACAAGGTCATGCCTTTTGGACTGAAAAATGCTGGGGCGACCTACCAACGTGCCATGGTTGCTTTATTTCATGACATGATCCATCATGAGATAGAAGTATATGTTGACGACATGATCGCAAGGTCCCAAACTGAGGAAGAGCACCTTGATCATCTACAGAAGCTGTTTGACCGTCTGAAACTGTACAAGCTGAGGTTGAACCCGAACAAGTGCACCTTCGGGGTAAGATCTGGAAAGTTGCTAGGCTTCGTTGTAAGTGATAAGGGTATTCAAGTGGACCCTGCCAAGGTTAAAGCCATTCAAGAGATGCCAGTTCCCAAGACAGAGAAAGAGGTCAGAGGCTTTCTAGGACGCCTGAATTACATTGCTCGATTCATCTCGCACCTAACTGCTACCTGTGAACCAATCTTCAAGCTGCTGAAGAAGGATTAGGTAGTACGTTGGAACGATGAATGTCAGGCCGCTTTTGACAGAATCAAAGAGTATCTCCAAGAACCACCCATTCTTATGCCACCGGTTGAAGGGAGACCTCTAATACTATACCTGACAGTACTTGACAACTCAATGGGGTGTGTGCTGGGGCAGCATGACGAGTCTGGCCGAAAAGAGCATGCCATTTATTACCTTAGCAAAACGTTTACTGACTGTGAGACCCGATACTCACTACTTGAGAAAACTTGCTGCGCTTTAGTATGGGCTGCTCGCCGGCTGAGACAGTATATGCTGACTCACACTACCTTGTTGATCTCAAAGATGGATCCGATAAAGTACATATTTGAAAAGCCTGCTCTGTCTGGGAGAATAGCAAGATGGCAAATGATCTTGACAGAATACGACATCCAGTACACGACTCAGAAAGCTATCAAGGGAAGTGTATTGGCAGACCACTTGGCACATCAGGCGGTAGACGACTATCAGTCAATGAACTTCGAATTTCCAGACGAGAGCATCATGATAGTGACTGATTGTGAAGTACCTGGACCTGATGAAGGACCTGAGGAAGGGTCCCGATGGTCTATGCACTTTGACGGAGCCTCCAATGCTTTGGGTAACAGTATCGGCACTGTGATCATATCCCCTCAAGGCACTCATACTCCACTCACTGCCCGACTATGTTTCAACTGCACCAACAACATGGCGGAGTATGAGGCGTGCATCATGGGACTCAAAGCTGCAATTGACTTAAGGATCAAGTTTCTGAGTGTCTTCGGAGATTCCGCTCTCGTGATCAACCAGATCAAAGGCGAGTGGGATACGAAACATCCAAATCTTATTCCTTACAAAGAATGTGTGTTGACAATGATCCCCCACTTCTCAGAGATAACCTTTGAACATTTCCTGAGAGAGGAGAATCAGTTAGCGGACGCGTTAGCTACGATGTCTTCCATGTTCAAGGTCAAGTGGGATAATGAGGCTCCCCGGATCATCATCTGGAAACTGGACGAACCGGCATACTGTTGTGATCTTGAGACTGAGTTGGTGACTGAGAAACCTTGGTACCATGAGGTGAAGAGATATTTGGAAGCTCAGGAGTGTCCTGAAGGTGCATCTGTCAACGACAAGAAGTTCCTGAGAAGGTTCGCAGCGAAGTTCTTCCTTAGCAACGGAATTCTGTATAAGCGAAACCATGATTCGACCTTACTGCGTTGTGTGGATAAAACTGAAGCATAAAGGATCATGGCAGAGCTGCATGAGGGTACCTTCGGAACACATTCCAGTGGATACACCATGGCGAAGAAAATCCTTCGGGCAGGATATTACTGGTCCACAATGGAAGCTGATTGTTACCAACATTCTCGGACATGCCATAAATGCCAGATATATGCAGACAAGGTGCTTGTTCCTCCAGTTCCTCTAAATGTCCTGACTGTGCCTTGGCCTTTTGCAATGTGGGGCATAGATATGATCGGTGAGATTAAACCTACGACATCCAACAGGCATCGCTTCATACTGGTAGCGATTGATTACTTCACAAAGTGGGTTGAAGCAGCTTCCTACGCTACAGTAACCAAGAACGTTGTGGCACGGTTCATTCGACATAACCTGATCTGTCGATACGGCGTCCCTGAAAGGATCATTACGGACAACGGTACCAATCTCAACAACAAGATGATCACTGAGCTCTGCGAGCAATTCAAAATACAGCACCACAATTCTTCTCCTTACCGGCCGAAGATGAATGGGGCTGTAGAAGCAGCGAATAAGAATATCAAGAAAATTGTGCAGAAGATGACAGTGACTTACAAAGATTGGCACGAGATGTTACCGTTCGCTCTTCATGGGTACCGTACCTCAGCAAGGACGTCAACTGGGGCAACTCCTTTCTCCCTGGTCTACGGTATGGAGGTAGTCTTACCGATCGAAGTGCAGATACCCTCTCTCCGGATAATGAAGGATGCAGATCTGAGTGAAGATGATTGGATCCAGACACGACTTGATCAGCTAAACCTAATTGACGAAAAGAGACTTGCTGCTATTTGTCAGGTCAGACGTATCAAAAGCGGATGATCAGGGCATTTAACAAAAAGGCCAGACCACAAGAGTATCAAGTTGGGGATCTGGTAATCAAACGTATCATCCTTCCTCAGAGTGATCCAAGGGGCAAATGGACCCCTACGTACGAAGGGCCATTTGTGGTTAAACATGTGTTCTCAGGAGGAGCCATGATTCTAACCAACATGGATGGTGACGACCTTCCTCACCCCGCCAATGCAGACATAATAAAAAGATACTACGCATGAAAAAAGACCCGCTAGGTTGACATACCTAGGCAAAAATTAGGGCTTCCCGGCGAACCAAAAGGGTTCGGGCAAAATGAAGGGATGAAATGAAAAATCTGTACACCCGGCAAGTCGAAAACCTGAAAAGGCGGCTTGGGCAAAAATGGGTATCCCGGTGGATCGAAAACCCGAAAGGGCGGTCCAGGAAAAAGTTAGGGATAAAGCGTAATACTATGTCTCGTTGGATCACTTTGCATCCAGAATCCGGTATCAACATCAGGCTCAGACGGCATCGATCAATCAGCTTCATCTTCAGCTAGGTCATCAAGTGATGAGACGCTCGAAGATATAAAGGCGATAGCAGAGTTGGAACCTAGTGGGATTATTTTTCACACCGCTGTTTTTTTTCCCTTTGTACAAATTGTATAAATTCTTTGGTTCGGCGGCGTTCTCTTACTAGGACGCCGACCTCTTGTACATAAACGCCTATTCACAGGCAAATTCAAAAAAAAATCAATACAAATACACTTTTCAGTTAAAATTGCCAATTGTTTTCCTTTTCTGTTTTGTTTTGCGAAGAACGTCCAAGGTTCAATTTGTGATATATGCATTGGACACTAAATTGCTAACTCATAAATATTTGCATGCAAAACAAAGGATTAATTACAGGTGACATTATAAACAGGGGCAATAATGTTTGTCTAAGCAATCTAATTGTTCTGTCCACCAAGGTACCAAGGTAGGTTCAGCTGAAGAACATAACCAAGATATCTTTATTTCCCCAGAGAGTGAGTCAGCAAGTCAATTCACTCTCCCCAAGCCAAACTATACAATCAGTCTTAAGGAAGTTGGGTATCCCCAGCAAATCTCAACATTCCCCAACAATATACGAGCTTTCCTAACAAGCATCCCCGACAGTCTTGACCTAAAGATTGTTTCCCGGCGGCATGTCAGACATTCAGTGGAGTTACTTCCAGTACATCTCAAAATTTCCCCAGGAGAATCCAATCCAGTTTCCCCAGGGAAGTTGGAATCCATCTCCCCAAGCAGTAAGCTTATCCCCAGTAGATTCTGGAAGCTTATCCCCGTAGAGCACGAACGCGTCCCCCGACTTTATTCAAAGGTTATTTCCCTACCAGGATATAACTGGGTTATCCTCAGCCAAAAGCCACGAGAAGATCGTCCTCGGTGAAGTCTTCTTATCCCCAGCGAAGTCTATTAACACTTCCAACGTAACAACGGTATCCCCAGCGAAGTTGCCATCAATATCCTAGCAAAGTACCTCTCTCCCCACAGAGTATTGTTCCCTAGCAAGATCGTCAGAGTACTTTTCTCCCTGCAGAGTAATCCATTCGCCAAGTTTATCCCCCAACGGAGTCATCTTCTCCTACCAGTATCCTTGCAAGCATCACTCCCCAGTGTAAACAAAGAATGCTATTCACATCAGCCCAGGATTTGACTTCCCGGCATCCGTCAAGGATTTATTTTCCTAGATGAAAACATACATTCATAAACAACACATCTTCATACATTGTAGCATGCATATACGCATCATGAACATACAACCTCATTCATTCTGAGAACATCTCACATGTCATACATCATGACATCACATACAACTAACGTTTTGTCTTTTCAGGACAAAAGTTAATACAAAGATAATTGCTATCAACTGTCGTGATTCCAGATCCGATTCCTGTATCTTGCCAGGGTGTATCTGTTGACGACTACAGTACCAGACTCGATTCCTGTATCTTGACAGGGCACGTCTAAAGAGTTCGAAGATCCGATTCCTGTATCTTGCCAGGGTGTATCTGTTGATGACTATAGTACCAGACTCGATTCCTGTATCTTGACAGGGCACGTCTGAAGAGTTCGAAGATCCGATTCCTGTATCTTTCCAGGGTGTATCTGTTGACGACTACAGTACCAGACTCGATTCCTGTATCTTGACAGGGCACGTCTGAAGAGTTCGAAGATCTGATTCCTGTATCTTGCCAAGGAGTATCTGTTGACGACTACAGTACCAGACTCGATTCCTGTATCTTGACAGGGCACGTCTGAAGAGTTCGATGATCCGATTCCTGTATCTTGCCAGGGAGTATCTGTTGACGACTACAGTACCAGACTCGATTCCTGTATCTTGACAGGGCACGTCTGAAGAGTTCGAAGATCCGATTCCTGTATCTTGCCAGGGAGTATCTGTTGACGACTACAGTACCAGACTCGATTCCTGTATCTTGATAGGGCATGTCTGAAGAGTTCGAAGATCCGATTCCTGTATCTTGCCAGGGAGTATCTGTTGACGACTATAGTACCAGACTCGATTCCTGTATCTTGACAGGGCACGTCTGAAGAGTTCGAAGATCCGATTCCTGTATCTTGCCAGGGAGTATCTGTTGACAACTACAGTACCAGACTCGATTCCTGTATCTTGACAGGGCACGTCTGAAGAGTTCGAAGATCCGATTCCTGTATCTTGCCAGGGTGTATCTGTTGACGACTACAGTACCAGACTCGATTCCTGTATCTTGACAGGGCACGTCTGAAGAGTTCGAAGATCCGATTCCTGTATCTTGCCAGGGTGTATCTGTTGACGACTACAGTACCAGACTCGATTCCTGTATCTTGACAGGGCACGTCTGAAGAGTTCGAAGATCCGATTCCTGTATCTTGCCAGGGTGTATCTGTTGACGACTACAGTACCAGACTCGATTCCTGTATCTTGACAGGGCACGTCTGAAGAGTTCGAAGATCCGATTCCTGTATCTTGCCAGGGTGTATCTGTTGACGACTACAGTACCAGACTCGATTCCTGTATCTTGACAGGGCACGTCTGAAGAGTTCGAAGATCCGATTCCTGTATCTTGCCAGGGTGTATCTGTTGACGACTACAGTACCAGACTCGATTCCTGTATCTTGACAGGGCACGTCTGAAGAGTTCAAAGATCCGATTCCCGTATCTTGCCAGGGTGTATCTGTTGATGACTACAGTACCAGACTCGATTCCTGTATCTTGATAGGGCACGTCTGAAGAGTTTAAAGATTCGATTCCTGCACCCAGCCAGGGCACATCTACAGAAAGAATTTAAAAGATCAACTCCTGCAACAGACCAGGTAATTTTCTTTCTTTCTCAGGTACACAAGTTCTCGCTAAGGAATCTCTTACGCGATCGACACCTTCCGATGGCATCTATAAGCCCATCTCCACAATTATCCATCACAGTCCCAAATGGCATCTATAAGCCCATTCCAGACATCACACTGCTGATACTCTACTATGTGAGTGCAAATTTCTGGGCACTCTAGTGTTCAATCATCTTCCACCTTCGGATCACGAAAGGCACACACGTCAATCTACATCCTCAGGTCTAAGAAGATTGAACAGGGGCAACTTTTGTACCCCAAAATTTGCTCTCCCATAATCTTCAAAGTTATGACAAGCAAATGGTTCAAGTTTACTCAAGGGCCACACAGTCAAACCATCCTCCTAAGACAGTCAAACTAGGGTTTTGGTTCTTGCAAGGAAGTTGAAGTTTTCAAGAGCTCAATCAAGTCTCCTATGCTCATACACATTGTCAAGTACCTCCATGTCAAGTTTCAAGGCTCACAAGGTCAAGTTGCACAGTAAAAAACCCTAATTGCTCAACAGTCAACTGTAGGGGCAAAATGGTCATTTGGCAGTCAAAAGTCAAAATTTTTGGTCAACATCTTATTTTGAGGCCACAAACATCATTTGATCAATTCTTGATCATGATTCTCAAAAGTATGGCTCAAAAAGTCTCAAGATGCAAAAGTTTCTATTTTTGGACAGCTGAAAAGTCAACTGTAACTTGACCAAGGCATAACTTTTTCATGGTTCATCAGAAAAATCCCATCCAATGCTCATATTGAAGGGGAGGACATTTAATATAACTCATCTTCACACTCCAAGTCCAAGAAATGCTCTCGCAAAAAGTTATCAATTTCAACATTATAGGTCATTTTCAAAAGTCAACAAAAAGGGACTTTAAGTCAAAGACCATAACTTGAGATTGGTAAATCAAAATGACATGGGACCAAAGCAATTGGTTAGAGGACTTCAATACCTTTCTAAAATGTCCAAGAACATGATCAAATCTTAAAAATTGAGCAAGATATGCATTGGAGAAGTTTGGAAATTTTTGTGAAATGGCCAAAATCATTTATCCTTGAAATTTCATTTTTTGACAAAAGGGGCCCACTTTTTCCATTTGAATCAGCTTGGCCATGCTTCCCACGTGTCCCACATTTTATTTCAAAATTTTAAATTAATTTTTTCATTTTTAATTGATTTTATTGGATTTAATTAATTTTAAATCTTTTAAAATCAAAGGAAAATCAAAAAGGTTAATTAAGGGGGATATCTGGCTTTGATGAACTTTGAATCACCATTATGCATATTCCAAAATCGTGCAAGAGGCCAAATGAAGCAAGAATTCAAAAATAGGTTCAAAAATGGAAGGTTGTTAATGGAGGTTTATGGAAAATCTCAAGTTTGAATGCCTTGCATTATGAGGCCATAATTCCTATCAAAACATGTTACATAACACATATGCAAGAGATCAGACACAACAACACGACCAGGAAGCTGCGCCCAAAGCTCAGAAGCAAACTTACATTTTTTGCCAAAATTTTCAAAACTAAAAAAACTTCTAGAGCTTGTTTCAGACCCTCATTCTGATCCAAACACCTTCCTGAGGTCCCAAGGAAACTCTAGCAATCAAAACCACGCTCAAACGTGCAAAGAACCAGTCCCACGAAGCTACACGGTTTGTCCTTTTTTCCAGAAATGCATAACACGATTCATACATTTTCATTGATTTTTCTTGCCTGATTTGTACTAATGAGGGTTCTCTGAAGCTTTTGGTGTCATCCAATTGAGTTATAGGCATCTGAATCCGAATCTACCATGAACAAAAACTAGGGTTCCTGAAACTTCAAATTGGGCCTTTAGGTATATGGTAAAATTGGACTCTAAAACCAGTATGAACAGGATCGTGGCAACACGAGGATTCCAAATCACTTGTCGCGCTCAATTTATGAGTGAACGTGAGCTATTCGCTATTATTCCTAAGCCTGTGTTTTGGGGGGGTTCAAAACCCCCGCTATCCCTTTTTTACAGGTCCATTCGGAGAAGACGATTGCGCGGCATGGCGTGAATGGTTGGTTTGAAATCCAGCGCCCTTTTTTTATTTCATAACACTAATGTCAATTTTGTTTTATATTATTTGTTTTTTATCCTATGTACAAAGCGCGCAAATGGCTCACTTGGTAAAGGCTTTCATTGGTAAACACTGGGACCTGGGTTCGAACCCCAGGTCCCCTCACATTATTTCTATTATTTTGTTTAACCCTTTCCCATGCAGTGCATCATTCAGTAGTCCATCATACACCCCGCGTGTGTGCTTGCCATGTGTCTCTAATGATCCATCCTGTGGCCAAGAACCAAGAGTCCATGGAATACTCCAGTCAACGCGTAAGCATGTGATTCAAAAAGTCAGAAAAGGGCCTCATTCAAATGGGCTTAATTCATCAAACCACCTCCTCAATTGGGGTCAACACCCCCCACGGTTTGCATTTTGTTTCCTTTCTTTTCATTTTTTATATTATTATTTCTAATTAATTCATCAAAACTATTTTCATAAAACAAAAATCAGAAAATCATAAAAAATAAAAATATATTTTATTTTAATTTAATTCATCAACATTTTTGTAAATAAATTCAATAATTAATTTAGTTTTAATTTTAGGTTGTTAACTTTAATTCTTTTTTTTTTCTCAATAACCAAAAAAAATAAATAGGTCTTTAGCACATTTTTATCCTTTTTAAATTAAATATTTTTATTTTCTTATTATAATTATTACTAATCATTAATTAATTTTGTAAATACTTGTAATTAATCAATTAGGTTTAAATTAGGTTTAACTTAGACAATTTTCTTTAATAAATTAAAAAAAACCAATTAGAACTAGAATTATTTGACTTTTAATTCCAATTTAATTTTCTTTAATTCCATAAATCCAAAAACATCAAAAAAATAAGTTCTTGCTTTATTTAATAATTAAATCAATTTTCAATTTCAATTTAATTCCTTTAAAGGGTCCAACGCCCTCGCATTCGATTATATTTTCTTTTCGCGTGTTTATTTTATTTCTTTTTTATGAATGTAATGTATTTGCCCCAAATCCCTGTAATAGTTAATTAGGCATTTATTTTCTGCACTTTATTTTAAATCGGGTCTTGGTTTAATTTGGCGATGTAGACCTGCGCCTTTGTAATAGCGTAGGACCTTTATCTTTCCGCATTTTAATTCCCGCACCCTTAACTGCTAATAATCACATGAAAGAATGTATGCAAAAATAAAATCAAAGTGTAGCTCACTCAATACATGACAAGACAAATATAACTGAAAATGACACACAATTCACACACCACTCCTAGGGTACGCCTCATTGTTGCCTTGCCCCTCGAAACGTGGTCGTCGAGTACAGGACGTCTTAGTAAGTCCTTATGTCCATGAACATGGCATAAGGGTAGCTTCTAAGGTGTCCTACTGTTGCTCTGGTGATCACACTGTTGCCTTGCCCCTCGAAACGTGGTCGTCAAGTATAGGACGTCTTAGTGAGTCCTTATGTTCCATTGATCTAGTTGCCTTGAATAAGTTGCCTCGGAACGGTTGCCTCGGAATAAAAAGATCAATGGCATAAGGGTAGCTTCTAAGGTATCTTACTATTGCCCGGTGACCACACTGTCCCTAATCCTCGAATTGACCCGAACACCTCCAACGGTGGTGCTACCTACCCCTCAATGGTGGGATGGCACTACCTTAAGGACATTTACACAGACTAATTCCTTAGGGTAGGTAGATGACTCGTAGATACTTGCTCTAATTCAAAACAAATCAAGAACTTCTTTTCACACCGACACTTTGCAAAAAGCTTTCAAAAACAACTTTTCAAACACTCTTGAGGACCGATACAAGAGTCGAACTGAAATTTTAAACGGAACTTTTTCAAACCCACTCACCTTGAAAAGCAAACAAACATTTTGAAAACACAAGTGAGCAAGTATCTAAGAGCCCATGGATAACCATGGATAGAAAGGGTGCTAACACCTTCCCTTTCTATAAATCTACCTCCCGAACCGAGAGCAATCTCTATAAGGAATTTTTCTGTGCTTTTGTCCTTTCCATATTGGAGAAAATAAAAGACGGTGGCGACTCTTGCTTCCGCGACATTTCGCGAACCAGCGTTAAACAGTCAGTTCCAGATCCACCGATCACAGGAGGAGATTCGAATCAGGGGGGTAAAGTCCCCCCTGGATCTTTAACATTTGTCTTGTTTTGCAAGAAATATCTTCTCAGAATCTTGTTCAGAGCTTCGAAGCTTAGCAGCTTAGCTTCGAACTGTATCTAGGGTTCCCAGATCGAAGGATGACATATCCAGATCGAACACCCCCAAAGTGCAGCCCCTCATGCACCTTCGATCAAGCCTCTTCACTGGATCGAAAGACAGCCCACACCTCTTTCGATCCAGGCCTCCAGAATTATACCTTTCTTGATTTACTGCCTGTTCCTTCGATTTCATCTTTGTTTTGACTATTTTATTTCTTTTTTTTAATCAACATAAAATCAATTAAAAAAAAAACCACAAAAACATTTGGCTAGTTTTTTCTATTAAATTAACTTTGTTAATTAATCATTTAATTATCTTAACATTTTCTCAAAACTAAAATTAAGAAGATTTAGATCATTTTCCCAAAATAAAATAAAATAACAAAAAGATTTTATTCTTAGGATTTTTAGAGGTTATTTTCAAATTCGCGCGCGTTTATTTTATTGTAATTGCCTACTGGTTTGTGATAGTTTAACTAAGACTTTTACACTTTACTGCTTTATTCCCCCAATTTTGGACATGTAAATAATCCCCCTCCCCGAAGCCTTGTAATAGCGTAGGATTTACAATTCCCGCACTTTAAATTCCTATACATATATTAACTATTTAGATGTATGCTAACTAGGATTGCATGACAAGATCTGAAAAGAAACGGTAGAACACCTAAATATACAAAGATAATGTAACTGAAAAACAATACACTCGAACATGCCACTCTTAGGGTACACCTCACTTGGTTGCCTCGAATGTGGTCATTGAGTATAGGATGTTTTAGAGGTCGCCCTTTTGTCCAAAGATCATAAGTTGCCTCGAAACGGTTGCCTCGGAAAAATGATCTAAGACATTAGGGTTACCGCTAAGGCGTCCTAACATTGCTTTAGTGGCCACACGTCCCTTAAATTGAATTGACCCGAAAACTCCAACGACGGTGCTACCTACTCCTCAATAGTGGGATAGCATTGTCTAAAGGACATTTGCACAGTTTAATTCCTTTTTGAGTAGGTAGATGTTCTTAAGTACTTGCTCCTTTTAAAACAAGACAAAACTTTTCGCACTTACACTCTCTTTCAAACAAAAACTCTTTTCAAACCCACAATCACCAAGAAAAGCAAACTTTTGAAAACATAGTGAGCAAGTGCCTAAGAGCCCGTGGATAACCACAGATAGAAAGGGTGCTAACACCTTCCCTTTCTATAATCTACCTCCCGAACCCGAGAAACATCTCGAAAATGAATTTTTCTGTGCTTTTGTCCTTTCCTTGTTGGATAAAATAAAAGAAGGTGGCGACTCTTGCTTACCGCGACATTTTGCAAAAACAAACGCAAAGGCAAACCAGCATTCCAAAACAGTCAGTTCCCATTCCCACCGATCACAGAACTGGCGACTCTGCTGGGGACTATTTTTTAAGTGAGGTGTACCTTAGGATTAGATTGTGTTTTCAATTGTATGCTTTGTATGCTTTAATTTTGTGGGCTTGTATCGGAGTTCTATAGATCCTAAACCGGATCTGGGGATACCCTTTAGGTAAGTAGCAATAAATTGTGAGGAATTTGTCCGGTGTAGACCAACACGGATGAAGCAGTAGCTACGTTGGTGTGACACCTTGGTATGTACTGATATCCCTTGTGTTGGAACTAGGGGAATATGGGTCTTCTAAGGAGTCATTAAGCACCAACTGACCTTAGAACCTTAAATTGACCAACTTGGCCATAGAACAGTAGCAGTATGCTACACTCATTGAGACTAAACTCTTACGATGATTCCGGCCGCAAGAAAAGGTTACTAAACTGGAATTATGGCCGATTGAGGGTAGTCAGTGATATTGAGATCCTCTAAAACCCGATTACTATTTTTAGGACAGGTTTAAACCAACTGAACTGAAATAGGGTAATACCTAAACTCCATGCCAGCCTAAACTTAAGGCTATATGTGTGACTTGTGTGCCTTCAAACTTGAACTACTTGCACATTCTTGTTATCTGACAACATGAGTTCCTTGCAGGTTTTGTTTACAGTCCTTATCCAATAATTTGGACTTATTGTAGGGTTTACTTGCATCACTTCACACTTTTGCTTAAACGCATAGCATACACATCATAACATCATACCTTAACATTTCCTTAACCATTTCAAGGATCTCAAGGGTCTGTGATGCATGTTATGGTAAATCAAAAGTCTAGAAAGGGGCAAAGGAGATTTATTTTCCTCTAGCCAAGGTTGTCTATAAATCCAAGCACGATAACTTGAGTCAGGGGCTATGACCCACTCGATATGGTGAGCTTGACTCTTGAAGAAGGACTCTTAACGACACGAAGTTTCTTCTAACAAATTCTAACAAGTTTCTTGTTTACCCCACGAGATCCTTGAAAACATTGCATACATATATCATACATATCATTGCATAACAGGTCTCCAATACAGGTCTCTCATGTTCTCGCTGTTTATTTCAGCAATGGCTTTCCAACCAGACAATCAAGATCTTCAAACTCGAGAGACTCAATTCAGGGAAATCTTCCTAAACCTATCCAAGGGGCAGGAAGAGTTGAAAACACTCCTCGTTGGGGACTTGGTCAAGAAAAGTCCTGAAGACAATAAGGACGAACGGTTGGAACAACTGCAAGCTGGGTTCAGTACCATGAAAACCCAGATGCTGGGGCAGATGGCTCTTATCCAAGGCTTAGCTCGGGAACAAGAAGAGTTGAGAACCATGATCAACCAGCTTCATCAAGACAGATACAACAACATGAAGCAAACAGTCAAGGCCGGGGACCAAGTCATTAATCAACTTCCGAGAAGTCAAAGGTTTGGTTTGACGAAGAATAGACCTCTCTAAGTTGTTACTACCTCACAGGTCCAACAAAGACCTTGCCAAGAACAATGGTTTGATCAGAGTAAGCCAAATATGCCCAAGAGGAAATTTACCAAGCTCAACATGTCACTGACTCAAGCGCTACAACACATGTTGAAGGCAGAGCTGATTACATTAAAGGCTCCTCTCTGGAACCCAAATACTTCCGCTCCTACCTATCATCCCAATGAAATGTATGCATACCACTCTGACAGTCCGGGACATGACACAAACAACTGTTGGGCTCTGAAGAACAAGGTCCAAGACATGATTGATGCCAAGGAGATCAAGTTTGACCCTCCGGAGACTCCAAACATAATCACTGCTCCTATGACGAATCATTGAAATCTTTTGTTCATTTGAATTTTCAAGTTGTAATCTCTTTGTTATTCAAACAATTATCTATTAATGCCAAACTTTGTTTCATTAATGCATTGCATATGTTTGTCTTGATTTGATCCAATCATTTTCATTACATTTAAACTATGCTTTTTACTCACTTTATGACATTCAACTCTTGCTAAAAGTTACAAGCCTTTAGAGGGAGGATGACGAAACAATGCCATAATCTCATACAATATGCTTTTGGACAGACCTTACTGACGATGTACATGCGTTTATTTCAAATCCTAAACACTGGAGTTATAAGGAAGATAATCCCTAGTCAACCCCTTCGAGCCAAAGAAGTAGGAGTTTTCTGTTTTAAACACAAATTGAAACCTTTAATTTAAACTTGGGGCAGGGTAGTCTCTCAGTTAATTCAAAAGATGCGCATTGAAGTCACAAAACTCTCAGTTCATAATACAACGAACGACATCAAAAGCATTCCTCTGGAATCAAAAGACAGTGGTGGTTCCTTATTTCATAGGCAGTCAATCTCTCAAAAGAGAAAAGCCCACTGAGCCAAAACCTATAAAGAAGGCTTAAGAAAGCTAGGGCATCCCGATGACTGTAATCTCGAAAACAGGAACAATCAGGCAAAAGTTAGGGATAACAAATCAAAAGAACGAGGTCGCTACAAATCCTTAACAACATGAAAAATGTTGCAAAAATGACTGCCTTCCAACAAATTTAACTTGTGTGAACCATCACCAAAAATGTCGTTCCAGACTCATTAGGAGTTCAAATGCACAATTAACTGAGTTTAGGATTGAAGAACATCACGAAGAGCGGGTGGGTACAAATATACTTTGAGCCTTTATTCTTTTCTTCTTAAACCGTGAACCAAGCCACGTTACAACCCTTCAAAAGTCCTAATTGAAGCATGGGTTAGTTCGAAAGCATACTGTTACAAAAGGTATCCTGACTCCTATAAGGCTTTGCTCTAAATCCTGAGTTTGAATTTTCTTAGCAAAATTTCTTTACTCGCTAAAACGCATTTTCAAAAAAAAACTTCAGGACGAACATAAACTTTGCATTACTTGAATATCATTGTTTGCATATGGCTATTTGTTTAACAGCGGAGAAATTCACACAATGAATATCCAGTGAACAAAAGCTCTCTCAGTGAACAAAATCAATTCAAGAAGGATGAAACTTCCATTGACGAATCTCCTATCAACAGGGGGACTTGACATGTCACTATCCAGCACACCTGGGGCAGTCCAGTCAAGATTTCAAGAAATCTCTGAAGAAGTGCAGAGTAACTAGGGGCAAGTCTCCATCTCCGTCACTTGGGGCATTGAACATCAATCTCAGTGAAGGGTTACGTACAATTAAACATTTTCTGGCAATGTCATAAACACTTGCTACTAGGGGCAATGACAAATCTCCCCAAAATCCTTCTCATAGGATGACTCCCAGCAAGGGTTTAATCTCTGAAAACCTTTCCCCAACTGAATCAACCTCAAGAATCCTCGAGGACTTCCCCCAACGAAGATGTCACCTCTCTAGCAGACTGACGATAGGGTTTATTTCCCCAACAACACCAGGATTCCCCAGCTTGAGTTTGCCTCTCCGACTACTACAAATCAAAGGACAACAACTCCTCTTCCCCAGTAGACTACTCTACAATCCCCAACAAGTTACTGCGAAACCTGGACACGACCAGATATCAGTTCAGCTTCGACTCCCCAGTAGAGCAACGGACGACTAAGACTCCTAAACTCTTTTCCCAAGCAGAAATAAACATACTCCCCATAGAGTTTTCAATATCCCCCAGCGGAGTTTATCATCAAAATCCCCAATAGAGCTTATCAATGGAATCCCCAACGGAGTTCTTTTCTCCTGCAGGTTTATTCTCACAATCATCTTCGTTCATCATCCACAGCGGGAACGAAGAACTCAACTCTATTCTCCAGCAGCTCCGGGATTTATTTTCCCCAGCTAAAACATCACATTCCCATACATCATGATACATGCATATACGCATCATACGAATACAATCTCATTTATTTTGAGAACATCATTGCCTGATCCATATCATGCATTGCATATGACAGACCTTTACCTTTCAGGAAAGATACAGTTAAAGTTCTCAATTACGTCAAAGACCCAACCGGTTCTTAAATCTCAATTGAATTATCCTCGGTTGAATTTCAAATAAGGTTCTCAATCTCGACGGTACCCCTACGTCATAGTGTGGACGAGTACTATAACCTCAACGGTATACTCCATTGAGCACGAGTCAGTTCCTAGATCTTGATGTTCTCCTCTGTCATAGTGTGGACAAGTTCTATAACCTCAGCGGTATACTCCATTGAGCACGAGACAGTTCCTAGATCTTGATGAAGATGTTTCCCTACGTCATAGTGTGGACGAGTACTATAACCTCAACGATATACTCCATTGAGCACGAATCAGTTCCTAGATCTTGATGTTCTCCTCCGTCATAGTGTGGACAAGTTCTATAACCTCAGCGGTATACTCCATTGAGTACGAGACAATTCCTAGATCTTGATGAAGATGTTTCCCTACGTCATAGTGTGGACGAGTACTATAACCTCAACAGTATACTCCATTGAGCACGAGTCAGTTCCTAGATCTTGATGTTCTCCTCCGTCATAGTGTGGACAAGTTCTATAACCTCAATGGTATACTCCATTGAGCACGAGACAGTTCCTAGATCTTGATGAAGATGTTTCCCTACGTCATAGTA
Source organism: Vicia faba (assembly GCA_948472305.1). NCBI lineage: Eukaryota > Viridiplantae > Streptophyta > Magnoliopsida > Fabales > Fabaceae > Vicia > Vicia faba. The sequence goes on from OX451735.1 coordinate 1,086,741,569, forward strand.
TGGACGAGTACTATAACCTCAACGGTATACTCCATTGAGCAAGAGTCAGTTCCTAGATCTTGATATTCTCCTCCGTCATAGTGTGGACAAGTTCTATAACCTCAGCGGTATACTCTATTGAGCACGAGACAGTTCCTAGATCTTGATGAAGATGTTTCCCTACGTCATAGTATGGACGAGTACTATAACCTCAACGGTATACTCCATTGAGCATGAGTCAGTTCCTAGATCTTGATGTTCTCCTCCGTCATAGTGTGGGCAAGTTCTATAACCTCAGCGGTATACTCCATTGAGCACGAGACAGTTCCTAGATCTTGATGAAGATGTTTCCCTACGTCACAGTGTGGACGAGTACTATAACCTCATTGGTATACTCCATTTAGCACGAGTCAGTTCCTAGATCTTGATGTTCTCCTCCGTCATAGTGTGGACAAGTTCTATAACCTCAGTGGTATACTCCATTGAGCACGAGACAGTTCCTAGATCTTGATGAAGATGTTTCCCTATGTCATAGTGTGGACGAGTACTATAACCTCAACGGTATACTCCATTCAGCACGAGTCAGTTCCTAGATCTTGATGTTCTCCTCCGTCATAGTGTGGACAAGTTCTATAACCTCAGCGGTATACTCCATTGAGCACGAGACAATTCCTAGATCTTGACGAAGATGTTTCCCTACGTCATAGTGTGGACGAGTACTATAACCTCAACGGTATACTCCATTGAGCACGAGTCAGTTCCTAGATCTTGATGTTCTCCTCCATCATAGTGTGGACAAGTTCTATAAACTCAGTGGTATACTCCATTGAGCACGAGACAGTTCCTAGATCTTGATGAAGATGTTTCCCTACGTCATAGTGTGGATGAGTACTATAACCTCAACAGTATACTCCATTGAGCACGAGTCAGTTCCTAGATCTTGATGTTCTCCTCCGTCATAGTGTGGGCAAGTTCTATAACCTCAGCAGTATACTCCATTGAGCACGAGACAGTTCCTAGATCTTGATGAAGATGTTTCCCTATGTCATAGTGAGGACGAGTACTATAACCTCAACGATATACTCTATTGAGCACGAGTCAGTTCCTAGATCTTGATGTTCTCCTCCGTCATAGTATGGACAAGTTCTATAACCTCAGCGGTATACTCCATTGAGCACGAGACAGTTCCTAGATCTTGATGAAGATGTTTCTCTACGTCATAGTGTGGACGAGTACTATAACCTCAACGGTATACTCCATTTAGCACGAGTGAGTTCCTAGATCTTGATGTTTTCCTCCGTCATAGTATGGGCAAGTTCTATAACCTAAGCGGTATACTCCCGGTGGGCACGAGACAGTTCCTAGATCTTGATGAAGATGTTTCCCCCCAATTGAATTATGAACAGGTTCTTAAAACTCAGCTGAAGCATTCTCTCAGTTAAAGTACAGGCAAGTTCCTAAATCTCAACAAAGTTAGACTTCCCCAGCGGAATCTTCTACAACAACAGGTATGCAAGTTCTCGCTAAGGAATCTCTTATGCGATCGACACTCCTGCAGATGGCATCTATAAGCCCATCCTCCTACCAACAATCTCCAAATGGCATCTGTAAGCCCATTCCCGATGTCACAATGCTGATACTACACCATGCGAGTGCAAATTTCTGGGCACTCTAGTGTTCAATTATCTTCCACCTTCGGATCACGAAAGGCTCGAAAGCCAATCTATATCCTCAGGTTTAAGAAAATTGAACATGGGCAACTGTTGTACCCCAAAATTTTCCCTCTCATGTTTTCAAAGGTCTTCCCTTACATGGTTGGTCACAAACACTTTCCTAACGAAAATAAAGTTTTTTTTTAATATGAACAAAGTGTCTTTCGATTGGCATCTGGGAAAGGTCTTCGATTGGGTATCCAAAATCCTTCGATACAGGCTTGACTCACCAGTCTTCGATTGGGAATTTGGCACTCTTCGATCAGGCTTTGATTAGTAAGCTTAGATTAGGTGTTTGGAACCCTTCGATCAAGCTTTGGTTCGCAAGTCTTCGATTGAGCGCTGGACCCCCTTCGATCAAGTCAATTTCACAATGCTTCGACAATGCATTAACTACTTCAGGCTTACCTTCGACTCATGAGGCAAGAATCTCCTACAAGATTGTTTCGATTCACAAAGGAAAAGGCCCCTCAACTTGCCAGCACACCAGGCAAGAGGCTCATTCGAAGAACATGTAAATGACTCATTCGAAGAACATGTAAAGGTCCATTTGAAGAAGCATTCAAAGGGTCAATTCGAAGAACATTCAAAAGGTCCATTTGAAGAGGCATTCAGAAGGCCCATTCGAAGGGCACATAAGAAGTCCATTCGAAGGAGGCAACTCAAGACCAATCGAAGAGCATGGCCTGGAGGCATTCGAAAATCAAAGGTGTCCAGGTTCATTCAAGATTCCAAAGAGACATGAATATTTTAAAAAAGGAAATATTTTAATATGTCTGATTCTTGTCTCATGGCTTTAAAGGCCTGTTTAATTGGTTGTCTCTTGCCGTTACTAGACCATCATACTCCTATAAATACAAGGGCAAGCATACAGTGCCAGGGGGAAAAAACGAAAAAGGAGAAAAAGAAAGAGACAAGGATTTGGAGATACACTGCCCACAAACTCACCAAAGGTTATCAACATTTTCATAAGTAATCCAAGCCAAAGCATCCATTCAGCAAACATCTCTACACCTAGAGCCACAGATCATACATCTTTAATTGGTAAGGGTTTGCAAAACCAAAATTGAACCTTCATGACATTTAAATACACATTGCATATGTATTCTTGTTATTACTGATTATGTTGCATGTAAGCTAAAACGCAAAGATGAGATCGTGCCATTGCTTGGGAACGATCTAAGTTTCTCCTTCAAATCTCAGGATAAAACAAAACCAGACCTAGATTCAGCAGATTCAAATTGAGGAAGGATTCGAATTGGGAGGAGATTCGAATTAGGGGGGTAAAGTCCCCCCTGGATCTTTAACATTTGTCTCGTTTTGCAGGAAATATCTTCTCAGAATCTTGTTCAGAGCTTCGAAGCTTAGCAGCTTAGCTTCAAACTGGATCCAGGGTTCCCAGATCGAAGGATGACATATCCAGATCGAACACCCCCAAAGTGCAACCCCTCATGCACCTTCGATCAAGCATCTTCACTGGATCGAAAGACAGCCCACACCTCTTTCGATCCAGGCCTCCAGAATTATACCTTTCATGATTTACTGCCTGTTCCTTCGATTTCATCTTTGTTTTGACTATTTTATTTATTTTTTTTAATCAACATAAAATCAATTAAAAAAAAACCACAAAAACATTAGGCTAGTTTTTTCTATTAAATTAACTTTGTTAATTAATCATTTAATTATCTTAAAAATTTTTCAAAACTAAAATTAAGAAGATTTAGATCATTTTCCCAAAATAAAATAAAACAACAAAAAGATTTTATTCTTAGGATTTTCAGATTCACGCGCATTTATTTTATTGTAATTGCCTACTGGTTTGTGATAGTTTAACTAAGACTTTTACACTTTACTGCTTTATTCCCCCAATTTTGGACATGTAAATAATCCCCCTCCCCGAAGCCTTGTAATAGCATAGGATTTACAATTCCCGCACTTTAAATTCCTATACATATATTAACTGTTTAGATGTATGCTAACTAGGATTTCATGACAAGATCTGAAAACAAACGGTATAACACCTAAATATACAAAGATAATGTAACTGAAAAACAATACACTCGCACATGCCACTCTTAGGGTACACCTCACTTGGTTGCCTCGAACGTGGTCATTGAGTATAGGATGTTTTAGAGGTCTCCCTTTTGTCCAAAGATCATAAGTTGCCTCGAAACGGTTGCCTCGGAAAAATGATCTAAGACATTAGGGTTACCGCTAAGGCGTCCTAACATTGCTTTAGTGGCCACACGTCCCTTAAATCGAATTGACCTGAAAACTCCAACGAAGGTGCTACCTACTCCTCAATAGTGAGATAGCATTGTCTAAAGGACATTTGCACAGTTTAATTCCTTTTTGAGTAGGTAGATGTTCTTAAGTACTTGCTCCTTTTAAAACAAAACAAAACTTTTCGCACTTACACTCTCTTTCAAACAAAAACTCTTTTCAAACCCATAATCACCAAGAAAAGCAAACTTTTGAAAAAATAGTGAGCAAGTACCTAAGAGCCCGTGGATAACCACGGATAGAAAGGGTGCTAACACCTTCCCTTTCTATAATCTATCTCCCGAACCCAAGAAACGTCTCGAAAAGGAATTTTTCTGTGCTTTTGTCCCTTCCTTGTTGGATAAAATAAAAGACGGTGGCGACTCTTGCTTACCGCGACATTTTGCGAAAACAAACGCAAACACGAACCAGCATTCCAAAACAGTCAGTTCCCATTCCCACTGATCACAGAAGGTATTAACATCCTTTCTATCCATGGTTATCCATGGGCTCTTAGTTACTTGCTTAGATCACTTGCTTTGCATTTTCAATTGTTTGAAATGGTGCTTTGTCTGTGGTTTTGAAAGATGTTTTAAAAAGAGGCCATTATTGTGGAAACCTTTGTAATGATTCTTGTTTGAATGTATACAAAGGTGTTTTTATCTTTTGAAAAGTTTTCAATGTTTGAAAGTATTGTTTTTGGAATTGTGTTATCGAGTGTCTTTTGAAAATAGCAAGGATGTTTTTGCAAGTTTTGATCAAGTAACTAAGAGCTATCTACCCTATTTTACTCAAAGATCTTTCTTATGTTTTTAACCCTTTTAACAGTATTGTTTCACCATTGTATTTGGTGAACAACCTCGTGTTAGGATGTTAAACGGGACAGGCGCGGGTCATCGTATAGACCATGATAGCAATGGTGTCAAGTATCTTTGGCAATTTTTCCTTAAGGGACTTGATCATTTTGTTTAGGCAACTCCGATAGCGTCATCGAGGGACTATGATCATTTTGATTGTTCTTGTTTTGCCAAAGTACTTGACATGCATAACATGGCCCATTTATTTAGGCAACCAAGTGGAGATACCCTAAGGGGTGTTTGTGTGCAAGTGTGCATGATTTTATCTTGAATTAGTGATTGTCTACTTGTTGATTTTATCTTGCCATACATATCCTATTTACTAGCAAGCATATAAAAGTAATAAAACGCAGAAAGATAAAATCCTACACTATTACAACCATATTGAATTGCACGAGAATATAAAGGCAAAAATAAAATAAAAGCAAGAAAAATGAGGGTCTTTCGATTGAGGCAGAAAACCCTTCGATTCTGCACTTTCTGGCTCTCTTCGATTTGGCCTGAAAAAGGTGAAGGAATGACTTTTGAATGAGGCCTCACGGTCAGCCTGTTGTGCCTTTCGATTGGGACCAGTGGGATAGCATGTTGTGCCTTTCGACTGGGTATGGAACCAGTATAAGATGCAATCTGCCTTTCTGCCTCCTTCGACTGGGGGTTGAAAGCTGTGAGGGATTGGCTTTCGATTTTCCTTTGTCTCCTTCGACTGGGGGTTGAAGTCAGTGGTTCTATCTTTTGTTTGAGGCATGGAAACAAAAAGGTTATGGATTTCGTCTGAGGTCTGGAAACAACAAGGTTCTGGCTTTTCCACAGGCTCCTTGCTGACTCCCTAAGCATATTAGGCCCTCAAATTGTGATTCGAAAGGCTTGTGCAGCTAGCCAATCGAAGGGTATAACAAACCTGTCTCAAGTTCTTAAAACGCAACATCCAAACATAACTACAGTCCAGGGGTTAGCACAAAAACCAATGGGTCTCAAAGTCCAAATTACAACTAATTAAGGTTGAGTTTTCAGCATAAGAGCAGTCAGAATCTAATGCTAAAACATGGTCTAGAAATATCTACATTTTCTTTATTGGCATGTGTATATGATGTTTAAATGAAAGAGTTCTAAGTTTAGAGAGAACTTACCTCTTGATGTGTTTAATCGAAAGAGTTGTAGGTGACCTTTTTTGATGGTGGAGGGAGCCTCGCTGGGATCTTCCTGAATCTAGTTCTGTTAATGTTTGGTTTGGGCAGTCATTGAATCGAAGAGAGTATATGATGGTGATACGTGAATCAAAAGTTGCTTCAGTCTAGGGGAAGTAAATCGAAAGGTATACCACTGAGACTTTTTATGGAAAAAAATCTTAGAGTTCTGAAGGTTTGAGAACGTTGGAGAGTTTGAGAATATGGGAGAGTTTTAGTGCTTGAGGATTTTTTATGATTTTTCTCTCTTAGCAAAAATCTGGACCCTTTCTTTGTCAATGGTTCCTCTATTTATAGAGAAAAGGTTTGGGAGTTAAAACAAAGATGTGGCTTGGCTGAAACGTGAATATTAAGTCATGTCAGATTTTCCAAGGTCCCAAGGTGAAGTACTGAAGTTGTTGGTTAAAAGGGACTGACTTCCCTAACTTATGGTGAAGTACAAGCATGATTTTAGCAAAGCATGGGCTTTGGCACATGATTTGTACTTAACAAGTTCACTTTCATGCAAAAAACTTCTGGTCAAAGGCTTAATCACCTGGACAATAACTTAATCCAAAATGTAAGCAATTAATTATGGAGTGAGATACAAGCATTAAGTCTTGTAAAGTAAGATCATGTAGCAGGGTCCACAAATTTGATCAGTTGTCCTTTCAAGATCCTATTTCCCACTTGTGTTGAAGAGTTCTAGAAATGTACTAAAGAAAACCGCGTCGAAGGATTTAGAGTTGGGTTTGAGAGATGGTGATTCGAAGGGAACCAAAACTCCAATCGAAGCCTTTGTGTGAAGGTGGCTCATGTCCAATCGAATGCTTGCATGTCAGAGGTTATATGTGGTCAAACAAAAGAGTGTATGTAGGAGGACAAAATGTTCATATTCGAAAGAGGCAAATAGGGAACAAAAAGTGCAAATCGAAGGATGTTAAAAGAGAACCTTTTTCCTTGTAAATGAAATAGATTACAAGAGGCTTTTTCCTTTGTGAATCCAAACCAAAATGTGCCAGCGGCCCATGCCCAGTCGAAGGACGCAATCCATGCTTGTGTCGAAATAGGCCAAAAGGCCAATCGAAGGAGCTGAAATGAAAAACACGTGTATTTTTCCAAATTTGGTCAAAATAATCTTTTTATCTGTTTTCTCCCTTTTTGACAGTTTCCTTTTAATTTTGGTACTGGAAAATTCTAAAGTACTTGTGCAAGCTTAAATCTTTAGAAACCTTGTGAGAAAGGTCTTGAAGAATGAGAGGGCAAATTTTGGGGTACAACAGCTGCCCCTGTTCAATCTTCTTGAACCTGAAGAGTTAGATTGGCAAGTTTGCCTTTCGCGACTCGAAGGTAAAAAAGGATTGGACATTAGAGTACCCGTAAATTTGCACTCATCAAAATATAGCTGAGGATATGGGCTTAAAGATGCCATTTGGAGATGGTGGAATCTTGCTGGAGATGGGCTTAAAGATGCCATCCAAGAATGTTTGTTGAATTGCAATGTTGTAGGTCAAAAGAATGTGTATCAAAATGGTATCCGTATCCGAAATGCACTCGAACTGTATCTGGAGACTGAATTTGTATGAGCAAAAGAATGGCGTCCATGTCTGGGGCGTATCTAAGCTGTGAATACATTTGGATTTTGAATGAATATCAGAATGATTGCCGTGTCTGGAGTGTATCTGTATTCTGAATGGGTAATAGAGAAAAATCTGTGTATGGAGCAACTGTATACTGGGGATAAACTCTGAATGAGTGACAGAATGGCAACCGTGTCTGGAGCGTATCTGGACTGTATCTGAATTTGAGATCTGTATGAGTAGCAGAATGACTTCTGTGTCTGGAGTGTATCTGAGACTGTAACTGGGATCTGAATAAGTGACAGAATGGCAACCGTGTCTGGAGCGTATCTGGACTGTATCTGAAGTTAAGATCTGTATGAGTAGCAGAATGACTTCCGTGTCTGGAGTGTATCTGAGATTGTAACTGGGATCTGAATAAGTGACAGAATGGCAACCGTGGCGATTGCACTAGGGAGAATCAAACTGCTGGTGTAAAGGCCAGAATGGCTTCCGTGTTTGGAGCGTATCCGAACTTGAAGTTGATAATTGAATCTGGATGAGAGATAGAATGGCCGCCGTGTCTGGAGCATATCTAGTCTGTATCGGATTGCTGAAGTCTGAATGGGTAGTAGAATGACCGCCGTATCTGGGGTGTATCTGTACTGTATCTGACTTGAAATTCCGACTGAGTAATAGAATGACCGTCGTGTCTGGGGTGTATCTGTACTGTATCTGACTTGAAATTCTGAATGAGTAATAGAATGATCGCTATGTCTGGGGTGTATCCATATTGTATCTGACTTGAAATTCTGAATGAGTAATAGAATGACCGCCGTGTCTGGGGTGTATCCATATTGTATCTGGATTTGAGGTCTGTATGAGTAGGAGAATGACTTTCGTGTCTGGAGTGTATCTGAAACTGTAACTGGGATCTGAATAAGTGACATAATGGCAATCGTGGCGATTGCACTAGGGAGAATCAAACTGCTGATGTAAGGGTCAGAATGGTATCCGTGTTTGGAATGCATATCTGAACTTGAGGTTGATAATTGAATCTGAATGAGAAATAGAATGGCTTCCGTGTCTGGAGCGTATCTAGTCTGTATCGGATTGTTGAAGTATGAATGAGTAGTAGAATAATCGTCGTGTTTGGGGTGTATCCATACTGTATCTGAATAATTGTTAATGACAGCATTTTAATCTTATCCTGAAAAGGGTAAAAATGTTAGCTGAACACAAAGTTATGTTGTATGATATGTATGATGCAATGAACTGTATTTCATCAATGTTTATGATATATGAATGTCATGGTTATGCATGCAAGCTGAGTAGCTGTTTTGTTGAGGAAGATAAAATCTGGATAGCTGGAGATAATGGATTCTTTGACTGCTGCCGGGGAAAGTGAATCCTTGACTGCTGCAGGGGATTGCAAGAATCTTTGATTACTGAAGATGAGAAATCCTTGTTGACTGCTGACTGCTTGGGGAACAAGGAAAGCTTTGAAAATCTCTACTGGGAAGTTTAAAACCTGGGAGACTTATGCTGGAGAAATGGGGCTGAGAATCTTCAATCTGTTGGGAAGTATCTTTGTGGGGAGAATGTTCACTATTCTGGTTCCGCTGGGGATAGGATTTTCAGGGGTTTTGGGCTCCACTGGGGTTCTTGAAACTTGACTCTGAGGGGAATTAAGTTCTGGAATGCACTTTAGCTGGGGAATCCAGCTTTTAGAAAGCTTTTTCCCTGCTGAGGATCCTGAAGTTTAACTCTGTTGGGGAAATATATTCCGAATTTTAACTCTGTTGAGGATCTTGAAGTTTAATTCCGCTGGGGATTTCTTCTGAAAGGGCATCAAGATATCTACCTATACCTTCAACCTATCAGCAATCATCTTTTCTCAATTTTTGTTTTATTTGTAAGCAATGATTATGTTCAAATGCATATGCCTATTTAACAAAACATTGGACGTTTTTTCAAATAAAACATAAGTGTAAAAAGAAAAGGAAGGCAAAGCAAATTTCTGCACTTGGAAGTGTATTTGTATTAACTTTTTATGAGTATCTTTGTACAAAGGAGACAGACATCCTAGTAAGAGAATGTTGTCGTAAAAATTGAAAAATTTTATACAAAAGAAAGATGGCTATGTGTAACAATTCCATGGGATTCCCATTCTGCTATAGCCTTCACAACTCTGAATATCTTGTCCATTCACTGCTTCGTCCGCCGGTGATTGGATTGATCAGAAGCTCGGAGCTTGTTGGTGAAGAGATTTGTTCTTAAAGTGATCCGACGAGACATAGTCATACGCTTGAATTCCCTAACTTTTGCCTGAATCGCCCTTTCGGGTTTTCGATCCACCGGGAAACCCTTTTTTGCCCAAGTCGCCCTTTCGGGTTTTCAACTTGCCAGGTGTACAGATTTTTTTTGTTTTATCCCTAATTTTTTCCTGAACCTCCCTTTCGGGTTTTCGGTTCACCGGGATGCCCATTTTGCCGAAGTCGCCCTTTCGGGTTTTCAACTTGTCGGGTCATTTTATGCGTAGTATCTTTTGACTATGTCTGCGTTCGCAGGGTGTGGCAAATCGTCGCCGTCCATGGTGGTCAAAATCATTGCCCCACCAGAAAAGATGCTTTTGATTACAAATGGTCCTTCATAGGTAGGAGTCCACTTGCCCCTGGGGTCACTTTGCGGTAAGATGATCCGCTTGATTACAAGATATCCAACTTGATATACTTTCTGCCTGACTTTCTTGTTGAAAGCCTTGATCATGCGTTTTTGATACGCCTGACCATGACAAACAGCAGTAAGTCGCTTCTCATCGATCAAATTGAGTTGATCAAGCCGGGTCTGAATCCAATCGTCTTCACTCAAACCAGCGTCCTTCATAATCCTTAAGGAAGGAATCTGAACTTCCATGGGTAGGACGACCTCCATGCCATATACCAAAGAGAATGGGGTTTCCCCTGTTGAAGTACGTGTCGTGGTACAATATCCATGCAGAGCAAACGGTAACATCTCATGCTAGTCCTTGTAGGTAACTGTCATTTTCTGAATGATCTTCTTGATATTTTTGTTTGCAGCTTCAACAACACCGTTCATATTCGGCCGATAGGGAGATGAATTGTGATGATAAATCTTGAACTGTTCGCATAGAGCGGTGATCATAGTATTGTTTAAATTTGTACCGTTGTCTGTGATGATCCTGTCAGGGACACCATACCGGCATATGAGGTTCTGCTTGATGAAGCGGTGATCAGTGCATTTTGATGCACATTACTCTACGGTTGTACTTATACATTTCCATGGTTTGCTTGTCTTATTTTTGTATTTTATAATGTTTTTATATTTTAATTTATTTTTATTGTTATTTGATTTTCGTATTTAATTTTCAGCTTTAGAAGTCTGCACGGAAACGATCATAACTGGAGTTCCAGAAGTCCGATTGAGGCGTTCTAATAATCGACGGAAAGCTAAGAGAAAGAGATACAATTCTTATATTGGAGTCGAAGTCAGAATCGGACTGTAGAAGGGCCAGAAAATTCGTTGAAGTTGCAACACTAGTTTTAGTTAAGTTTCGAGTCAATTAGTTTTGGGCCTGGGTCGTATGTTTGACCCAGTTGGATTGTAAAACGGGTTGTACTCTTTCCCCTTAGGGTAGCAGCCGCGGTACTGTAGGAGGAATCTTCCATTGACGATTTTGATTGTAAGCTTGTACGAATGGCCATGGAGAACTAATCACTTTTGGTTGATCTACCGAATTCAGGTTCCGAAACTATGAGATTATTATAAGTTTTGCAATAAAATTCCTTTTCCTTCAATTATATATTTTGTTTATCTTTTGCTTAATTTGATATTCGTAATATATATTGTTTGGTTCGATTGATCTATGTTTTTCAATTTATCTGCGTGTTTATCGTATGCTTAATCGTTAAACCGTTTATCGCTTAACCGAATGCTTAATTCGGCAAACGGAAAATATAATTCATATAATATTGTTGCGCTTGTTGATTATATTGTAATCGAACAGGAAAGGAATCCGCTTAGGATAGTGAGATTTTAATAAATCGATGATTGGTAGGAACTGAATCGATAGATTGACTTATTTTCATAATCACTTTTTCAAAACAGCTTATTTTCATAATCACTTTTGATAATCATTTTTTCGACCAAACCAAACCCCCCCAATTTCGTTTTTAGTTAGTAAAACCCAAGAGTCCTTGAGAGACGATACACGAGTTACCGTTACCGTCGTTACTACAGTTTTGCAATTTAACTCGTTTTTGACCCGCGCGCGACAGCGGATCAAATTGGCGCCATTGCCGGGGACTCTTGTGAATATTAACTAATATTAGAGTCTTAAGTGTAGTGTTTGTGCGTTTTGGCCATAGGTTCCTCGCGGTTTCGGCCATAACGCCTTTTGAGTCGAAAAGTCGGTTTTCGGAAAAATTGCACCGTTTTGAAAATCTGTCCCGACAGTTAGGTGTGAAAAAATTATCTGATCAAAAGTCATTTACTACAAAGTAGTTACATGACAAATTTTTCGAATCGCGAAAAAAGCCTTTTTACTATTTTTAAAGATTTATTTTCTATTTTCATAGAGTCAAAAAAATCCAAAAAAATTATCAAAATTCTATTTTTACGTCATTTGATTATTTTCGGTGTCAGTTTATTTTTTTGAATTGTTTTTAATCGATTTGCTTTATTTTGTTTGTTTTAGGGACATAGTTGGCATTTTCACAATTGTTGTTGCATTGCTGTGCACTAGTCCTGGCTACTAGATCTTCTTGTCCTGAACTTGTTGCTTTTGATCCTGAGGTGGAAAGAACCTTGCACACACTTCGTAGAGCAGGCCAGGCTAGCAATAGTTCACCTTCACCGACCATAGTTGAGTCTGATTCTGAGTCCGACTGTTTGCATAACTTGTTTACTTCTGATTCTGAATTTGCTTTTGAAATGGCTGACAATAGAACTCTAAGACAACTTGCAGCCCCTGATGTGAATTATAATGGCTTGTGTATTGAATATGGTGCTGTTGCTGTTCCTTTTGAATAAAAATCGGGTTTAATACACTTGTTGCCAAAGTTTAATGGTCTTGCAGGTGAGGATCCGCACAAACATTTGAAGGAATTCCAGGTGGTGTGCTCTACACCATTGAAGCCTGAAGGGATCACTGAAGATCATATCAAACTTCGTGCTTTTCCTTTTTCTTTGCAGGGTGCAGCGAAGGATTGGATATATGATCTCGAACCGAATTCAATCGCAAGCTGGAATGCTCTGAAAAAAGTGTTCTTAGAGAGATATTTTCCTGCCTCTAGAGCTGCTTCAATCCGAAAAGAGATTTGTGGCATTAGACAAGATAACGAGTCATTGGCTGAGTACTGGGATAGGTTCAAGAAGTTAGTTTCAAGATGCCCTCAACATCATATTACCGAGCAACTTCTCATTCAGTACTTTTATGAGGGGTTGTTACCTATGGATAGAAACATTCTTGATGCTGCTAGTGGTGGAGCACTTGTTGACAAAACTCCAGCTGCTGCCAGGGCCCTCATTGAAAATATGTCCTTAAATTCCCAGCAGTTCACCACTCGAACCAATTCTGTCCAGACCAAGGGTGTACATTAAATTCAAGGTTCCTCGAACAGAGCTTTAGAAACCAGAATTGATGAGCTGACCGCTTTAGTCAAACAACTTGCAGTAGCGAAACCTCAAACAACAACTGTATGTGGCATTTGTACAGCTCATGATCATCCCACTGATACTTGTCCTCTTCTGAAAGATGATACTGTTACCGAGCTGCTTCAAGCTTATGCAGCCAACCTTTACAACCAGAACAGGTACAACAACACCCCTGACTTGTCCACCAACAAATATCACCCCAATTGGAGGAATCATCCCAACCTTCGATATGGAAATCAGCAGCCCTCACAACAACAACTCACCGTTCCACTACCCCAGCCACATCACACCCCTCCAGCTACTCCTTCCGGACCATCCTTGGAAGATCTTGTTAAACAAATGGCCGTGAACAACCTTCAGTTCCAACAAAGAACCGACACTAGCATTCAGACCTTGACCACACAGATGGGACAACTTGCTACTCAAATAAATAATATGCAAGCTCAAGGTTCGAACCAACTTCCAGCACAAACTGTTGTCAATCTGAATGGTAATGCTAATGTGAGCGCTATTTCTTTGAGATCCGGAAAACTTACAGAACCAGCCCCTGAAAAAGATAAAAAAGTAATTGAGGTAACTTCTGAACTTTCTCCATCTGAACCTTCCCCTGCTGCACTTTCTTCTCCTTCTTCTGTTATGGTCGAAACTGAAAAAATTAGAGAAAAGGAGTATGTGCCACCAGTCCCCTTCCCACATAGAGTTCTGAAAAATAAAAGAATTGAGGAGGGAGACAAAGAAAGAGAGATTTTGGATGTGTTTCGAAAGGTGGCGGTAAATATTCCGCTACTTGATGTTATAAAATAGGTTCCTAAGTATGCAAAGTTTCTGAAAGATTTGTGTACTAACAAGAGGAGGATTAAGGGAAGTGAAAGAGTGAACTTAGGACGAAATATTTCTGCCTTTATTCAGCCCAAACAATCATCTGACAAGGCTGTAAGTGAGCAAAATGTTTCAGCCCTCACTACTCAGGTGTTGCCACAAAAGCAGAAGGATCCGGGAACATTTGCTATTCCTTGTACCATCGGGGATAGTAAATTTGAGAATTGCATGCTTGATTTGGGAGCGGGCATTAATGTTATGCCTACTTCTGTTTATAATAACCTTTGTCTTGGCCCTTTGCAGCATACAGGTTTAATCATTCAATTGGCAAACAGGAGCAACGCTCGACCCGTCGGGGTTGTCGAAGATGTCCTTGTTCAAGTTAACGATTTGATTTTTCCTGCAGATTTTTATATTCTAGACATGGAAGGCGAAACCAAGACAACCAGAGCTCCCATAATTTTAGGCAGACCGTTCATGAAAACGGCAAAAACGAAGATTGATGTTGACGATGGAACCATGTCCATGGAATTTGGTGACATTGTCGCAAAATTCAACATTTTTGACGCTATGAAACATCCCTTGGAGGAGCATTCCGTTTTTCACATTGAGTTGATTTCTGAACTAGTTGATGATAGTTGTTCTGAATTATTTGCACTTGATTTTCCATCTCTCTCTGATTTTGATGATACTTATTCATGTCCTGATTGCACTGACACTAACGTTTGTGTTCTTTGTGCTGAGATTGATGCTTCCTTGCAGCCTGATACATTCCCTACAGGTGAAGTTGTTACCGATGAGGCTGTTTTTGTCGTCGATGATCTTGACATCCCGGCTGCCCCAAGCATTCCATCCATCGAGCAGCCTCCGTCCTTAGAGCTAAAAGAGCTCCCTGGGAACCTGAAATATGCTTACTTGGAGCATAATGAAAAACTTCCTGTTATTTTCTCTTCTAACCTTGATTTCAATCAAGAAGACAGACTTTTGCAGGTATTGAAGAGGCACAAGAAAGCAATCGGGTGGACATTAGCCGACCTTCCAGGTATTAGTCCTTCGATGTGCATGCATAGGATTTTACTTGAGGATGGAGCGAAAACAGTAAGGCAGCCCCAAAGGAAGCTTAATCCTTTGATTCTTGATGTTGTAAAGAAAGAGGTAACCAAACTCTTGCAAGCAGGTATCATTTATCCTATCTCTGACAGTAAGTGGGTAAGTCCAGTGCAGGTTGTACCTAAGAAATCTGGACTCACAGTGGTAAAAAATGAAAAGAATGAACTTGTTCCCACTAGAGTCCAGAACAGCTGGAGAGTTTGTATTGATTACAGGAGACTGAACCAGGCTACTAGAAAGGATCACTTTCCTTTGCCATTCATTGACCAGATGCTTGAACGGCTAGCTGGTAAATCACATTATTGTTTTCTTGATGGTTTTTCAGGTTACTTTCAGATTCATATTGCACCTGAAGATCAAGAAAAAACCACTTTCACGTGCCCATTCGGTACATTTGCTTACAGGAAGATGCCTTTTGGCCTTTGCAATGCTCCTGGCACTTTCCAACGATGCATGATGAGTATTTTCTCTAATTTTATTGAAAATTGCATGGAAGTGTTTATGGATGACTTTACTGTCTATGGTTCTTCTTTTGATGCATGCTTGAACAGTTTAAGCTTGATTTTAGAAAGATGCATCGAGACTAACCTTGTGTTGAATTATGAAAAGTGTCATTTTATGGTTGAGCAGGGAATTGTCCTTGGTCACTATTTCTGAAAAAGGAATTTCTGTTGACCCTGCTAAGATTGATGTGATTTCTACACTTCCTTACCCTTCTTACATTCGCGAGATTCGTTCTTTTCTTGGTCATGCAGGTTTTTACAGGCGTTTCATCAAGGATTTCAGCAAGATAGCTCTTCCGTTGTCGAACTTGTTGAAGAATGGCGTCACTTTTGATTTTGATGACAAATGCAAACAAGCGTTTGACTTCTTGAAGAAAGCATTGACCTCCGCTCCCATCATTCATCCCCCTGACTGGACACTTCCTTTTGAGCTTATGTGTGATGCTTCGAATTATGCTGTTGGGGCTGTCCTTGCACAAAGAGTTGACAAGGCTTCCCATGTTATTTACTATGCTTCTAGGACTTTAGATTCTGCGCAGTCAAATTACACTACCACTGAAAAAGAACTGCTAGCTATTGTTTTTGCTCTTGACAAATTCAGATCTTATTTGCTAGGTTCCAAGGTTGTTGTTTTTACTGACCATGCAGCTTTAAAGTACTTGCTGAAGAAGCCGGATGCAAAACCGAGATTGATTCGGTGGATGTTGTTGCTCCAGGAGTTTAATGTCGAGATTAAAGACAAAAGTGGAGCTGAGAACCTAGTGGATGACCACTTAAGCAGGATAGAGAGAGATGAAGACCCTTTTCCTATTCAGGATGACTTTCCTGATGAGCAGTTGTTTCTTTTGCACGGGATTACACCTTGGTTTGCTGACATTGTTAATTTTCTTGTTGCTGGTGTTTTTCCCACAGGTGCATCGAGAGCACAGGTTCACAAACTCAAGAGTGACGCCAAGTATTATGTTTGGGATGATCCATATCTATGGAAGTTTGGTAGTGATCAGGTAATCAGGAGATGTGTCCCCGACAATGAGATTGAATCTATTTTGAAATTTTCTCATGCATCTCAAGTCGGCGGACACTTCGGTCCTCAAAGGACTGCGAGAAAAGTCCTTGATTCAGGTTTCTATTGGCCAACTATTTTTAAGGATGCTTTTGAGACTTACCGCACTTGTAAAGAGTGCCAGATAGCAGGTACAAACATCACTCGCAAGAGTGAAATGCCTCAGCAGCCGATGCTTTTCTGTGAGGTATTTGATGTATGGGGAATCGATTTCATGGGTCCTTTTCCTGTATCATTTGGTTTCCTTTACATTTTACTTGCTGTTGATTATGTTTCAAAGTGGGTGGAAGCTATCCCCACTAGGACTAATGATTCTCGAGTTGTTGCAGATTTTGTCAGGTCTAATATATTTTGCAGGTTTGGAATACCGCAAGCCATCATAAGTGACCAAGGCACTCATTTCTGTAACCGCACCATGGAAGTTTTACTCCGAAAGTATGGAGTTGTGCACAGAGTCTCTACTGCATATCACCCGTAGACTAATGGGCAAGCTGAGATCTCAAACAGGGAGATCAAACAGGTTTTAGAGAAAATGGTGCAGCCAAACAGGAAAGATTGGAGCCGTCGTCTAGAAGACGCACTTTGGGCTCAAAGGACAGCTTTCAAGACACCCATTGGGATGTCTCCTTATCGACTTGTTTTTGGTAAGGCATGTCATCTTCCTGTTGAGATAGAACACCATGCTTTTTGGGCGGTGAAAAGTTGTAATTTGGAGATGCAACAAGCAGGTATTGAAAGAAAACTCCAATTACAACAGTTGGAAGAGCTTAGATTAGAGGCTTATGAGAGCTCTAGGATTTATAAAGAGAAAACTAAGCACTTCCATGATAAAATGATTTCTAGGAAGGAATTTTCTGTGGGCCAACAGGTTTTACTGTTTAACTCTCGCCTTAAGCTTATGGCTGGGAAACTTCAATCAAAATGGATTGGCCCCTTTGTTGTTACTAATGTTTTCCCTCATGGTGCAGTAGAAATAAAAAGTGCAGGTACTGACAAAATCTTCAAGGTTAACGGGCAGCGGCTGAAGTTATTCCATGAAAGTTCGGTGCCTGAAAATGTCAGCATAAAGGAGCTTTCTTTGGAAACACCTAACTACACTGCAACTTGATCAGGGAGTCCTTCTTTCCTTCTCTCTGCTTTATTAGTAATGTCCTTTCATTGAGGGCAATGCTTAGTTTAAGTGTGGGGGAGGAAATCGTGTGTTTTATTTGTTTTTGTTTGTTAGTTTTTTTTATATTTAATTTCAACCAATAAAAAAATGCATCTTCTTGAAAGTTTTAGGCTATAGACTGATTTGAGTCGGGTTTGCGAAGACGTGGGAAAAATTCACAAGATCGGTATCGTTCTAACACCGTAAGTCTCCTACATATGGAAATTGATTTGAATTTGTTATTATGTTTTAGCCTTAATTTCTCATTCTTTGACAGCTCTTGAGTAGTTTATTTCAGCAGTCGGCACCATCTCTCACACACTTTACGCAGGAAAACCGATGAATATAAGTGAATGTTCCGAAAAGAAAAAAAAGAGAGAAGAGAAAAAGAGAATACACCTTCTAAGTTTGGTGACCCTCACCCGGTCACTTAACCCAACGGTTGTGTAATCTTCAAAAAAAAAAGTTTTTAAAACTCTTTGTTAGTTGGTTCAGCGGTTTCTGGTGCTGAACTTGGTAGGGAGGATTATGGTCCGATCCCCCGCAACTACATCTGAGTAAACAAAGGGTTATGCCACGTAAGTACCGGAACCCCGTGCAAAAGGATCAGAGTCACTAACCGGTCGTCCTGCTATAAGTGTGTGGAGATAACGGGCTTAATGTGATTGCGCCTGAATGAAAAAGAGCAAAAAGGATGAGTAAGTTAGGCTATGGTATAATAATATGATTTGAAATTGGTTTGTGTATTTAGGAGGCTTATGTCTGCAGATCTGTGGTTAGTATTCTTACGATGTCCTTAGTGTGCAAGATTAGTACCTGTTGATGCAAACTTACCCGAAGAAGATTTGTAGCCTAGGATAAGTAACTGTTGATGTATTTGTGCTTTCTTTGTTTTGTTTTTCATTTTGCTCGGAGTGCAAAAGTTCAAGTGTGGGGGAATTTGATCAGTGCATTTTGATGCACATTACTCTACTGTTGTACTTATACATTTCCATGGTTTGCTTGTCTTATTTTTGTATTTTATAATGTTTTTATATTTTAATTTATTTTTATTGTTATTTGATTTTCGTATTCAATTTTCAGCTTTAGAAGTCTGCACGGAAACGATCATAACTGGAGTTCCAGAAGTCCGATTGAGGCGTTCTAATAATCGACGGAAAGCTAAGAGAAAGAGCTACAATTCTTATGTTGGAGTCGAAGTCAGAATCGGACTGTAGAAGGGCCAGAAAATTCGTTGAAGTTTCAACACTAGTTTTAGTTAAGTTTCGAGTCAATTAGTTTTGGGCCTGGGTCGTATGTTTGACCCAGTTGGATTGTAAAACGGGTTGTACTCTTTCCCCTTAGGGTAGCAGCCGCGGTACTGTAGGAGGAATCTTCCATTGACGATTTTGATTGTAAGCTTGTACGAATGGCCATGGAGAACTAATCACTTTTGGTTGATCTACCGAATTCAGGTTCCGAAACTATGAGATTATTATAAGTTTTGCAATAAAATTCCTTTTCCTTCAATTATATATTTTGTTTATCTTTTGCTTAATTTGATATTCGTAATATATATTGTTTGGTTCGATTGATCTATGTTTTTCAATTTATCTGCGTGTTTATCGTATGCTTAATCGTTAAACCGTTTATCGCTTAACCGAATGCTTAATTCGGCAAACGGAAAATATAATTCATATAATATTGTTGCGCTTGTTGATTATATTGTAATCGAACAGGAAAGGAATCCGCTTAGGATAGTGAGATTTTAATAAATCGATGATTGGTAGGAACTGAATCGGTAGATTGACTTATTTTCATAATCACTTTTTCAAAACAGCTTATTTTCATAATCACTTTTGATAATCATTTTTTCGACCAAACCAACCCCCCCCCCCCAATTTCGCTTTTAGTTAGTAAAACCCAAGAGTCCTTGAGAGACGATACACGAGTTACCGTTACCGTCGTTACTACAGTTTTGCAATTTAACTCGTTTTTGACCCGCGCGCGATAGCGGATTAAGCGGGCAACCACATTCTTCGTAACAGAGGCAAATGAAGCTGCTTCGACCCACTTGGTGAAATAGTCAATAGAGACCAAGATGAAGCGATGTCCATTGGACGCTGTGGGCTTGATCTCTCCAATCATGTCAATGCCCCACATTGCAAATGGCCAAGGAGCTGTCAGAACGTTGAGAGGAACAAGAGGAGTATGTACCTTGTCGGTGTAGATTTGGCATTTATGGCAAGTGCGGGAATGTTTATGGCAATCAGCTTCCATGGTAGACCAGTAATAGCCTGCCCTTAGAATCTTCTTACCCATCGTATGTACGCTCAAGTGGGTGCCGAATGTGCTGTTGTGTATCTCAGTCATGATCAACTCCGCTTCAGCTTTGTCCACACATCGAAGTAAAACACAATCATGGCTGCGCTTATAAAGGATGCCATTGCTTAGGAAAAACTTGGCAGCAAATCTCCTTAAGAACTTTTTGTCATTGACATAAGCTCCTTCGGGATATTCTCTAGTCTGGAGATACCTTTTGATTTCATGAAACCAGGGTTGTTCCACTACTTCTTCGGTATTAATCTCATGACAGTGCGCAGGTTCGTCCATTCACTCGATGGTAATTTGGGGTGCCTCGTTATCCCAGTTGAGTTTAAACATGGAAGACATTGTAGCCAGAGCATCTGCTAGCTGATTCTCTTCTCGCGGGAAATGCTCGAAAGTAATCTGCTCGAAATGAGGCAACAAAGTCAAGACATGTTCTTTGTATGGGATAAGATTAGGATGTTTGGTGTCCCACTCTCCTTTGACTTGGCTGATAACCAAAGTCGAGTCCCTAAATACGACCAAAGATTTGATCCCCAGGTCTATAGCAGCCTTGAGACCAAAGATGCAAGCTTCATATTCGGCCATATTGTTGGTACAGCTGAAATAAAGTCGGGCAGTGAAAGGTGTATGGTAACCTTCTGGAGAAATGAGTACCGTGCCGATACCGTTGCCTAGTGCATTTGAAGCACCATCAAAGTACAGGGTCCATCGGGATCCTTGTTCAGGTCCGTCAAACGGTCTGTTACCTTCAATGTTATCTAAAGTCATGATGTCTTCGTCAGGGAAGTCGAATCTCATAGATTGATAATCTTTGATGGCTTGATGAGCTAGATGGTCAGCTAGTACACTCCCTTTTATAGATTTTTGGGTAGTATACTGGATGTCATACTCAGTCAGGATCATCTGCCATCTAGCGATTCTTCCAGATAAAGCAGGCTTCTCGAAGATATATTTGATCGGGTCCATCTTGGAAATCAGCAAAGTGGTATGAGTCAACATATACTGCTTTAGCCGGCGAGCAGCCCATACCAAAGCGCAACAAGTTTTCTCGAGCAGTGAGTAGCGAGTCTCACAGTCGATAAACTTTTTGCTAAGGTAATAAATGGCATGCTCTTTTCGACCAGACTCGTCATTTTGGCCCAGTACGCACCCCATTAAGTTGTCCAAAACAGTCAGATACATGATCAACGGCTTTCCTTCGACGGGTGGCATTAGGATAGGAGGTTCTAGTAAATACTCCTTGATCTTATCAAAAGAAACTTGACAATCATTGTTCCATTCAACTACCTGATCCTTCTTCAATAGTTTGAAAATTGGCTCACAGGTAGACGCCATGTGAGAGATGAACCTGGCGATATAGTTCAAGCGTCCCAAGAATCCTCTAACCTCCTTTTCAGTACGGGGGGCAGACATTTCTTGTATAGCCTTTACTTTTGCTGGATCGACCTCAATGCCCTTGTAGCTGACAATAAATCTCAGAAGTTTACCAGACCTAACTCCAAAAGTGCACTTGCTTGGATTCAGTCTGAGTTTGTACTCCTTCAACCTGGCAAACAGCTTCTGCAAATGTTCAAGGTGTTCTTCTTCTGTTTATGATCGAGCTATCATATCGTCTACGTAAACTTCGATCTCATGATGTATCATATCATGAAACAAAGCTACCATGGCGCGATGATAAGTTGCCCCTACGTTCTTCAGTCCGAACGGCATCACCTTGTAGCAGAAGGTACCCCATTGTGTAACAAAGGTTGTTTTCTCCATGTCCTCGGGGGCCATTTTAATCTGGTTGTAGCCCGAGAATCCGTCCATGAAAGAAAATACTTTGTGCTGAGCTGTGTTGTCAACCAAAATGTCGATATGCGGCAGCGGAAAATCATCTTTAGGGCTAGCCCTGTTCAAATCCCGATAGTCCACACACATTCTGACCTTGCCGTCTTTTTTTGGGTACGGGCACAATGTTAGCAACCCATTGTGGATAGGTTGTAACAGCCAAAAAGCCGACGTTGAATTGCTTCATTACTTCAGCCTTAATCTTCTCAGACATGTCGGGCCTCATTCGGCGGACCTTTTGATTTATCGGTGGACAGTGTGCTCGGTGGGAATGAGAACTGACTGTTTTGGAATGCTGGTTCGCGTTTGTATTTGTTTTCGCAAAATGTCGCAGTAAGCAAGAGTCGCCACCGTCTTTTATTTTATCCAACAAGGAAAGGACAAAAGCACAGAAAAATTCCTTTTCAAGATATTTCTCGGGTTCGGGAGGTAGATTATAGAAAGGGAAGGTGTTAGCACCCTTTCTATCCGTGGTTATCCACGGGCTCTTAGGTACTTGCTCACTATGTTTTCAAAAGTTTGCTTTTCTTTGTGTTTGTGGGTTTTGAAAAGAGTTTTGTTTTTGAAGAGAGTGTAAGTGCGAAAAGTTTTGTTTTTGTTTTCAAAAGAGCAAGTACTTAAGAATATCTACCTACTCAAAAAGGAATTAGACTGTGCAAGTGTTCTTTAGACAATGCCATCCCACTATTAAGGAGTAGGTAGCATCGTCGTTGGAGTTTTCGGGTCAATTCGATTTAAGGGACGTGTGGCCACTAAAGCAATGTTAGGACGCCTTAACGGTAACCCTAATGTCTTAGATCATTTTTATCGAGGCAACCGTTTCGAGGCAACTTTGATCTTTGGACAGGAGGGCGACCTCTAAGACTTCCTATACTCAATGACCACGTTCGAGGCAACCAAGTGAGGTGTACCCTAAGAGTGGCATGTGCGAGTGTGTCAATTTTCAGTTTATATTATCTTTGTACATGTTATGGTGAGCTACGGTTGATTTCAGATCTTGTCATGCAATCCTAGTTAGCATACATCTAAACAGTTAATATATATACAGGAATTTAAAGTGCGGGAATTGTAAATCCTACGCTATTACAAGGCTTCGGGGAGGGGGATTATTTACATGTCCAAAATTGGGGGAATAAAGCGGTAAAGTGTAAAAGTCTTAGTTAAGCTTTACAAACCAGTAGGCAGTTACAATAAAATAAACGCGCGCGAATCTGAAAATAACCTCTAAAAATCCTAAGAATAAAATATTTTTGTTGTTTTATTTTATTTTGGGAAAATGATCTAAATCTACTTAATTTTAGTTTTGAAAAAATGTTAAGATAATTAAATGATTAATTAACAAAGTTAATTTAATAGAAAAAAAACTAGCCTAATGTTTTTGTGTTTTTGATTTTATGTTGATTAAAAAAAGAAATGAAATGGTCAAAACAAAAATGAAATCGAAGGAACAGGCAGTAAATAAAAAAAAGTATAATTCTGGAGGCATGGGTCGAAAGAGGTGTGGGCTGTCTTTCGACCCAGTGAAGAGGCTTGATCGAAGGTGCCTGAGGGGCTGCACTCTGGGGGTGTTCGATCTGGATATGTCATCCTTCAATCTGGAAATCCCGGATCCAGTTCAAAGCTAAGCTGCTAAGCTTCGAAGCTCTGAATAGGATTCTGAGAAGATATTTCCTGCAAAAACGAGACAAATGTTAAAGGTCCAGGGGGGATTTTACCCCCTGATTCGAATCTCCTCCCAATTATGATCCTTCCTCAATGTGAATATGTTGAATCAGTGTCTGGGTTTGTTTTATCCTGAGATTCGAAGGAGAAACTTAGATCGTGCCCCAGCAGTGGCACGATCTCATCTTTGCACTTCAGCTTGCATGCAACATAATCAGTAATAACAAGAATACATATGCAATGTGTATTTAAATGTCATGAAGGTGCAATTTTGGTTTTGCAAACCCTTACTAATTAAAGATGTATGATCTGTGGCTCTGGGTGTGGAGATGTTCGCTGAATGACTGCTTTGGCTTGGATTACTTATGAAAATGCTGATGACTTTTGGCAGCGTAACTCCAAATCCTCCCCGTTTCTCCTTTTTCGTTCTGTTCTGTTCTGTTTTGTTCTTTTTCCATTGTTTTTCCGTTGCCCCCTTGCACTGTATGCTGGACCTGTTATTTATAGGAATATGATGGTCTTGTAACGGCAAGAGACAACCAATTAAACAGGCCTTTAAAGCCATGAGACAAGAATCAGACATATTAAAAGATTTCCTTTTTTTGAAATATTCATGTCTCTTTGGAATCTTGAATGAACCTGGACACTTTTGATTTTCGAATGCCTTCAGGCCCTGCTCTTCGATTGGTCTTGATTTGAAAAGAATCACTCTGTTCGAATCAACTCTTGTGGGGTTAGGAACATAAAAGGCAAGAATCTGGCATTTAATTATTTCTATATTTGTAAGGAAAACATGCCATTTTCTCATGTTCAGTGTACCTGGACATGTTTTTTTGAGTGCCCTCTTGATGGCCTCTTTCGAATGTTCTGGAAGGAGTTCTTCACATGGCCCTTGTCCAAACATCAATCGAAGAGTATTTATTGAAATATCAATCGAAGAGTCCTTTGCTACGCCAATTGAAAGATCTTGTTCAGATACCAATCGAAGGGTACTAATTAAAATTCCAATCGAAAGGCTTTGTTAACAGGCCAATCGAAAGGTGATGTTCATGCTAATCGAAGGACATGGTTAACATGTCTGTCAAAGCTGCCTTGACACAATGCTAAATCGAAGGATCCCTTGGCATGCCAATTGAAAGGCTTGGCCCAGGGTGCCAAACGAAAAGGTCTTTCAGAATTCTAATCGAAGGCCTTGACACAATGCCAATCGAAGTGCTTGTCCATAATGCCAATCGAAGTGCTTGTCTATAATGCCAATCGAAGCAATTTTGGAATGTCAATCGAAGTGCTTGTCCATGATGCCAATCGAAGGGAATTATCCATGCCAATCGAAAGGCTCCTTCAGAATACCAATCGAAGGGTCTTTCAGAATGCCAATCGAAAGGTACTTAAAGCACCACTCAAAAATTTTCTTTTTCCTTAGGCAAGGGTTTCTGGTCAACCATGCAGGGGGGAGACTTTGGAAAACATGAGAGGGCAAATTTTGAGGTGCAAAAGTTGCCCCTGTTCAATTTTCTTAAACCTGAGGATATAGATTGGCTTTCGAGCCTTTCGTGATCCGAAGGTGGAAGATAATTGAACACTAGAGTGCCCAGAAATTTGCACTCGCATGGTGTAGTATCAACATTGTGACATCGGGAATGGGCTTACAGATGCCATTTGGAGCTTGTTGGTAGGAGTATGGGCTTATAGATACCATTTGGAGATTGTTGGTAGCTGTCTTGAGAGAAATAAAATTTTAGGAGCTTCAGTTGTCCGTTACTCTACTGGGGAATTAACTCTGGAGGTGAACTGCATATCTGGACTGAGAAGGAACCTGGGTAAGGTTACTTCATGATGAGTCCATGTAAAACTTCATCTGGAAAGGAGGAACCTGTGTAGGATTTCCTGATGATGAGTCCATGTAAAACTGCATCTTGGAAAGAGAGGGAACCGGTGTAGGGTTGCCTGATGATGAGTCCGTGTAAAACTTCATCTTTGGAAAGAGAGAACCTGTGTAGGGTTTCCTGATGATGAGTCCGTGTAAAACTGCATCTGAAATTTCCTGAGAAGGAACCTGTGTAAGGTTACTTCATAACGAGTCTGTAAAACTTCATCTAGAAAGGAGAACCTGTGTAGGGTTTCCTGATGATGAGTCCGTGTAAAACTGCATCTGAAATTTCCTGAGAAGAAACCTGTGTAGGGTTACTTCACAACGAGTCTGTAAAACTTCATCTGGAAAGGAGAACCTGTGTAGGGTTTCCTGATGATGAGTCCGTGTAAAACTACATCGGGAAATTGTAAGGAGGAACTTGGGTAAGGTTACTTCGGGATAAGTTTGTGTAAAACTACATCGGGAAATTGTAAGGAGGAACCTGGGTAAGGTTACTTCGGGATAAGTTTGTGTAAAACTTCAGGAGGAACCTGGGTAAGGTTACTTCGGGCTAAGTTCGTGTGAAACTTCTGGAGGAACCTGGGTAAGGTTACTTCGGGATAAGTTCGTGTGAAACTTTAGGAGGAACCTGGGTAAGGTTACTTCGGGCTAAGTTCCTGTGAAACTTCTGGAGGAACCTGGGTAAGGTTACTTCGGGATAAGTTCGTGTGAAACTTCTGGAGGAACCTGGGTAAGGTTACTTTGTGATAAGTTCGTGTAAAACTTCAGGAGGAACCTGGGTAAGGTTACTTTGTGATAAGTCCGTGTAAAACTTCAGGAGGAACCTGGGTAAGGTTACTTTGGGACGAGTTCGTGTAAAACTTCAGGAGGAACCTGGGTAAGGTTACTTTGGGATGAGTTCGTGTAAAACTTCATTCAGAAATATATGAGAAAGGACACGTGTAGGATTTTTCAGGATAAACCCGTGTGAAGCTGCATTTAGGAGAAACCCGTGTAAGATTTCTTCATGACGAACCCGTGTAAAGCTGAATTTGATCGTGCAGATAATTACTCTGTTTAGTTTCCGGAGTTAATCTTGAACTTGCTGGAAGTTGTTGATGATAACCATCTTTCCTGAAAAGGTACATGATTAATCGTATATGATGCATGACATGCATTGTATGATGATGTTCTCAAAATAAATGAGATTATGTTGTATGCAATGCGGACGTCATGATGTATGAACATGAAATGGTATTGTGGTACGTCCGAGTTTGGGAAAATAAATCCCTGACTGTTGTTGGAGAATAAAGAGTTTCACTCGCTGGAGATAACGACCGAAGATGATTGAGAGAATAATCCTGCAGGAGAGAATAACTCCGCTGGGGAATGGACTAACGAGGAAATGACTCTGTGGGGAGTATATACTCTGCTAGAAGATCTGCTGATTTGGAGAAATAAAACTCAGCCGAGGATGAATTACTGTTGCTGGTGACAGTGAACCCTGTTGGGGATTGAATTTCTGTCTATGAAAGGAATGAACTCCGCTAGGGATAGAAAGAACTTCGCTGGGGATGATCTTTCAGTTGCAACTTGCTGAGGATAACCCAGTTAGACTCTTGTGAGGATAACCTCTGAATTTGGCTGAGGGGACTTATTTGTGCTTCGCAGGGGACAAGCTTCCAGAGTCTACTGGGGAAGAGGAGTTGTGGTCCTTTGATTTGTAGTAGTCAGAGAGGCAAACTCAAACTGGGGAATCCTGGTGTTGTTGGGGAAATAAACCCTGTTGTCAGTCTGCTAGAGAGGTGACATCTTTGTTGGGGGAAGTCCTCGAGGATTCTTGAGGTTGATTCAGCTGGGGAAAGGTTTTCAGAGATTAAACCCTTGCTGGGATGTCATCCTATGAGAAGGATTTTGGGGATATTTGTCATTGCCCCTAGTAGCAAGTGTTTGTGACATTGCCAGAAAATGTTTAATTGTATGTAACCCTTCACTGAGATTGATGTTCAATGCCCCAAGTGATGGACATGGAGACTTGCCCCTGGTTACTCTGCACTTCTTCAGAGATTTCTTGAAATCTTGACTGGACTGCCCCAGGTGTGCTGGATAGTGACATATCATGCCCCCTTGTTGATGGGAGATTTGTCAATGGATGTGTCATCCTTTTTGAAGTGATTTTGTTCACTGAGAGGGCATTCGTTCATCGGATATTCGTTGTGTGAATTTCTCCGCTGTCAAACAAATAGCCAAATGCAAACAGTGATATTCAAATAATGCAAAGTTTATCCTTGTCTCGAAGTTTTGAAAAATGCATTTTTTTAGCAGAAAACTCTCTATAAGACCAATTCAACACAAGATTTAGGGCAAAGCCTTACAGGAGTCAGGATACCTTTTGTAACAGTATGCTTTCGAACTAACCCATGCTTCAGTTAGGACTTTTGAAGGGTTGCAACCTGGCTTGGTTCACGGTTTAAGAAACAAAGGATAAAGGCTCAAAGTATATTTGTACCCACCCACTCTTCGTGATGTTCTTCAATCCTAAACCCAGTTAATTGTGCATCGAACTCTATTCGAATTTGGAACGACGTTTTGGTGATGGTTCACACAAGTTGGATTTTTGAAGGCAGTCATCATTTTTTTGCAACATTTTTCATGTTGTCGAGGATTTGTAGTGACCTCGTTCTTTTGATTTATTATCCCTAATTTTTGCCTGACTGTTTCTGTTTTCGAGATTACAGTCAGCAGGATGCCCCAGCTTTCTTAAGCCTCCTTTATGGGTTTTGGCTCAGTGGGCTTTTTTTCTTTTGAGAGATTGACTACCTATGAGATAAGGAACCACCACTGTCTTTTGATTCCAGAGGAATGCTTTTGATGTCGTTCGTTGTATTATGAACTGAGAGTTTTGCGACTTCATTGCGCATCTTTTGAATTAACTGAGAGACTACCCTGCCCCAGGTTTAAATTAAAGGTTTCAATTTGTGTTTAAAACAGAAAACTCCTACTTCTTTGGCTCGAAGGGGTTGACTAGGGATTATCTTCCTTATAACTCCAGTGTTTAGGATTTGAAAGAAACGCCTGTACATCGTCAGCAAGGTCTGTCCAAAAGCATATTGTATGAGATTATGGCATTGTTTCGTCATCCTCCCTCTAAAGGCTTGTAACTTTTAGCAAGAGTTGAATGTCATAAAGTGAGTAAAAATCATAGTTTAAATGTAATGAAAATGAGTGGATCAAATCAAGACAAACATATGCAATGCATTAATGAAATAAAAGAGTTCGACATGATAATAATTGTTTGAATAAGCAAAGAAAAATACAACTTCAGAATTCAAATGAACAAAAAGTCTCTTAGTTTGAACTAGTCATCTCAGATGGAGAATTCTCAGCGGAAGATTTTCATCTCGCCATCCGGCATGAACTCCAGCACCCTTCCATCAATCAAGTCTTGGATCTTGTTCTTCAGAGTCCAACAGTCGTCGGTGTCATGTCCAGGACTATGGGAGTGGTATACACAAAATGCATTGGGACGATAGCCAGGAGCTGAGGTGTTGGGATTCCGGGGAGGATCCTTTAAAGTAATCAGATTGACCTCCAACAAGCGTTTCAGTATTAGAGATGATGGTATATCAGTCTCAGAGAAATGTCTTCTAGACGTATTTCGCTTATGCCGATTACCCCATTGATGCTGGCGAGGTTGATGCCGGGCTTGTGACCCTGAAGCAAGCTGAGGAGTTTTTCCCTTGTCTTATTGCCCCAAAGGTGGTTGAATGATGACTTGATCTTCAACCCTAGTTGTTTTCCCCACTTGGTTATTTTGAAGCAGCTTATTGACGAGGACCCTGAGCTCTTCTTGTCTTTGAGCTAAGTCTTGAATGAGAGCCATTTGGCCCACCAGCTGTCCCATCATCTGGATCTTCATTGTTGCCAACTCAATTTTAAGCCCTTCCAACTGATCATTCATGATGCCTCCTGGATTCCCTAGGACCAAGCCCCTTGTGAGGAGAGCTTTTATTTCTTCTTTCCCCTGGGATAGGTTCAAGAACATTTCTTGAAGTTGGGCGTTTTGAGCCCGAAGATCTTGGTTGTCTGGTTGGAAAGCCATTGCTTAAATAAACAGCGAGAACATGAGAGACCCGTATCGGGTGACCTATTATGCAATGATATGTATGATATATGTATGCAATGTTTTCAAGGATCTCGCGGGGTAAACAAGAAACTGTTAGAATTTGAATCTGGTAGCTTAATTGAAGGAACTTTATATTGCTGAGAGTCCTTCTTCAAGAGTCAAGCTCACCATATCGAGTGGGTCATAGCCCCTGACTCAAGTTATCGTGCTTGGATTTCTAGACAACCTTGGCTAGAGGAAAATAAATCCCCTTTTCCCCTTGCTAAACTTTTGATTTACCATAACCTGCATCACAGACCCTTGAGATCCTTGAAATGGTTAAAGAAATGTTAAAGCATGATGTTATGATGTGTATGCTATGCGTTTAAGCAAAGGTGTGAAGTGATGTAAGTAAACCCTGCAATAAATCCAAATTATCGGATAAGGACTGTAAACAAAACCTGCAAGGAACTCATGTTGTCAGATAACAAGAATGTGCAAGTAGTTCAAGTTTGAAGGCACACAAGTCACACAAATAGCCTTAAGTTTAGGCTGGAACGAAGCTTAGGTACTACCCTCTTTCAGTTTCAGTTGGTTTAAACCTGTCCTAAAAATAGTAACCGGGTTCTAGAGGATCTCAATATCACTAACTACCCTCAATCGGTAATAATTCCAGTTTAGCAACCTTTTCTTACAGCCGGAATCATCGCGAGAGTTTAGTCTCAATGAGTGTAGCATACTGCTACTGTTCTATGGCCAAGTTGGTCAATTTAAGGTTCTAAGGTCAGTTGGTGCTTAATGACTCCTTAGAAGACCCATATTCTCCTTGTTTCAACACAAGGGATATCGGTACAGACTAAGGTGCCACACCAACGTAGCTACTGCTTCATCCGTGTCGGTATACACCGAACAAATCCCTCACAGTTTATTGCTACTTACCTAAAGGGTATCCCCAGATCCGGGTTAGGATCTATAGAACTCCGATACAAGCCCACAAAATTAAAAGCATACAAAGCAATACAATTGAAAACATAAGTGATCTAATCCTAAGGTACACCTCACTTATAGCATCCCCAGCAGAGTCGCCAGTTCTGTGATCGGTGGGAATGAGAACTGACTGTTTTGGAATGCTGGTTCGCGTTTGCGTTTGTTTTTGCAAAATTTCGCGGTAAGCAAGAGTCGCCACCGTCTTTTATTTTATCCAACAAGGAAAGGACAAAAGCAGAAAAAAAATTCCTTTTCGAGATATTTCTCGGGTTCGGGAGGTAGATTATAGAAAGGGAAGGTGTTAGCACCCTTTCTATCCGTGGTTATCCACGGGCTCTTAGGTACTTGCTCACTATGTTTTCAAAAGTTTGCTTTTCTTTGTGTTTGTGGGTTTTGAAAAGAGTTTTGTTTTTGAAGAGAGTGTAAGTGCGAAAAGTTTTGTTTTTGTTTTCAAAAGAGCAAGTACTTAAGAACATCTACCTACTCAAAAAAGAATTAGACTGTGCAAGTGTCCTTTAGACAATGACATCCCACTATTGAGGAGTAGGTAGCATCGTCGTTGGAGTTTTCGGGTCAATTAGATTTAAGGGAAGTGTGGCCACTAAAGCAATGTTAGGACGCCTTAGCGGTAACCCTAATGTCTTAGATCATTTTTATCGAGGCAACCGTTTCGAGGCAACTTTGATCTTTGGACAGGAGGGCGACCTCTAAGACTTCCTATACTCAATGACCACGTTCGAGGCAACCAAGTGAGGTGTACCCTAAGAGTGGCATGTGCGAGTGTGTCAATTTTCAGTTTATATTATCTTTGTACATGTTATGGTGAGCTACGGTTGATTTCAGATCTTGTCATGCAATCCTAGTTAGCATACATCTAAGCAGTTAATATATGTACAAGAATTTAAAGTGCGGGAATTGTAAATCCTACGCTATTACAAGGCTTCCGGGAGGGGGATTATTTACATGTCCAAAATTGGGGGAATAAAGCGGTAAAGTGTAAAATTCTTAGTTAAGTTTTACAAACCAGTAGGCAGTTACAATAAAATAAACGCGCGCGAATCTGAAAATAACCTCTAAAAATCCTAAGAATAAAATCCTTTTGTTGTTTTATTTTATTTTGGGAAAATGATCTAAATCTACTTAATTTTAGTTTTGAAAAAATGTTAAGATAATTAAATGATTAATTAACAAAGTTAATTTAATAGAAAAAAAACTAGCCTAATGTTTTTGTGTTTTTGATTTTATGTTGATTAAAAAAAGAAATGAAATGGTCAAAACAAAAATGAAATCGAAGGAACAGGCAGTAAATCAAAAAAAGTATAATTCTGGAGGCCTGGGTCGAAAGAGGTGTGGGCTGTCTTTCGACCCAGTGAAGAGGCTTGATCGAAGGTGCCTGAGGGGATGCACTCTGGGGGTGTTCGATCTGGATATGTCATCCTTCGATCTGGAAATCCTGGATCCAGTTCGAAGCTAAGCTGCTAAGCTTCGAAGCTCTGAACAGGATTCTGAGAAGATATTTCCTGCAAAAACGAGACAAATGTTAAAGGTCCAGGGGGGATTTTACCCCCCTGATTCGAATCTCCTCCGAATTCTGATCCTTCCTCAACGTGAATCTGCTGAATCTGGGTCTGGGTTTGTTTTATCCTGAGATTCGAAGGAGAAACTTAGATCGTGCCCCAGCAGTGGCACGATCTCATCTTTGCACTCCAGCTTGCATGCAACATAATTAGTAATAACAAGAATACATATGCAATGTGTATTTAAATGTCATGAAGGTGCAATTTTGGTTTTTCAAACCCTTACCAATTAAAGATGTATGATCTGTGGCTCTGGGTGTGGAGATGTTCGCTGAATGACTGCTTTGGCTTGGATTACTTATGAAAATGCTGATGACTTTTGGCAGCGTAACTCCAAATCCTCCTTGTTTCTCCTTTTTCGTTCTGTTTTGTTTTGTTCTTTTTCCGTTGTTTTTCCGTTGCCCCCTTGCACTATATGCTGGCCCTGGTATTTATAGGAATATGATGGTCTTGTAACGGCAAGAGACAACCAATTAAACAGGCCTTTAAAGCCATGAACAAGAATCAGACATATTAAAAGATTTCCTTTTTTGAAATATTCATGTCTCTTTGGAATCTTGAATGAACCTGGACACTTTTGATTTTCGAATGCCTTCAGGCCCTGCTCTTCGATTGGTCTTGATTTGAAAAGAATCACTCAGGTCGAATTAGCTCTTGTGGGGTTAGGAACAGAAAAGGCAAGAATCTGGCCTTTAACCCAGGAATTGAATCCACAATCAGCATTTAATTATTTCTATATTTGCAAGGAAAACATGCCATTTTCTCATGTTCAGTGTACCTGGACATGTTTTTTTGAGTGCCCTCTTGATGGCCTCTTTCGAATGGCCTGGAAGGAGTTCTTCACATGGCCCTTGTCCAAACATCAATCGAAGAGTATTTATTGAAATATCAATCGAAGAGTCCTTTGCTACGGCAATCGAAAGATCTTGTTCAGATTCCAATCGAAGGGTACTAATTAAAATTCCAATCGAAAGGCTTTGTTAACAGACCAATCGAAAGGTGTTGTTCATGCTAATCGAAGGACATGGTTAACATGTCTGTCGAAGCTGCCTTGACACAATGCTAAATCGAAGGATCCCTTGGCATGCCAATTGAAAGGCTTGGCCCAGGGTTCCAAACGAAAAGGTCTTTTAGAATTCCAATTGAAGGCCTTGACACAATGCCAATCGAAGTGCTTGTCCATAATGCCAATCGAAGTGCTTGTCCATAATGCCAATCGAAGCATTTTTGGAATGTCAATCGAAGTGCTTGTCCATGATGCCAATCGAAGGGAATTATCCATGCCAATCGAAAGGCTCCTTCAGAATACCAATCGAAGGGTCTTTCAGAATGCCAATCGAAAGATACTTAAAGCACCACTCAAAAATTTTCTTTTTCCTTAGGCAAGGGTTTCTAGTCAATCATGCAGGGGGAAGACTTTGGAAAACATGAGAGGGCAAATTTTGGGGTGCAACAGACAGTCTTCTCTTGTAGGGAGACGGTGAACCACGATATCTGTGTCTAACCCTGGCATGTCTTCATAAGACCAGGTGAAGATTTCAACGTTTTCATTCAATAACTGTATTAAGCGCTCCTTGACACTTGGTTCCAGATTGGCACCCACTTTTATTTCCTTCCTATCTTCCTCTGTCCCTAAGTTGATGGTTTCTAGCAACTCTTCATGAGGCAAGATGGCCCTCTTTTCTTGTTGTAGAAGTCTGGCTAACTCTCCCGGTACTTCACAATCTTCGTCAACTTCGTACTCAGCCTGATTGACCAAATCTTCAGAGTTATCGAAGGCTAAAGCAGAATAGTCACCCATGGAATCCGGAGTGGATGGGTATCTGCATTTGTGAGTGTGGGTGTGTGTTAGAGATAGCCATCCTTAAACAAACAAAATGCAAAAGGAAAGAAAAATGAACACAACAGTTTATAGATGAAAAATGTCCAATGATTCATTAAAACATGGCATATGATTATGAAGGAAATCAAACCCTTACAAATGGACCTACATGCCCCGGGCAAGGCATGAGGTGAAGATAATGTGCGAATTGTTTTAGTTATTACAGACCATAAAAATGAGAAATTGTTCAAAGATAAAATTACTGATTGATAAAGGTGATAAGAACGAAATCCTTTGCTTCCCAATTGCTCAAACCCCCTTCAACAGTCGGAAAAATCCAATCTTAAAAGTGGCTCTCCTCATCTTCATCTTCTGCAGCATTGATTCCATGGTGAGAAATCTTGAAAGGTGATCTTCCAATCTTGGAGCGACGCATAGCCTTTTGTCCTACAACAGTAAACCCTAAACCAAACTTGTCCGTATTATGGGGAAAGTCAGGCAACTGTCCCCATACTGTGCTCTTCCCCTCCTTAATCACAGCCTCTGCGTCCTTGAGAGATGCCATCTTAGCCACATGCTTGGGAATGATAGGTACCTCAACTGCTGTCTTCGCAACCGCAACCTTGGGAGAAACTTCCTCGAAATGTTGAAAAGGTGTTTCGATGAACTCGCCATCTAACTCCACATATCGAAAGGAATTGAGATGACTAATCATGTACTCCTCCTCGCCATGCAAAGAGGATGTAACTGCCCCGGCATGATGAATCCACGGTCTTCCCAGCAAACATGAGTATGACGGACGAATGTCCATCACGTAGAAGGTGGAGTTGAACACTTCAGTGCCTACCTTGATGGGAATATCGAGCTCTTCATGCACCATCCTCTTAGACCCGTCAAAGGCCCTGACAATAATATTACTTGGTTTCAGCTCCAAACCTTCACAATCCAACCGGTCTAGAGCTTTCTTAGGCAGCACATTTAGGGAAGAACCGGTATCGACCAAGACATGGGCGAGAGTGGTTCCTCGGAATTCAACCGAAACATGTAATGCATCATTGTGCTTCCTTCCCTTAGGAGTTAGGTCAGCGTCGGAAAAACCCAGGTCGTTGTCAGCAGTAAGACTGGCTACACAATCCTGAAATTGGTCAGCCGAGGTCTCTTGGGGCATATGTGCCGTCTTCAAGAACTTAATCAGGGCCTTAGCATGGTCCTTTAAACAGAGCAGGAGGGCCAACATTGAAATTTTAGAGGGGGTCTGCCCCAGTTGTTCTACCACGTCGTAGTCACTTTTTCGGATTATTTTTAGGATCTCATCCATCTCCTTCTGAGTGGTTTCAGGGATAACCACAGCATGAGCCTTCGTCCTGACAGGCATTTCCAGTATCCCCTTACCTTTGTTGGTAATATCAGTAGACGGTCTTTCTTCAGGAGTGACCGCTTCTTCAATCACTGGGCCTTGCACAGAGGGTCCAACAGGTGCAAAAGCTTTTAAGGGTCCGAAGACTGCTCGGGGAGGAGCAATCTCCGGAGAAAAGATCCGGCCACTTCGGGTGATCTTGCTAGTAGCCGCGATGTTTCCTATATCAGGGTCTTCTTCAGAGATTTCTTGGACTGTTTCGATTTGTTTGATGTCGTGGTAGAAGATTTCTCCCCCATAGTTCCACGGTATCATTTTGCTAGATTGGTACGGAACAGGTCCCGGCATGGTGATCTTTAGAGGTACACATTCAGAGTTGGGTGTAATCCTGACAGGCCTTTTGCAAGCCTTGGGAGGATTGTCGGAAATGGTTATGATGGCAATATCATTGGTTGAGGCATCACAAGTATCAGGAGTAATTGGATTGAAGGTGTTAATAGGGGTTTTCTGAAAAAGTATTTCTTGAGTATCCATCAGGCGTTGGACACCCGACTTCAACATTGGACAATCATCTTGAATATTCAAACAAAAATAGCAATCTTCATCACAACCAGGAAAGATCCCGACTCTCAGCAAATTTTCTTTTATCACTAACAATGGAGTCAACAGATCGGCAACATCAGTAACATGGAGATTTTCCAAAACAGCATGCACATTGTGACCGTGCTTGGGCATTGGCGCGGATATAACATCGGGCTTCTCCGAAGCATCAAATTCGACCTCTTTGGCGTCAATTAAGTCCTGAATTTTGTTCTTGAGTGCCCGACAATTATTAGTACCGTGCCCAATACTGTTGGAATGGTAAGCACACTTGGATTTTGGATTGTAAGACGGAGAGGTGGTATTTACATTCTTTGGTGCCTCTTTAATATTAGCGAGATTCAACTTCAGGAGATGTGGAAGGATTTGAGCAGGTGTCATATTTACTGGAGTAAACTGTCGTGGTGGCCTTTGCTGATAAGTTCTGGGCTGATCATTCCTCGGTTGACTGTTTCTAAGCTGGTCTGATGCGGACTTTTGTATTAATACGGCCCCCGCTGTTGGTCGATGTTCCTCTCTTTCCCGATTTTTCTGAGTGTACACAGCAGATGCTTCTTTCTTGGCTGGGAAAGGTTTTCTAGCAGCTGTGGATGCGGAAGCATCCTTTTGAATTTTTCCACTTTTGATACCGGCTTCCACCCTCTCGCCAGTCAAAATCAACTCAGTAAATCCTGCTGAAGAGCTTCCGATTAGGTGGTTGAAGAAAGGGCCAGATAGGGTCCCCAAAAACATGTCAACTAATTCCCTATCTGATAGCGGTGGCTGCACCCTTCCAGCCAGGTCGCGCCACTTCTGGGCGTACTCCTTGAACCCTTCATTTGAAGCCATTCCCATACTCTGTAGCTGAGTATGGGTCGGCGCCAAATCAGCGTTGTACTGATACCGACGATAGAAAGCGGCTGCCAAGTCTTCCCAATTATGGACCTCTGACCTCTCGAGCTGATAAAACCAATCTAACTGAGTGCCAGACAAGCTGTCTTGGAAAAAGTGCACCCAGAGGTCTTTATCGGAAGAATGTGGCTGGATTTTTCTAAAATACGACCTCAAGTGCATCTTAGGGCAAGACAGATCGTCGTACTTGGTGAACGTTGGCACTTTGAACTTAGGAGGGATAACAATCTCAGCTACAAGCCCCAGCTCTTCAAAATCCAATTCAGGCACCCTCTGCAACTCCATAGCTGCCAATCTGTCTTCAAGGTTCTTATACTTGTCATCCGCTGGTGGATACTGTTGTTCTGAATAGTCTTCGTTTGCTTCCTATTCCTCCTCTTCTACCTCAGATTCGGAAGGTACAGTAACTCCTTTCCCCTTGCCAATCCCCTCGTCGGATGTTGACGGAAACTCAAGAGTCCTTCTAGCATCACCCTCAAATCTTCTTCCGAAAGTAGCTACCCCCAGTCTCTTTTTCTTTTTCTTCTCTTTACTCTTCTCTAGCAGAACTTTGAGATCCTCCTGACCCTTTGCCAAGGTTATGAGGAGTTGTTGAAATTGTGAATTTTGTGCCTGTAGGTCCTTCACTGTTTGCTCCAAATCCATCTTGCTGAAATAAACAACAGAAAGATAAGGAAACCTGGCTTGAAGACCTGTTTGTGCATATGATGAATGATATGTTATTCATGTAATGCAATCAAGGGTTCAAAAATTCAAATTTGTTGCAAACAAAAAGAACGCACGTCATATTAAGAAGAAATTTGTTAGTACATAAATGCCCCACGGGCGAAATATTACAAAAATCTTAATGTAAAAAGACGTTCACATCCTCTTTGGTGTGATGCAGGTGTTGAGAGTTTCCTCCTAGTGAAGTCGGTGGGTGAGCTCTAAAACCTTCTTCTCACTGGCATAGAAGCTAGCTTCAAAAGTATCTCATTCTTCCTTGAGTTGGATCCAACTCTTTTGCATTTCCTCTCATGATGTTGGC
This sequence comes from Vicia faba, assembly GCA_948472305.1. Classification (NCBI taxonomy): domain Eukaryota; kingdom Viridiplantae; phylum Streptophyta; class Magnoliopsida; order Fabales; family Fabaceae; genus Vicia; species Vicia faba. The sequence continues at coordinate 1,086,779,442 of OX451735.1, forward strand.
ATGTCAGGATGTAGGATGGTGTATGGAACCTCTCCTTCCATGACAGGCTCTTTAATCAAGGGGAGAATGTGAGGATATGGCATCAAAAGATTCTGGGAGCGGGTTCGTACCCACTTGAGGTAAGGCTCAAGGGGGATGGAATTCTTGTGCCCCAGTGTCTTACTATCCACCTTGTTAGGCATCCTCCAAGCTATGATGAACCTTTGTCGAAGTCCTTGCGCATCATTGTCGAAGTCAAAAACTAGGTCAGAAATCAACATGTCATGAGGGCCATCCCTCCGAGCATATCCCAATTGTCTTAAAGCTAGACAGAGGTTGTAGGTAATGCCTCCCCTAATGCCAAGTAATGGGACATTAGGGAACTCACCACAATGATCAATGATAATGACATTTTCTCTGGACCGAGAACACGATTGTACATCAAAATGTGTGAAGGTCATCAACCGTTATGACCACCTTAAACCCTGCTCATTCTTCAAAACTGTTTGTGGAAGGTGAGAAATAAACCACCTTGCTAGGAGAGGAGTACAACATATGAGAACACCTCTTTTCCTCATTGTTCGTGTGTAAAATGAGTGTAGGATGTCCCCAAGCAATGTAGGTATGGGATTCTTAGACGTGAAAATCTTGACAGCATTCACATCTATAAGTTGGTCAGGGTTTGGGAACAAGACCAACCCATAAATAAGGAGTGCCATAATCTCTTCAAAGGCTTGCAGATCCAGGGAATTCCAACACTCTTGTGCCTTCTCAAACAAGAACTTTGCCAAGAAGCCCTTGACACCACTTCTGGTTTCCCAATGCCCCTTGATGTCAGATGGTTGCAAGTGTAATGCTTGAGCAACATCTTCAGGCTTTGGTTCTTTTTCCGTACCGTTGTAGGGTAGTTGATTAAGAATAGGAATTCTCAGGAGTTAAGAAAATTCCTCCAAAGTAGGCACCAATTGGTAATCGGGGAATGTGAAATAATGGTGAAGGGGGTCAAAGAACTAGAACAACACTTTCACCATGTCTTCTTCAATGCTGGTGTTGACTAGGTTGAGAAGTCTACCATGTCTTTTACTGAAGAGAGAATTTTCTGGAATTCTGGATGTAAGCTCCTTGAGTTGAGGAGGGATTCTCACAAGGTTGACTTGAATTGTTTTCCTGCGAAGAGATTCCATGACCTACAAAACAAGAACAAAGATGAAGATCCAAACCCTTGAAATGGTTAGTGGATGCATATGATGCTTTATGATGTTCATGATGTATGCACAAGCACATGTACAAGCAAGTCACACAAAACCCTAGTTTCGGGCTGGCATGAGGTTTCATAGGTAAGTACCCTCTTGAGTTTAGTTGGCTCAAAACCTGTCCTATAAATAGTAACCGGGTTCTAAGGAGCTCAATATCATTGGATTGTTTTCTATGTTCATTGTTTTGGTTTAGCCACTTAACTAGCGACCAAAATATTCCAAGAAAACAACCCTCAATGAGTGTAGTATCGAGTATCTACCAACTTGGGACTGTACCAAAGCCGGTCATCTCACTACCCCTAATAAAAGGCCAAGATGGTCAAGTAAGGTTCTAGTTCATTAGTGCTTAATGACATCACTCAGCGGCCACGTATTCTCTTTGATTGACTCAAAGGCTACTGGTACTCACAAATATGTCGCACTAATATAGCTATTACTTCAACCGTGTCGGTATACCCCATATAGTTTCCATAACGTATTGCTATCTATGAATGTTTCCCAAATCCGGGTGGAGGATTTCAAGCCCAAACAAGAGAACCAAAATGTAAAACAATCAAAGCAAACAATAATCATGCAAAAAGGGTGATCTAAGCCCTAAGGTTACTCCACTTTTTAAAGTCTTCCCCAGCAGAGTCGCCAATTCTGTGATACGGTGGGAGAACTGACTTGGGTTTTGCGTTTTGTGTTCGCAAATGTTGCGGTTTAGCAAGAGTCGCCACCGACTTTTTATTTTATACTAAGGAAAGGTCAAAAAGCACAGGAAAAACCTTTGAGATGTTTTCTTGGGTTCGGAGAGTAGTTTATAGAAAGGGAAGGTATTAACACCATTTCTATCCATGGTTATCCATGGGCTCTTAGTTACTTGCTTAGATCACTTGCTTTGCATTTTCAATTGTTTGAAATGGTGATTTGTGTGTGGTTTTGAAATATGTTTTGAAAAGAGGCCATTGTTGTGGCAACCTTTGTAATGATTCTTGTTTGAATGTATACAAAGGTTTTTTTGTCTTTTGAAAAGTTTTCAATGTTTGAAAGTAGTGTTTTTGGAATTGTGTTATCGAGTGTCTTTTGAAAATAGCAAGGATGTTTTTGCAAGTTTTGATCAAGTAACTAAGAGTTATCTACCCTATTTTACTCAAAGATCTTTCTTATGTTTTTAACCCTTTTAACAGTATTGTTTCACCATTGTATTTGGTGAACAACCTTGTGTTAGGATGTTAAACGGGACAGGCGCGGGTCATCGTATAGACCATGATAGCAATGGTGTCAAGTATCTTTGGAAATTTTTCCTTAAGGGACTTGATCATTTTGTTTAGGCAACTCCGATAGCATCATCGAGGGACTATGATCATTTTGATTGTTCTTGTTTTGCCAAAGTACTTGACATGCATAACATGGCCCATTTGTTTAGGCAACCAAGTGGAGATACCCTAAGGGGTGTTTGTGTGCAAGTGTGCATGATTTTATCTTGAATTAGTGATTGTCTACTTGTTGATTTTATCTTGCCATACATATCCTATTTACTAGCAAGCATATAAAAGTAATAAAGCGCAGAAAGATAAAATCCTACACTATTACAACCATATTGAATTGCACGAGAATATAAAGGCAAAAATAAAATAAAAGCAAGAAAAATGAGGGTCTTTCGATTGAGGCAGAAAACCCTTCGATTCTGCACTTTCTGGCTCTCTTCGATTTGGCCTGAAAAAGGTGAAGGAATGACTTTTGACTGAGGCCTCACGGTCAGCCTGTTGTGCCTTTCGATTGGGACCAGTGGGATAGCATGTTGTGCCTTTCGACTGGGTCTGGAACCAGTATAAGATGCAATCTGCCTTTCTGCCTCCTTCGACTGGGGGTTGAAAGCTGTGAGGGATTGGCTTTCGATTTTCCTTTGTCTCCTTCGACTGGGGGTTGGAGTCAGTGGTTCTATATTTTGTTTGAGGCATGGAAACAGAAAGGTTATGGATTTCGTCTGAGGTCTGGAAACAACAAGGTTCTGGCTTTTCCACAGGCTCCTTGCTGACTACCTGTAAGCATATTAGGCCCTCAAATTGTGATTCGAAAGGCTTGTGCAGCTAGCCAATCGAAGGGTATAACAAACCTGTCTCAAGTTCTTAAAACGCAACATCCAAACATAACTACAGTCCAGGGGTTAGCACAAAAACCAATGGGTCTCAAAGTCCAAATTACAACTAATTAAGGTTGAGTTTTCAGCATAAGAGCAGTCAGAATCTAATGCTAAAACATGGTCTAGAAATATCTACATTTTCTTTATTGGCATGTGTATATGATGTTTAAATGAAAGAGTTCTAAGTTTAGAGAGAACTTACCTCTTGATGTGTTTAATCGAAAGAGCTGTAGGTGACCTTTTTTGATGGTGGAGGGAGCCTCAGTGGGATCTTCCTGAAGCTAGTTCTGTTAATGTTTGGTTTGGGCAGTCACTGAATCGAAGAGAGTATATGATGGTGATACGTGAATCGAAAGTTACTTCAGTCTAGGGGAAGTAAATCGAAAGGTATACCACTGAGACTTTTTATGGAAAAAAATCTTAGAGTTCTGAAGGTTTGAGAACGTTGGAGAGTTTGAGAATATGGGAGAGTTTTAGTGCTTGAGTATTTTTTATGATTTTTCTCTCTTAGCAAAAATCTGGACCCTTTCTTTGTCAATGGTTCCTCTATTTATAGAGAAAAGGTTTGGGAGTTAAAACAAAGATGTGGCTTGGCTGAAACGTGAATATTAAGTCATGTCAGATTTTCAAAGGTCCCAAGGTGAAGTACTAAAGTTGTTGGTTAAAAGGGACTGACTTCCCTGACTTATGGTGAAGTACAAGCATGATTTTAGCAAAGCATGGGCTTTGGCACAGGATTTGTACTTAACAAGTTAACTTTCATGCGAAAAACTTCTGGTCAAAGGCTTAATCACCTGGACAATAGCTTAATCCAAAATGTAAGCAATTAATTATGGAGTGAGATACAAGCATTAAGTCTTGTAAAGTAAGATCACGTAGCAGGGTCCAAAGATTTGATCAATTGTCATTTCAAGATCCTATTTCCCACTTGTGTCGAAGAGTTCTAGAAATGTACTAAAGAAAATCGCGTCGAAGGATTTAGAGTTGGGTTTGAGAGATGGTGATTCGAAGGGAACCAAAACTCTAATCGAAGCCTTTGTGTGAAGGTGGTTCATGTCCAATCGAAAGCTTGCATGTCAGAGGTTATATGTGGTCGAACGAAAGAGTGTATGTAGGAGGACAAAATGTTCATATTCGAAAGAGGCAAATAGGGAACAAAAAGTGCAAATCGAAGGATGTTAAAAGAGAACCTTTTGCCTTGTAAATGAAATAGATTACAAGAGGCTTTTTCCTTTGTGAATCCAAACCAAAATCTGCCAGCGGCCCATGCCCAGACGAAGGACGCAAGCCAAGCTTGTGTCGAAATAGGCCAAAAGGCCAATCGAAGGAGCTGAAACGAAAAACACTTGTATTTCTCCAAATTTGGTCAAAATAATATTTTTATCTGTTTTATCCCTTTTTGACAGTTTCCTTTTAATTTTGGTACTGGAAAATTCTAAAGTACTTGTGCAAGCTTGAATCTTTAGAAACCTTGTGAGAAAGGTCTTGAAGAATGAGAGGGAAAATTTTGGGGTACAACAGTAACAAATACCCTTTTCCTTGTCCTTTTTGTTGTTATCATCTTTAGAGGAGGAAGATTGTATTCTAAATTTTGCAAGATTATTATCAGAGTGTTTGAAACCATTCTTCCGAATGTATCGATTATATTTCCTGACAAATAATCTCATTTCTTTATCATCTGAATTCTCTTCATTTCTAGAGTCACTATCATTAGTATGATACAGTGGGAGAACTGACTTGGGATATTTGTATTTGATTGCAAGTATTGCGGTTAGCAAGAGTCGCCATCGACTTTTCTTTTATCCAAAAGAAAAGGTGGAAAAGAACATGAAAGACCTTTGAGATTATTTCTTGAGTTCGGGGGGTAGATTAAAAAAAAGGGAAGGTGTTAGCACCCTTTTCATCCATAGTTATCTATGGGCTCTTAGTTTCTTGCTAGATCACTTGCTTTTGTTTGAAAATGTGCTTTGTGTGGTTTTTTAAAGTATTTTGAAAAGGCGCCTTCGTTTAGGCAAACTTTGTAATAGTTCTCGTTCGTAAGAACGTATACAAAGTGTTGGACTTTTGAAAATATTTTATGTTTGGAAAGTGTTTTGAAAGTGTTTGGTGTTTGTTTTGAAAATAAGCAAGGATGTTTGCTTTTGAAAGTGAGCAAGCAACTAGGAATAATCTACCTACTCAAAAGTATTTGTTTATTTCTTCCTTCCTTTGATATTGCTATCTCACCATTGATTGGTAAGAAGCCTTATCTTTGGATGTAAAGGGACGGACGTGGGTCATCGTATAGTCATGATAGCAATGTTATGAGATATCTTAGCATTTCTCTTTGAGGGACTAAGATCATTTGAAAGGCAACATTTGTAGCGTCATCAAGGGACTATGACCTTGTATTTTTTATTGTTTTTGCTAAGATATCCCACATGCATAACATGAGCATTTTTGTAAGGCAACAAAGTAGAATTACCCTAAGGGTGCAAGTGTGCAAGAGTGTTTGATTTACATGCATTATTTATCTTAAATTAAGGTTTGCTACTTGTTGATTTTAGTCTTGCCATACAAACCCTAATTACTAACATTTATATAAAAGTGATAAATTATGGAAAGTAAAATTACTACGCTATTACATTATTAGGGGAGAGGGTATACAAATTTAGAAATGGGGATTGCAAGAAAATTAAACCTAATTATCTATTATAACCATATTGAATAATATACAAGAATAGAATAAATGTGCAAGAAAATAAATGGAAAAAAATGATTTTTTGCTTGGTTTTTGAGGAAAGGTTTAGTTTTAACCTAATTACTAAAAAGAAAAAAATAATTAATTAAAGATAAATAAAATTAAACCTAAATTAAATAAGAAAAGAAAATAGGTTTGAAGCACTTTTAGGATTTTTTATGAAAAAAGGTTTTAACTTAATGAAAATAAAATGGTAATTAAATTAATTAAAACAAACTTAAGTTCTAAATTAATTTTAAATAAAAAATAAAAAAACAATTAAACCTAAATCTAATTATTAATTATTTAAGAAAAAGAAATTAATTTGTTAAGAAAATATTTTTGTTCTTTTTGTTTTATAAGAAAATAAAATAAATAAATGTGAAAATAATAAATAAAAATATTTTTGGATTTTTTATTAATAAAATAATAATAATAATAATAATAATAATAATAATAATAATAGTAATAAAAAATAATTAAAGAAAACTGAAATAAAATAAAATAAGAAAAAGAAAATAAATAAAAATGGAATGATAAAAAAAAGTTGGGCCAGGTGTGTGAAAGCACATAGGGGGGTGAAAATGGAGCAAATATGTTAGGCCCAACCAAGAAGGCCCAAGCGCTGGTTATTGCTGGCAAAAAAGAAAGAAAACATTGAAAAATTGAACAAAAGGCAGCGTTGGCACTTGAACCCGTGACATTGAGATAAACGCGCGCTGCCTTTGCCACTGGGGTGGCTGTACATCCATTAACTTAAATGTAATGATAAATACATAACACAAGTTAAGTCCTGAAAATGACTTGATCTTCAACCTCCAGTCATGGTTCCTGTAACTTGCTCATTTCTCAACAAAAATGAAAGATGCAAACATGAAAGTTGCTCCATTTTTCCATACGAATCCAACCATATAAATATCATAAGCTATAAATCAAAGATGAATGAGAATTTCTGAATGTACCAAATTCTGACCTATCTTTTTTCAGAGATTCAAACCTAAAATTCTCTAAGCTCAATCAATATAAATGAAATCTATGGACATGTACAATTTTAGAGCAATGATATCTACATGTTATCTTCACAAATGCAAGCTTAACAATGCCTAAATAAAAAGATAGAAGTTCAGAAAAGATACCTCAAAATGGAAATCGTGAAATGCAAATGAGCTTGATTCAAGGTGCTGCAATGATCAGGTTAGCTTCCTCAAGTTCCCAGGAAGCTAATGCAATGATTAGCTTGAGCAATGGATGGCTGGAATGGCCTGGAGAAGTCAACTTGCAGTGCTCTATTTTTGGTTATGGAGGATGATGGAAATGGAGTTACATTTATGAAACAAGGAGAGGGATGGACTATATTTGATGTGTAGGAGCTTTGTGATTGATTAGGAAGGAAAACACACGAGGGAATTGTGAGTTTCAAGTTCAAATTCAGAATATGTGCATCAATGGAGTTTTTGGATAATTTCTGGCTTGCAAGTGTTTGAGAGAGTTTCAGGGTGCTTAAGCTCGTGCCTTAGCTCACATATAGTGCCTCTATTTATAAGTAACAAGTTTTGAGACTTGTATTTGATCATTGTTGTACCCCAAAGTTTTCCCTCTCATTTCTCAAGGATTCTCTCACAAGATCTTCTATGACGTCAAGTTTGCAGCACTGATACATCAATTTAGGCTTGGAATTGACACAAGGGCAAAATGGTCATTTGCACACTGAAAAGTAAAACTTTGACTTTTGATCGAAATAAAGTTTCAAAGAATCATATTTAATCAAGACATGTTGAAATATGAACTTTGTTTCGTCAAGAAATTCAAAAGTTAAAGTTACTTTGGAAAAGTCAAATTCTAAATACTTAGATTTTTTTTCTAAGTGTTTAAGAAATATGACGAGTTCAGAACTTCTGGCCAGATTTCCACCATGATGCAAGCTGAATCTGAAAGAGCTTCTAAAACAAGAGTTTTAGATCTCAATAAGACCTAAAATTTTGCGGAATAGAACTTCTCCTGGAAATGCTAAAATTTCAAGTTATAAAGGTTCAAAGACACGTCCATGAAACTGAAGCACTCAGCAAATTCTGAACATTTTCAAGACAGAGTTTGGTTAGAACCTCTGGGCCGGTTTTCACGAAGGTTCGGTCATAAATTGCAAGAGCAATTCAAAGAGGATTTATAAAGCGTGTTACAAGCTTTTGGGAAAGTCTGAGAACTCGCTTAGAACACGCTGGAGCAAAAAGATTAAAGGATCAGAAGTTGGATGCTTTGTTCTAAGTTGCGTTGATGCTAAACTTCTGGCTCAGATCTAGGCTATGATGCATAATCTCATAGCGTGGGATTTCTGGTTTGATAAATCTCATCATCATTTAATGCTCACAACCACTTTTGAGTTTTTATCCAAAGGATTTCCCAACGTGTGAGATAGAAGTACCATTGTTGTCCTTGAAAAGCAAACAGTTGTACAAGTTTATGTTGGGCCCATGCTTTGCTTTTACCTCTGAGGGTACTTTTCCTTAATTCATGCTTACAAATTCATCTTAGGCACGACTAAAAGCTGTTAACCTTACTTGTTTGAACTTGCTTCAAGAACAAGTCAGCACCTAGTGTATGATGGCTGTACTTTTGACTTCTCCAAGCTACAAAGTTCTTGCCTATAAGTTGAACTTCATTGACAACTATGAAAGAGGGGGCAGAAGAAATTAAAATAGAAAAACTTTGAAACCTTGCTAAAATTTCAAGAAATCCTAAACTGCAAACACAAATACAAAAACCTACTAGTTTTTGATTCTTGCATTCAAACTTCAATTTCCCTCAAGAGTTTCTTGACCAAGTCATCCATTAACCTTTCAAAACCCAAGCTAAAATTTATTCCAGTCTCCTGATCACGTAAGAAAGCTGACCAGAATATCACAGCAGCCTGAACCAGACTCTAATTCGGAACAATCTCCAGAAGCAAGTTAAGTTTCTTCTGACTTGTATCTCACTTCTTAGGCATTTCTAGGCCTGCATTTTTAAAGATACAATGTAAATATCATGGCTCTGATTCTGTACATACTCAGATTTCATGTATTTTTCCCAAGTAGAGAGAATCTCAGTTCAGAACTTCTTGGGGAAATCAGGACTCAAAATTAGGATTAGTGAAATTCATGCTTGCTTCTGATTTACAGTTCTAATATTTTATGATTCTAAAACCATGATGAAACTTGCCATAACTTTTATGTGTGCATTTTCTATTTTTGTGGAGAAATGGCTAAGCTGCAGATGCTCTAATTGGCGTGGAGATGAAGCTCATCATCATAACTTACTTTGTGTTATATGTTTATGTTTTTGCTTCTAATACCGAATGTATAGCCACCCCAGTGGTAGAGAGTATGTACATAAATCATTAGTGTTAAGGGTCCTGAGTTCTAACCCCAGAAACACCCTTTTTTACATTTATTTCCTGACACCTTTACCCTATTAATTGGACCAGAACTTCTAGATCAATCCCTTTAATTTCTTATCAAAACATTGACCCTGGAACAAAACTTCTAGATAATCCCATCCAACATCATTGACATTTCACTTACCCATTATCAGAATTTCTAAATGTCCAGCTACGTCAGAACTTCTAGATTCTCTCAATAACCAGAACTTCTGACCTTCTAGTAATATTAGAACTTCTAGGTTAACAGTTGCATCAGAACTCCTAGGATTTCCTTTGTCCCCAGCAACCCTAGAACTTTAGTGTACTCGGACCCAGAACTTCTGACCGTCCCCTTTTCTGCTAACATTTTCCTTCTGACTTGTAGCGCACCAGAGTCAGAGCTTCTTACTTCAGCAATGTGCTGATTTTGATTCTGACCCTTTTTTTCCCTTATCATTCTTTATCATTTTTATTTTCATTAATCAAAAACACCAAAAAATATTTCATATTCACATGTTTTTATTTCATTTCTTTTAGAACAAAAAAGATCAAAAATATTTTCTTAAGTAAATTAATTTCTTAACAAAAACAAAACAAGACCCTTTTACATTTCTTGTATATCATTTCAATATGGTTGTAATAGATAATTAAGACTTTAATTTCTTGCAATCCCCATTCATAAATTTGTACCCCCATCCCCTAAAGCTTTGTAATAGCTTATTATTTTTATTTTCTGCAATTTAATGCTTTATGTATCAATTGCTAGTAATTAGGGTTTGTATAGAAAGATTAAAACCAATAAATAGCAAACCCTAATCAATACAAATCAAGCATGTAAACCCATACATTTGCACACTTGCACCCTTAGGGTAAACCCACTTTGTTGCCTTATAAAATGACCATATTACGCATGTGAGGCATCTTAGCAAAGACAAGCAAAATACAAGATCATAGTCCCTTGATGACGCTATCCATGTTGCCTTTCAAAATGATCTTAGTCCCTAATGAAAAATGCTAAGATATCTTGCAACATTGCTAATCATGGTTGTACGACGACCCACGCCCGTCCCTTTTACATCCAAAGATAGGGTTACTTACTAAACCAGTGGTAAGATAACAATGTCAAAGGAAAAGGAAATGAACATGAAATACTTTTGAGTAGGTAGAATGCTCCTAATTACTTGCTTCATTTCAAAACAAAACATTCTTGTTATTTTCAAAACAAACACTTACACTTTCAAAACATATTACAAAACTTGAAAACATTTTCAAAAGATTGACACTTTGTATACATTCTTATGAACGAGAATCATTACAAAGTTTTCCTAAACAATGGCCTCTTTACAAAATACTTTCAAAAACCACACAAAGCACAATTTCAAACAAAAGCAAGTGATCTAGCAAGTGACTAGGAGCCCATGGAAAACCATGGAAGAAAAGGGTGCTAATACTTTCCCTTTTCATAATCTACCCCCCGAACTAAAGAAATAATTTCAAAGGTCTTTCCTGTTCTTTTTCACCTTTCCTTTTGGATAAAAGAAAAGTCGGTGGCGACTCTTGCTAACCGCAACATTTGCGATAAAACGCAAAACCTTCAAGTCAGTTCTCCCACCGTATCACAGAACTGGCGACTTTGCTGGGGATGATTCTAAAAGTGGGGTTACCTTAGGGTTAGATCACATTTACTTGCTTTCTTTGTTTGGCTTGTTTGCTTTACATTATGGTTCTTTGTTTGGGTTTAAATCCTCTACCCGGATTTGGGATACCTTATAGGTAAGTAGCAATACATTATGGAAACTGTGCGGGGTATACCAACATGGTCTAAGCAATAGCTACGTTAGTGCGACATATTTGTGGGTACCGGTAGCCCTTGAGTTAATCAAGGAGAATACGTGGCCTCTGAGTGATGTCATGAAGCACTAATGAACTTTTAGAACCTTTACTTGACCAACTTGGCCTTTAGGACGTAGTGAGATGACCAACTTTGGTGCAGTCCGAAGTTGGTAGATACTCGGTACTACACTCATTGAGGTTTGGTTTTTTGGGATATTTCGGTCTCCATTAAAGAGGCTTGTGCTGAAACAATGACCAAGGAAACAAATCAGTGATATTGAGCTCCTTAGAACCCGATTACTATTACTAGGACAGGTTTAAGCCAACTAAACTTCAAGAGGGTACTTACCTATGAGACTCCATGCAAGCCTAAACCTAAGGACTTGTCTGCTTTGTGTCTATATGATTATTTGTATATAAGCTTGCTTACTTTGCATACTTGTACATAACATCATGACATCATACCATAAGCATTTTTAATAACATTGAACCATAGCATTTCAAGGATCTCAAGGGTTTTTGATGCAGGGTCACGTTGAACCAGACATCTATCAAAGGGCAAGAGGATTTATTTTCCTCTAACCAAGCACCGTCAAAGATCAAGTACAACAACTTGAGTCAAAGGTTATGACCCACTCGACATGGTAAGCTTAATTCTTGTGGAAGGACATCCACCGATACAAAGTTCTCCAATCAAAGCTGTAATTGACTACTAACATTTACCCCGCGAGATCCTTGAAAACATTTGCATGTCATATACGTCATTGCATAACAAGTAGTCTCCAGTACCGTTCTCTCATGTTCTCGCTGTTTATTTCAGCAATGGCTCTCCAACAAGACAACAGAGATCTTCAAACTCAAGAGGCCCAGTTTAGGGAAATGTTCCTTAACCTATCCAAGGGACAAGAAGAATTTAAAGCACTCCTCACTGGGAATATGACCAAGAAACATCCTGGTAATAACAAGGATGACCAGGTTGAACAGCTGCAGGTTGAGATGGAAGCAATAAGAATCCAAATGATGGGCAAGATGGCTCTCCTCCAAAACTTGGCTCAAGGATAAAAAGAGCTAAGGACCCTCATCAACAAACTCCGTCAAGACGAATGTAACCAATTGGGCCGAACAACTAGAAGTAGGGGTCAAATCATCATCCAGTCGCCCATAAGACAAGAAGCTGGTTCAAGGGAAAACAGACCATTCCGAATTGTTGCCACATCACGGGTCCAACAACGGCCTCGTCAACAACCGGAAAATCAACAAAGGCAAAACGAGCCCAAAAGACAGTTTACTAACATCAACATGCCACTGTCTCAAGCTTTGCAACATATGTTGAGGATGGATCTGATTACACCAATAAGACCTTATCCAAATCCCAAAACTTATGCTCCCACCTACAATCCTGATGCCAGGTGTGCCTATCATTCCGACAGTCCTGGACATGATACAAATGATTGTTGGACGCTGAAGTACAAGATTCAAAACTTGATCGGCGAAGGAGCGTTTGAGTTCACACAAGACGGTCAATTGGAGCTTTTTTCTATCACCCCTCAAAGGCTCACCACCTAAAGTGACATGTCCAGACAAAGAGGCTTCTGTTCCGTTGAATTTTCAATTGTAATCTCTTTTATTGCTCAAACAATTATCTATTAATGTCAAACTTTGTTTCATTAATGCATTGCATATGTTTATCTTGAATCCGTCCATTCGTTTTCACTATATTTAAACTATGCTTTTTACTCTCTTTATGACACTCAACTGTTGTTAAAAGTTACAAGCCTTTAAAGAGAGGATGATGAAAACAATGCCATAAATCTCATACAATATGCATTTGAATAGACCTTGCTGACGATGTACAAGCATTTTTTCAAATCCTAAACAATGTAGTTATAAGGAAGATAATCCCTAGTCAACCCCTTTGAGCCAAAGAAGTAGGAATTTTATTTTTCACACAAAATGAAACCTTCAATCAAAACCTGGGGCAAGGTAGTCTCTCAGTTAATTCTAATGTGCGTTCAAATCGCAAACTCTCATCTCGTAAATACAACGAATGACATCAAAACATTCCTCTAGAATCAGAAGACGATGAAGGTTCCTTGTCACATAGGCAGTCATTGTCTCTGGAAAAAAAATCCCACTAAGTCAAAACTTACGAAGGAGACTTAAGAAAAACTGGGGCATCCCGCTGACCGTAATCTCAAAACAAGAACGGTCAGGCAAAAATTAGGGATAATAAATAAAAAGAAAAAGGTCACTACAAATCTTCAACAACATGAAAAAAAATGTTGCAAAAATGACTGCTTTTCGAAAAGCTTAAACTCATCCGAACCATCACCAAAACGTCATTCCAGACTCAATTGGAGTTCAAGCGCACAATTAACTGAGTTTAGGACTGAAGAACGTCACGAAGAGCGGGTGGGTACGAATACATTTTGAGCCTTTATCCTTTGTTTCTTAAACCATGAACCAGACCACGTTACAACCCTTCAAAAGTCCTAATTGAAGCATGGGTTAGTATGAAAGCATGTTGTTACAAAAGGTATCCTGACTTCTGTGGGGCTTTATTCTAAATCCTGAGTTGAATTTTTCTTACAAAATTTCTTTACTTGCTAAAACGCTTTTTCAAATTTTTTTAGGACAAACATAAACTTTGCATTACTCGAATATCACTGTTTGCATATGGTTATTTGTTTGACAACAAAGAAATTCACACAACAAATATCCAGTGAACGAAACCTCTCTCAGTGAACAAAATCATTTCAATTGGAAAAACACTTCCAAAGACAAAACTCTCATGATCAGGGGGCACAACATGACCTTTGTCCAACATATCTGGGGCAGTGGAGTCGAGGTTCAAAGAATCTCTCAAAGAATTATTGAATAACCAGGGGCAAATCTCCATATGTATCACTCAAAGGGCAATATCATGTTGATCATGGGTTTGAACAATATCCACTATAAAGATCTTGGGCACCATCGATTGTTTGTCTATACCAACAGTATCAGATGGTGTCAGTATCATGTCTTCGGATTCTCCCATGACAGTTCTTAGAAAATTCTGGGACTTAACCAAAGATCTTGGATACCAAAATTTTCTTGTCTATACCAACAATATCATATGGTGTTAGTATTCAGATAATTTCAGTATCATGTCTTCGGATTCTTCCACAACAGTCTTAGAAAATATCTCTAGAAAGTTCAAGACTACCGAAAATGTGATCAAGGTGCACCAGATTAACTCTAAGGGTAAACAGAATCCCACATAAAGGGTCATGTGCGACCAAGCAAACATTTTCTGGCATTACTACAACACTTACTACTAGGGGCGGTGATAAATCTCCCAAAAATCCTTCTCATAGAATGACTTCCAGCCAGAGTTTCGATCTCTAAAAATTTCTCACCAACTGAGTCGACCTCAAGAAGCCTCGAGAATTTTCCCCAGTAAAGAAGACACCTCTCTAACAGACCGACAACAGGGTTTATTTCCCCAACAAAATACAAATCCCCTGCAGTGTGCAGTTTAATCCCCAGCAGAACAAAAACTTCCAGTTATCAATCCCCAGTAGAAGTCGTCCAATTTCTCAGGATTCCCCAACAGGATTTTACAAGCATTACACAGTGTTTCCCTTACAACATAGCTTATTTCTCTAAGCGGAAATTCATCAGCACTTCAACTTCAAAACATGAATACTTACACTCCATATCCTCAACAGCAGTCAAGGATTTATTTTCCCTAATCTAACAAACAATATAGTAGATTAGCTCACATACGCACACATCGCATCCATATATCATAAACATTGATAACACGAATGCATGTATCACAATCTCATTACACCATGCATTTCATACCACATGACATTGCATACTATCTAACATTTTACCCTTTTCAGGATAAGGTTAATCAATAGCTACCATTAACAATGTTCAAAAGATTTTCAGATACAATTCAGATACGCTCCAGATACAGATGTGTTGTTCCCCAAAATTTTCCCTCCCATATTTCTCAAGACCTTTCAAGAATAATCTCCAAGTGGCTCAAGATTGCTCAAGAGCTGGACAGTCAAATCATCTCCTAAGGCAGTCAGCCTCAAATTAGGGTTTTGTGTTGCATCAAGGTCCTTACATCCAAATGACCTCAAGTGATCCCAAATGTCCTAATATGTTCTCAAGATCATCAATGTCAAATTTCAAGCCTTGCAGAGAAAGTTTGGTCAGTCAATTGCTCAAGAGGTCCAAAATCGACTATGCTAGGGCAAAAGTCAACTGTGACCTAAAAATAGTCAAACCTCAAGATTTTTTGTCAACATCCTCATTTTGAAGGACAATTCATCATTTGATCAAGGGTTGATCATGATTCATCAAGGATTGCTCAAAATTCATTAAGATTCAAAAGTTGTTAAATCAGGGTTTTGTAGGAAAAGCAACTCAACTTTGACCAAGCATAACTTTCTCATACTTTATCAGAAATGACCCATCCAAAGCTCATTTTGAAGAGAATGAAATTTCCTACAATTCATCCTCACACCCCAAGATCAAGAAATTCACTCACAAAAAGTTACAAATTTGGATATTATAGGTCATTTTTGAAAGTCAACAAAAACACCTTTTTTTCCAAAGCTTATAACTTGAGCATGGAATATAAAAATGAGATGAATCTAAAAATTCCAATAACACTTCCAAAAGTTCAAAATTGAAGAAGTTATGCATTGTTGAAGTTGGGCATTTTTCCAAAATTGCCAAAAGTCAACTATCCCCAAAACTTCAAATTTTGTCAAATGGGCCCACTTTTTTCCACTTGATTTGATCTTTTCACACCACACACGTGTCCTATATTCAGTTTTATGTCCATTCATTAATTTTTCTATTTTATTTGGTTTTTATTAAATTAATTCATTTTAAATCAATTTAAATCCAAATAAAATCTAAAAATTGATAGCTTGATATCTTTTTGATCATTACAGGTCTTAAATATCAACATGTACACAATCAAATCCTAATCAAGCCATGTTGTGAACAAAATATTGGTTTTTGACAAATTTGGAAGCTTTTTCAATGGAGAATAAAATCAAATCTTCAATCATCAATTCTCATGGATTCAAAGCCCAATTTTAACCTAATTCACTCCATGATACTTATACAACACAAGGCATACGAAATAGAGAACCTAAAGGCTGCAAAAAATCACAAGAACAAACTTGAAAAAAGCTTGAAAAGTTGGAATCGGAAATCCATCCTAGAGGCATTTTCAAGGCCAAAACTCAACGTAGACTTCTTGTTTGCCATCCATTGAAGCGATAGAAATCAGAATCAAGCTCTGAAACATCCCCAATCGCGCTGTAAGTCTTCTTAAATACTGCCCTATACATGGAATCGTAATCTCTTATTCTTGCATCCTTTTGCCTAAATCTTTGCACAATCATGCTAATCGGTCCATTTAGAGACTTTCTGCAATATTTGATTTGGTTTTTATAGCTTGCAACCCCCTAGCCGGGTTCTAGGGTTCTTGGGATGCATTTTTGGGCGTTTTGATTTCAGGAAAAATTGGAACAAACCATGGGCATAAATGAAATTAGTGGAAGGAGATGAGCAAGACTATGGTCTTAAAATTAATTTCCATGGCTTGAAATTGATTTTAGGAACAAGCTTCGGATTTTGTTACGGATTCAAATCCGCAGGAAAAAATAACCAGGTTTCTTTGGGGAAGACGATGACGCGTCCCTTCCCAATTGGCCCATTCATATATTCACGCTATTTTTTTTTTATTTCCAGGCATAATGGTTTGTTTTCTATATAATAATTGTTGTCTATTCATTAACAAAAAAGGTGCAGTGGTTGAGTTGGTAAGTGAAGCGTGTCAGAGTCCAAAGGGACCTGGGTTCGAATCCCAGGTCCCCCAAAAACTATGTTATTTTGTTTCAGATATTCCAATGCATTTCAGCAAGCGTAGCACACCATACTCCTCAAATCTCCAGGCGCCAGATGGCCTCCAAGCCAGATCTGGTGGCCCAGATGAGAAGTCCATCCTACACCCTAGTCAACGTGCCATGGAGAATTGCAAAGGTCAACCAGGCTCCCAGCGTGAATGGACCTCAAAGTGTTGATTTCACCTCCTCTTGGGCCCAACACCCCCCTTGGTTTATTTTTCTTTTCACTATATTTATTTATTTGTTTTATTGTTATTATTTATTATTAATCACTAACCAATTAATAATTTTTTCCTCATAAAATCAGAAAACACAATTTTTTTTATTTATTAAAATTAAATTCACTTTTTTTTTTGTAAATAAATAAATTTAATTAATTTAGTGTTAATTAGGTTAACTTTTAATATCTTTTGCAAATAATTAAAACTAATGTAGAATTAGGTTTTTACTAACTTTTAATCAATTTATTTTATTTCTTTAAATATTCAAAAATACAAAAATATTTTCATTAATTAATTAATTTAATTGTTAATTTAGATTTAGTTTCTTTTAATTCAAAAATAAACAAAAAAATGCTTTCTTTCAAAAAAGGGTCAAAACCCTAAAAAATGCGCCCAATTTAATTTTCTCGCACGCGATTAATTTTGTCTCAATATTGTATCTACTTCCCAGAATGTAATAGCTTTTAAATAGGACTTTGAATTATTTTATCGCTTTCTTTTATTTTCCGCAATTTAAATTAAAGGGTTGTTTTTGGCGATGTAAATACCCAACGCCTTGTAATAGTTTAGATTTAATTTCCGCAATTTAAATTCCGCAACTATACACTGTTAGATGTTTGGTAATAAGGAATGCTTGACAAGATCAAATCTTTAACCTAAAATCAATATAGCTCACCCATTACATGTACAAAGATAATATACCCGAACTAATACGCTCGCACATGCGCACTCTTAGGGTACACCTCGCTTGGTTGCCTTCGAACGTGGTCATTGAGTATAGGAAATTTTAGAGGTCGCCCTCTTGTCCAAAGATCATAAGTTGCCTCGAAACGGTTGCCTCGGAAAAAATGATCTAAGACATTAGGGTTACCGCTAAGGCGTCCTAACGTTGCTTTAGTGACCACACGTCCCTTAATCGAATTGACCCTTAAAACTCCAAAGACGATGCTACCTACTCTTCAATAGTGGGATATCATTGTCTAAAGGAAATTTGTACAGATTAATTCCTTTTTCGAGTAGGTAGATGGTTCTTAAGTACTTTCTCATTCTAAAACAAAATAAAACTTTTCGCACTTACACTCTCTTCAAAACAAAAACTCTTTCAAACCCACAAACACAAAGAAAAGAAAATTTTGAAAACACAATGAGCAAGTACCTAAGAGCCCGTGGATAACCACGGATAGAAAGGGTGCTAACACCTTCCCTTTCTATAATCTACCTCCCAGACGCGAGAAACATCTCGAAAAAGGAATTTTTCTGTGCTTTTTTCCTTTCCTTGTTGGATAAAATAAAAGACGGTGGCGACTCTTGCTTACCGCGACATTTTGCAAAAACAAATGCAAAACGCGAACCAGCATTCCAAAAACAGTCAGTTCTCTTCCCACCGTATCACAGAACTGGCGACTCTGCTGGGGAATATAAAAGTGAGGTGTACCTTAGGATTAGATCATTGTGTTTTCAATTGTATGCTTTGTATGATTTACATTTGTGGGCTTGTATCGAAGTTTCTATAGATCCTAACCCAGATCTGGGGGTACCCTTTAGGTAAGTAGCAATAAACTATGAGGGAACTGTACGGCGTAGACCGATACGATTGAAGCAGTAGCTATGTTGGTGTGGCACTTTAGTATGTACCGATATCCCTTGTGGCACAACGAGGAGAATATGGGTCTGCTAAGGGGTCATTAAGCACCAACTGACCTTAGAACCTTTAAATTGACCAACTTGGCCATAGAACAGTAGCAGTATGCTACACTCATTGAGACTAAACTCTCGCGATGATTCCGGCTGCAAGAAAAGGTTGCTAAATTGGAATTATGACCGATTGAGGGTACTCAGTGATATTGAGATCCTCTAGAACCCGGTTACTATTTTTAGGACAGGTTTAAACCAACTGAACTGAAAGAAGGTAGTACATAAGCTCCTTGCCAGCCTGAAATCTAAGGGCTCTCTGTGTGACTTGTGTGCCTTTACCGTGTTTGCTGTTTGTGGATACTTGTGGTGTGCCTTTATCATGACATCATGACATCATAACATTGCATACATATTGCATAAGACTAACGTATTTCAAAGACAGGAGGGATTTATCTTTGTTCTGTTTTGTAGGTCATCATGATGCCCATGCGTAGGAATACCATCCAGATTAACTTTGCCCAGGTTCCCACCTTGCTTAAAGATTTGGTTGCAAAGATGCCTGATACTACTTCTTTCCTCAGGAGACATGGTTATCTTCTCAGTTTGGTTACCTCTAAATTGGACGAGAAGATGATGAGTGTTTTGGTCCAATTCTATGATCCACTCTACCATTGCTTTACTTTCCAGGACTACCAGCTGGTTCCCACCCTAGAAGAATTCTCTGAGCTGCTCGGTATCTCTGTTCTGGAGCAGACCCCGTTTACTGGTTGGGAGAATATTCTTAGGCCCGAAGAGATTGCTGTAGCCCTTCATATGACCAAAGAGGAGGTAATGGCTAATTGGGAGACTAGAAGTGGAGCAAAGGGCTTGCTGACTAAGTTTTTGGTTGGTAAGGCTAATTACTTCTGGGATAGTCTAGACTTCAAGGCATTCGAGGATATTCTGGCTCTTCTGATATACGGGTTGATGTTATTTTCGAACTCTGACTCTTTTGTTGATGTGAATGCGGTAAAGATCTTCATCTCTCGCAATCCTGTACCCACTCTCTTGGGTGACATCCTTCATCAGCTCTATGCTCGTACTGCCCGAAAGCGGGGAACCTTGATGTGCTGTGCTCCGTTATTGGTAAGGTGGTTTATTTCGCACCTTCCCAAGTCAGTGCTGAAGAACAAAGAAGGCATGGGCTGGGCTTATAGGGTTATATCTCTCTCGCATAATGACATCATCTGGACTCTCAAGGGTATGGATGAGGTGACTATTATTGATCGATGTGGGGAGTACCCCAATGTTCCATTGTTAGGAACCCATGGAGGAATTTCTTACAACCCATGCTTAGCTCTCCGTCAGTTCGGAAGAGCCAGAAGAGAAGGACCTCATGAGATGCTAATGCCTAGTATCATCTTTGATTTTCAAGGGGATAGCGACGAGCAACATCGCAGATTCATAAGGGCTTGGGATAGAGTTCACCAATCTGATCCACATGAGCTGGGCCCAAAGACTTCACTTCCGATGGAGCCATATCTCAGATGGATCCATATCTGTGCCCATAAGCTGGGTATGCCATATGAAGCCGTCCGGCCTGTCACTCTTGAAGTTGCTAATAAAGAAGGAGTTCTTCCAACCATCCTCCATCCTTATATGCCCAATGACATTAGGGCACTGAAAAGGTCTTGGATGCAGCTGAGGGAAGAACGGGATTCTTAACGAGAGAAGTTCAACGAGCAGGAGCAGAAGATCTAGAAGTTGACTAGGCAATTGGAGAACGAGCAGATTCTCAACGACTATGTCCGTACTGATAAGAAGAGACCATGGGAGCGTTGATTGACCTTTGATGATTTCCTTTCCATTTTTTATTTACTTTTCAGTATTTCCTTTCTTGTAACGCCCTGAGGGAATCAGTTGAACAATTTGAATTACAAAGTTTTTCTAATAAAGTGTGTTTCATTTCTGGTTTACAAATTTGAATCTCCCGATTGTCTTTGAAATCATAATCATACGCATTTCATCCCATGCACTCCATAACAGGTACCCATTACAGGTCTCTTATCTTCTTCGCTGTTTATTTTAGCACTCATCATGTCTGCTGAACCTTCAAATGAGCAAGCTATCAAGGCCCTCCAGGCCCAGAATGCCCAATTCCAAGAGCTGTTCATGAATCTAGCTAAGGGTCAGCAAGATCTGAAGACCTTGATTCTGAAAGAGAAGAAGAAGAAGAAGAAGAAGAAGAGGACAATCTTGTTCAACACAGGGCATCGGTTTGGAAACAGGCTTCAGAATGAAGTTGATCAGACCACCTCATCTGGAGGGAAAGATAGTCAAGAGGAAAGGAGGGCTCCTAGCCCTGTGGTCTCCGACAACGAGACAGACTTCGACGAAGAACAGTATCCTCTAGCTGAGGACAGATACAAGCAACTGGAAGACCGGTTGAGTGCTATGGAAGTTCAGAAAGTGCCTGGTCTGGACTTTGGTGATCTAGGTCTATCATATGGGGTGGTAATTCCCCACAAATTTAAGGCACCAGCCTTTGCTAAGTATGACGGAGTTTCTTTTCCGAAGCTACACCTCCGGTCATATGTAAGGAAGATTCAGCCGTACACTGCTGATAAGAACTTATAGATCCATTTCTTTCAAGACAATCTCTCAGGGACTCAGCTTGAGTGGTTCTATCAGTTGGACGGAGCCAGTATCCACAGTTGGGAAGATTTGGCTACTGCATTCTACAGGAAGTATCAGTACAACTCCGACCTTGCTCCCACGCGTACCCAACTCCAGGGTATGTCAATGGGAATGGGTGAAGGATTCAAATATTATGCTTAGAAGTGGAGGGACCTCTCCGGAAGAGTGCAACCACCCTTGGCTGATCGGGAGCTTGTGGACATGTTTATGGGGACCCTGTCTGGTCCATTTTTTAACCACCTGATTGGAAGCTCTTTATCTGGGTTTACAGAGCTTATTTTTACCGATGAAAGGATTGAGGCTGGTATTAAGGCTGGTAAGATACAGAAGGGTGCCTCATCAAGCACCGAGAAGAAGTCGTTTAAGAAAGAGTCCAGTGTTGTCTATAGTGCAAGAAGACAGAATAGACCCGAACACCGCCAAGTTGTGAATGCGGTTGTTATTTCAAAACCTGTTGGTGCTCCTCAGTACAACAATCAACAAAAGGACGAGAGACCTCGAAGGCAATTCACGCGTCTCAGCATGATCTTATCTCAGATTCTGCCACAGTTGCTGAAGACCAATCTGGTGATTCCAAAGGAATCCCCAAAGAATCTGAATACAACATCACCGAGGTATAACCCTAATTCCCACTGTGCTTATCACTCTGATAGCCCGAGGCATAATACAGATGATTGTTGGACTTTGAAGAGTAAGATACAGGACTTAATTGATGCGAAGGAGATTGAGTTCGAGGCGCCCGAGAGGCCTAATGTTGTGACTGCTCCTATGCCTAAGCATGAAGTGAATGCTCTAGAAGAAGACTTGTTTGTGGTTTCTGTGGATGATATTGTTACCCCTCTGATGACTGTAAAGAAGAACCTTTTGCTAGCCGATTTATTTTCGGGCTGTGACGAAGGTTGTCGTATGTGTTTTGCCCTGCCAAATGGTTGTCCGCTTTTGAAATCAGGTGTCCAACGCCTGATGGATAGTAAAGAGATTCTATTTGAGAAGATTGTTGTTCCCTCAATTCCTACTGAAGAAGTTGCCATCATTACCATTTTCGACAATTCTTCCAAGGCTCCCTCGAGGAAGTCTGTTAGAATTACATTTGTTCCAAGAATCGCACCTGTGATCATCACTGTCCCGGGGCCCATCCCCTACGCCTCTGATAAAGCTGTCCCTTGGCATTACGGGGCCGATGTTTATTTTCATGGAGTTAAGCAAGAGTTGGATACTGATACTTACATCAGTAACATTTTTGGACCTGCCAAAGTCACCCGCAGCGGAAGACTTTTCTCACCTGATATTGCTCCACCAACTGCCCGAAGACCTGTTGTCATTACACCTACCAGTGTACCTGCTACCATTCCTGTTCAAGTTCCCATTCTTACCCCTGTCGCTGAGTCATCTGACACTCGGGGCAAAGGGATCACCACTGATGTGCCTGCCCAGAAGGAGGCACCGAAGACGATTACTGTTGAAGCTTCTAAGCAAGAGATGGAAGAGATTCTAAAGATTATTAAAAAGAGTGACTACAATGTAGTTGAGCAGCTGGGGCAAACCCCATCCAAGATTTCTATGTTGTCACTGTTGTTATGCTCAGAGGCCCATGCCAAGGCTCTGATTACTTTCTTGAAGACTGCCCACGTGCCACAAGAGACATCGGCTGATCAGTTTACGGATTGTGTGGCTAATTTAACTGCTGATAACGGGTTGGGTTTCTGGATGCCGATTTGACTGCTAAAGGGAAGAATCACAACGATGCCCCGCATGTCTCCATTGAATGCAGGGGAACTACTCTTGCACATGTATTAGTGAATACTAGTTCCTCATTGAACGTCTTGCCTAAGAAAGCTCTAGACCGGTTGGACTGTGAAGGGTTGGAGCTGAAACCAAGCAACATTATCGTCAGGGCCTTTAATGGGTCTAAGAGGATGGTACATGGAGAGGTTGATATCCCAATTAAGGTTGGTTCTCAGGTCTTCAATTCTACATTCTATGTGATAGACATTCGGCCATCTTATTCTTGTTTGTTGGGTCGTCCGTGGATCCACAAAGTCGGGGCCGTAACCTCAACGCTCCACCAGAAGCTGAAGTACCCGGTCAAAGGGAATATTGTGACAGTACAGAGAGAGGAAGAGTACATGGTTAGCCACCTCAACTCTTTGCGGTATGTAGAGATGGATGGGGAGTTCATTGAGACCCCATTTCAACATTTTGAAGAGGTTCCTCAGACACTGGCGTCAGCTGAGACTGTTGTTGAAGACTCTCCTATGAAGATGGCTTCCTTTAAGGATGCCCAGGTTGTTATTGAGAAAGGTGGATGTGCGAATTGGGGACAACTCCCTGATTTTACATAAAAGACTAATAAGTTTGGTTTGGGTTTCATGGCAGAAGCTCAAAGGGATATTCGGAATGCATAAATTGGAAGACCTCCTGTGTTCATCAGCAACTCGGGGGTGAATGCCATTGAAGATGATGGGGAAGAGTCTGAGTTCGACAGTTGGATCTATCCTGCGACCAATGGTGGACCAAGCAACTAGATAGCAAAGGACTTCATCCCTATTACTTTTGTTACCCAGTAATGAAACTTTTGTTTTGAATATGTAACAGACAATGTTTTAAACTTTATGGCCCGGTGTCTTACCCGGGGCATCGTGGTTTCATTTGTGAGGGCTTTATGTGTGTCATTTGCATATATCATTAATAAAAGCATTGGACGTTCTTGCATTTCAAATTTTGCGCTCCTTGTTTTTCTTTTAATTATATATTACAAAACAGCTATTTACACACACTCACATATCAAGATCCATATTCGTTATGGATCCCACTGGTAACGACTCTGCTACTGCCAGTTATGACTTCGAAAGTCCAATCAACTTAGCCGAAGACGAAGGTGAAAATGATTGTGAAGTGTCTGTTGAGTTCGTTAGACTACTGCTTCAAGAAGAGAGGGCCATACTACCTCCAAGCCATCAATTCTGATGCCTCCAATTACAGGAAGACCGTTGATCTTATAAGTGCTGGATAATACAAAGAGATACATGTTGGGACAGCATGACGAGTCTGACCGAAAAGAGCGTGCTATTTACTGCTTTAGGAAAAAGTTTACCGACGGTGAGACCCAATACTCACTGATCGAGAGAACTTGCTACGCTTTGGCATGGGCTGTTCGCCGGCTGAGACAGTACATGTTGACTCATACTACTCTTCTGATACCAAAAGATCTAAACGTCTTGACGGAACCTTGGCCTTTTGCAATGTGGGGCATTGATATGATCGGCGAGATCAGACCTACAGCATCCAACGGGCATCGTTTCATCTTGGTAGTTGTGATCGGTGGATCTGGAACTGACTGTTTAACGCTGGTTCGCGAAATGTCGCGGAAGCAAGAGTCGCCACCGTCTTTTATTTTCTCTAAATGGAAAGGACAAAAGCACAGAAAAATTCCTTAAAGAGATTGCTCTCGGTTTGGGAGGTAGGTTATAGAAAGGGAAGGTGTTAGCACCCTTTCTATCCATGGTTATCCATGGGCTCTTAGATACTTGCTCACTTGTGTTTTCAAAAATGGTTTGTTTGCTTTTCAACTGTGGGTTTTAAAAAGTTTCTTTGAAAATTTCAGTTCGACTCTTGTATCGGTCCTCAAGAGTGTTTGAAAAGTTGCTTTCGAAAGCTTTTTGAAAATGTGTTGGTGTGAAAAGTATTTTTGAATTTGTTTTTAAATTTAGAGCAAGTATCTACGAGAACCTACCTACCCTAAGGAATTCGTCTGTGTAAATGTCCTTTAAAGTAGTGTCATCCCACCATTGAGAGGTAGGTAGCACCACCGTTGGAGGTGTTCGGGTCAATTCGAAGGTTCGGGACATGGTGATCACCAGAGCAATAGGAAGACACCTTAGAAGCTACCCTCATGCCAGGTTCCCGGATCATGAGGACTTACTAAGACATCCTCTACTCGACGATCACCTTTCGAGGCAAGGCAACAGTGAGACGTACCCTAGGGGTGGTGTGTGATTTGTGTGTCATGTTCAAGTATTTTTGTCTTTTGTCATGTCATTGGTGATCTAGCGTTTGTTTTTATTTTTGTCCATACATTCTTTCATGCTTTGATTAACAGTTAAAAATTGCGAAAAGTAAAAGATTCTAAGCTATTACAAAAGGCGCGGGTCCACATCGCCAAAATTAAACCAGGACCCGATTTGACAGAAAATAAAGAAGTAAAGTGCGAGAAATAAAATGTCCGAGTTTACAAGGCTTTGGGAGAATTACATAATATTTACAAGAAGGAAATAAATAAAAATGCGTGAATAGGAATTAAAATTGGAAACGAGGGCGTTGGACCCTTTTTAAGTTAAATTGAAATTAAAAATTAATTAATTATTTATTGAAATAAAAGAAGTGTTTTTTAGGTTTTTTTGTATTTATGAAATAAGAAAATTAAAATTAAAATTAAAAGAAACCCTAATTCTAAGTTATTTTTAATTATTTGAGAAAAATGTTAAAGTTTAACTTAATTTACTAAAGAATTTATGTACATGTTTATTTACAAAATAAATTAGTAATTAATAATAATAATAATGATGAGAAAATTATTTATTAAAAAAATGATGAAAAAGTTAAAAAACCTAATTTCTACATATTTAATTTATTAAGAAAAATATTAAAGTTTTGAAACCTAAATTAATCTAATTAATTGTTTAAAGTTTATTTACAAAAATAATAATAGTAAAATTAATATTAATAAAATAAACATTTTTTTTATTTTTTGTATTTTATATTTATTATGAAAATTATTTTATGGAATTAAAAGAAAACAATTAAAAAACAATTAAAAGAATAAAAAGGAAAAAACAAATAAAAATTAAAAATTGAGCAAACCATAGGGGGTGTCTGGCCCAAGGGGAGGTTTTTTTGAAGTATTGACTCTTGAATACCGTGGTCTGCATTCTTTGGCCATTGGATTGAGTTTCATGCATAAGTTGTTCTACTTTGGCCATTTGGCTTTTGGCTTTTGGCTTTTGGCCATTTGTGTTCTGGCTTCAACGTTCCTTTAATGTCTGGCTTAATGTCTGCCTCGCCATGTATTGGTGTCATGCATAAATTTTTCTAGTCTGGCCATTTGGCTTTTGGCTTTTGGCCATTTGGCTTTTGGCCTCAACGTTCCTTAATGAACCTGCCTGGGATCCTGTCTAAATCTGCAGTGTTGAATCTCACAAACACATCAAATAAAATCATAAAATGCAAATAAAGCCAATATATGAAGAAATTTAATGTTTAGGCACAATATGGCATGTATGAATGATTATACCCTTTTGATCATGGAGATCAAATCAACCTTACCCTTACTGGAAAAGTAGTGACATGAATGCTTTTATGCCCTTTGGATCATGGAGATCAAGCTAGCCTTACCCTTACTGAAGAAGTAATAAGATGTTGGTTTGTAACTGAGATGGCTTTGTTTGTAGTGAGAGAGAGATTTGTAATAAGGATTTCAAGGTTTTAGGGTTCTTGAAAGAGTTTGATATTCCAACAGTGTTGTGGCAAGGTTTTTTCTCTCTTTTTTTTCTTCCCTCTTTTTTCTTTTTTTCTCCTCTTTGGTTTGTGTGACAAGAAGGTGATTATATAGTGGAAATTAGGGTAAAGAAAATGGGCTTTGAATGTGCAATTGGGCCTCCAATATTCACTTGAATTCGTCACTTTCCAGGCTAAATCGCAGGGACTTAAGTGCATTTTTTGAAGTTGAAATGTGAAAACAAAATGTAGCCGGCATCGAGAACTAACTCCTGTCCGAAAATCGACTCAATCGGATAAACGGTGAATTAGTTATGAATTTTTGAAGTTTCAGCTCAGACAAACTTATTTTGGGCTTCAGTGTCGACTCTGACACGTTCTTCAATAAAAAACTGGTATTGATCGGAGCATAATCCGGTCTCGACTTTTGAAGCAAAGTTGTAGATCTACGAGTCAGGGACCTTGTGTAAAAATATGAGCCCAATCCGATAAAAATTGACCGAGTTATGAATTTTCGAAGTTTCGGCCCAGATAAAATAATATTCAGCATTCAGGATTTTCAGCGTGTCACGCACTCTGAGCAAAAAACGAAGGCCTTTTGAATACCGTTTGAACTCAATACCTTCTGTGAAAATGTAGCCAACTCAATTTGTGAAATTTTGGCACCGGAACCAGCTCGATACGATGAAAATCGACCAAGTTATGATTTTTTGAACATGACGCAAATAAACTTCTGTCACAAATTTTCTGCACGGAAATACTTGATAAATCCACATTTTTGAAGACCTTCTGATCGAAATTGGCTTCCAGCCGTGAGAGATGAAAACGTAGATAATGTCAAGACGGAATTTTGGCCACCGGAACGGGTTCAAAACGAGCCACGATCTTCAAGTTATGAATTTTTTAGCGCGTAAAAACTGCACTTTCAGCACACTTTTTCACCATATTTCTTCGAGAAAACTCACACATTCGGATACCTTCTTTAAAGAATTGACTCTTGAGCCGAACCTGAATTTGAGAATACGTTATCAGAGATATCTTGGCGAAAGAACACCTGAATATAACGCGCCGGGTTGGACTTGTGAATTTTCTTGAAATGTTTTGAGAAATATGGGAGGGCAAATTTTGGGGTACAACAGTTGCCCCTGTTCAATCTTCTTAAACCTGAGGATGCAGATTGGCTGACGTGCCTTTCGTAATCCGAGGGTGGAAGATGATTGAACACTAGAGTGCCCAGAAATTTGCACTCACATAGTAGCAGTGCGATGATGGAATGGGCTTATAGATGCCATTTG
The DNA here is from genome assembly GCA_948472305.1 of Vicia faba. Classification (NCBI taxonomy): domain Eukaryota; kingdom Viridiplantae; phylum Streptophyta; class Magnoliopsida; order Fabales; family Fabaceae; genus Vicia; species Vicia faba. The sequence continues at coordinate 1,086,807,992 of OX451735.1, forward strand.
GAGATTGATGGATAGGATGATGGGCTTATAGATGCCATCTGGATGTTGATCGCGTAAGAGATTCCTTAGCGAGAACTTGCGTACCTGCAAAACAGAAAATGAGTACCTGACACGTTACAGGAGTTGATTTCAGATGCTTGGCATAGATATGTCCTGACTGGTTACAGGAGCTGGATCTGGAGCTTCAAAAGATGATGAATGGACCAGGGATGGTTGCTACCTTAGCATGAATGGTAAGAGAACCTTAGGTGACTTTAACTTCAACAACGCTCGTTGAGAAAATCTTGGTGGGAATTACCATCTTCGCAGTATCGGGAAGAGAACCAAAAGGAATTATAATCTGAAAGGGAATTATCACCTCACTCACCGTCGGAGAGGGACCCATAGGAAAAGGAGTTGTCACCTCACTCACCGTCGGAGAGGGAAACATCTGAAAAGGAATTATCACCTCACTCACCGTCGGAGAGGGAAACATAGGAGACTATCACCTCACTCACCATCAGAGAGGGAAACATAGGAGATTATCACCTCACTCACCGTCGGAGAGGGAACCATCTGAAAAGGAATTATTACCTCACTCACCGTCGGAGAGGGAACCATAGGAGACTATCACCTCACTCACCGTCGGAGAGGGAAACATCTGAAAAGGACTTACCACCTCACTCATCGTCGGAGAGGGAACCATAGGAGACTATCACCTCACTCACCGTCGGAGAGGGAAACATCTGAAAAGGACTTACCACCTCACTCACCGTCGGAGAGGGAACCATAGGAGACTATCACCTCACTCACCGTCGGAGAGGGAAATATCTGAAAAGGACTTACCACCTCACTCACCGTCGGAGAGGGAACCATAGGAGACTATCACCTCACTCACCGTCGGAGAGGGAAACATCTGAAAAGGACTTACCACCTCACTCACCGTCGGAGAGGGAACCATAGGAGACTATCACCTCACTCACCGTCGGAGAGGGAAACATCTGAAAAGGACTTACCACCTCACTCACCGTCGGAGAGGGCACCATAGGAGACTATCACCTCACTCACCGTCGGAGAGGGAAACATCTGAAAAGGACTTACCACCTCACTCACCGTCGGAGAGGGAACCATGGAGACTATTACCTCACTCACCGTCGGAGAGGGAAACATCTGAAAAGGACTTACCACCTCACTCACCGTCGGAGAGGGAACCCAGGGACTATCACCTCACACTCACCGTCGGAGAGGGAAACATCTGAAAAAGGAATTACCACCTCACGCACTTGTCGGAGAGGGGACCATAGGAGACTATCACCTCACACTCACCGTCGGAGAGGGAAACATCTGAAAAAGGAATTACCACCTCACGCACTTGTCGGAGAGGGGACCATAAGAGACTATCACCTCACACTCACCGTCGGAGAGGGAAACGTCTGAAAAAGGACTTACCACCTCACTCACCGTCGGAGAGGGAACCCATCTGAAAATTACAATCTTAAAGAAAACCCAAAAATGGAAATCTCATGCACCGTCGGAGAGAGGACCAATAGGAAATTATAATCTGGAATAACTTCTGCTGAGTCTTTATCAGAAAAATCTGTTGGGAGTCGATTTAGCTGGACTAGAGAAGGCCTGGGACTGGATAAGAAATCTTTTGAGTCGATTAACTGAACCGGTCTAGGTCTTGAAATATGATTGAGAATTTCAACTGCATCCTTCCTGAAAGGTAAAGGTCAGTCATACGCAATGCATGATATGGATCGAGCAATGATGTTCTCAACATAAATGAGATTTGTATGACATAATGCGTCTATGCATGCTATAATGATGTATGTGATATTTTATGAATGTATGTTTTCGTCTAGGAAAGTAAATCCTTGACGGGCGCCGGGAAGTCATATCCTGGGCTGATGTTGAAGAATAGATTTTGCTTCCGCTGGGGATGATAACTGCAAGAATACCGGTAGAAGATGACTCCGTTGCGGAATAAGCTTGGCAAATGGAAGATTCTGCGGGGAGAAAGATACTCTAGCGACCATGCTGGGAAGCGATACTCTGTGGGGAGAGGGATGCCTTGCTGAGTGTTGATAATAATTTGTTGGGGCTACCCTTGTTGTTGGAAGTGTTGATGGACTTCGCTGGGATAAGAAGACTTCGTCGAGGACGCTCTTTCCGTGGCTTTTGGCTGAGGATAACCCAGTTATATCCTGTTAAGGAAATAACTCTTTGAATAAAGCCGGACGACGCGTTCGTGCTCTTGCGAGGATAAGCTTCCAGAATCTACTAGGGATAAGCTTACTGCTTGGGGGAGATGGATTCCAACTTTCCTTGGGAAACTGGATTGGACTTTCTGGGGAAGTTTTGATATGCTGGGGAAGTGATTCCTTTGAATGTTTGATATGCCGTCGGGGAACAATCTTTTAGATCAAGACTGCCCAGGGATGCTTGTTAAGAATATGTACACATGCCGCTGGGGAACGTTGAGATCTATTGGAGTATACTCAACTTCTTTGATATTGGATAACTCTGCTTGGAGAAGAATGCACTGACTGCTGACTTACTCTCTGGGGAATTAAAATGTACTGGTCATCTTCTTTAGTTGAACCTATCTTGGTACCTTGGAGGATAGAATAATTAGATTGCTTAGACAACTCCTTATTGCCCCTGTTTCTATGGGAGATGAAGACCTGTGAGGTACTGATAGTTGTTGAGGGTCAACCTTCTTCTGGTAGGCAGGTGATAAGATGACAGGACATAGTCGTACGCTTTTGATCCCTAACTTTTGCCTGGACTGCCCTTTCGGGTTTTCAGTCCACCGGGATACCCATTTTTGCCCAAGCCGCCCTTTCAGGTTTTCGACTTGCCGGGTGTACAGTTTTTTTTTCATTTCATCCCTCCATTTTGACCGAACCCTTTTGGTTCGCCGGGAAGCCCTTATTTTTGCCTAGGTATGTCAACCTAGCGGGTCTTTGATTGTGCGCAGTATTTTTTCGACTATGTCCGTGCTCTCAGAATGTAGGGAGTTGCCCCAGTTGATGGACAATGATCATGTCGTGCCCCTTGATTGGGAGTGCTTTTGTTCACTAGGCTTTTCATCGTGCGAATTTCCCTGCTGTTCAAACAAAAATTCATATGCAAACAAAGTTATGTTAAAAATGCAAAGCCTATGTCTGTCTTGAAGATTTTGAAAATTCATTCTTTTTCATAAAACAAATGAATGTTTGTAAAACATGATGTCAACTCCGTATTTACCGTAAGCCTTAAGGAGTCAGGATACCTTTCGTCACAGTATGCTTTCGAACTAACCCATGCTTCAGCTAGGACTTTTAAGGGTTATAACGTGGCCTGGTTCACGGTTTAAGAAACAAAGGATAAAGGCTCAAATTATTTGTACCCACCCGCTCTTCGTGATGTTCTTCAAACCTAAACTCAGCTGATCGTGCGTTTAGACCTTATTTGAGTTTTTGTCCTGATGTTCCAATGATGGTTCAGATATTGATGATTTACTCTGAATAGGCAGTCATCTCCTTTTTTGCTGAGGGTTTGTAAGACCTCTTTCTTTTCTGATTTTTGTTATCCCTTTCTTTTTTTGCCTGAACTGTTTCCTTTTTTGGAATTACAGTCAGCGGGATGCCCCAGTTTTGTAAGTCTCCTTCATGGGTTTTGACTTAATGGGTTTTTTATTTTTTGAGATAATGACTGCCTTTCTTTATTGATTATTCGGAACCATCACTGTCTTTCTTTGTTTTATAAGGACCTTTTTGGTGCCATTCGTTATGCACTTGGATCAACTGAGAGACTACCCTGCCCCAGGTTATGATTAAGGGTTTTAATTTTCGAAAAGAAAAACTCCTACTTCTTTGGCTCAGAGGGGTTAACGAGGGATTATCTTCCTTATAACTCCAGTGTTTAGGGATTGAAACAATGCCTGTACCTCATCAGCGGGGTCTGTTCAAAAGCATATTATAGATTATGGTATCATTTTCGTCATCCTCCCTCAAGAGGCTTAGAATTATTAATCGAGTGTTGACATCAGAAAAAATATGAAAACAATTTGTATATAGTGAATACGAATATATTGCTTCAGAACAGACATATGTGATGCATTAATGAAATAACAATGTTTAACATGAGTAAATGTTTGAACAAAAGAAAATTTCAACTTGAACATTCGAATGAACAAAAGTTTTCTAGTCTCAGGGCTTGTCACTTCACATGGTGGATCCTGTAGGGATGGCAGGAGCATTCAGCCTGACCCACTTGAGTGAAATCCACTAATCCTTCATCAATTAGATCCTGGATCTTATTTTTCAAACTCCAACAATCATCTGTAGTATGCCCCGGGCTGTCAGAGTGATAGGCGCAGCGGACGTTGGAGTTATACTTTGGTGACGTTGTATTTTGAAACTTTGGAGCCTCTTTTAGAGTTACCAGCTTGGTCTCCAGCAACTGTGGCAATATCTGGGATAAGGTCATGCTGAACCGAGTGAACTGCCTCCTCTCGCTCTTTTGTTGGTTGTGATGTTGAATTTGTGACACTGGAGCTATCTGAGGAGCTCTCTCCTTGCCTCTTTGTCTCAAAGATGGTCGAACGATGACTGGCTTTTTACCCTTAGACTTTTGCCCTAGTCGGTTACCCTGAAGCAGTTGGTTGACGAGAACTCCGAGCTCATCTTGTCTTTGAGCTAACCCTTGAATGGCAGTCACCTGCCCCAGAATCTGGACTCTCAGGCCATCCACTTCAGCTTGCAAGTGTTTCAGCCGTTCGTCCTCAGCGTTGTTCCTGACCAAAGTCTCCATGAGAAGTGCTCTCAACTCCCCCTGTCCCTTGGATAGATTCAGGAGGATCTCCCCGAACCGAGTCTCTTGAGCAAGAAGGTCCTGGTTATCTTGTTGGGAAGCCATTGCTGAAATAAACAGCGAGAACGGTAAGTGACCTGCAACAAAGATACCTGTTATGCAATGATGTGTATGACATGCATGCAATGTTTTCAAGGACCTCGCGGGGTAAACAAGAAAATTTGTTAGCATTGGAATTTATAGCTTGATTGAAGGACACCCATGTTGTTGAGAACTCTTCTTCAAGGGTCAAAGGCTCACCATATTCAGTGGGTCATAGCCTCTGACTTTAGTCATCATGTTGGTTTTGATTTCCAAACAACCTTGGTTAGGGGAACCTTCTTCAAGAGTCAGAGCTCACCATATCAAGTGGGTCATAGCCCCTGACTACCTTGGCTAGAGGAAAATAAATCCTCTTTGCCCCTTGCTGGGATAGTTGATTCACCATGACCTGCATCACAAGCCCTTGAGATCCTTGAAATGGGTTAGGATGTATGCAATGGTATTGATGTTATGGTATGCATGGGGTAATGTGAGTAGCCCTGTTATGAGTCCCAATTAAGGACTGCAAACCAAAACCTGCAAGAAACTCAAGTAAAACCTGTCATGACTCCCAATTAAGGACTAAAAACAAAACCTGCAAGAAACTCGGTAAACCTTGTTATGAGTCCTAATTAAGGACTACAAACAAAACCTGCAAGACGCTCAAGTGTCAGATAACAAGCATGCAAGTAGTCAAGTACGAAGGCACACAAGTCATACAAGAGAAACCCTTAGAGTTTAGGCCAGCATGAGGTCTGGGTATTACCCTCTTGAAGTTGGTGGGCTCAACCTGTCCTATTAGAAGTAACCGGGTTCTAAGGGTCCCAATATCACTGGATTGCTTTCATTGTTCATCGTTTCGATTTAGCCACTGAACTGGCGACCAAAATATTCCAGGAAAACAACCCTCAATTGAGTGTAGTATCGAGTATCAACCAACCTCGGACTGCACCAAAGTCAGTTATCTCACTACCCTAAAGAGGCCAAGATAGTTCAATTAAGGTTCCTAAGGTCTGTTGATGCTTCACGACACCACGCGGAGGCCCCGTACTCTCCTTGACTGAACTCAAGGGTTACCGGTACACACCAAAGTGCCACATCAACGTAGCAGACTGTTTCAACCATGTCGGTATACCCCGCACAGTTCCCTCACAGTCTTGTTGCTACTTTCTAAGAAAGGTATCCCCCAGATCCGGGTTAGGATCTATAGAACTCCCAAGCAACCCACAATTTAAAGCACACAAGGAAAACAATTGAAAACACAGTGATCTTAGTCCTAAGGTACACCTCACTTTATAAAGTATCCCCAGCAGAGTCGCCAATTCTGTGATCGGTGGATCTGGAACTGACTGTTTAACGCTGGTTCGCGAAATGTCGCGGAAGCAAGAGTCGCCACCGTCTTTTATTTTCTCTAAATGGAAAGGACAAAAGCACAGAAAAATTCCTTAAAGAGATTGCTCTCGGTTCGGGAGGTATGTTATAGAAAGGGAAGGTGTTAGCACCCTTTCTATCCATGGTTATCCATGGGCTCTTAGATACTTGCTCACTTGTGTTTTTAAAAATGGTTTGTTTTCTTTTCAACTGTGGGTTTTAAAAAGTTTCTTTGAAAATTTCAGTTCGACTCTTGTATCGGTCCTCAAGAGTGTTTGAAAAGTTGCTTTCGAAAGCTTTTTGAAAATGTGTTGGTGTGAAAAGTATTTTTGAATTTGTTTTTAAATTTAGAGCAAGTATCTACGAGAACCTACCTACCCTAAGGAATTCGTCTGTGTAAATGTCCTTTAAAGTAGTGCCATCCCACCATTGAGAGGTAGGTAGCACCACCGTTGGAGGTGTTCGGGTCAATTCGAAGGTTCGGGACATGGTGATCACCAGAGCAATAGGAAGACACCTTAGAAGCTACCCTCATGCCAGGTTCCCGGATCATGAGGACTTACTAAGACATCCTCTACTCGACGATCACCTTTCGAGGCAAGGCAACAGTGAGGCGTATCCTAGGGGTGGTGTGTGATTTGTGTGTCATGTTCAAGTATTTTTGTCTTTTGTCATGTCATTGGTGATCTAGCGTTTGTTTTTATTTTTGTCCATACATTCTTTCATGCTTTGATTAACAGTTAAAAATTGCGAAAAGTAAAAGATTCTAAGCTATTACAAAAGGCGCGGGTCCACATCGCCAAAATTAAACCAGGACCCGATTTGACAGAAAATAAAGAAGTAAAGTGCGAGAAATAAAATGTCCGAGTTTACAAGGCTTTGGGAGAATTACATAATATTTACAAGAAGGAAATAAACAAAAATGCGCGAATAGGAATTAAAATTGGAAACGAGGGCGTTGGACCCTTTTTAAGTTAAATTGAAATTAAAAATTAATTAATTATTTATTGAAATAAAAGAAGTGTTTTTTAGGTTTTTTTGTATTTATGAAATAAGAAAATTAAAATTAAAATTAAAAGAAACCCTAATTCTAAGTTATTTTTAATTATTTGAGAAAAATGTTAAAGTTTAACTTAATTTACTAAAGAATTTATGTACATGTTTATTTACAAAATAAATTAGTAATTAATAATAATAATAATGATGAGAAAATTATTTATTAAAAAAATGATGAAAAAGTTAAAAAACCTAATTTCTACATATTTAATTTATTAAGAAAAATATTAAAGTTTTGAAACCTAAATTAATCTAATTAATTGTTTAAAGTTTATTTACAAAAATAATAATAGTAAAATTAATATTAATAAAATAAACATTTTTTTTATTTTTTGTATTTTATATTTATTATGAAAATTATTTTATGGAATTAAAAGAAAACAATTAAAAAACAATTAAAAGAATAAAAAGGAAAAAACAAATAAAAATTAAAAATTGAGCAAACCATAGGGGGTGTCTGGCCCAAGGGGAGGTTTTTTTGAAGTATTGACTCTTGAATACCGTGGTCTGCATTCTTTGGCCATTGGATTGAGTTTCATGCATAAGTTGTTCTACTTTGGCCATTTGGCTTTTGGCTTTTGGCTTTTGGCCATTTGTGTTCTGGCTTCAACGTTCCTTTAATGTCTGGCTTAATGTCTGCCTCGCCATGTATTGGTATCATGCATAAATTTTTCTAGTCTGGCCATTTGGCTTTTGGCTTTTGGGCATTTGGCTTTTGGCCTCAACGTTCCTTAATGAACCTGCCTGGGATCCTGTCTAAATCTGCAGTGTTGAATCTCACAAACACATCAAATAAAATCATAAAATGCAAATAAAGCCAATATATGAAGAAATTTAATGTTTAGGCACAATATGACATGTATGAATGATTATACCCTTTTGATCATGGAAATCAAATCAACCTTACCCTTACTGGAAAAGTAGTGACATGAATGCTTTTATGCCCTTTGGATCATGGAGATCAAGCCAGCCTTACCCTTACTGAAGAAGTAATAAGATGTTGGTTTGTAACTGAGATGGCTTTGTTTGTAGTGAGAGAGGGATTTGTAATAAGGATTTCAAGGTTTTAGGGTTCTTGAAAGAGTTTGATATTCCAACAGTGTTGTGGCAAGGTTTTTTCTCTCTTTTTTTTCTTCCCTCTTTTTTCTTTTTTTCTCCTCTTTGGTTTGTGTGACAAGAAGGTGATTATATAGTGGAAATTAGGGTAAAGAAAATGGGCTTTGAATGTGCAATTGGGCCTCCAATATTCACTTGAATTCGTCACTTTCCAGGTTAAATCACAGGGACTTAAGTGCATTTTTTGAAGTTGAAATGTGAAAACAAAATGTAGCCGGCATCGAGAACTAACTCCTGTCCGAAAATCGACTCAATCGGATAAACAGTGAATTAGTTATGAATTTTTGAAGTTTCAGCTCAGACAAACTTATTTTGGGCTTCAGTGTCGACTCTGACACGTTCTTCAATAAAAAACTGGTATTGATCGGAGCATAATCCGGTCTCGACTTTTGAAGCAAAGTTGTAGATCTACGAGTCAGGGACCTTGTGTAAAAATATGAGCCCAATCCGATAAAAATTGACCGAGTTATGAATTTTCGAAGTTTCGGCCCAGATGAAATAATATTCAGCATTCAGGATTTTCAGCGTGTCACGCACTCTGAGCAAAAAACCAAGGCCTTTTGAATACCGTTTGAACTCAATACCTTCTGTGAAAATGTAGCCAACTCAATTTGTGAAATTTTGGCACCGGAACCAGCTCGATACGATGAAAATCGACCAAGTTATGATTTTTTGAACATGACGCAAATAAACTTCTGTCACAAATTTTCTGCACGAAAATACTTGATAAATCCACATTTTTGAAGACCTTCTGATCGAAATTGGCTTCCAGCCGTGAGAGATGAAAACGTAGATAATGTCAAGACGGAATTTTGGCCACCGGAACGGGTTCAAAACGAGCCACGATCTTCAAGTTATGAATTTTTTAGCGCGTAAAAACTGTACTTTCAGCACACTTTTTCACCATATTTCTTCGAGAAAACTCACACATTCGGATACCTTCTTTAAAGAATTGACTCTTGAGCCGAACCTGAATTTGAGAATACGTTATCAGAGATATCTTGGCGAAAGAACACCTGAATATAACGCGCCGGGTTGGACTTGTGAATTTTCTTGAAATGTTTTGAGAAATATGGGAGGGCAAATTTTGGGGTACAACAGTAGTGATTGATTACTTTACGAAGTGGGTTGAAGCAGCTTCCTTTGCTACCGTAACCAAGAATGTCATGGCACGGTTCATTCGTCACAATCTGATCTGTCGATACGGTGTACCAGAAAGGATCATTACAGACAATGGTACCAATCTCAACAACAAGATGATCATTGAACTCTGCGAGCAATTCAAGATACAACATCATAACTCTTCTCCCTACCGGCCGAAGATGAATGGGGCTGTTGAAGCGGCTAATAAGAACATTAAGAAGATCGTGCAGAAGATGACAGTGACATACAAAGACTGGCACAAGATGTTACCATTTGCTCTTCATGGGTATCGTACCTCAGCGCGGACGTCAACAGGGGCAACACCCTATTCCTTGGTTTATGGCATGGAGGCTGTTGAAGTTCAGATACCCTCTCTTCGGATCATGAAGGATGCAGGTTTGAGCGAAGATGACTGGATCTGGACCCGACTTGATCAACTGAACCTAATCGACGAAAAGAGACTTACTGCTATTTGTCATGGTCAGACGTACCAAAAACGGATGATCAAGGCATTTAACAAGAAAGTCAGACGACAAGAGTATCAAGTTGGGGATCTGGTAATCAAGCGCATTATCCTACCTCAAGGTGATCCCAGAGGCAAATGGACCCCTACTTACGAAGGTCCATTTGTGGTTAAGAACATTTTCTCATGAGGAGCTATGATTATAACCACCATGGATGGTAACGACCTTCCTCACCCCGTCAATGCTGACATAGTAAAAAGATACTACGCATAATCAAAGACCCGCTAGGTTGACTGGCCTAGGCAAAAATAAGGGCTTCCCGGCGAACCAAAAGGGTTCGGGCAAAAATAAGGGATGAAAATGAAAAAATCTGTACACCCGGCAAGTAGAAAACTTAAAAAGGCGGCTTGGGAAAAAATGGGTATCCCGGTGGACTGAAAACCCAAAAGGGAGGTCCAGGCAAAAATTAGGGATAAGCGTAACACTATGTCTCATTGGATCACCTTGCATCCAAACTTCGATATCGACTATCAAGCTCGGACGGCACTAATCAATCTGATCTACCTTCAACCAACAACAAAGTGATGAGATGCTCGAGGACATAAGGGCAATAGCAGAGTTGGAACCCAGTGGGATTATTCACATAGCTGTTTTGTTTTCTTTTCACAAATTGTGTAAATTCTATCTGCTCGGCGGCGTTCTCTTACTAGGACGTCAGCCTCTTGTACAAAAATGTCTATTTATAGGCCAAACTTCAAAATCAATACAGTTCATTTTCAAAGAAATTTCAAACTATTTTTCCTTTATCTATTTTGTTTTGCAAAGAACGTCCAAAGTTCAATTTTGATATATGCATTTGACATTAATTGCTGCTCATAAATATTTACATACGAAACAAAAGATGAATTACTGGTAATGTCATAAGCAGGGGAAAATAAGAATTGCCCGAACTGTGCAGTTGCTTTGTCCACCAGGTACAAGGAAAATTCAGCTGAAGAATATGGCTAAGATACTTTCACTCCCCGCAGAGTAAGACAGTAATGGTAGCTCTCCCAGCTGAGACTTGCAACTATGAACAAATCAGCAATACTCTCCCCAAGCAGAGTTAGTCTACCATCAACACTAAAAGGGTCTTAATATTCCCCAGCGGAGTGTAAGAATATTCCTCAGCAAGTATAGGAGTATCTCTGGCAGTCTTAATATTCCTCAATGGAGTATAAGAATGTTCCCCGGCAGAATACAAGATACCCCTAGTGGAGTCAATATTTCCCCAGCGCAGCCTGAAAAAGCTTCCCCAACGGAGTTGAAACCTCTTCCCCAGTAGACTCTGGAAGTTTATCCCCAGCGGAGCACAAACAATAAATCTCGCCAGCCAAGTTCAAAGGATCATTCCTAGCAGAATTCAGAGGAGTATCCCCCACAAGAGTCTAACAGGATTATCCCTAGCAAGTTGCAACTGAAAGATCGTCCCCAGCAAAGTTCTTTCCTTTCACAAGCAGGAATTCAATCCTCAACAGATTTAGTATCACCAGCAATGGTAATCCACCCCCAACGGAGTTTATCATTGAAATCCCCAGCGGAGCTTATCAGCGGAATCCCCAGTAGAGTTTATCAGTGACATTCTCAGCAGAACATCTCTTCCCCACAGAGGAATTCCCCTCGGAGTTTTCTCCTCATCAGTTTATTCCCCAACGGAGTTATCCTCTCTTGCAAGTTTATCATCTTCGTTCATCATCCCCAGCAGGAACGAAGAATTCAACTCTATTCTCCAGCAGCTCCGGGATTTATTTTCCCCAGCTAAAACATCACATTTCCATACATCATGATACATGCATAAACGCATCATATAATACAATCTCATTTATGTTTAGAACATCATCGCTTGATCCATATCATGCATTGCATATGACTGACCTTTACCTTTCAGAAAAGATGCAGTTAAATTCTCAACTATGTCAATGGAGACAAAACCAGTTAAATCGATTCCTAAAGATTTTTCTGAGGCCAACCCGTCAATGGAGACAAAATCAGTTAAATCGATTCCTAAAGATTTTTCTGAGGCCAACCCGTCAATGGAGACAAAATCAGTTAAATCGATTCCTAGAGATTTTTCTGAGGCCAACCCGTCAATGGAGACAAAATCAGTTAAATCGATTCCTAAAGATTTTTCTGTGGCCAATTCAGTCAATGGAGACAAAAACCAGTTAAATCGATTCCTAAAGATTTTTCTGTGGCCAAATCCGTCAATGGAGACAAAACCAGTTAAATCGATTCCTAAAGATTTTTCTGAGGCCAACCAGTCAATGGAGACAAAACCAGTTAAATCGATTCCTAAATATTTTTCTGATGCGAATGCAGTCAATGGAGACAAAACCAGTTAAATCGATTCCTAAAGATTTTTCTGATGCGAACGCAGTCAATGGAGACAAAACCAGTTAAATCGATTCCTAAAGATTTTTCTGATGCGAAAGCAGTCAATGAAGACAAAACTAGTTAAATCGATTCCTAAATATTTTTCTGATGCGAACACTGTCAATGGAGACAAAACCAGTTAAATCGATTCCTAAAGATTTTTCTGATGCGAACGCAGTCAATGGAGACAAAACCAGTTAAATCGATTCCTAAAGATTTTTCTGATGCGAACGCAGTCAATGGAGACAAAACCAGTTAAATCGATTCCTAAATATTTTTCTGATGCAAACGCAGTCAATGGAGACAAAACCAGTTAAATCGATTCCTAAAGATTTTTCTGATGCGAACACAGTCAAAAGAGACAAAACCCCTCTGGTTCAGTTAAATCGATTCCTAAAGATTTTTCTGACGCCAATCCAGTCAAAAGAGACAAAACCAGCTATCAACAATCTCTAAATGGCATCTTTAAGCCCATTCCCGACATCACAATGCTGATACTACGTCATGTGAGTGCAAATTTCTGGGCACTCTAGTGTTCAATTATCTTCCACCTTCGGATCACGAAAGGCCCGAAATACAATCTATATCCTCAGGTTTAAGAAAATTGAACAGGGGCAACTGTTGTACCCCAAAATTTTCCCTCCCATATTTCTCAAGACCTTCCAAGAATAATCTCCAAGTGGCTCAAGATTGCTCAAGAGCTGGACAATCAAATCATCTCCTAAGGCAGTCAACCTCAAATTAGGGTTTTGTGTTGCATCAAGGTCCTTACATACAAATGACCTCAATTTCTCCCCAATGTACTAATATGTTCTCAAGATCATCCATGTCAAATTTCAAGCCTTGCAGAGAAAGTTTGGCCAGTCAATTGCTCAAGAAGTCCAAAAATCGACTGTGTTAGGGCAAAAGTCAACTGTGACCTAAAAATAGTCAAACCTCAAGATTTTTTGTCAACATCCTAATTTTGAAGTATAATTCATCATTTGATCAAGGGTTTATCATGATTCATCTAGGATTGCTCAAAATTCATTAAGATTCAAAAGTTGCTAAATTAGGGTTTTGTAGGAAAAGTCAACTCAAATTTGACCAAGCATAACTTTCTCATACTTTATGAGAAATGACCCATCCAAATATTATTTTGAAGAGGATGCAATTTCCTACAATTCATCCTCACATCCCAAGATAAAGAAATGCACTCACAAAAAGTTACAAATTTGGACATTATAGGTCATTTTTGAAAGTTAACAAAAACACCTTTTTTTCCAAAGCTTATAACTTGAGCATGGAATATAAAATTGAGATGAGACCAAAAGGGTTTATTAGAGGACATCTCAAGGTTTCTAAAAAGTCCAATAACACTTCCAAAAGTTCAAAATTGAAGAAGTTATGCATTGCTGAAGTTGGGCATTTTTCCAAAATTGCCAAAAGTCAACTATCCCCAAAACTTCAAATTTTGTCAAATGGGCCCATGTTTTTACACTTGATTTGATCTTTTCACACCACACACGTGTCCTATATTAAGTTTTATGTACATTCATTGATTTTTTCTATTTTATTTGGTTTTTATTGAATTAATTCATTTTAAATCAATTTAAATCCAAATAAAATCTAAAAATTGATAGCTTGATATCTTTTTGATCATTACAGGTCTTAAATATCATCATGTACACAATCAAATCCTAATCAAGCCATGTTGTGAAAAAAATATTGGTTTTTGACAAATTTGGAAGCTTTTTCAATGGAGAATAAAATCAAATCTTCAATCATCAATTCTCATGGATTCAAAGCCCAATTTTTAACCTAATTCACTCCATGATACTTATACAACACAAGGCATACGAAGTAGAGAACCTAAAGGCTGCAAAAAATCACAAGAACAAACTTGAAAAAAGCTTGAAAAGTTGGAATCGAAAATCCATCCTAGAGGCATTTTCAAGGCCAAAACTCAACATAGACTTCTTGTTTGCCATCCATTGAAGCGATAGCAATCAGAATCAAGCTCTGAAACATCCCCAATCGCGCTGTAAGTCTTCTTAAATACCGCCCTATACATGGAATTGTAATCTCTTATTCTTGCATCCTTTTGCCTAAATCTTTGCACAATCATGCTAATCGGTCCATTTAGAGATTTCTGCAATATTTGATTTGGTTTTTATAGCTTGCAACCCCCTAGCCGGTTCTAGGGTTCTTGGGATGCATTTTTGGGCGTTTTGATTTCAGGAAAAATTGGAACAAACCATGGGCATAAATGAAATCAGTGGAAGGAGATGAGCAAGACTATGGTCTTTGAATTAATTTCCATGGCTTGAAATTGATTTTAGGAACAAGCTTCGGATTTTGTTACGGATTCAAATCCGCAGGAAAAAATAACCAGGTTTCTTTGGGGAAGACGATGACGCGTCCCTTCCTAATTGGCCCATTCATATATTCGCGCTATTTTTTTTTATTTCCAGGCATAATAGTTTGTTTTCTATATAATAATTATTGTCTATTCATTAACAAAAAAGGTGCAGTGGTTGAGTTGCTAAGTGAAGCGTGTCAGAGTCCAAAGGGACCTGGGTTCGAATCCCAGGTCCCCCAAAAACTTTGTGTTATTTTGTTTCAGATATTCCAATGCATTTCAGCAAGCGTAGCACACCATACTCCTCAAATCTCCAGGCTCCAGATGGCCTCCAGGCCAGATCTGGTGGCCCAGATGAGAAGTCCATCCTACACCATAGTCAACGTGCCATGGAGAATTGCAAAGGTCAACCGGGCTCCCAGCGTGAATGGAGCTGAAAATGTTGATTTCACCTCCTCTTGGGCCCAACACCCCCCTTGGTTTATTTTTCTTTTCACTATATTTATTTATTTGTTTTATTGTTATTATTTATTATTAATCACTAACCAATTAATAATTTTTTCCTCACAAAATCAGAAAACACAAAAAATATTTTTTATTTATTAAAATTAAATTCACTTTTATTTTTGTAAATAAATAAATTTAATTAATTTAGTGTTAATTAGGTTAACTTTTAATATCTTTTGCAAATAATTAAAACTAATGTAGAATTAGGTTTTTACTAACTTTTAATCAATTTATTTTATTTCTTTAAATATTCAAAAATCCAAAAATATTTTCATTAATTAATTAATTTAATTGTTAATTTAGATTTAGTTTCTTTTAATTCAAAAATAAACAAAAAAATTCTTTCTTTCAAAAAAGGGTCAAAACCCTAAAAAATATGCCCAATTTAATTTTCTCGCACGCGATTAATTTTGTCTCAATATTGTATCTACTTCCCGGAATGTAATAGCTTTTAAATATGACTTTGAATTATTTTATCGCTTTCTTTTATTTTCCGTAATTTAAATTAAAGGGTTGTTTTTGGCGATGTAAATACCTGACGCCTTGTAATAGTTTAGATTTAATTTCCGCAATGTAAATTCCGCAACTATACACTGTTAGATGTTTGGTAATAAGGAATGCATGACAAGATCAAATCTTTAACCTAAAATCAATATAGCTCACCCATGACATGTACAAAGATAATATAACCGAACTAATACACTCGCACATGCGCACTCTTAGGGTACACCTTGCTTGGTTGCCTTCGAACGTGGTCATTGAGTATAGGAAGTTTTAGAGGTCTCCCTCTTGTCCAAAGATCATAAGTTGCCTCGAAACGGTTGCCTCGGAAAAAATGATCTAAGACATTAGGGTTACCGCTAAGATGTCCTAACGTTGCTTTAGTGACCACACGTCCCTTAATCGAATTTACCCTTAAAACTCCAACGACGATGCTACCTACTCTTCAATAGTGGGATAGCGTTGTCTAAAGGAAATTTGTACAGATTAATTCCTTTTTCGAGTAGGTAGATGGTTCTTAAGTACTTGCTCATTCTAAAACAAAACAAAACTTTTCGCACTTACACTCTCTTCAAAACAAAAACTCTTTCAAACCCACAAACACAAAGAAAAGCAAATTTTGAAAACACAATGAGCAAGTACCTAAGAGCCCGTGGATAACCACGGATAGAAAGGGTGCTAACACCTTCCCTTTCTATAATCTACCTCCCGGACCCGAGAAACATCTCGAAAAAGGAATTTTTCTGTGCTTTTTTCCTTTCCTTGTTGGATAAAATAAAAGACGGTGGCGACTCTTGCTTACCGCGACATTTTGCAAAAACAAACGCAAAACACGAACCAGCATTCCAAAAACAGTCAGTTCTCTTCCCACCGTATCAAAAGATGCCATTCTGATACTCATTCAGATTCAGCCTTTCAGATACAGTTCAGATACGCTCCAGATACGGATGCCATCCTAATACTCATTCAGATTCGGCTCTCAGATACATTTCAGATACGCTCCAGATATAGATGCTATCCTGATACTCTTTCAGATTCAACTTTCAGATACAGTTCAGATACGCTCCAAATACGGATGCTATCCTGACACTCATTCAGATTCGGCTCTCAGATACAGTTCAGATACTCTCCATATACGGATGCCATCCTGATACTCATTCAGATTCAACTTTCAGATACAGTTCAGATACGCTCCAAATACGAATGCCATCCTGATACTCATTCAGATTCGGCTCTCAGATACAATTCAGATACGCTCCAGATACGGATGCCATCCTGATACTCATTCAGATTCAACTTTCAGATATAGTTCAGATACGGATTCCATCCTGATACTCAGTCAGATTCAGCTCTTAGATACAGTTCAGATACGCTCCAAATACGGATGTCATCCTGATACTCATTCAGATTCAACTTTCAGATACAGTTCAGGTACACTCCAAATACAGATGCCATCATGATAATCAGTCAGATTCAGCTCTCAGATACAATTCAAATACGCTCCAAATACGGATTTCATTCTGATACTCATTCAGATTCAGCCTTCAGATACAGTTCAGATATGCTCCAGATACGGATGCCATCCTGATACTCATTCAGATCCGGCTCTTAGATACAGTTTAGATACGCTTCAGATACGAATGCCATCCTGATACTCATTCATATTTAACTTTCAGATTTAGTTCAGATACGCTCCAGATATGGATTCCATTCTGATACTCATTCAGATTCGGCTCTCAGATACAGTTCAGATACACTCCAGATACGGATGCCATCCTGATACTCATTCAGATTCAACTTTCAGATACGCTCCAGATAAGGATTCTATCCTGATACTTAGTCAGATTCATCTCTCAGATACAGTTCAAATACGCTCTAGATACGGATGCCATCCTGATACTCATTCAGATTAACTTTTAGATACAGTTCAGATACGCTCCAGATACAGATGCCATCCTAATACTCAATCAGATTCAGCTCTCAGATACAGTTCAGGTACGCTTTAGATACGTATGCCATCCTGATATTCATTCAGATTCAACTTTCAGATACAATTCAGATAGCTCCAGACACTGATGTCATCCTGATACTCATTCAGATTCGGCTCTCAACAATCATTTTTGAATAACATCTTTAAGCCCATTCCCTATACAATCAACCACAACATCATCGAGTGAAAATTTCGGGGCACTCTGGTGTTCAATCATCTTCCACCTTCAAGTCACGAATGACAGATTTACCAATCTAACTCTTCAGGAGTAAGAAGATTGAACAGGGGCAGCTGTTGTACCCCAAAATTTTCCCTCTCATTTCTCAAGGATTCTCTCACAAGATCTTCTATGATGTCAAGTTTGCAGCACTGATAAATCAATTTAGGCTTGGAATTAGCACACGGGCAAAATGGTCATTTGCACACTGAAAAGTCAAACTTTGACTTTTGATCGAAGTCAAGTTTCAAAGAATCATATTTAATCAAGACATGTTGAAATATGAAGTTTGTTTCATCAAGAAATTCAAAAGTTAAAATTACTTTGGAAAAGTCAAATTCTAAATACTTAGATTTTTTTCTAAGTGTTTAAGAAATATGACGAGTGCAGAACTTTTGGCCAGATTTCCACCATGATGCAAGCTGATTATGAAAGATCTTCTAACACAAGAGTTTTAGATCTCAATAAGACCTAAAATTTTGTAGAACATAACTTCTCCTGGAAATGCTGGAATTTCAAGTTATAAAGGTTCAAAGACACGTCCATGAAACTGAAGCACTCAGCAAATTCTGGACATTTTCAAGACAGAGTTTGGTTAGAACCTCTGGGCCAGTTTTCACGAAGGTTCAATTAGAAATTGCAAGAGCAATTCAAAGAGGATTTATAAAGCGTGTTACAAGTTTTTGGGAAAGTATGAGAACTCGCTCATAACATGCTGGAGCAAAAAGATTAAAGGATCAGAAGTTGGATGCTTTGTTCTAAGTTGCGCTGATGCTGAACTTCTGGCTCAGATCTAGGCTATGATGCACAATCTCATAGCATATGATTTCTGGTATTATAAATCTCATCATCATTTAATGCTCACAGCCACTTTTGAGTTTTTATCCAAAGGATTTCCCCACGTATGAGATAGAAGTACCATTGATGTCCTTGAAAAGAAAACAATTGTACAAGTTTATGCTGGGCCCATGCTTTGCTTTTACCTCTAAGGGTACTTTTCCTTAATTCATGCTTACAAATTCATCTTAGGCACGGCTAAAAGTTGTTAACCTTACTTGTTTGAAATTGCTTCAAGAACAAGTTAACACCTAGTGTATGATGGCTGTACTTTTGACTTCTCCAAGCTACAAAGTTCTTTCCTATAAGTTGAACTTCATTGACAACTATGAAGGGGGGGGGGGGGGGGAGCAGAAAAAATTAAAAGAGAAAAACATTGAAACCTTGCTAAAATTTTCAGAAATTCTAAACTGCAAACACAAATACAAAAACCTGCTAGTTTTTTTATTCTTGCATTCAAACTTCAATTTCCCTCAAGAGTTTCTTGACCAAGTCATCCATTAACCTTTCAAAACCCAAGCTAAAATTTGTTCCAGTCTTCTGAGCACGTAAGAAAGCTGACCAGAATATCACAATAGCCTGAACCAGACTCTAATTCATAACAATCTCCAAAAGCAAGGTAAGTTTCTTCTGACTTGTATCTCACTTCTTAGGCATTTCTAGGTCTGCATTTTTAAAGATACAATGTAAATATCATGGCTCTGATTCTGTACATACTCAGATTTCATGTATTTTTGCTTAAGTAGAGAGAATCTCAGTTCAGAACTTCTTGGGGAAATCAGGACTCAAAATTAGGATTACCAAAATTCATGCTTGCTTCTGATTTACAGTTCTAATATTTTATGCTTCTAAAACCATGATGAAACTTGCCATAACTGTTATGTGTGCATTTTCTATTTTTTGGAGAAATGGCTAAGCTGCATATGCTCTAAGTGGCGTGGATATGAAGCTCATCATCAAAACTTACTTTGTGTTATATGTTTATATTTTTGCTTCTAATACCGGATGTATAGTCACCCCAATGGTAGAGAGTATGTGCATAAGACATTAGTGTTAAGGGTCCTGAGTTCTAACCCCAGAAACACCCTTTTTTACATTTATTTCCTGACACGAACTTCTAGATCAATCCCTTTAATTGCATATCAAAATATTGATCCTGGACTAAAACTTCTAGACATTCCCATCCAACAGCATTGACATTTCACTCACCCATTATCAGAATTTCTAAATGTCCAGCTACATCAGAACTTCTAGATTCTCTCAATAACTAGAACTTCTGACCTTCCAATAATATTAGAACTTCTAGGTTAACAGTTGCATCATAACTCCTTGGATTTACTTTGTCCCCAGTAACCCTAGAACTTTAGCGTACTCGGACCCAGAACTTCTGACCATCCCCTTTTCTGCTAACATTTTCCTTCTGACTTGCAGCGCACCAGAGTCAGAGCTTCTTACTTCAGAAATGTGCTAATTTTGATTCTGACCCCTTTTTTTCCTTATCATTCTTTATCATTTTCATTTTCATTTTCATTAATCAAAAACACCAAAAAATATTTCATATTCACATGTTTTTATTTCATTTCTTTTAGAACAAAAAAGATCAAAAATATTTTCTTAAGTAAATTAATTTCTTAACAAAAATAAAACAAGACCCTTTTACATTTCTTGTATATTATTTCAATATGGTTGTAATAGATAATTAGGACTTTAATTTCTTGCAATCCCCATTCATAAATTTGTACCCCCATCCCCTAAAGCTTTGTAATAGCTTAGTATTTTTATTTTCTGCAATTTAATGCTTTATGTACCAATTGCTAGTAATTAGGGTTTGTATGGAAATATTAAAACCAACAAATAGCAAACCCTAATCAAGACAAAGCAAGCATGTAAACCCATACATTTGTACACTTGCACCCTTAGGGTAAATCCACTTTGTTGCCTTATAAAATGACCATATTGCACATGTGAGGCATCTTAGCAAAGACAAGCAAAATACAAGATCATAGTCCATCGATGACGCTATCCATGTTGCCTTTCAAAATGATCTTAGTCCCTAACGAAAAATGCTAAGATATCTTGCAACATTTCTAATCATGGTTGTATGATGACCCACGCCCGTTCCTTTTACATCCAAAGATAGGGTTACTTACTAAACCAATGGTAAGATAACAATGTCAAAGGAAAAGGAAATGAACATGAAATACTTTTGAGTAGGTAGAATGCTCCTAATTACTTGCTTCATTTCAAAACAAAACATCCTTGCTATTTTCAAAACAAACACTTACACTTTCAAACATCTTACAAAACTTGAAAACATATTCAAAAGATTGACACTTTGTATACATTCTTATGAACGAGAATCATTATAAAGTTTGCCTAAACAATTGACTCTTTACAAAATACTTTCAAAAACAACACAAAACATAATTTCAAACAAAAGAAAGTGATATAGCAAGCAACTAAGAGCCCATGGAAAATCATGGATGAAAAGGGTGCTAATACCTTCCCTTTTCATAATCTACCCCCGAACTCAAGAAATAATCTCAAAGGTCTTTCCTGTGCTTTTTCATCTTTCCTTTTGGATAAAAGAAAAGTAGGTGGCGACTCTTGCTAACCACAACATTTGCAATAAAACACAAAACCTTCAAGTCAGTTCTCCCATCGTATCACAATCATAATTCAAAATCACATGTTTAAGCTCAACATGTGATTTTCTTGAGAAATCAAGTTTCAATGCCTTTTGTACTTGCTATTGTAGAATGGTTATGCTTTAAATAAACTTGCTTCTGACTTTGTAGATAGAGTGTGATCAGAGGGAACAAGTGTGAGGCTCAAGAATTGACTTTGTGTATAAAGCTTACTTTTCAAGAATGGCATTGTTAACTTTCTTCCCAAAATGGCAAATTAAATTGGACAATGCTTAAACCACTTGGATTATAGCTCAAAAGTTTGTGTAATCCATTAATGATGGATAGATACACAAGTTATAAGGCCTGTAAATCAAGACTATGCAGCCTAACATTGAGATTGGATTATGTGTTCATCAAGAAATAGCTTGTAATTCAAGTTTGAAACCCTAACTTCTTGCCTTCGATTCTCCTAACTCATGTATGATCTTAATGAGTTCTTGGATATTTTGGAAAGCTTATAACATCCTATACAACATATATGTTGGATATTTTTGAGGATTCATCTTGGAACTATGTGAAAAAATTCCATGAAGTTAGGTCAAAAGCATGCCTAAACTAGGGCAAAATTTCACCAAGTCTTCAAGTTTCATGAGCATGTCTTTACAAAATCATAACTTAAAATATATGCATTTATAGGAAAAGTTATGCTCTACAATGTTTTAGATATCATTGAGATCTACATATTTCATGTTTTAAGTTTCCTTTGAATCGTCTTTCATCATGGTGAAAATTTGGCACAAAGTTATGAAAAAAACATGAATTTTCAACACTTAGAAAAATTCGAAGTCTTGGAAATTTTGACTTTTTAAAATGAAATCTTGACTTTTTGATTTCTTGATGAACAAGTTTCATATTTTGATATATCTTGATGAATTGTAATCTTTGAAACTTGATTTTGACCAAAAAGTCAAAGTTTGACTTTTCAGTGTACAGTTGACTTTTCATCAGTTGACTGAAATTCAACTATCAATCAATTGACCTTAAGAAGTATTTTGAGCCATGCAATTAGGTAAAAATGAAGTATTTTAAACCTTGAGATTATTTCTTAAACCAATAAGTAATTTGTTTGGTCAAAAATAAAAAATTGCACCTTCTCAGTCAAAACCCTAATTTTGACCATTTTGCCTTTTTGATGATCTGATCAAATTTCTTAAGGAATTATGATCCAAACTTGATGAATTGACATATATGAGTTCATAATTTTTATATGGAATAAAAATTATGAAGTTTGACTGTAAATTGACCACAATTGACTTTTTCCCCAATACAGTTGATTTTAGGTCAACTAATCAAATGATTGAGCAAAAATGTGATTCAAGACTTGAAACTTGACATGAGAAAACTTGAGGGTTCAAAATTATCCATGAAAGTAATATAGGGCATTAAAATTCCATTTCTCCTTGTGCAAACTCAAACCCTAATTTTCAGTTATTAGTGCTTGAGGAGGTGTCTTGAGTTGATCAAACCTTGTGCAGTCTTGAATCAATGGAGATATTGTGAGAGATTTCTTGAGAAATGAGAGGGAAAATTTTGGGGTACAACAATTATTGAGCTCATCCCTTGAGGAATTTTATCTTGAAGCCTTGAGAGCTTTAGACTTCAATATTTCCTCCTTAACAACCCCTTTTTCCTTTTTCTTTATCTCAAGCTTCTTTTCATGTTTATCCAAGAAATTGAGTTCTTGCTTGTGTTCTTCTAACTTTCCAAACAAGGCGGTGAGATCGAGTGTTACAAGATTGTTGGCTTCCTTGATCATGGTGACCTTTAGTTTCCAATTTTTAGTAAGACATCTCAACACCTTGTTAGTAGAAATAACATTGGAATAAGATTACCTAGTAAATTTAAACGATTAATAAGATGCGAGGAACATTTTTGCATTTGAGCAATGGTTTCCCCTTGCTTCATGTGAAAGAGTTCAAACTCTTGATTAAGTGTATTAATTTTAGCTTGTTTGACCTCATTAGTTCTCTCATAGGTAACTTGTAGAGCACCCCACATAGCTTTAGCGGTTTGATAATGGGAAATGTGATAGAACTCAT
The DNA here is from genome assembly GCA_948472305.1 of Vicia faba. NCBI lineage: Eukaryota > Viridiplantae > Streptophyta > Magnoliopsida > Fabales > Fabaceae > Vicia > Vicia faba. The sequence continues at coordinate 1,086,831,536 of OX451735.1, forward strand.
CAACACCAAGAGCGGATACAACAATATTCTTTGCTTTCCAATCGTATGACCATTTCTTATTATCATCCTCATTCCATAAGTTTTCCGGCTTAGGTACGGTAGCACCATCAATAACATATATCATCGATGTTGGACCATTTTGAATGGGTTCCCAAACACCTTTATTATATGATTTGGCATGAATTTGCATACAAGATTTCTAATAACTACAATTTTCTCCCATGAAAATTGGGGCTATTTTATAATCCCTTTTAGGTTCGTAAGCCATTTTCTAAAAAGTGTCGAAGCTGGAATGAACCGGGATCTTGGTGCCACTTGTTAGACAATGACAACGTATCTAGAGGGGGTGAATAGATACTCCTTTTCAAATTTTTTATAAAAGTATGATTTTGAAAAAGTTGTTTTATCAAAGAGTGACACAAAAGCTTTTTCAAAATGTCGTCTATATGAACGTTTTTGGAAACTGAGATATGCAAACCGTAACAACAAATTTATTATGGAACAAGAACAACAAATTAAATTAATATACTTGAATCACTTAACAACTTATTTAATGTTTATCACAAGTTACTAGTAAAGATATTTCCAATGATAATATTTAAAATAACTAGTTGAATAAACTTATCAAACACTTGGTGTGCAAGTGAATTTTCAGAATTTTTCCTTTGGTAGTGTTGATACACAAAACCACTTATAATCAAAAGTGATTATAAGCTATATCAACACTTGTTTACAAAAAAAAAGTTTGAAAAATTCTTACAATTTAATTGATAACGCAATGCTATTTGACAAATTGATCTATGAATATCAAAGTAAGTAAAATAAAAAATAAAAGAGACACAAGGAATTTATCTTCAGAGTTTCCCACTGTCGTCCTCGCGTGTGGGTACGTCTGTGCCTAATTCTAATGGAATTAGGATAATTCTTACTATGCATAATTATTGATACAAGATAAGTGTTTAAGAGCAACTCCACAAACCCTGAGATTATTATTGATTGAACCCATTCTCCTCTTTTGATCTTGAGAAATACCAAGACACAATAAATGAAAATTTACTATCTGAATCTTACTACTCCTTTGCGTTCTTTATCTCCAAAGCTTTCATGCACCATCATTTTTAACTATTGCAACACAAGACTTCAATTGTAATACGTTGTTCTCGCGTTACTTCTTTTGCGTTCTTTATCTCCAAAGTATCCCTTGCATTCTTTATCTCCAAAGGACTTCACTTAGTCGCAATTACCTCTCAAACATCTTGCACGAAAACCCCCAAATCAACCAATGTTCTTGGAGGACAAACTCAAGGATTTTCCTGGATGAAAACCCCTAAAATGCTCAACCCAATACATAATTGGACACTATCAATCCTCATCTAGATGGCTCCCCAATGAAACATCGTTACAATGTAATTTCAATGTGTATGCATAGGTTGAAGGTTGAAGATGAAGAGAGAAGTATGCTAATTTTATGGTTTCACCAAGTTATGAATGATGCATGAAAGAGTATTTATAGTTTTGGAACTTTAAGGGCAAAAAGGACAAATTCAAAATTAAAAAGATTTGGAAAAATTGACCAAATAAACAGGATGTGTCGACCTATATAATGTATGTGTCGACACATAAGTTTTTTTAAGCTGCATGTGTCGACCTGTATAAGTCTATGTGTCGACCAAACAAAGGCAGAGGCTTCAGGCTTTATAACAATAGTAAATGTGTTGAATTGAAAAACAGATGTGTCAACACATAAAATAAGAATTTCTACAATTTATGAAATGCTTTAGTATGTGTCGACCTATATAGTGCATGTGTCGACCTAAGTCTTCTAGAGGCTACAAGATTCAAAATGGGTTGCATATGTCGACCTAAAAAACGGATGTGTCGACACATGCAATAGAAAATTATGCAGAAAATTGTTTTGAATGACTTGGATCAATTTCAAAATTCTTTTTAATGATTCCTAAGACCTCTAATGTAGAGGAGTGCCATAAGACATAAGGATACCGTCCAATATACAGAAGTGTTAGCTTTTCCCAGTTTTGACATCATTCAAAAACTTTGATGACAAAGTAGTACTCATAGTATGATCATTTGAGATTCTTTGGTTGTAAGTATTTTTTGCATATTCCAAAGGATGAAAGATCCAAGTTGGATGCAAAGTCAAAACAATGTATATTCATCAGCTATGGGCAATATGAGTTTGGTTACATGTTGTACGATCCTGTAGGGAAGAAGCTTATTCGAATCCGCGATGTAGTATACATGGATCACCAAAATATTGAAGACATTTATAAGGTAGAGACGACTACACCCAAGAAATATATCAGTTTGTCTAATGTTGATCTAGTTCGGTTACCTAGTCATAATCTAGATGCTATTGGTGGTGATGATCAAAATGGTGAGTCGTATGATTATGTTGATGATCAAAAACTTGGAGATGAGGTAAATATTGCAACTAATGATGATGAAGGGGGGAGTGATATGTCACAAGATGAGAATATTTCTAAAGCTCCATAACATCTCAAGTTTAACTTATGAGGCCTATCAGGCAGAGACAATCTTCTACAAGGTATAATTCTGATGAGTGTGTGACCTTGACTAAAGAGGATGAAACTTAGGGTTTTCAAGAGGCCATGGAAAGTGATGAAAATAAAAAGTGGTTGGATGCAATACATGACGAGATGGAATCATTGCATGATAATCACAGTTATGATTTAGTGAAGTTGCCTAAAGGTAAAAAGGCTTTGGAAAAATGTGGATTTATAGAGTTAAACATGAGAGTAATTCTAAGTCTCCAAGATATAAATCCAGATCAGTGGTGAAAGATTTCCGTCAAATAAAGGGTGTTGATTTTAATGATATTTTCTCACCTGTTGTAAAGATATCATCAACCAGAACCGTGTTGAGTTTAGTTTCTACTCTTGATTTAGAGGTTGAGCAAATGGATGTGAAAACAACTTACCTTCATGGTGATTTGGAGGAAGAGATCTACATGAACCAACCCAATGGTTTTCAAGTTAAGGGCAAAGAAGATCATGTTTGTAGATTGAGAAAGAGTTTATATGTGTTAAAGAAATCTCCAAGGCAATGGTACTAGAAGTTTGAGTATGTTATGTATGATCAAGGATCTAGAAGACTACTTCAAATCATTGTGTCTTTGTTAGAAAATTTTCTAATGATGACTTTATTATCCCGTTGTTATATGTTGATGATATGCTTATTGTATGGAAAAATATTTCTAACATTAACAAGTTAAAGAAGAAATTGGAAGAATCATTTGCCATGAAAGACATGGGAGCAGCTAAACAGAATCTTGGTATTAGAATCATGTGTGACAGAAAGGAGAAGAAACTTTGGATGTCACAAGAACATTATATTGAAAGAGTGCTACAAAGATTCCAAATGGAAAGTTCTAAGGGGGTAAGAAATCCTCTTACTACTCATTTCAAATTGAGTTCTAATCAAAGTCATTCAAGTGAAGATGAAGCATTTAATATGAAACGTGTTCCTTATACGTCTATTGTGGGTAATTTTATGTATGTAATGGTGTGTACAAGACCAGATATAACACATGTTATTGGTACAGTCAGTAGATTTTTGTCAAATCCAGGTAGAGAGTGTTGTAATGATGTAAAATGTATTTTAAGGTATCTTCGCAATACTACTTGTATGAGGCTTTGTTTCGGAGAAGATAAGCCTACTCTAGTGGGATACTCTGACTTTGATATGGCTGGAGACATTGATTTCAGAAAGTCTACTTCGGGCTACTTGATTAAATTTTCAGGGGGAGCTATGGCTTGGCAATCCATATTGAAAAGTGTGTAACATTGTCTACTACAGAGGATGAGTTCATTTCCATTAACTAAGCATGCAAAGAGTTACTCTGTTTGAAGATATTTTGGCAGGAGCTTGGTTTTTTTCAAGAAAAATATGTGTTATTTGTTGATAGTCAAAGTGCTATTTATCTTGGTAAGAATCCAACTTTTCATAATAGGTCAAAACACATTGATGTGAGATACCATTGGATACGTGATGTTTTGAATGCTAAGTTGTTAGATTTAGCTAAAGTTCATACATATGATAATGGTTATGATATGATGACTAAAGCGTTACCAAGAGGGAAATTTAAAGGTTGTCGTGATATCGCCTGTTTGGTGATTTCCTCCATATAATTGTGAGAGGGAAATTTGTTAGGCTTGGACTCCCTTCCTATATGGAGAAAGACCCAAATATGAATATCCCATTTGTCTCACTTATTTAAGTGGAGAGTGTCAATTTAGGTTTAAGAGAAATATAGAGGAAATAAGAATTCAAAAGAGAGAGAATAGGAGAAAAACCCATTCCCATTTTTTCTGCACCAATCTTACTAAATCGACAAGCTAAAATTTTGTGGACATGTTCTTAACACCTATATCTAACTTTTGACCGTTGGGATCTTCAAAACAAAGTCTGAGTTGAGAGATGATTTCTTCGCACTGAAGCTGCAGATTTGGGTAATTTTTTAGCTTTTTGGATTCTTATTTGTAAGCTAGTTTGCTTAGTGATTTGCGGTTGTTATCATTATTTTGTGAATCACTTTAATAATCTCTTGTATGCTAAATTGATTATAGAGGAGATATTTCTTTGGTCTGGACGACTCGTGGTTTTTACTCTCATATTGAGGAGTTTTCCACGTTAAAAATATTGATGTTCTTTTGTCTCTTTATTTGTTCGGTTTTCCATCTTATATTTATTGTTGATCCTCAAGGTTCCTACAAGTGAGGGAAATTATATATCCACTACATATTGTTATGTTATTTTGTCTTATTTTCCCATAAATTTATACTAACAAAGTTCATTTTGCAGATGTAAATGTAGCTTTTGCTGCCAAAATTTTGTCATCCATTGAGCAACCACCTGCTTTAGAGATAAATCTACTCCATGAGTTTTTAGAATTTAATGAAAACTTTCCTATAATAATTTTATCTAAATTTGAATCTACAGGAAAAAAATTTGTCAAAAGTATTAAGGAAACATAAGAAGGAAATTGGACGGACCTTGACTGACATTCCTGGTATTAGCCCGTCCATGTGTATGCATAGGATCTTACTTGAAGATGGAGCAAAAGCAGTGAGGCAACCAAAGATGGTGTAACCCCTTGATTTTGGATGTTGTGAAACATCAGATACATACTGCACCAGAGGAAAAAAATAAGACCACCTTCACTTGCCCATTCGACACTTTTACTTTTAGAAGAATATTCTTTGATCTAGGAATAAAAGGAAAAGACACTAATGAAAAATTCAAGGCCAATGGATATTTCCTGAAGCTACTCCATGAGAGCCCCACTTTGGCATAAGAAACTATAGAATAAATCTCACTAGAAAAGGCTACTTATTCTATCATTTATCTGCCTTGACTCCTCAAGTGTGTCCTTTCCTCTCTCTTTCTCTTATTTTATGCTTGTTTCTTTCATTGAGGATAATGTGTGTTTTAAGTGTGAGGGAAGGATGTCATTGTCTTTTGTTGTTTTTTCATTTACTTTTGTTGATTTATTTTCTTATTAAAAAATGCATGCTTTTTATTTGGATTTTGGTTGTGAGTGTGTGTAAGTAATGTCTTGTTCTCTTGACTAAAGATTTATGGTGTGATGTGATTGATTTGATGTACATTCTTAGTATGATAAGTAGGACTCAATTTTGAATTATACATAATTTGTGGTTGATCAATGCCTTTTGTGATATTTTTAACATAATAATATATAACATTCAAATATCCATTTCTTTCTTTCTTGTATAATTTCGCTCATTTTTGTTAGTCTCTAGAACTTAATCTGACTCTTTTTGAAACAATTTGATTACTTATGCACACACTGATATGAAAAATGCAAGTTCTTTCTGTTTTATTTTTAGCTAGTTGGCCAAAAAGTCAACCCTGAAATTATCACCCCTTATTTGAAACTCCTTTGACCCTATTTATCCCATTCTCTGGTTGAAACTCATTACAAGCCTAAAAGTGAAAAACAATGATATCACCCTATTTAAGGGGGGTAAAAGATTCTTGTTTTGAGTTGTGCCGGGTTGAATTGGTATAGTTGTGATGTGATATTTCAAAAGTTGGCAGAAAAGAAAAAAATAGAAAAAAATGAAGAAAAAAAAATAAAAAAAAGAAGGATGAAAATTCACATTACTGTCATATTCCTTCTGAAAAAGAAGAAAAAAAGAGAAAAGAAAAGAAAGAGGAAAGAAAAGAGAAAATGATAGCAAAATGATTGTTTGAAAAGTGAATGAAATTTTAGTTGAACTCCCACAATTTCTTTCAATTATCTTTTGTACCTTTGAATTTTAGCCTAGTATCCCCTTAGAATTTATCTCACTCTTATCTTGGCCATGTTACAACCTAAATAAATCCCTTTTGATCTTTGTGTGCATGTAATTCAAGTGTGTATACTAGAGTCTTTTCAAGCTTATGTAGTGATAATTTTCACAATGTGATTTAAGTGTAAAAATTTAACTTAAAGGCTTGAGAGTTGAGGGAATTTTATCCTGTGAGGATCTTGCTGCTTATGATGTACTCTTTGATAAATTGTTTTCTTATTTGCTCTGACTGTCACAAACAATTATTCACTATCACCATATTCTTTGAAGCTTAGAATGAGGATTTTACTTACCCCTTTGTGATCATGAAAGTCTTTTAAATTGTATGTTGTTTTGAATTTTGACTTTAGAGTTTTGCTCGGAGTGCAAAAATTTAAGTGTGAAGGAATTTGATCAATGCATTTTGATGAACACTCTTTCACTATTGTACTATGATAATTCTATAGTTTCTCTTGTTATTTTTCTTTCTTTTAGTATGTTTTCTAAGTCTAGTTTAATTCGGTTTATTTTATTTTTGTTCTTTATTTTTTTAATAAATAGTAATTTGACAATCTATTGCTTTGCAAATCATAACTTAAGCTAAGAGACACTATTTTATGCATTTTAATATGTGTTAGAAAGATGAAAGGATAAGATACATGTTTCATGTTGAAGTCAGAAGAAAATTTAGAGTGCGGAAGAGTCAATTAATTCATTTTCATTTTAGCCTAAAGAAAATAATTAATTTTGGGCCCGTTTTTATGTTTTATGGGTCAGTTGCTATTGGGGCTCAATTTCTCTTGTTCTATTTAAATAAACTTCAGCATTAGGATTCAGAGGCTATGAATTCTATGGAGAACTAACTACCTAAAATTGATCGGATGGAATCGTGTCTCCACCAAACTTTGAGGTTTTTATATTTTCCAATTCAATTTAATTTCCTTCCAATTCTTCTCTTTGAGTTTCAATTTCTTAATTTGTTATTTCATAGAGTAGAGTTGATTAATTTCTATTGATGTATGATCCTTAACCAATATTGTGTTTAGCGTAGCTTTTTCATTAATTCATGCTAGATTAAGTCGTGTTTGCTTAATTCGCGCCTGCTTTATCCATTTTGCTTAATTTGGAAATTAGGAACATATATCAAATACTATCGATTGTGCATGTTGATTGTTTCTATAGCCGAAAAGGGAATTAAATATGTGTAGGGGTTTAGAATTATAATTATCAATGATAAGTTGGAGAACAAAATAGTAAATTAATTTGTTCATCATATTTGTTTTCACCTTAAGTAATTGTGATTCATTGTTTCAGTGATCACCTTAAAAACTCCTTCCTTCAATCAGTTGGTTAAAATATTCGAGAGTCCTAGAGATACGACTCGAGTGTCTCTACAATGTGTTCTAAAATGTTTTATATCTCATTGAGATATACAACTTTCATGTTGGAATTTTCCTTTGAATCATCTTGCATCATGGTTAAAATTTTGCTCAAAGTTATGAAAAAATATGAATTTTCCAACACTTAGAAAAATTTCTAAGTTTAGAAATTTTGACTTTTCAAAATGAAATCTTGAGTTTTTGATTTCTTGACGAACAAGTTTCATATTTTGACATGTTTTGATGAATTGTGATCTTTGATACTTGATTTTGACCAAAAAAGTCAAAGTTTGACTTTTCATTTGTACAATTGACTTTTTATCAATTGACTGAAATTCAACTGTCAACCAATTGAACTTGAGGAATGTTTTGAGCCATGCCACTAGGTAAAAATGATGCATTTGAACCCTTGAGATCATAACTTAAACCAATAAAATCATTTTCTAGGTCAAAATTCAGAAATTGCACTTCCTCAATCAAAACCCTAATTTTGACCATTTTGCCCTTTTGATGACCTGATCAAATTTCTTGAGGAATTGTGATCCAAACTTGATCAAATGACATATATGAGTTCACAATGTTGATATGGATAAAAAAATTCTGAATTTTAACTGTAAATTGACCACAATTGACTTTTTTCCCCAATACAACTGATTTTAGGTCAACTGATCAATTGACTGAGCAAAAATGTGATCCAAGACTTGGAACTTGACATGAGAAATCTTGAGAGTTCAAAATTATCCATGAAAGTCATATGAGGCATTAAAAGTCCATTTGTCCTTGTGCAATCTCAAACTCTAATTTTCAGTCATCAGTGCTTAAGGAGGTGTCTTGGGCTGATCAACCCTTGTGCAGTCTTGGATCAAAGGAAGATCTTGTGAGAGATTACTTGAGAAATGAAAGGGAAAATTTAGGGGTACAACATAATAATTCTCGTCTCTATAAGAATGCGTACAAAGTTTTGGTTTTGAAAATAGTTCAATGAGGTGTTTGTGGAAGATGTTTTTTGAAAGTGATTTTGAAAAGTGCCTTTGTAATGACTTTCGTCTCTATAAGAATGAGTACAAAGAGATTTGACTTTTGAAAATGTTTCAATTGAAAGTGTTAGTGTGAAAATTATTTTTTAGTTGTGAGGAAACAAGCGACTACGGGCGTCCTACCTACTCAAAAGGTTTATCTTCTTTTACTCCTCCTTTAGATGTTGCTATCTTACCATTGATTGATAAGAAGTCCTATCGTTGTATGTGAAGGGACGGACATGGTTCATTTGTATAGTCATAGAAGATAACCTATGATATGTTTTAGCAATTTTCATTTAGGGACTAGATCGTTTATCGAAGGCAACATCGAGGGTCATCGAGAGACTACGATCTTTTATCGAGGGTCTTTGCTAAAATGCCCATATTCGAGGGACATGACTATTTTTCTGAGGCAAAAAGTGATATTACCCTAGAGGTGTATGTGTGAATAGTTTGTTTTATTATATGCATTTAGTCTTTGGTTAGGATGGTCTACTTGTTGGTTTTATCTTTCCATACACACCCTAGTTACTAACATTTGTATCAAGCAATAAAAATGCAGAAAATAAATATCCTACATTATTACAACCATATTGAATAGAAAGAAAATATAAAGACAAAACAAAATAAAATAAGGGAAAAAAGTTCTTCGATCCAGGCAGTAGCGCCCTTCGATTCAACTCTTTCTGGCTTATTTCAATTTGGGCCTGGAAATCAGCGTGAGATGCACCCTTCGATTCGCCCTTTTCCTGCTTCTCTCGAATAGGCCTGGAAGTCAACGTGAGTATGACCAAGCATCCTTAGATTCACCCTTCTTTCCCTTCGTTTGGATATGCCATCAGTGTTGAATCCTTCAATTCATATTCCTTTCTTTGTTCTGTTTGCCATTGTAAAGCAGTAAGGGGCAAAGCCTAAGGCTTCGATTCAAAGGAATCTCTTTCTTTCATTTGAGTCGGTACATGTTAGTTCTAACATATACTTGGACAAGAAAATCATACAATCCAAAGGACATAAACAAAAGTGAACAAATGTTACTTATATGCTTGAAATGAAAGGGTTAAGGTCAGGGTGACTTACCTTGCTTGAAGTTGGAATGTGTGTGTTGGACCTTGAGTTGCTCCCCTGGATACTTTTAGATTCGAAGGAAAGAAACAACATTTATGTTTCTAACGCTGGGCTCGAAAGAAGGAACCAAGCATTGGGTTGCTTCTGGATTCGAAATAGAAAAAGAAACAAGTGTTGTGTTTCTAGTGTTGGATTTGAAAGCAAGAGCAAAACTTTGGGTTGGTGTTTCCTTGGGTTCTGGATTTGAAGGGAAGAAACAAGTGTGGTGTTTCTTTAGATTGTGGGTTTGCGAGTGTGTTTAGTGTTTGGGAATTTTGAGAGTTTAAGAGTTTTTGAGAGTTTGAGAGTTTGAGTTTTTTAAGATTCTTTCCACCGCCCCTGAATCCCCTTCAGCTTGCAAATTGTTTCTCTATTTATAGAGAAAAGGTTAGAGATGCTGGAGTAACCAGGTTTATAGGATAAAAAACCATGGTTTGGTTAAAACGAAAATAATTTTGATCCCTTTCGTTGTTCCCAAGTTTCAAGTACAAGTGGGGGCCTACTGTCTGTTGGGAGCAGGAGATTGAACTTATGCTTTTGGCACTGCTTACGTTCAGCCAAAAATCAGATTGGGAGCTAACTTTGTGATTAAAGTACTCTTTATCAAAAAAAGGATACGTAGCCTTTTTCCATTTCATCCAAGAATGTTATTATTCAGTGGATAAAACTTCGAATCTTTGTGTAATGTATCACAAATTTGTGTAAGCCTCTGATCATGTAAAGATTTTGAAGCAACATAGCCTGACAAGTGAGATTTGGAGGATAAGGCTATAAGATTTGATCAAAGTTCTTCAGCTAAGCTTGCTCGAAGAATTCAGAGTTGGATTTGAAGCATATTGATTTAAAGGGAACCAATACTCCAATCGAAGTCTTGTGTGAAGGTATCCCTTGTCCAATCGAAGACCTACCCGTAAGGGGTCATTAATTTGTGATTCCAAGCAAGCATACAAGAGGCCTTTGCTCAAATGAAAGCTTGCATGAAGAGCCACTGTCCAATTGAAACTTGCCTACAAGAGGTCAAATGGCCACATAAAGGATTTAACTCAAACTTGCATTCGAAGGAGGCCACAAGCCCCAACGAAAGATGTAAACCAAAGCTTGCATAAAAGGGGGCCACATGCCCAAATGAAGGATGTATACCAAGCTTGCATTTGAAGAAGTCCACATGCCCAAACGAAAGATGCATGCAAGAGGTCCTTTCTTTGTGAATCAAAACAAACATGTAGGATGAAAATGTTGCAATCGAAGGATGTATGCATGAGGCCATTGCCTTGTGCCTGCTGGCATGAAGGGAGTTCCTGCCTTGTGAATTGAAGGCAAGCATAGAGAAGGCACTTGTCTTCTAAATCAAAGGGATCCAGTAGGAATCCAATGCCTTCTGAATCAAAGGAAAGTTGCAGGAGGCCATTTCCATGTGCACCAAAAGCCAACTTGTAAGGGGTCATTGGTGTAATCGAAGCTTGCATGCAGGAGGCCACTTGCTTTGTGAGATATAGCATGAAGGGAAGCCATTTCCTTGTGTAGGAAGGCATGCAGGAGGCTTTTGCCTTGTAATTCATGTAGGAGGCCAATGCTGAAGGTCGATTCGAAGCAGACATGAAGGTGAATTCGAAGCAAGCATGGAAGGAGTTATTTGTCTAATCGAAGCTTGTCCAATAGAAATAGGCATGCAGGCATCAAATGTCCAATCGAAATAGGCATGCAGGCAAACATTTATCCAATCGAAACTTGTCCAATCGAACAAACATGCAGGCATCAAATGTCCAATCGAAGCAGGCATGCAGGCAGCCATTTGTCCAATCGAAGCAAGGGAAATCAAAGCAAACTTGTTGTTCCTTAAAAAATCATTTTTATCTGTTTTTTCATTTTTTAACAGTTTCCTTTTTAACTTGATGCTGGAAAATCCAATTGTACTTGTGCAAGCTTGGATTTTTGAGAATCCTTGTGAGAAATGCCTTGATAAATGAGGGGGAAAATTTTGGGGTACAACAACTGCCCCTGTTCAATCTTCTTAATCCTGAAAAGCGAGTATGGCACGTTGTCGTTCGTAGCTTGAAGGTAGAAGATGATTGAACACTAGAGTGCCCAGAAATTTGCACTCGATGATGTGGTGGTTAATTGTATCGTGAATGGGCATAAAGATGCCATTTGGAGAGGTGATGGAGAGTTGTTGGAGATGGTCTTATAGATGCCATCCAAGAGTGATTATTGACAAAAAATTAGACTAAGTCTAAGCTTGACTTCAACTGGAAAAGAATCAGAATAAATATTTGGTCGATTTAAACTGAACCAGAAGACTTGTCTGCCGGAATAAAATTAGGATAAACCATTGATCAATTTAAACTGAACCAGAAGAGGTCTTGAATAATCCTTAATTGGAAAATAATAAGAATAAAACTTTAAAGCAATTTAACTGAACAAGAAAAAGAGTCTATTGGAAAAGCATCAGAATAAATCTTTGGAGCGATTTAAACTGAACCAACAGAGGTCTTGAATAATCTTTAACTGGAAAAGAATCAGAATAAATCTCTGGAGCGATTTAACTGAACCAGAAAAAGAGTCTACCAGATAAGTATCAGAATAAATCTTTGGAGAGATTTAAACTGAACTAGCAGAGGTCTTGGATAAAGTGTTTGTCGTGTAGATAGTCACCATGTCCTGTTTCGAGAATTGATCTACAATTAATTTGTTCACAGATAATTGTCTTGTCTTGTTTTGGGTATTAATTTGGAACTTGTTTTTGTTGGTAATTATGAAGCTTGACTGTGACAGATAATGAAGGAATCTTGGAAAATTACTATCTCAATAGATAATGAAGGAATCTTGGATGATTACCACCTCAACAGATAATGAATGAATCTTAGAGAATTACTACTTCAACATATAATGAAGGAATCTTGGACGATTACCACCTCAACAGATAATGAAGGAATCTTGAACGATTACTACCTCAACAAATAAAGAAGGAATCTTGGATGATTACTACCTCAACAGATAATGAAGGAATCTTGGATGATTACTACCTCAACAGATAATGAAGGAATCTTGGATGATTACTACCTCAACAAATAATGAAGGAATCTTGGATGATTACTACCTCAACATAAAATGAAGGAATCTTGGATGATTACTACCTCAACAGATAATAAAGGAATCTTGGACGATTACTACCTCAACAGAAAATGAAGGAATCTTGGATGATTACTACCTCAACAAATGATGAAGGAATCTTGGATGATTACTACCTCAACAGATGATGAAGGAATTTTGGACGATTACTACCTGAAGATATAATGAAGGAATCTTTGATGATTACTACCTCAACATATAATGAAGGAATCTTAGATTATTACTACCTCGACAGATAATGAAGGAATCTTTGACGACTGTTACTCCAAAAGGTAATGAAAAAATCTTTGACGATTATTATTCCAAAAGGTAATAAAGGAATCTTTGACGACTGCTACTTCAAAAGATAATGAAGAAATCTTTGACGACTACTACTCCAAAAGGTAATAAAGAAATCTTTGACGACTGCTACTCCAAAAGGTAATGCAGGAATCTTTGACGACTGCTACTCCAAAAGGTAATGAAGGAATCCAAGCTTGATTTTGTCTTGGATAAGTTTACAGATAGTTAATGACACTTATCTCTTGATCTTTTCCTGAAAAGGTAAAGAGTTAGTTGTATGCAATGTCATGATGTATGAAATGTATGGTGTAATGATGTTTCTCAAAATAAATGAGATTGTGCTATCTGCATTTCGTATGCATACGCTGTGAATGTTGTTGAAATGTAACTTTTGTCTTAGAAGATAACTCCTTGAAAAATGTTGGGGAGCCTTAGGAAGTTAAATCTCGGACTGCTGTTGAAGAGTATGTGTATCTTCGAACATTGTTTAGATTGTTTCCGCTGGGGATTCCCGTTTTGTTGTTTAAGGAGAACTCCGTTGGGGAATATTAAATTTGTTTGAGGGAAACTCTGGAGAGTGTTGATTCCTGCTTGGGGGAAAGGAGTTCAAGAGTCTTAGTTGTCCGCTGCTCTACTGGGGAATTATCTCTTGATGGAAGAGAAAGGAAGTTAACAACTTGTTAGGGACAAAGAAGTTAACTGTTATCTGGTTGTCTCCCAGGCTTTGCAACAACTCACTAGGGATTGTAGGAAAGTCTACTGGGGAAGATGGGTTGTGGTCCCTTGACCCGTGATAGTCTGAGAGGCAAATTCAAGCTGGGGGAATATATAGTTTGTTGGGGAAATAAAACCTTTTTGAAGAGAATATTTGACAAACTACTGGGGAGGCGTTTTCTTTTGGAAGAACTCCTCGAGGATTCTTCTTGAGACCAACTTAGTTGGGAAGAAGGTTTTCCAGAGATTGAAACTCTAGCTGGGGATTTCCTGGATCCAACTTTGTGGGGATATCCATGAATTTGGCCTGGAGGGGTTTGTACTTTTATTCGTGAATATTATTTTATGGGGATAACCTTATAGAGATGACTCTATGTGGATTTGACTGGGGAACACCCTATGAAAAGGAATTTGTGGGAGATTTGTCACTGCCCATAGTAGTAGGTGTTATAGTACAACCAGAAAATGTTTGCTTGGCCGTAAGTAACCCTTTGCTAGAATTTATGTTTAATGCCCCAAGTGATTCAGATATAGACCTGTCCCTGGTTACTCAACACTTCTTGAAAGATTTCTTGGAATCTTGACTTGACTTCCACAGATGAGTTTGGAAAATGACATGCCATGCCCCTTGCTTATAGAAGATTTATCATTGGAAGTGTCTTCCCATTTGAAATGATTCTGTTTCTTGAGAGAATTTCTGCTCATTAGATGTTCGTCATGCGAATTTCTATGTTGTCAAATAAATAGCTATATGCAAACAACGGTATTCAAAATAATGCAAATTTTATGCCTGTCTTGAAGTTTTGAAAATGAAGTTTTAACAAATAAGGAGTTTTGTAAGAATGTGAATTCAACTCAGGATTTGTAGTAATCCTTACAGGAGTCGGGATACCTTTTGTAATAGTATGCTTTCGAACTAACTCATGCTTCAATTAGGACTTTTGAAGGGTTGTAGCGTGGTATGATTCACGGTTTAAGAAACAAAGGATAAGGCTCAAAGTGTATTTGTAACCGCCCGTTCTTCGTGATGTTCTCCAGTCCTAAACTCAGTTAGTTGCGCAATTGGATTCCAATTGAATTTGGAAT
Organism: Vicia faba; assembly: GCA_948472305.1. NCBI lineage: Eukaryota > Viridiplantae > Streptophyta > Magnoliopsida > Fabales > Fabaceae > Vicia > Vicia faba. The sequence goes on from OX451735.1 coordinate 1,086,846,581, forward strand.
GACATTTTAGTGATGGTTCTGAGAAGTTAAGTTTGTCGGAAGACAGTCATTTTTGCAACATTTTTCATGCTGTCTAGGATTTGTAGTGGCCTATTTTTTTGATTTATTATCCCTAATTTTTGCCTGACTGTTCTGGTGTTGAGAATACAGCCAGCGGGATGCCCCAGTTTTTCTTAAGTCTCTTTCGTAGGTTCTGACTAGTGGGCTTTTCTTTTGAGGGACAATGACTTCCTATTTGATAGGGAACCATCACCATCTTTTGATTCCAGAGGAATGTTTTTGATGTCATCCATCGTGTACGAAGTGAAAATTTACGACTGAACGCGCATTCGAAATAACTGAGAAACTATTCAGCCCCAGGTTTTGATTAAAGGTTTCAATTTATGTGAAAAAGAAAACTCCTACTTCTTAGGCTCAAAGGGGTTGACTAAGAGTTATCCTCCTTATAACTCCAGTGTTTAGGAATTGCAACAAACGCCTATACATCGTCAGCAAGGTCTGTGTAAAAGCATATTGTATGAGATTATGGCATTGTTTTCGTCATCCTCTCTCTAAAGGCTTGCAACTTTTAAAACAAGAGTTGAACATCATAAAGAGAGTAAAAAACATAGTTTAAATGAAAACGAATGGATTAATTCAAGACAAACATATGCAATGCATTAATGAAACAAACTTTGAGATTAATAGATAAGTGTTTGAACAAAAGAGATTACAATTGAAAATTCAAAAATGAAATAAACGCTCTCAATTTTATCCATGATTTGGCATGGGAGCAGTGATCACATTGGGAGCCTTAGGAGGGTCAAATTCGATCTCCTTGTTGTTGATCAAACCTTGAATCTTGTTCTTCAAAGTCCAACAGATGTCGGTGTTGTGTCCAGGACTATCAGAATGGTAGACACATATTACATTTGGATTATACTTAGGAGATAAGGTATCAGGGTTTTGAGGAGGATCCCTTAGTGTAATCAGCTCCGTTTTCAGCAAATGTTGTAACGCTTGAGACAATGACATATTAATCTTAGCGTACTGCCTTTCTTGATACTTTACTCTACGCCTATTTCCCTGTCGTTGTTGAACATGTGTAGGATTAGAGATCAGAATTACCCCCACGTGTTAGTCGTGGTTACTCTGATTACGACCTTTTTGACCGTACACAACATCAGACTCTTTCTTCTCATTGAAAGACTGAGGTTATATATATATATATATATATATATATATATATATATATATATATATATATATATATATATATATATATATATATATATATATATATATATATATATATATATATATATATATATATATATGAGAGTTGATTTTTTTAGTTAATTTTTTATTCTAGACAAAAATTTCAATTAGAGAATACTATATGACAAGTTATAAAATATCAACTTTCTTAGTGAAAAAAATGCTTAAAAGGAAAACAAATAATTCCCAATTATAATTGATTTGTTTAATAAAATATCCAATTTACAAATTTGGTACATATACATTTTAATTTAGATTTAAATTTATTTTTTGTTATTTTGAATATAAAAAATGAAAATAAACATTGAACAGTTAATAACAGTCAGAATATTCGAATAAAAAAAAGAAGAGAAATTTAGAAAATAAGACAGCAAATTGGCAACCTTAAATGAAAATAAGTAATAGTCAAAACAAACAAAAAATTAATAAAATGAGTTGTGAGATAAATTTGGTGAAGTGAATATCTGGACATATTAAACACGTGTGAGTCACGTTCCTTTCATCGGACTTAATCCTATAAAAGAAAAAACATAATTCAAAAAGCCAATAATTCTGGTCAATTACCCAATAGGTTTTGCATTCATATTTTATGTTAATATTTTTATTATAGAGTTTTCACCAGATTATTAAATTCTACCTGATTTTATTAATGTGTTTTGTCCTATAAGTTTTCAAAAAGCCGCTTTCGATTTTTCTGCATTTCTTCAATTCTACCATGGATGAGATGATTAAGCAGGATTGTTATTATGAACCACTTCCAGCTTCAAATTCAAAAGCTGATCAAAGTAATAATGAAACAAATGAAGGTCCTAGCTCTCACCATCATCTCAATAAATATGCACTTGCTGGTGCCATTTTGGCTTCCACAAATTCAATTCTCTTAGGCTATGGTAAGTTTCATTTTTTTTAGTTTAATATTTCAATTTCTCGAGAAAATTAGCTTTTAAAATAAATTAGCCCACCAAGAATTTATGAATGAAAAATGAAATGAAATACTTAAAGATTAATTTTTTATGAAAATTTTCATAAGGGTCATTTTTATTTGTGAAAAAAAAATGATTTTTGATTAAAAGACTCATAAGGGTCATTTTTATTTGTGAAAAAAATTTTGGTTTTTTATGAAAAGTTTCATAAGGGTAATTTTTATTTGTGAAAAAATTGATTTTTTTTTTTTGCAGATATTGGTGTGATGAGTGGTGCTGTGATATTTATAAGAGAAGATTTTAAGATATCATCAATTCAAGTAGAAATTCTAGTTGGATGTTTAAATGTTTGTTCATTGATTGGGTCTCTAGCATCTGGAAAAATTTCTGATATGATTGGAAGAAGATACACAATAATGATAGCAGCAGCAACATTTTTGATAGGTGCATTAGTAATGGGATTAGCACCATCATATACATTCTTAATGTTTGGTCGTGTAATTGCTGGCATTGGTGTTGGTTTTTCTCTAATGGTTTCACCAGTTTATGTTGCTGAACTTTCACCTGATCTTACAAGAGGGTTCTTAACTTCACTTCCTGAGGTTTTTATAAGTTGTGGGATTTTACTTGGTTATGTGTCAAACTATGCTCTTTCATCTCTTCCTATTGGGGTGAATTGGAGAGTCATGCTTGGTCTTGCTGCATTGCCAGCTGTTTTTGTTGCACTTGGGGTTTTGGCTATGCCTGAATCACCTAGATGGCTTATAATGCAAGGTAATTTTTATTATGATTCGTTGGAACCATTGATTCGAACTGAACCGTCAAATCAAAAAGGATTGCATTATTCGATGGAAGTACACATATCAAATTGACCAAGTTTGGTTCTTGAACTTTTTATCATAATTGAAAATTTTGAATGCGTTCCGTTTGATTTGGTTAACGACTCGGTTTTTTGGTTTTTCTTAAACACTCTTAATATTTAACTTGGTTTGATTTTTAGTTTTTTTTTAGTAGTTCTAATATTAGTTAATAATAACAAATTGATTTCACACAAAATAATAAGTTTAGTATTTTTTTTATAAATAATTTTGGTTTGAAAATAGATAATCAATGTACTAAATCTTAATATTAGTTGGATTTTAGATGAACCATTAACATTTTGTTTAGTTTGGGATGAATCGTTCTAATGATTAAGTTTGGTTGGAGTTTCTTCTCGAATCAAACCATGAACAGGCCTGCTCATAGTAATTGATAAACCGAATATCATACCGTAGTATTTATATATAAACTATAATTGATTAATCATAAATTTGGAATTATAATATAAAGGAACTACAAAAACTCACTCTGCGGCTGGAGACATAGACACAATTGACTGAACTACGTTAATAAACGTAACATTTTTCTTTGTTTTTGTTTCGTGATCTTTAATCTTTTGGACTGATGTTGTTGTTCTAACAGGTAGACATGAAGAAGCAAAACAAGTTTTGGTGAGAACATCAGAGAACAAAGGTGAAGCTGAATATAGATTTTCAGAAATTTCACAAGCTGCTTCAAATTTCAAAACTTTTTCTAGAAATAGACAAGGGGTGTGGAAGGAATTGCTAATCACACCCACACGCCCTGTTTTAAGAATCCTCATAGCTGCAATTGGTGTTAATTTTTTCATGCAAGCTTCTGGAAATGATGCTGTAATTTATTACAGTCCACAAGTTTTTAAAGAAGCTGGAGTTCAAGGTGAGAAGCAGCTTTTTGGTGTGACAATCATCATGGGAATAGCAAAAACATGTTTTGTTTTTGTTTCAGCATTGGTATTAGACAAATTTGGAAGAAGGCCCATGTTGTTGTTGGGCTCATTAGGTATGGCAGTTTCATTATTTGGGCTTGGATTGGGCTGCACCTTTCTACAAAACTCAGATGAAAAGCCCACATGGGCTATTTCACTATGTGTGATTGCTGTTTGTGCTACTGTTTCATTCTTTTCTATTGGGCTTGGGCCAACAACATGGGTCTATTCGTCGGAGATTTTTCCGATGAGGTTAAGGGCCCAAGGTACAAGTTTGGCAATTTCTGTGAACCGTTTGATTAGTGGTATAGTGTCTATGTCATTTCTTACTGTCTCTGAGGAAATTACCTTTGGGGGTATGTTTTTTGTGCTTGCTGGTGTAATGGTTGTTGCTACAATTTTCTTTTATTATTTTTTACCAGAAACTAAAGGTAAAAGCTTAGAAGAGATTGAAGCTTTGTTTGAAGATGAATTACATTGAATTTTCTAGTAGGTTTCAAGAATGATAAAATTTGTTTTCTTGTGTTTTTTTAGGCAAAAATGGTTTTATTGTTCTAGTTAAAAATGTTTTATTGCTGTTAAAGGTGGCTTGATTGGTTTTATACTTGTATCACATGGATTGCTTGGAATTTGGTGCTTCCAAGTTTCAATATATAAAGAAAACTACATTTTGTGTTTTGATGCAAGTAGAATATAAACACGATATGATAAGATATTCATTCTATTATGTGTTTGGTACACACATGATAAGAAACATTATATTATAATTTTATGTATTTCATACCCACTTAATAGTGATTGATAAATTATATACTATATCTAATTCCACTTGATAAACTATATACTCAATCATATACTATATCTAAATCCACTTGATAAACTAAATACTATATCTAAATCCAAAATTATCTTTAGAACAAAGTACCTATATTTTTTATAAAACTAATTTTAACATTTTTAAATTTAATAAATGAGTACAAAGAGAAACAAGTACAAACGAGAGAGGACATCACCAAATTCCTCCAAGAAGATAGGAAAAAGGGTAATTAGGTAGACATAACCCATTATTAACATAATCCTTCTTAATGGTAGAATGACCATCATTCCACCAACAAACCAATGTTAGCCAAACTATCTGCACAACAGATATTTTCTCGATAGACATGTGAGATGACAAAGGACACAAACTTAAAGACAAAGATGCAATTATTCCATATGTTCTTTAAATGCCAAGAAAGTTGATGGCGTTTTGAAAGGCAGGAGTTGATAATTTCGAATGCATTTCAACTCAAAGGTGGAGTTACTTCATGTGATAAGCAATTTCTATGACAATCATTATGGCGTATAGTTTAACATGGAGGGAAAATGAGATGTCAATATTTTCACCAAAGCAACCAAGGGTAATTGCATAATGATTTCGATAAATGCCTCCATAGCTGTAGGGGGTTGTCAAGGACAACATCGTTTGCATTACACTAAATCCAACCAAAGGAAGGAGAACACCAAAAAACATTAGAGATTTTATAACTCTAGGGAAGCTTTGACTGAATTTTAAAGACTTTAAAATGGTGAGTTCATTTATGGAGCTCAAATAACATTGGATTCGTTTTACAACAAACCAATGAGACTCAAACGGATTGGTCATGAATTGGCAGACTTTATCCATACTAAAAGCAATGTCAGACATTGTGATGGTGGCATACTGAAGAACTTTAACCATTGATCTATACTGATGAGGGTCTGGAAGTGTTGATGAACATGCATGTTTGCCCCAATTACAGGTACTCAACATAGTAGTAATACCATTTTTATTGCACATTTTGGCTGGAATGAGTAAGTCTCATATGTATTTCGGAAGATGCTTCCTAAGATTTTTACGGGAAAATGTAGCATGAAGGGAATAAATTAGCTTGTGGGTTAGGATAGAGGACGATCATGTAATAAGGATGTCATCAACATAGACCAAAACATACATAGTGAAGCCTTGATGGGAATATATGAGTAAAAGGTGATCACACCTTCAGTGACGAAAGGCAATTTATGGAAATGAACACTTTCCCATATTTACTAAGACACTTAAAACCTTTGTTTTGATAAGAGACTTCTAGACACACACACACGCTCTTCACTTATGAAATCTAGTTTGTGTTTGTTATAAGGTCTTGTAAAAGGAAAACAGGCACAATCAAAGACTTTCAAAGACTGGTAGTTTGGTAACTTAAGATACAAGGCATGAGATTGGGATTAGAATTTGGCCAAGCTAACAGTATGTAGTCTATTGATGATGTGCACTGAGGTCGCAAAGTTATGAACCCAAAACTTGATGGGAATGGAAGAATGAGATAACAAAGTTTATGATTTCTTTCCACTGTTCCATTTTGGTGAGAAATGTGAGGGCAAGTCGAACTATGTAATATTCCTAGTTCAAATAGATATTTAGTGAAAGGTCTAAACTATCCCCCATAATCTGATTGTAATACTTTTGTGTTATTAATTTGGTTTCGACAAAATTGAGAAATATTTTTAAGGAATGTATGGCCTCTGAATTTTGATTCAAAAAATATAACTAAATACACTTTGTGTAGGAATACACAAAATGAAATGTAGTAAGAAAATATTGAACTGAATGGATGACGTGTAGGGCCCTAAAGGTCAACATGAACAACTTTAAAGGGAAAAATGTATATAGTGGCAGATAAAGGAGCATGTATTCTATGGGATTTTCCAAAGCAACAAGATTTACAAAACAAAGTAGTCAGTTTATTTGAGAGATTGACATTATAATGTTTTAAAGCAAGTCTAATAGTAGGAAAATGAGCATGACCTATCCTATAATTCCATAAGGACCTTATGCTAGGATTATTTGCATAAGAAATTACAGAAAAAGAAATAAAATTGGCATTTTTTGTGTAAAAGAATTCCTAAGACTAAGAGAAGTTGCACTTGAAGGCTCCACTAGAAATTGTGGAAAGTAATACAAGACACTTGTGTCAAGGTAGCCTCAAGAAGTATGAGCCTAGAAACTTGAGATTTAACATAACATCTGTCAGTAATAAATTCAAACACAACTATATTGTCTTTTGAGAAATTTGAGATTGAAAGCAAGTTTCTTGTTATGCATCAAGGATCACCATACATTTTCAGTAAAAAACCAAATTTTATTCCTTAAGTAATCCATCAAGGATGTGATATGTAATGGATGTATTTCCTTTATTTATAGACTTTAACTCAACATGAAGTTGTCTAACTCATGTCTTCATGTGAGCATTAAAGTATCTCTGAATCTTTTCCCATACTTAGAAAACATGCTTGTAAGATGGCACTCGAGGTAACACAAATTCATAAATGGCGGATATAAGCAAGATGAACACAACTTGATCCTGCAAAATCCAAGCTTCATACTCTTCATACACTTTGACTTCGATGCGGTCTTGTTTGGATTTAAACTTATATGGAGTTTAAGGATTCACTATGATCTTTTCACTCTTTGAGTGAGGATGACACCTTTAACTTGTTGATTCCAAATAAGGTAATTGCTATCTTGAAGTTTGTTTGAGAACCTAGTATTAAAGTGATACAAAGAAGATGAATCAAAGGAATTGATTATGGTTATCCGAGAATTTTGAGGTAAGCTCCCAACTATTGCAATTTGAATTAACTTAGCCATTGCGATGAGTGCAAAAATGAAGAAGATGAAGATACAGTTCTGGGAACTTGTGAAAAGTTGGTTACAACCAAATGAGAGTTAGTTAAAGAGCGGAAGGTATCGAGCTAGGTGAATGATATCATATAGAACTATGTGAACTTCATTAATGAGAAATGAGTTAAGATTATAAGCCATGGTATTCTCATTCTTAGAGGAGTTTATGTATCGAGGTACCATGCATGGTGGGGTTTATGTCACCATGCAAACATCCTTCAATACACGTGCATGGTGATCAAAGATTGCAAAAGCCTAATCATGCATGTGCTAGAGTATATAACATGATCTTGAATTATTCTTCTAATACTTAACAATTTGCATACAAAGTTTAACCAATCACCTTGTAATAAAAAAATTAATAAAAAAATTATATATATTTATAAGAATTATTAAGAATCAATGTGAATCAATTAGAATCAGTATGTATCAATTGTATTAATTGTATTATCTTATTGTATACAACTCATATGAATATAAATATACCATAGCATGGTCTCATTAGACACAAAATATTATACGGAAAATACTTTTTCAATATGGTATTAGAAGTTAAGAATTTCACAAACCATTCTTTTGTGTTCTAGAAACCTTGTCACCCATAATACACAATTACATTGCAGGTCTCCGTTCTCTGCCACCATGCATCCGATTACTAATGTGCCGCTACCTCTAAGTTCGCAACCCTCCGGATAACCCATTGACACAATGCAAACCTCTGACCGACATCACATGTGCCCTCACACGCGAGCACATTCCGGACATGTGAGTCTATGCGCACTGCATCAGATCAATTTTTTTGGCGCGCTTTTTCCCTGTTTTGATATTTGTTTTGACTATTATTGTCCTCCCGACCATTAAATGACCTTGTTTTCACGTTTAACAACTATAAACTCTTATGGGAGATCAATCTGCAACCGATTTCATCACTTTTACCAAAGTTTTGCTTATTTCATGCGAGAAACTAATCGGGACAACCAACTACAACATATGGGCTGACGTTGTTGTCAAACCCCAATTTCGCTCGGGTTTGTATTATTTTCTTTTATTTTTATCATTTCTTAAAAAAATCAAAAGTGTCATTCAGCTCAATTGGTAAGTGTCTAGGGTGTCAATTACATGGTTGCGGGTTCGAATCCCACTATTTTTCTTTTTATTTTTTGGTTTTTTATTAAAAAGGTCAAACAGTCAAATGTTGACTTTTTTGAGTTTTTTAATATAATTTTTGTTTTTTAATTAAGCATTTTTTAAAATTATTATTTTTCATTTTATTTATTATTTAATCCAAAAATAGTTAAAAAAATATTAAAATCTTTCACGATACGTCGCACTGTGTCATAGTCTCGTCTAATTGGTCACATTTTGACAAAATTACTTCTGATTGGTCATGCTTCATCATATTGGCATGTGATTGGTCAAAGTCTGACAACTTGCTGACCAAGACAAATCAGATAATATCTGATATAGTTTTATTTTATTTTATTTCCTTTTTTGTCTTTTAACCTAGTTTTTTTACACTATAAATAAGACACCAATTTTACACTTTAGACATACAATTAGACCCACTCATTACCATATTCTCACCTCTCATACACATATTCTTCCATTGAAAACCCTATTCATAATTTCTCACTTACACTCTTGATACTAGGGGTGTCCAAAATAAAACCAACTCAATAGAAAACCACAAAACGAACCAAACAAATCGAAACTACAAAAAATCACATTTGGTTCAGATTTGTTTGAGTCATCTTTTAACAAAACTGCACGGTTCGTTTCAGTTTGCGGTTTGTATTTTACAAACTGAACCAAACCGAATAAAACCGAATTATGTTACAATCTAAATTTTGTTTAACTCACATCCAACCCAAACCTAAACCTATTATACATTAGCCTTATGATTACAAACATTTTTCTCATCCTTACACTTATGGTTTCAATTCCGGTCTTCTCAAATCTCTCATAGCATTATCGCACCTTCTTCACCAAATACATCTTGCCTCTTCTTCTCTAATTTCTACTCTCTTATATTCTTTTTTTTCACCTTCTCATTTTTATGCAAATGTTCCCTCTTTCAATTTCGTTTTTATCTCACATCTTCTTCTCTAATCTCTCCTCTCTTATGTTCTTTCTTTTTCATCTTTACTAATCAATCATCTCTTATTTTTTTTCATTATAATATTTTTGATATTTTTTATGCTATTATTTTATGTATTATTCCATTTTTGTCTAATCTATTTTTTACATATTAAATGGGAAGTTGTTGTCCAAATATGATGAGTTTTGTTGTTATTCGGTAGTGTATGAATTACTAAATACAATGTTATGTTGTCCTCTATATGTGTAAGTATGACTCAATAAAATATTTTTAAAAAACCTAACCAAACGAACCAAACTAAACCTCATTGGTTTGGTTTGGCTTATTTAGTTTTTTCTAAAAGTCAACCGAACCAAACCAAACTGCATGTTTTTTCTCTCGTGGTTCAGATGTGTAACGCGGTGGGAGAACTAACTTGGTTGTTTTGCGTTTGATCGCAAATGTTGCGGATAGCAAGAGTCGCCACCTACTTTTCTTTTATCCAAAAGGAAAGGCTGAAAAGAACAGGAAAGACCTTTAGAGATGTTTTCTTAAGTTCGGGGGGTAGATTATGAAAAGGGAAGGTATTAGCACCATTTTCATTCGTAGTTATCTACGGGCTCTTAGTTGCTTGCTCATTTTGAAATGCTTTATTTGAAATGTATTTGTGATTTTTTTTGAAAGTATTTTTGAAAAGTGCCTTCGTTTAGGCGAACTTCATAATGATTCTCGTCTCTATAAGAATGTATACAAAGTGTTGACTTTTGAAAATATTTTGTTTTTTGAAAGTGTTAGTGTGTTTGAAAGATGTTGTTTTGAAAATGTTGTGAGCAAGCAACTATGAATATTCTACCTACTAAAAAGGTCTTTGTTCTCCTCCTCCTTTAGATATTGCTATCTTACCATTGATTGGTAAGAAGCCCTATCATTTGGATGTGAAGGGACATGTGCTGGTCAATCGTACAGTCATAGAAGGTAACTTGTGAGACACTTTAGCAATTTTCATTAGGGACTAAAATCGTTTTACCGAAGGAAAGATCGAAGGGTCATCGAGGGACTACGATTTTTTTATTCCAGGGTCTTTGCTAAAGCGTCCCACATTCGAGGGACATGACTATTTTTCCGAGGTAGCAAGCGAGGTTACCCTAGTGGTGCGCATGTGAAAAGTGTGTTTGATTTCAAGTTAATTTGTCTTTGATTAGGGTTGTCTAACGATTGATTTTAAATCTTGCCATACACACCTATTTACTATACAGTATAAAGAAAAACAGTAAATTGCAGAAATTAAAATTCTACGTTATTACAGAGCTTTCAGGAATGGGGAATACAAATTTACAAATGGGGATGGATCGAATCGACAATGCGATAAAAAGTCTAAATAAACAAGAAATACAACCCAATCGAATAAAATAAACAATTAATTAAACTAAAACAATCTATAAAATAAAATTAATTAGCAAAGTAAAAATATGAAAATAGTATTCTTGGCATTTTTTGTTTGTGAGAAATTTTGAAGAGAAAATAAAACCTATTCTAAAAAATAAAATAATTGACTAAAAGAAGTTAAACAAATTAAAAGGATGTTAACTAAAAAATGTTAATTAATAAAATTATTCATAAAGTACTAAATTAAATTAACTAATTTTGAAATTATATATATTTTCATTTAATTGAATTTTAAAATTAAACCTAAACTAATTTTGTTATCAAATATGTAATAAAAATGGGAATAATGGCTAAAAAAAAAAAGTGGCCTAGATGAGAATTGAACCCGAGTCCTCTTGGTTGCAGAAATACAGGCTTTGCCAACTGAATTATATTATTTATTTGTTATTATTACGATTTTATTAAAATAAAAGGTGAAAATGGTTGAGTGATTGGGCCAAAAGGCCCAATAGGCTGACTCGGTTTTGGGAAAACAAGGGCGCCGCTGGTTTACTGTTGGAAAAGGGAAAACAAAATTAATTATTATAATTGTTAGTTCCAAAAAGAATGATTAACAAGACAAAAAATGAAGTAAAAAAAAAGCAATCCTCTTTCTCTTTCATCCGTAACACCATGATCATCTTTCTCTCTGCAAATACTCTCTTCCATTTGTTTAAAAACCTGGTCCCAATTGTTTAACGACCACCAATCGCATACATTAATTTTTGCTTCCGAAACAGAGTCGAGTATCTTTTTCAAACCCACGATCCGACGGGTGACTTTTCTTCTGGCTTCTCTCAGTGTTGGATCGATTCCGGGAACAGAATCGAGCTTGATAAGTAGATTCATAAGTGCTTCGTTCATTTTGGGTTTTTCTAAGGGGTTGTTGCAGATTAAGTCTACGGTGTCTTGAAGCTGGATTAGGCGTTGGAGATGGTCAATTTTGGAGTCGACGGTGGAGATTTTGCGGTAGAGGGTGCAAATGTGGTCGGATCGATAGGTGGATGGGATGGTGAGGGCAGCGTTGAGCATAGATTACTGCAGAAAAGTGTTGTAGCAAGAAGTTGATGTTGGTATGGAGTACAAAAGGTCGGGATGAGGGCGGAGTGTGAGTAGTGTGATGAGAAGTTGATGGTGAGAAGTGGATGGTTGGAGGAAGATCGATGAAGACGATAAATTTTTTGAGCTTTTGTTTTCATTCTTCCGAGTTGTGTGATTCGGCAGAAATAGGGAGGGAGTAGATGGAACGTTGTTGGTGGTGATATGAAGGGTGGTGATTATTCTATTGAAACAATGACCTATTGGTTGTTGACAAGTAGAAGGAAGTCGTGGAGTATGAGATGGAAAGGAGGATGTGATATTCTACGTCTGCGTAAGAGTGGAAAGAAGGTATAATTCCTCATTATTTCTTCTTCTTGAACTGAGACATTGGTGTAATGTATTTCTCACGGTGTCGTTATATTTGAACATGAGAAGCAGTTAACAAAAAAAAAGGTGTTGACATTAATGTATAGTGCATAAGTTTTTTGAGTGAGTTTTGTTTCTCTACTGCTTTTTTCATTTTTTTGAATAGAGTTTTTTGGTATATTTTAACAGTTACGAAAATAACAGAAAAATAGTAGCATAAACAATAAAAGTTCAACAACCAATCAAGGCAACACAAAGCAGCAATATATTTATGAGACCGGAAAGGGAGACTTACAAGATTGGAGCTTTGTGAATGATTCTGAAAATTTGTTGAAGCCTTGTGATATTGAAAATTGTTGGTGTAGCCGGTTGCAGGAGGATTTGAAGTTTTATAAGGGGTTGAAGATTGAGGGATGTGAACAAGTATTTTGAGAGGTTTGAGTTTGATTGAGGTATTAGACTGTTTTTTTATTCTTTTGAATTTTTATGTACTGCTGCCCTCTCTTTGTTTTTTGTATATTTTCTCTGCTGTATTGTTCACCCCCCTTTTGTTTAACAAAACTTCTTCTTATATAGACCAGATTGGGACTGTTATGGGGGGGGGGGGGGGGGATGATAAATTTAAAAAATTCCAGTACAATGTTTTATTGCTTTTTGTTGCAGTTTTTTTGTGTTGTTAATTTAGTGCAACATTTGGACTGTTTGTGGACAGGTTAATAGCAGGTTTAGGCAGCATGTGAAGCAGAATTTTGGACTGATATAGGGCTGTTTTTAGACAGTAACAACAGGTTTATTATGCAGGTTTGCTTTTCTCTATTTTGGTGCAACTTTGGTGGACTGGTACAACAAAGTGATGCATTTTTTTTGGAGCAGCTAGCAGGGCAGATTGGGCTTGTAAACATGGCAACAGGAAGGCTATTTTGTAGCTAGGTTTGGACAACAAGAGAGCTGATTTTTTGGACTACAATATGCAGGGCAGTAGTAGCACAAAGAGACAATAGCTTGGCATGAAGCAAAGTTTGAATCTTAGTAGCTTTAAGATTTAGGATTTGATTTTTGATAATTATGTACACTTGTGTAATTTTTGTAATTTGTAATTTGAAACTTGGAAGAAAAAATGAATTGGATTTGTATTTTTGTAAACTTGAATAATGAAATTACTCAAAGCTTTAATATTTAAATCCATATAACTTTTCTTCTTGAAGCTTGAATGAAAATGAATGAAATTGAATCCTAGTGGACCTTCGAATGATGAATGGATAATGATACATGCCTCGAATACTCTTGAATTTCCTTGAATTGGCATTGATAAACTTGTATCTTGAAGTTTGAATCCAATTCTTGAATGGAATAGGAGCTTGATATCTTGAATGACGATGAATGCCTTAAGTGAAAAACGATGAATAAAGAAACTATGCCTCTTTCGAAAGGATAAAAACTTTGAAAAAGTTTTTAAAGGATAAAAACCTTTGGATTTAACCTTTGAATTTAACCTTTGAATTTTTGAAGGATAAAAACTCCAAGAGTTATTGATATATTCCTCTTTCGAAATGGACTGAATTTAATCACACCATGAAATTCACCTTTCTTCTCAAAGAGTTTTCAAATATGGAAATTTGCAAACCCACTTTGATTACTTAAAAGGCATGCCTTGCACCGACCATTCACAAATCAACTCATCTTGCATCATAAGTCGATCCAAACCTAAAAGGCCTTGAATGATCAATACGAGTGGGCTTCAAGATAAAAGTTGCTGTGTTGAGAACTCGACACCTTGAAATTTAGCGAAGCATTAATAGGTCATTTTTCTTGAAGAGGACCTGTTGATGACATCGCTTATGACAATGCGCAAAAATAGTTGTCCTGAGATCTTGAAAATTGAGAACATTACGACTCTTGGAGGTCAGGCAACAATTATCTGAAATTAGGTTAGAACCAGAAATTGACCTCTAAAGTATTCGAATTTCCGATGATCTTTTGCACGTAATCAGCCCTTGATTTGTGAAGATAAATTGGAGATGACATCGGGGAGAGTCATACGCAAGAAGAACCGCTTAAAAATATCAAATAATGAAGAAGTTACAGTCGCTTAAACTTGGTCTCGCAAAAGGTCAGCTTTTGGGTTAATGGAGTCATTTTCAGTCGTTTGAACCATTGACTGAGCAAACTTGTGACGCGAGGTTCGAAACTCGGCATGAACATCCTTGAGGAGACATGAAGATCTATGAAGACCATTTGAAACCTTGAAGCATCAATTTTCTTTGAGAAACGTCAAACCCTAATCGTTGACTTACTGCCTAGGAAGAGAATCTGTCTGATCAAACTTCTGAGCCAAATTGAGTATTCGAGAAGACCTAGGATAATATCTTGAGTAAAAACTGAGAGGGAAAATTTTGGGGTACAACAAGATGACTTTTTCATACCCCAATCTTACCCCAAGGTCATTCATTCATCATATTTGCATCATAAGTCGGTCGCCATGCATTTAGGTTAACCAAAAGGCAATTTAAATGAACACACACATCATTTTATAGTTGAAAAATACTTGTTATTTCACTTCATACATTTTTATATTTTTACCTGCTTCATGCATTGCATCAAGTTGTTTATATACTGATAATATTTATATTTCGATTATATAGTTAGAACGTTAAAAGCGATTCGACAATGTGCGAAAAATTAGCGAGAAAATATTTCAAGTTTTCATCTTTTATTGACTGTTTTATGAATCTGCGTTTCGTGTAACCCCCGTAATTTAATTAATTAATTTAATTAAATTATTTTGGATTATTTGGGAGGTTGAGAGATATTAAGAATTATTGGTATAAGTTATTATATTATTATTAATTAATTAATTAGTTGATTAATAATAATTATAATATTGAAAGTAATGGAATCTATAATGTTGGACTTATACTATTGGTTAGAAGTAGTAAAGTGGGGGTGTAGGTTATGCCCAAGGGATTTTTTATATAAGGAGAAGCTAACACAAGGATTTGTTTTAGTTGGAGAATAAGGATTTCTGTATGCTGATCGGTAGAGCTGCGCAGACGAGGAGCAAGCTGCCCGGTATCGAGCAGAGCGAATCAAGGATTACGGCCGAAGCTTTGGTTGAGCGACCTTTAATCCAGGTAAGGGTGGGGTTATGACCTTATAATGGGATTTATGATGTTTGTTATGGAGGATTGGTCGTAATTGTGATTGTTGTCTATGATGTTGCTGGACCTGTTAAGGAAGATGCCCGTTCCATTATGTTGTGAATGTTTTATGTTGTTTGTATGACTTCCCGATAGATTAGACGAGTAGGTTAGTGTAGATCTTTGCCTGTTGTTGTGGTTGTTAGGTTGTTATGGTCGGTATGATGGTATGGTCATTATGATGTTGTAGTGGTTCGAGCAGTTAGTAGGAAGTTAGGAATTATTATTGTAGTCGGTCTTGTATAATGAACGAATCTATCAATAGGAATATAGTTTCCCGTTACTGTGTTATTCTGAGCGGTTAGCCGGAAGTTATGAATTTTAGTGGTGTGGTCGTTAAGATGTTGTATCGTGACTGTGTTGTTGGCCGAATTAATGGTCGGGGAGGGTACTGAAGTAATAGGTATCGGGTGGCGCTTTAGGCTGCGAGGCATGTCGGGGAATGATGCATTGGATTTTCGAGCAGAATTAGATTGCAGGACGTGTCGAGGAGCATAGGTTGGTCGTTGCCCTGTTTTTCTCAGTGCGTGTCGAGGACTATATATTAGGTGTTATTCTGTCCTAGTTGTTGTGCATGTCGAGGGGCACATAGTTCCCTATCCCTTTTTGCCTGTACATGCTGCATTTTTGGTCGTTACCCGTGATGTGTGAATTATGTTAAGTTGCTGTTTAATTATATTAATGATTTAATCGTTGATTTATGTGATAGACTTATGGCCAATGTTGATTTATGTTGAGTTGTTGTGATGTTATGATTGCTGTTATGAATTCTCATTGATAATGTGAAGTTTCAGGGAATTTACATGATGATGAATTACCTCTATTTATTGGTGTTGTACTCCAAAATTTTTCCTCCCATATTTTCCCAAGATTTTTCCCTCACATGGTGGTTACAAACACTTGGTTAAAGAAAGAGGAAATTTTTGAATATTAGCAAAGTGCCTTTCGATTGGCAGTTCAACAATGTCCTTCGGTTGACAGTTAAACAGTGCCCTTTGATTGGCATAACAACAAGTTTCGACTGAGCCCTTAAAAACCTTTGATACAAGCTTGACTCACTAGTCTTTTATTGGGCATTTAACACCCTTCGATTGAGCTTTGTTTTCCTTTGAAATGGCTCCCTTCGATTAAAAAAGAAAGGGAGCTCCTTTTGGCTTCCTTCGTTTTAAGCACCTATGGCTTATTTCGTTTGGAGCATCTCTGGGCCTCCTTCGTTTTAAGTACCTTTGATTTCTTTCACACAGGCCCCATTGGGACAAATGGCCTGCATGCCTGCCTGCATAAGGCGGGAATTTTCTTCACGCCTATAAGGAAAACACCTGCTACATGCCTGCCTGTACATGGCAGGAACTTCCCTCATGCTAAGTTTTGATAGCCCAATTTCTACACTATGGCATTCCAAAAGTCCATTCGAAGGACACATATTGCTTGCCATTCGAAGGAGCTGAATCAGAGCCATTTGAAAGAGCATGCAAAAGTCCCACTCGAGAGCTACACAAAGGGCCCAGTCGAAAAGAGACAACATGAGGTCCATTCGAAAAAAGGCAACATGAGGTCCATTCAAAAAAGGGAATTTAAGGTCCAATCGAAGGATGAAAACTGAAGGCATTCGAAGGAGCCCAAAATGTCCACATACATTCAAATTTCAAAAGAGGACAAGATCCCATGTTTTTGGCCACAATTACAAAACTTCATTCATGGCCTTGAAAACATTTGTTTATGGCAGTTTAAACTATTGTCTTCTTGTCCCCTCCCTTCTAGACTATATAAGCAGCATGCTTGCAAGATAAAAGGGACTGGACACTTACATAGAAGGATTAGACGAAATGGAGAAGCACATCAAAAAACTCTCAAAACTCAACAAGATCACACCACACTTTCCTCTCTTCTTTAGAATCCAGGAGTATCCAAACAACTCTAGTCCTCACACAAGTTCAATTTTCCAGCAAGGTAAGTCCCCTTGACCTTGCACCTTTCATTTCAGCATGACATGTATATAACATCTATTCGCTGTTTATTTCTGTCCTGTTCGATTGCATGTTTTTTTTCTTGTCTAAATATACATGTTAGAACTAACCCTTGTACAAACTCAAACAAAAAGAAAAGGATCAATGTGAAACAAATCCTTAGGCTTCTCCCCTCATTTCCTGCCTGCCCCAAATGAAAGAGGCACCTTCATGTTGTTTTCCAGGTCCACGTCCCTACACAGTCCAAACGAAGGAGCCAGAAGGGATAAACAATGGACCCTCATGCTGACTTCTAGACCTCAATCGAAGGAGGCAGAAAAGAGTCCAAATGAAAGATCCTCATACTACTTCCCAGCACAATCAAAGGAGGTCAGGAAAGTCCAATTAAAGGTTGCTCACATCATTTCCCTTTGAATCGAAAGACTCACACCCCTTATTTACTTTAGCATTCCAGCCCATTTGGGCATTTTTGTTTTGTTTGTATATTTCTATTTATTTTGTTTAATTAACATAATAGTAAAAAACTCACAAAACTATTAGGCTTAGATTTTTTTAATTAAAAAATTAATTTCTTTAATTAATTAATTAAATTTTAACTATTTTCTTAATTTAAAATGAACTAGAATTTAGGATTTAATTTAGATTTAATTTTTCTTTTCATAAATATAAAAAACCACAAAAAGAGTTTAGTTTATTTTTCTTAAGTTAATTTTCTAAATATTAGAATAATTAATTTAGTTATTTTCTTAAATTAAAAAACAACACAAAAAAAGACTTTTCTTTACTTAGAAATTTTCTTAGGTTCTTAGACACATTGTTTTATCTTACACACGTTTACTTCACTTTCGCATTTTTATATTAATGTAACATTATAGTGGCATGTAATAGATTAAGTAGGGCTCTTTATCACTTTGTTTATTTCCCTCCCCCAGTTTTGTATATTGTAAATACCCCCTCCCCGAAAGCCATGTAATAGTCTATATTTATGCTTTCCGCACTTTATTTTCTGTATATTTTAACTGTTAGTAACTAGGCGTGTATGGAAAGACTAATAATGAAACGTTAGCAAACTTAACAAAAAGACAAAAATAACTGAATCAAACATAATTGCACACGAGCACCTCTAGGGTATCCCACTTTGGTTTCCTTTAAAAAATAAAACAGTAATGAGACATGAATGTTTTAGCAAAGACCCATAAATAAAAAAAGATCATAGTCCTTCAATGACCCTACAGTTTCCTTTCGGTAAATGATCTAGTCCCTAAAATAAAATTGCTAAAACATCTCCACAAGTTGCCTTCATTACTTTAAAACGTCCCTTCGATTGTCCCTCAAACATCCAACGATAGGGCTACCTACTCACTAATAGTAGGATAGCACTGTCTAGAGGAAAAGAGGAAAAGAATGACCCTTTTCGAGTATAAAAGTAGATAGCTGTTAGAAGTTTGCTCAAATATTTTGCACTTACACAAAACACTACTTTTCAAAAGACATTTCAAAACACTTTGTATACTTTCTCCACTATCCCGAGAAACGTTACAAAGTTCGCTGTACTAAGGCATTTTCAAAACATTTTCAAACACAAAGCACAAAGGTATTTAAAAAATGAGCAAACCTCTAAGAGCCCGTGGAAAACCACAGATGGAAAGGGTGCTAGCACCTTCCCTTTCCATAATCTACCCCCTTACTCAGAAAACTCTCGAAAAGGTCTTTTTTATGTTCTTTTCACCCTTTCCTTTGTTGGATAAAAGAAAAGACGGTGACGACTCTTGCTTACTGTATATTTGCGAATACAAAATGAAAAACCAGTATAGTATAACAGTTGGTTCTGCCACCATATCACAAAACTGGCGACTCTTCTGGGGACAAATAATAAAAGTGGGGTTACCTTAGAGTTTAGTTCATCATTTTAAATTGCTTTTGTATGCTTTGTATGCTTTATCCTTGGAGGGTTTTTTTTGGTTGTTACTATAGATCCTACACCCGGATCTGGGGCACCTTTTAGGTAAGTAGCAATAGATCATGGAAATTGTGCGGGGTATACCGACACGGTTAAAGCGATAGATACGTTGATGTGGCACTTTGGTTGGTATCAGTAAACCTTGAGTAATCAATGAGAATACGGGGCCGCTGCATGGTGTCATAAAGCATCAACTGATCTTAGAACCTTTAATTGTACAACTTGGTTATTAGGACATAGTGAGATAGCCGTCTTTGGTTTATCCCCAAAGTCAGTTGATACTCGTTACTACACTCATTGAGATCCGACTCCCGAGTTTTGTTTGGTGGCAAGTCAGTTATCTATCAGAACGAAACTTGTGGGGAGGATCAGTGATATTGAGATCCCTTAGAATCCGTTTACTATTTATAGGGCATGTTGAACCAATCAAACTTCAAGAGGGTATTACCTTAAAACCCATGCAAGCCTTAAACCTAAGGTCTTTTTGTGATTTGCTTGTGCTTGCTATATCTGTGATTTCTTAGCATAACCATAACATCATAACATGGAATATCATACTAACCATTTCAAGGATTTTCTAGGGCTTTATCTTTGTCTTGTATTGTAGGACATGACATCCACTCGCAGGAATACTATACAAGTCAACCTCGTAAGGGTACCTCCTCAAATCAAGGACTTGGCATCAAGGGTCCCTGAAAGCTCTCCATTCACTGAAAGACATGGTCGACTTCTCAACTTGGTCACCTCAAACTCTGATGAAGAAATGATAAAAGTGCTCTTTCAGTTCTTTGACCCGTTACATCACTACTTCACTTTTCCTGATTACCAGTTAGTACCTACTATGGAGGATTTTTCTTAGTTATTGGGGGTACCTATCCTTAATCAGTTACCATTCAACGGTATGGAAAGAGACCCAAAACCTGGAGATATTTCTCAAGCTCTGTCTTTACAACGGGCAGATGTAGTGGCGAATTGGGAAACTAGAAGAGGCATCAAGGGATTTCTAGCTAAGTTTCTGTTTGAGAAAACTCACCATTTTTGGGATACCCTGAACTTACAAGCTTTTGAAGAAGTGTTGGCTCTTCTCATCTATAGGATGATGCTATTTCCTAATCCGAACCAACTCATAGATGTGAACGCGGTCAAGGTTTTTCTATCTCATAATTCGTTGCCTACTTTACTTGGAGATATTCTACACTATCTGCATACTCGCACTCTAAAGAGAAGAGGGACCCTACTGTGTTGCACTCCTCTATTGGCTAGGTGGTTTATTTCGCAGCTACCTCAGTCTATTTTGAAGAATTAGCAGGGTATGAGATGGTCTCATAGGTTGATGTCCCTCACACATTCAAATATTCATTGGTGTTCTCAATCCTTGGAGAATGTTACCATCATTGATCGCTGTGGGGAATTCCCCAATGTCCCTCTCTTAGGAATTAAGGGAGGAATCACTTATCATCCCTGTTTGGCGTTACGACAGTTTGGTTATGCTAGAAGGGATGGTCCTCATGATGCACTCGTCCAAGGAATCATCTTTGACTATGAGAATGACGCTCAGGGTTATCGTAAGAGGTTCATTCAAGCTTGGGGCATGGTAAACAGAGTTGATATTAAGACACTGGGGCACAAGAATTCCATCCCTCTTGAGCCTTACCTCAGATGGGTGTGAGCTCGTGCTCAATATCTTATGATGTCTTACCCCGCCATCTTACCTGTGATTATGGAGCCAATTGTTGAGGGAGACACTCCTTACATTTTTCTTCATCCTGACATGCCAACTGATTTCGAGGAGCTACAGAAATTCTGGATCCAACTCAAAGATGAGCGGGATACCTTTGAAACTCAATTCTACGCCAGTGAGAAGAAGGTTTTAGAGCTCACCAGGTTACTTTACGAAGAGAAGAGTATAAATTCTTACATTGCACCAAAGAGGGTACGCCTGTGGGAAGCTTGAGTCTTTCTTTTGCTTGGAGAGTTTATTTTTTGCTTTGTTACTTCCTTTGTAAGCCCAAGAGGAATCATTATGATTGTTAAAACTTCTTAATGCAATTAACGTTTGTTCTCTGTCTGTTTAAGAAAATTTAAGTCTTAGAAATCCTTGAAATCCTTGCATACATATATCATACATATCATTGCATAACCAGGTTTTAAAGCAGGTTTCTCATCTTCTTCGCTGTTTATTTCAGCAAGTAAAGAAATGGCTTTTGAACAAAACATCAAGGATCTCCAGGAACAAAATGCACAGTTCCAGCAAATGATCATGGCTCTAGCTAAAGGGAAAGAAGATATGAAATCTCTCATACTGAAGGACAAAAAGAAGAATCCAAAGAAGCCAACTGGGTTAGTAAATCTGGGAAGAAGGATCAGAGGACCAGTGCGACGAGCGTCAGAACTAGTAACTTCATCAAAAGAAGGAGACGATCAGGAAGGGGAGACGAGAGAGGAAGACCACAACCCGGAGGAATCTGATGATGAATCTGACTATAATGAGGAGCAATATCCTCCTGCTGATAATAAATACAAAAAGCTGAAGGATCGTCTGAATGCAATAGAAATCCAGAAAGTACCTGGGCTAGATTTTGAGGAGCTGGGCTTGGTTTCTGGGGTTGTCATCCCGCAGAAGTTCACGGTACCGGTGTTTGCTAAATATGATTAGGTCTCATGTCCCAAGATGCATCTTCGATCTTATGTGAGAAAGATTCAGCCCCACACTGCTGACAGGGACTTGTGGGTCCACTTCTTCCAAGACAGTCTATTTGGGACTCAGCTAGAGTGGTTCTATCAGCTAGAGGGGACCAACATTCGTAACTAGGAAGACCTGGCTATTGTCTTCTACAAGCAGTATCAATATAATGCAGACCTTGCTCCCACCCACACACAACTCCAAAGTATGTCTATGGGTTCGAGCGAGGGTGTGATACAGTGGCAAAACCGACTGTTTAATACTGGTTTGTGTTTTGTGTTTTTTTTGTTTGCAAAATGTCGCGGTAAGAAAGAGTCGCCACCGACTTTTATTTCATCCAATCATGGAAAAGGGAAAAGAAAAGAAAAAAACCTTTTTTCGAGATATTCTGAGTACGGGGGGTAGATTATAGAAAGGGAAGGTGTTAGCACCCTTTCTATCCGTAGTTATCTACGGGCTCTTAGGTACTTGCTCATTTTTGAAATTGCTTGTGTGTGCTTGTTTTGAAAATGTTTTGCTTCGTGATAACCCTTGTATCAGTCTTCAAGGATGTGACAAAGTTGTTTTGAAAACTGTTTTGAAAGGTGTTTGTGTGAAAAGATTTGTTTTGAGCAAGTACCTACTAGCATCTACCTACTCGAAAAAAGATTGTTTTTGTTCTATTTCCTTTAGACAGCACTATCCTGCTATTAAGGAGTAGGTAGCACCGTCGTTGGAGTTGTAAGGGTCAATTCGAAAGGGACGTACAATCACTAAAGCAATATTAGGACAAATTAGTAATAACCCTAGAGTCTTAAGATCATATTCGAGGCAACATTTCCGAGGCAACATTCGAATGGGACATTTTGATCTTGTTAGACTGGAGGGAAACCACTAAGACACCCTATGCTTAATGATCGTTTACCGAAGGCAACCGAAGTGAGAGTATACCCTAAGAGTGATATGTGCGAGTGATTTGTTTTCAATTATTTAATCTTTGCACATTAGGGTTTTCTAACCGTATTGATTTGTCATACATTCTTGTCATACAATCCTATTAGCATACATCTAAACAGTTAAATATTTGCGGGAATTAAAAATGCGAGAAAATAAATCTACGCTATTACAAGGCTTCAGGGAGGGGATTAATTACATAGCCAAAAACCCGAGGAAAAAAGCGATAAGTAAAAGCCCTAGATTAAACTATTACAAACCATGAACAGTTACAAAATATTGTCAAAATAAATAATAAGCGTGCGATGAATCCGATACAAGACGATTAGGGTTTTGACCCTTTGACTAATCCTATTTGCGATTAATTAAAAAAAGTATTTTGTCATGTTTTGTTATTTAAGAAAATAAAGAAACTATTAAATTAAAAAGAAAATTCTAATTCTAATTAATTTTAAATCAAGAAAAATAAACTAATTTATTCTAAAAAAACCCATTTTTGTATTTTTATTTACTTGAGAAAAAGAGAAAAATAAAATTAAATCAAGAGTTTAACCTAATTTGCTAATTAGTTTTAATTATATAAAAAAACGTTAAAGTTGCCCTAAGTTAAACTAATTAAATTAAATTAACAAAATTAATTTTGATAAAAAAGTCTAATTCTAATTTTTTTTTATTTCTTGATTTTATGATTTTATGAAAAAAAAGTAATTAATTGTCAATGAAAATAATTAAAAGAAATATAAAAAAGAATAAAGGTAAGAAAGAAAATTTAGAAATGGGCCTGGCATCATTAGCAATTCTGGGGGTGGAAACTAAATTTCTGGGCCCAACGAGGCTAAGGCCTATTTGACTTTGCCAGATCTGATGCATACGTTGACTTAGGGTACATGGTGAACCTTTAATGGAAAGGCATTGGATCTGGCTGGAGAGGCGTTTGATGGTTTGATCTTGATGGCATATGGTGGACGTACGCTAATGCAACGCGCTTGATCACCTGTTGAAAAATAATATGAAACAAATATGGGACCTGGGGATCGAACCCAGGTCCTTATGCACGTTTCCAATACCTGCTTGCCAACTTAGTTGCCTTGCTTGCTTGTACATAATAAGAATAAACAATATAATCAAATCACGTGGTGCATTAAAAAAAAACGCGCTAAAATTCAAACCACCCAACCAGTGAGTGCCATGCATCGTCTTCTTCCCCAAACCGTCGTTTTAGCCTAAGATAATTTTACCTACAGACACCTTGCTGTAGGTACAGACCTGTGCATCTCAAAAATTGCATATGCTCAAGATAAATGACCATGGCTAGTACCAATCAACTCGTCTCATCCTCACGAGCATCATGGTACCAAAATTAACGCCCAGTTTTGCCTGCATTGAAAAACCCTAAACAAGAACACAAAACCCTAACCATGGCAATTTCATGTACAGTCATCAAAAATGCAATTAAATGGAACGATTAGTTTGCAAACACGATGATAAACATGAGTATGGCAATCAAAAGCGCTAAAGATACGTGAATTAGTGAAATCAGAATCAAATTTTGGGACAAACCGTGGGAGGCGTGGAGCACGATCCTGGGTGTTTCAAGACATGGGAGTGATTGGAATCGCTTCCTGGGATGTCTGGGAAGGGATTGGTGCTCTTGAAATGCTTTGAAACTCCTTGTAGGTTGAAAACCGATTCCCACTTTTTCTTGAAATTTTCAGTTTTCCTTAGGTGTTTTCACGACTGCTCAACCTCCTTTCTTGCCTTGGCTATGTTCTGTATATGTAATGCAACACATTAGGTCAACAAAAACGAGCTGAATCTTGGTCCATTATGAAGATTTGATTTGGTCTTTATCTTTGTATGATATCTTTCTATATCAAGCCAAATCATGCCAATTTTGGTTCAATTTGTTTTGCACTTTTTGGATATGATTTGCTAGCATAATTGGATTTGATTCCACCCAAAATCTGACCATAAAACAAATCTTTGATATTTTTTGCTATTTATTTGATTTAATTTGACTTTTAAATGATAAAAATCAAAATAAAATAAATAAATAAAGAAAAAGGTGTGTGGGTGCTGATTTGGATCGTGGACCATGTCATAAGCAAGATTCAATCATGAAAAACTAGGCCCATTTGACAAAAAATGCAAATTTGAGCACATTTGTCTTTTGGCAATTTTGCAAAAAGGTCAACTTGGCCAATGCATAACCCTCTCAATTTTGACTCTAGATATGTGTTATTGGACTTTTTAGAAAGCTTAGGATGTCCCCTAAGCAACCCTTTTGGTCTCATCTCAATTGAGTCTTCCATGTTCATGTATGAAGCTTTGACCCAAAATGTGTTTTTGTTGACTTTTCAAAATGACCTATAATGTCAAAATTCATATCTTTTTGTGAGTGCATATTCTGACTTGGGAGCTGAAGATAAATTGTAGGTAGTTGCATCCTCTTCAAAATGAGCTTTGGATGGGTCATTTATGATAAAGTATGAGAAAGTTATGCTTGGTCAAAGTTGAGTTGACTTTTCCTACAAAACCCTAATTTAGTAACTTTTAGGTTTTGATGAATTGTGAGCAATCCTTGAGGAATCATGATCAACCCTTGATAAAATGATGAATAATACTTTAAAATGAGTATGTTGACCAAAAATCTTGAAGTTTGACTGTATGTGGGCCACAATTGACTTTTGGCCTAACACAATTGATTTCCAGGCATTTGAGCAATTGACTGAGAAAACTTCCCCTGCAAGGCTTGGAACTTGACATGGATGATCTTGAGAACACATTAGGGCCTTGGAAGGAATTTGGGAACCTTTGGACTCAAGCATCTTGATGAAAAATGAAACCCTAATTTAAGGTAGACTGCCTTAGGAGAGAGTTTGTATGGTCAACTCTTGAACTTCCTTGAGCAATTTGGGGACCTCACTTGCCATGTGTTGAGAAATATGGGAGGGCAAATTTTGGGGTACAACAACTTCCCCTGTTCAATCTTCTAAAACCTGAAGATGTAGATTGGCTGTCTGCCTTTCGTGATCTGAAGGTGGAAGATGATTGGACCCTAGAGTGCCCAGAAATTTGCACTCGCATGAAGTAGAACTTGATTTGTGATATCGGGAATGGGCTGATAGATGCCATTCGGAGGTTGCTAGAGAATTGTCAGAGATGGGCTTAAAGATGCCATCTGAAGAGATGTCGGTCGCATAAGAGATTCCTTTGCGAGGACCCGCATACCTATTGTCGAGGAGGACTTCGCTGGGGAATGCTGGTCTCTGTCTTGAGAGGAATATAATTTTAGGAGATTCAGTTGTCCGTTACTCTACTGGGGAATAATTCTGGTTTGGGAAGCGGAAGTGAACTGTGTGTTTGGTCGGGGTATATGCTGCACCGCGACTTACTGGGGAAATGTGAAACCAATCCTATTTGATCCGGTCCCGGTCTTACAGTGTTGTGGACTGCTGTCTGGGGATAAGAGAGGCATAACTCGAATAGTAAGGTTATGAGAAGGAACCTGGATAGTAGGGTTACTTCGATATGAAATCCTGGATAGTAGGGCTGTGAGAAGGAACCTGGATAGTGGGGTTACTTCAATATGAAATCCTGGATAGTAGGGCTGTGAGAAGGAACCTAGATAGTAGGGTTACTTCGATATGAAAGCCTGGATAATAGGACTGTGAGAAGGAGCCTGGATAGAAGAGTTACTTCGATATGAAAGCCTGGATAGTAGGGCTGTGAGAAGGAACTTGGATAGTAGGGTTACTTCGATATGAAAGCCTGGATAGTAGGGCTGTGAGAAGGAACCTGGATAGTAGGGTTACTTCGAGATGAAAGCCTGGATAGTAGGGCTGTGAGAAAGAACCTGGATAGTAGGGTTACTTAGGAATGAAAAGCCTGGATAGTAGGGCTGCTTCGGAATGAGTTTGGGTAAAACTGCAGAGGGAACCTGGGTAAGGTTGTTCTTGTCGCGCCGATGATTACTCTGTTTAGCTTCGAGTGTTGATCATGGACCTGCTGGAAGTTGTTGATAATAATTGTCTTTACTGAAAGAAATACAGGGTTAGTTATGTACGATGCATGAGATTCATTGTATAATGACGTTCTCAAAATAAATGAGACTATGTTATATGTGATGTATGCACATGTCATGATGTATGAACATGAAATGCTGACATAATAATCTGAGTCCGGGAAAATAAATCCCTGACTATTGTTTGGAGAGTGTGAGAAATGGCATTCTTGACTGCTATAAAAAAAAACCATAGCTCCTCTACTTCTGTTGGGGATGGTGAACAAGGATGACTATGCTGGGGATTTACCCCTTGGCTGGTGAATGTTCTGCCGGAAGAGATCCTATCTGAGGATAACTCTGCGGGGGAATACCTCTGTTGGAGATGAGATACTTTGTTGATAGATCTGCTGATTTGGAGGAATAAACTATGTTGGGGATAAATTTCCGTTACTGGTGATAATGAATTATGTTGGAGATTGAATTTCTGCTTGTGAGAGAAATAAACTCTGCTTGGGGAAAAATTTATTGACTCATTTGCAATTGTGAACCTTAGCTGGGGAGAGTTATGTCTTGTTCGGGAAAGCTAACATCACTGTCTTTGGATACTTTTTACTCCATGGGGAGTGTATGTACCACTACTCATGTTCTCAAGATGGCCCTATCCCGGTACCTGATGGGCAGAGTAACTGTAAGGTTCAGGCACTTTTTGTTTTCCCTGTTTCTAGAATTACGAGTAATCGTCTTTTGTTTCTTATGTAAATATTTGTGAGCAACAATCATTTTCAAATGCATATATCAAAAATGAATCATTGGAAGTTCTTGCAAAACAAAACAGAAAAAGAAACAAATTGAAGTTTCATAAAATGACTTGTATTGATTTTGAAATTAGCCTGTAATAGGTGTGTCTGTACAAAGAGGCCGAAGTCCTAGTAAGAGAGCACCACCGAAAGAAATTACAACTTGTATAAAAGAAAGAAAAACAACTATGTGAAACGACCCCCATTGGGTTCCAGCTCTGCTATTGCCTTTATATCTTCAAGCATCTCATTACTTTGCTACTTGGCCAAAGGTAAATCAGATTGATTGGCGCCGTATGAGCTTGTTAGTTGATACCAAAGTCTGGTTGAGAGATGATGCAATGAGACATAGTCTTACGCTTTAATCCCTATTTTTTGCCTGGACCGCCCTTTCGGGTTTTCAGTCCATCGGGATACCCTTTTTTGCCCAAGTTGCCTTTTCAGGTTTTCGACTTGCCGGGTGTACAGATTTTTCATTTTCATCCCTTACTTTTGCCTAGGCCAGTCAACCTAGCGGACCTTTGATTATGCGTAGTATTTTTTCACTATGTCTGCATTGACGGGGTGAGTAGGGATGTCAATGGGGCGGGGCGGGGCCGGGGGGACACTTCCCCATCTTTTTCCCCGCCATCAAATTCATTCCCCGTCCCCGTCCCCGATCTCCGTCACGGGGGAATTTCTATCCCCATCCCCGTTCCCCGCGGATCCCCGTTCCCCGCGGGGATCCCCATAGATCCTACATTTATTCATTAATATTTTATTTTTTTAAAATGTTTATATTTTCTATAAAAATAAAAAGCACAAAGAATTCACATATTTATTATGTTATTAAAAAATACTAGTATTTGACATTTATTATTTTTTATTAAAAATACTAATGGAACACAAAATAATAATATTTTTTTTATAAATTTCTATAAAATGCTATAAAATTCAACAAAATGAACTATAATACTTTTTAAAGTAACAATATGCTTAAACAACTAAAAAAATCCAACAACATAATTATGCTTAAAAAACTATACTTCATCAAAACTAAAGGAAATGACTAAAAAACCTAATCTAAAATATATATATTAAATTAACTATATTAAAATAATAGGCGGGGCGGGGTCCCCGCGGGGCGGGGGGTGTATTCCCCGTCCCCGTCCCCGAAATGCTCTCGGGGGAATTTTTCTCCCCATCCCCGCCCCCACGGGGGAAAATTCCCCATCTTTGGGGCCCCGAACGGGGCGTTCCCCGCGGGGATCCCCATTAACAGGTTCAAACTGACATCCCTAGGGGTGAGGAAGGTCATCACCATCCATGGTGGTTAGAATCATAGCTCCTCCCGAGAAAATGTTCTTAATCACAAATGGCCCTTCGTACGTGGGGGTCCATTTTCCCCTGGGATCACCTTGCGGCAGTATGATACGTTTGATCAATAAATTCCCGACTTGATATTCTTGACGTCTGACTTTCTTGTTAAAAGCCTTGATCATTCGCTTTTGATACGTCTGACCATGAAAGATAGCAGTAAGTCTCTTTTCATCGATTAGATTCAGGTGATCAAGTCGGGTTTGGATCCAGTCGTCTTTGTTCAAACTCGTATCCTTCATAATCCTGAGAGAGGGTATCTGGACTTCGATGGGTAGGACTACCTCCATGCCATATACCAGAGAGTAGAGTGTTTCCCCTGTCGACGTCTGGGATGAGGTACGGTACCCATGAAGAGCGAATTGTAACATCTCGTGCCAGTCTTTATATGTCACCGTCATCTTCTGCACAATTTTCTTGATGTTCTTGTTAGCTGCTTCAACACCCCTATTCATCTTCGGCTGGTATGGAGAAGAGTTATGGTTTTGTATCTTGAACTGTTTGCAGAGCTCGGTGATTATTGTGTTGTTGATATTTGTACCATTATCAGTAATAATCCTCTCTGGTACACCATATCGACAGATCAGATTGTGTCGGATAAACCGCGCCACGACGTTCTTGGTTACTGTAGCAAAGGAAGATGCCTCAACCCACTTGGTGAAGTAATCAATGGCTACCAAAATGAAGCAATGTCTGTTAGACGCAGTAGGTCTGATCTCGCCAATCATGTCGATGCCCCACATTGCAAAGGGCCAAGGAGCGGTCAAAAAATTCAGGGGAACCAAAGGTACATGCACTTTATCAGCATAAAATTGGCACTTATGACAGGTTCGAGAATGCTGATAACAATCAGCTTCCATAGTGGACCAGTAATATCCTGCCCGTAGGATTTTCTTCGCCATGGTATGTCCACTGGAATAAGTTCCGAAGGTACCCTCATGCAACTCTTCCATGATCCTTTCTGCCTCGCTCTTGTCTACACACCGTAGTAAGGTTGAATCATGGTTACACTTATAGAGGATTCCATTACTGATGAAGAACTTCGCAGCGAACCTTCTCAGAAACTTCTTATCATTAACAGATGCCCCTTCGGGATACTCCTGAACCTCGAGATATCTCTTTACCTCGTGAAACCAGGGTTTATCTGCTACTTCTTCAGTCTCAGTGTCACAGCAATGTGCGGGCTCATCCAACCTCTCAATGGTAACCTGGGGAGCTTCATTGTCCCACCTGACTTTGAACATAGAAGACATGGTAGCTAGCGCGTCCGCCAACTGGTTTTCTTCTCTTGGGAAATGTTCAAAGGTTATCTCCTCAAAGTGTGGGAGCAATGTCAGTACATACTCTTTGTAAGGAATAAGATTCGGGTGCTTCGTATCCCACTCGCCTTTAATCTGACTTATTACCAGAGAGGAATATCCGAATACACTCAAGAACTTTATCCTCAGGTCAATAGCAGCTCGAAGACCCATGATACACGCTTCATACTCCGCCATATTGTTGGTGCATTTAAAACATAATCGGGCGGTGAACGGAGTATGACAGCCCTCAGGAGATATAATTACAGTTCCAATGACATTACCCAACGCATTCGAGGCTCCATCAAAATACACAGACCATCAGGATCCCTCCTCGGGTCCTTCATCTGGTCCAGGTTCTTCGCAGTCGGTTACCAACATGATATTCTCATCCGGGAACTTGAAATTCATGGACTAGTAGTCATCCACAGCCTGATGCACCAAATGATCCGCCAATACACTCCCCTTGATTTCTTTTTGGGTTGTGTATTGGATGTCGTACTCGGTTAAGATCATCTGCCATCTTGCTATCCTTCCGGAGAGAGCGGGCTGCTCGAAAATATACTTGATCGGATCCATCTTCGATATCAATTAAGTAGTGTGAGTCAGCATATACTGTCTCAGTCTGCGAGCAGCCCATGCCAAAGCGCACCAAGTTTTCTCGATCAATGAGTATCGGGTCTCACAGTCGGTAAACTTTTTGCTAAGGTAGTAAATTGCATGCTCTTTTCGACCAGACTCGTCATGCTGCCCCAGCACACACCCCATTGAATTGTCTAGCACTGTCAAGTATAATGTCAAAGGTCTTCCTTCAACTAAAGGCATCAAAATTGGTGGTTCTTGAAGGTATTCCTTGATTCTTTTGAAAGCAGTATGTCATTCATCATTCCACCTTACCACTTGATCTTTCTTCAGAAGCTTGAAGATTGGCTCACAAGTAGAAGTCAGATGTGAAATGAACCGGGCGATGTAATTCAGACGTCCCAAGAAACCTCTAACTTCCTTTTCTGTGCGGGGAGCCGACATCTCTTGTATGGCTTTTACCTTTGCAGGGTCCACCTGAATACCCTTATCACTGACGACGAAACCCAAAAGCTTACCAGACCTTACCCCGAAGGTACACTTGTTCGTATTCAACCTCATCTTGTACGTCTTCAACCTATCAAACAATTTATGGAGATGATCAAGGTGATGTTCCTCAGTCTGGGACCTGGCTATCATGTCATCAACATAAACCTCGATCTCGTGGTGAATCATATTATGGAACAAACCGACCATGGTGCGCTGATAAGTTGCCTCAGCATTCTTCAACCCAAAAGGCATTACCTTGTAACAGAAGGTGCCCCACTGTGTAACAAAGGTTGTCTTCTCCATGTCCTCAAGAGCCATCTTGATCTGGTTGTAGCCAAAAAAACCATCCATAAAGGAGAAGATCTTGTGCTGCACGGCGTTGTCGACTAGAACATCAATGTGAGGAAGTGAGAAGTCGTCCTTAGGGCTTGCCCTATTCAGATCTCTGTAGTCCACACACATCCGTACCTTACCATTCTTCTTAGGCACCAGAACGACGTTGGCAACCCACTGCAGATAAGAAGTGACAACTAGGAATCCGGTGTCGAACTGTTTCATGACCTCTGACTTGATTTTCTATGACATTTCAGGGTGCATACAACAGACCTTCTGTTTTACCGGAGGGCAGTCTTCTTTAGTCGGCAGGCGATGTACCACAATATCAGTGTCTAAACCAGTCATGTCTTCATAGGACTAGGCGAAGATCTCAACATAGTCATGCAACATCTGTATTAACCGTTGCTTGACACTAGGCTCCAGATTCGCACCTATTTTAACCTCTTTCCCGTCTTCCTCTGTACCCAAACTCACTAACTCAACTGGCTCTTCATGAGGCTGTATGGCCCTTTCTTCCTGCTGTAATAGTCTAGCAAGTTCTCCAGGCACCTCACAATCATCCCCACCTTCGTCCTCGGCTTGGTTGATCGAATTTTTGAAGTCATAACTGGCAGTAGCAGAGCTGTTATCAATGGGATCTAGAGTGGATATGGATCTGCAATATGATACGTGAGTGTGTGTAAGAGAATAACTGTTTTGACAAAGTGAGAGACAGAAAAGAAAAATAAGGAGCGTAAAATTTGTATGCAAGAAATGTCCAATGCTTTATTAATGATATATGAAATGACAAATAATAGCCGTCACAAGCAAAGCCAAGGTGCCTCGGGCAAGGCATCGGGCCGTACAGTTTCAAATTGTTTACTACAAATCTTAAAACAAATGAGTCAATTACTATGGAATAAAAGAAACAAGTATGAAGTCTTCGGCTGTCCAGTTATTCAGTCCACCGTTGGTTGTTGGGTAGATCTAGCTGTCGATGTCTGAATCCTCTTCACTGTACTCAATTGCATTAATTCCCCGATTGCTGATGTGTAGAGGAGGTCTTCCAATCCGTGCATGCCTAACAGCCCTTTGAGCTCATGTAGTAAAGCCCAAACAAAATTTATTAGTTTTCTGAGTGAAATCAGGGAGCTGACCCCAGTTGGTACACCCACCTTCTTCAACTACGGTTCTGGTGTCCTTGAGAGAAGCCATCTTCAATGGAGGTTTGCCGGTAGTAACTTCAGTTGATGCCAAGATCTGAGGAACCTCTTCGAAATTATGACAGGGAGTTTCTATGAATTCCCCATCCATCTCTACGTAGCGGAAGGAATTGAGGTGACTCACCATATATTCTTCTTCACCTCGCACTATGACAATCTTCCCCTTCACTGGGTACTTCAACATTTGATGGAGCATGGAAGTAACTGCCCCAACCTTATGGATCCAAGAATGACCCAACAAGCAAGAATACGACGAACTGATATCCATTACGTAGAAGGTGGACCCAAAAGTCTGAGAACCCACTTTGACAGGGATGTCCACCTCCAAGTGCACCATTCTCTTTGATCCATCAAAAGCCCTTACCACAATATTACCAGGCTTCAGGGTCAAACCCTCACAATCCGAACGGTCCAACGCTTTCTTTGGCAGAACATTCAGCAAAGATCCAGTATCTAATAGCACATGAGCCATAGTGGTGCCCCTGCACTCAATCGAGACATGCAGAGCATCATTATGATTCCTTCCTTTCGGTGTTAGATCCGCATCTGAGAAACCTAGCCCATTGTCAGCAGTCAGGCTGGCCACACAATCTTTGAACTGATCTGCTGAAGTTTCCTGCGGCACATGTACAATATTGAGAAATGCAATCAAAGCCTTCGCATGTGCTTCAGAACATAATAGCAGAGACAATATGGAGATCTTTGACGGGGTCTGCCCCAGCTGCTCGACTACATTGTAGTCGCTCTTCTTGATAATTTTCAGTATTTCCTCTATTTCTTGTTTAGAGGCTTCCACAACGATTTTCTTAGGTGCCTCCGTCCGGGCAGACTCACCTATAATTTCTTTGCCCCGAGTCCCAGATGGCTCGGCAGCAGGGGTGATAACCGGAGTAGGAACAAGAGAAATATCAGGAGTGCTGGTTGGAGTAACAGTTGGAATGACAGTAGGCTTGATGAAAGTCTTCGGGGAAATATCGGGAGAGAAGACCCTTCCACTTAGGGCAACTTTACTAGTCCCGACAATATTACTGACATCAGTATCAGCTTCTTCATTCTTCAGATCTTGCTTAATACTATGATAATACACGTCATCACCGTAATGCCATGGGACAGCCTTATCTGAGGTGTACGGGATGGGACCAGGAACAATGATTATTAGCGGAACAATTCTTTGAACAGGTGTAACCCTAACAGGTCTTCTCGAGGAAACCTTGGAAGGATTGGCGGAAATGGTTATAATGGCAACGTCTTCAGTGGGAACAACAGGGATCATAGTCTTTTCGAACAAAATTTCTTTATTATCCATCAGGCGCTGAACACCTGACTTCAACAATTGGCAACCAGTAGGTATAATCGAACACATGTGGCAACCTTCACCACAACCCGGAAATAAACCAGCCAACAGTAAATTCTTCTTAACAGTCATCAGAGGAGTAGAAATTTCTTCAACAGAGGTCATAAACATATCAGTGTCAACAACATTAACTCCACGACCATGTTTTGGCATAGGAGCAGTTATAACATTCGGCTTTTCTGGAGCATCAAACTCTATCTCCTTGGCTTCGAGCAGGTCTTGTACTTTGTTTCTCAGAGCCTAACAATCATTTGTATCATGGCCAGGACTCTCAGAATGGTAGGCACACCGCGCATTGGGATTGTATATGGGAGAAGTAGTGTTTGGATTCTTGGGAGCCTCTCTCAAGGTCGCCAAGTTGGATTTCAGCAGATGAGGCAGAACTTCAGCCAATGTCATGTTGATATGGGTAAACTTCCGTTGTGGTCTTTCCACCCTTTGTTTATTGTTGCATTGTGGAGCAACTGCGGGTCTTGGTATCACTACAGCATTTACCGTTTGACGGTGTTCATATATGCTTTGGCCTCTCAGGCTATAGACTGCACTGCCTTCCTTCTTACTAGTAAAAGGCTTCTTTGCTGAACTCGAGGAGAAATCCTTCTATATTTTACTACTCCGAATTCCAGCTTCTACTCTTTCTCCAGTTAAAATCAGCTCGGTGAAACCAGATGACGAGCTGTCGATTAAGTGATTGAAAAATGGACCAGACAGCGTCCCCAGAAACATATCAACCAACTCCCTATCAGACAACGGGGGTTGAACTCTTCCAGCTAAGTCTCTCCATTTTTGAGCATAATCTTTAAAACCTTCTCCTGCACCCATGGACATACTCTGGAGTTGAGTACGAGTGGGAGCAAGATCGGCATTATACTGATACTTCTTGTAGAAAGCAGCAGCAAGATCTTCCCAGTTCGGACACTAGCTCCCTCCAACTGGTAGAACCATTCAAGCTGAGTCCCTGAAAAACTATCTTGAAAGAAGTGCACCCACAAATTTCTATCAGCTGTGTGGGGCTGGATCTTCCTGACATGCAAGCGGAGATGAAGTTTTGGGCAGGATACTCCATCGTACTTGGCAAAAACCGGAGCTTTGAACTTATGAGGGATGACCACTCCCGATACCAGTCCCAATTCCCTGAAATCCAAACCAGGTATTTTCTGAATTTCCATAGCGCTCAGACGGTCTTCTAACTTCTTGTACCTATCCTCAGCAGGAGGATATTGCTCATCATTGTAATCAGTATCGTTGTCAGAAACTACAGGACTAAGGGTCCTTTTCCCTTTCTTGGTTCTCCCCGTCCTTAGATGAAGAGGTCAGATCAGTTTGATGCTTCAACCTTTCTCCGAATCTTCTGCCCATATTCAGAATTTCGACCTTCTTCTTCTTCTTCTTCTTCTTCTTCTTCTCTTTCAGAATAAGGGTCTTTAGATCCTCTTGCCCCTTAGCCAGACTTATGAACATCTGTTGGAATTAGGCGTTCTGTGCCTGAAGATCTTTGATGGCTTGATCGGAAGACATTTCTGCTGAAATAAACAGCGAAGAAGATGAGAAACCTGTAGTGGTACCTATAATGATGTGTATGATAATGGGATGCGCATGTAATGATTTCAAAGACTTTGGGAGATTTAAATTTGCAAAACAAAAAATAAACAAAACTTTATTAGCTTAACTTTGAAAGGTATAACAATGCCCTTAAGGCGTTACAAAGAAGTAAATAAAACAAATATAAAACTAGAAAAGCAAAATCAAAAGTCCCATGGACGCTTCCTCTTTGTTCTGATATAGTCATTGATCACTCTTTCTTCCTCGAGCTTCCTGGTGAGCTTTAAAACCTTCCTTTCTTGCTCATGGAACTGCTCCCGGTAAGTATCCCGCTCATTCTTCAGCTGAATCCAAGACCTTTGTAACTCCCCAGGATCAGTGGGCATGTAAGGATGGAGAACCGTGTAAGGAATACCTTCTTCATTAGTGGGCTCCACAATCACTAGTAATACGGACGCATAAGGCATCATAAGATTATGGGCACGAGCTCGGACCCATTGGAGGTAAGGCTGCATATGAAGGGAAGTATTTGGTCCCAACTCATGGGGGTCAGATCTGTTTACCATGCCCCAAGCTCGTATGAACCTCCGGTGATGCTCCTTAACATCCTCCTTATAGTCGAATACAATGTCCTCGAGAAGTAACTCATAGGGACCATCTCTTCGAGCACGGCCAAATTGTCGCAAGGCTAGACAAGGACAGTAAGTTATACCCCCTCTGATACCAAGTAATGGGACATTAGGGTACCCCCACAATGGTTAATAACAGCAGTGTCTTCCATAGCCCGGGAACACCAAAGAATATCCGTATGAGTAAGTGACATTATTCTGTAAGACCAAACCAAACCTTCTTCATTCTTCAGCACAAACTTATGGAGGTGAGAAATAAACCACCTCGACAGAAATGGCATGCAGCACATAAAAGTCCCTCTTCTCTTCATAGTACGAATATGGAGGGCATGCAAGATATCCCCAAGCAAGGTAGGCACAGGGTTGCGAGTAAGGAAAATCTTGACAACATTCACATCTACAAAGGAATCCGGGTTAGGGAAGAGAACCAAACCATAGATAAGAAGAGCCAAGACATCTTCAAAAGCCTGAAAATCCAAATCATCCCAGAATAGATGAGCCTGGTCTATCAGAAATTTGGCTAGAAAAACTTCGACCGCGCTTCGAGTTTCCCAATTGGATACCACATCATCCCGTTTCAAATGAAAAGCCGAGGCGATGTCTTCTGGCCTAGGAACTTCTTCCATGCCTGTGAAGGGTACCTGTTCAAGAATGGATATGCCCAATAGATGAGAGAATTCTTCCAAGGTGGGTACCAGCTGGTAACCTGGAAAGGTGAAGCAGTGATGCTTGGGATCGAAGAACTGAAATAGTACGCTCATCATCTGTTCATCAAGGTTTGAAGTAACCAGGATGAGAAGTTGACCGTGTCTCTTAATGAAAGTAGAAGTTTCGGAAACTCTTGATGCTAACTCTTTAAGCTGGGCATGTATCTGCACAAAGTTGATTCAGATGGTATTTCTATGCACGGAAGCCATGATCTGCAAAACAAAACAAAGATAAGTTCCCTTTGTCTTTGAAATGGTTAGTGTAATGAAACATGAATGCCATGTTATGATGCATGATGTCATGATAAATCACAGGTATAGCAAACAACATGTATTGCAAACACAGTCAAATCACACAAAGCCCTTAGGTTTAAGGCTTGCATGAGGTCAAATGTAATACCCTCTTGAAGTTAAGTTGGTTCAAAACTGTCCTAGAAAAGTAACCGGGTTCTAGAGGATCTCAATATCACTGACCATCCTCCATCAGTCATGGTTTCAACTTACGCAATCTTTTCTTGCGGCCGAAATTATTCCGAGAGTATGGTCTCAATGAGTGTAGCATCGAGTATCAACCAGTTCTCAGCTCTACACCGAGGCCGGCTATCTCACTACTTTCTAATGGACAAGTTGGGAGATTAAAGGTTCTAAGGTCAGTTGATGCTTAACGACACCATGCAGCGGCCCTGTATTCTCCTCGTTTCTCCACAAGGGATACCGGTACCAACCAAAGTTCCACACCAATGTAGCTACTACTTCAACCGTATCGGTCAACACCGTACAGTTCCCTCACAGTCTATTGCTACTTACCTAAAAGGTATTCCCCAGATCCGGGTTAGGATCTATAGTAACCCCAAACAGAACCCTCAAAAATAAAGCAAACAAAGCAATCAAGAGAAGAAATTAAGATGAACTAGATCCTAAGGTATACCCCACTTATTATTTCCCCAGCAGAGTCGCCAGCTCTGTAATACGGTGGTAGAACCGACTGTTTAATACTGGTTTGCGTTGTTTTTTTTGTTTGCAAAATGTCGCGGTAAGCAAGAGTCGCCATCGACTTTTATTTCATCCAATCATGGAAAAGGGAAAAGAACAGAAAAAACCTTTTTTTGAGATATTCTGAGTACGGGGGGTAGATTATAGAAAGGGAAGGTGTTAGCACCCTTTCTATCTGTAGTTATCTACGGGCTCTTAGGTACTTGCTCATTTTTGAAATTGCTTGTGTGTTCTTGTTTTGAAAATGTTTTACTTCGTGATAACCCTTGTATCAGTCTTCAAGGATGCGACGAAGTTGTTTTGAAAACTGTTTTGAAAGGTGTTTGTGTGAAAAGATTTGTTTTGAGCAAGTACCTACTAGCATCTACCTACTCGAAAAAAGATTGTTTTTGTTCTATTTCCTTTAGACAGCACTATCCTGCTATTAAGGAGTAGGTAGCACCGTCGGTTGAGTTGTAAGGGTCAATTCGAAAGGGACGTACGATCACTAAAGCAATATTAGGACAAATTAGTAATAACCCTAGAGTCTTAAGATCATATTCGAGGCAACATTTCCGAGGCAACATTCGAATGAGACATTTTGATCTTGTTAGACTGGAGGGAAACCACTAAGACACCCTATGCTTAATGATCATTTACCGAAGGCAACCGAAGTGAGAGTATACCTTAAGAGTGATATGTGCGAGTGATTTGTTTTCAGTTATTTAATCTTTTCACATTAGGGTTTTTCTAACCGTATTAATTTGTCATGCATTCTTGTCATACAATCCTATTAGCATACATCTAAACAGTTAAATATTTGCAGGAATTAAAAATGCGAGAAAATAAATCTACGCTATTACAAGGCTTCAGGGAGGGGGATTAATTACATAGCCAAAAACCCGAGGAAAAAAGCGATAAGTAAAAGCCCTAGATTAAACTTGTACAAACCATGAATGATAACACGAAAACGTATCGCTTTTTAGGCGTAATTTACACGAGTTATTTGTACGTTTTTATCGAATAATATGCATCACGAAGGTATTTTTATTTGTTTTCAGGTAAATTATATTTTCCAAGGCATAAGATGGCAAATAAGCTAAAAGGAGCAAAACAAGCTAAGAAATGGCAAGAAGAAAGAAGAAAAATGACATTCTGCCAAGAAACTCACACCAGATGACGTTACGAGCGCAACGCTTAGTGTTATGAACGTAACGCCTAGTGCACACTGTTACGAACGTAAAGTAATGCGTTACGAACGTAACAAAGGGCCTAGCTGTTACGAACATAATGAATTCCATTACGAACGTAACACTTAAAAACTCAGTTTATGGAGTCAGCCACGAAGCAGCCCACACGAAGTCCACACGCTCATTCCATCAGTTGAGAATTTAGCGCACGTACTGAAATAATGGAACATGACAGTTACAAGAGAGAGCCTATATATATGTTGAAGACTTCACTTTGAAAGGGTCGGAGAATTTGTCTCAGAACCGTAATTTCTTTCTGCATTACTTTACTTTGTTTTCTTGCTTTTGAACCATCATTTTCCTTTCAAGCTTATGTAATTTTCCAGTTCCCTAAAGTGTTAATTCTTCACATCGAAGGATTAACACACACTTAGTTCTATATTTCAATTAATTGTATCGCAAAAGCTACTGTACGAATTCAAGATTACCACAGAAATATAAATTATAGGTTTTTTATGCAATTCGATCTTTGTTGTTTATATGCTATGTTGATTATTTTCATGAACTGTATTTTACGTTGCATGTTTTCTAAATACATTATATCTGGCTAATTTTGTTTGTACCGGTATGTGACTCTTAAGCACCGAAGGAATTCAGTGATAACTTGGCTAAAATCTTTTATAAATAATTTCTGGTTTCCAATTTCCATATTTAATTTAACTACCCTTGTCACGAGAGTGAAAGGATATTTAACACGATTTTGCCACGAGAGTGGGAAATTAATTAAGGTAAGAACCTGCATGCGAGAGCTGGGGTTCGACCCAAATATTGGTAACGAAACATTAATTTTTAAATACATGAGAGTGTTTTAACAAATTAATTAAACTCGAGTTGTTTTCAAAAAGTGTTATTAAATTTAAAGTGCATCCACTAGGTTTAGTAGCATAACTTATTTCATGAACACGAGAGTGTATGTCTCAGGTTTTTAAACAATTCGTTTTTACCGAAATACTTTATATGCCAAGTGATTCACCGAGTTCCCGAAGTCCGAATATCACATATCGGTATAACTATTACTATTGCTTTTAATTAAAACCTTTTCCCCCTAAAACCAAATATTCATCGCTTAGTTAAACATTTGTAACATTAGATCGTATGCGATTGATCCTCAGTCTCTGTGGGTTCGATAATCATTTAAAACTAGAACGACTAAACTGTATACTTGCAGTTAGTATCCCGATAGACTCATAAAGTCCCGATCAAGTTTTTGGCGCCGTTGCCGGGGACTGATTAGTCAATTAAGTATGATTCTTCTGTTGCATGTTTAGACTAGGCAACATAAACCCTTTTTCGATTGTATGCCAAGGACTCGCTCACAAGGCGAACCTCTTGACAAATTGACGGACGAACCTGAATGCATCCTTTCCGTAAGACGTGTAGTCAGGGGTTAATGTTTAAATCACGCTATTCCTTTACCGAAATCCAAAATCAAGATTGATTCCGAAACTGATTCTAATTCTTCCTCTGAAACCGAAACCAATCCAGAAATAGACATGGCCGAAGAACGAAGGACCCGTCCACTGAAGGAGTACGTAGCTCCATCACAACAAGAACCCTACAATAGCATTGCTGCTCCAACAATTAATCGAAACAATTTTGAGTTGAAACCATCATTGATATCAGCTATCCAACAACGCCAATTCTCTAGAAATCCTACCGAGGATCCAAATGAACATCTTACGAAATTCGTTCGATTTGCCGACACAGTCATATCAAATGGTGTTAGTAAAGATGCAATAAGATCATGTCTTTTTCCTTTTTCACTAAGAGATAGAGCTTGGGCTTGGTTGCAATCCTTGCCATCAAATTCCGTCACTACGTGGGAAGGACTTAAGACTGTATTCTTAGCACGATACTTTCCCCCAAGCAAGACTTCTGCATTAAGAGCTCAAATCAACAGATTTAGGCAGGAGGATATTGAATCGCTATTCGATGCATGGGAACGCTACAAAGGTATGA
Organism: Vicia faba; assembly: GCA_948472305.1. NCBI lineage: Eukaryota > Viridiplantae > Streptophyta > Magnoliopsida > Fabales > Fabaceae > Vicia > Vicia faba. Next base: position 1,086,888,375 of record OX451735.1, read on the forward strand.
TGCGAATGTGCCCACATCACGGGTTAGAAAACTGGATGATTATCCATACATTTTAGAATGGACTCTTGTACAACACAAGGCTCTCTATAGATGCCGCCGTAGGTGGTACACTGATGGACAAGCCTTACGACGAAGCTAACCAACTCATTGAAAATATGGCTCAAAACCACTATCAGTGGGGAGGAGAAAGAACACCTGTGGAGAAAACTCCAGCCAAAGGTGGGATGTACGAGATTAGTAGCCTAGATAAAGCTAATGCTAAGGTAGATGCTCTTACCCAAAAGATATAAAGCTTGACCTTACCTCCTGCAGCCACCGTGGCTTCCGTAACCCCAAACTGTGAAGTTTGTGGAGTTCCTGGTCATGTTGGAACCCAATGTCAAATCCTAGCAGGAATATCAGTTGATCAGGTAAATTACGCTCAAGATAATCCTTATGCTAATACCTATAATCCTGGTTGGAAAAACCATCCTAACTTCTCGTACAAGAATAATAACGCTTTATATGCACCTGGCCAAGCACCCGCTGTACCTCCAGGCTATCAAAAACCCGCTGCTAATGTTCCTAACATTCCTAGGAAGTCTAACCTTGAAATCCTAATGTAAAACTTTATTGCTACTCAAGCTCAACAAAACAAAGAATTCCTTAATCAAAACATTCACACCGGTGAACTATTGAATTAATTAGCAAATAAGGTAGATGCCCTAGCAACTCACAATAAAATGTTAGAAACCCAAATCTCCCAAGTAGCACAACACCAAGCTAGTTCTGCCGCACCTGCTTGTACGTTTCCTAGACAACCACAACCCAATCCTAAAGGACATTCTAATTCTATCACATTACAAAGTGGGACAGCACTTGATGGACCGGTAGATCCTAGACTCCAAAACCCGACCATGTATCAAAAACCTGAAAAGGAAGTAGAGAAATCGAAGGAACAATCTGAGAATGTAGAGGAAGACGCAAACGAGAGCAGAGAGGTTTCAGAAAAAGATAAACCTTACGTACCTCCACCGCCATATAAACCACCAATTCCATACCCTCAAAGACTTACAAAATCCAAAAACGAGAGAAAATTCAAGAAATTCGTAGAACTTCTGAAACAACTAAACGTCACTATTCCGTTTACAGAAGCTATAACTCAAATGCCGTCATATGCTAAATTCCTAAAGGAAATACTGTCTAATAAGAAAAAAATTGTTGAAAACGAAACCGTTATGCTAACTGCCGAATTTAGCGCCATAATTCAAAATAACATGCCTCCAAAGCTAAAGGATCCTGGTAGTTTCTCCATACCATGTGTAATTGGAAAATATGTCATAGACAAAGCTCTATGCGATTTAGGAGCAAGTGTTAGTCTAATGCCCTTATCTATTTGCGAGAAGCTCAAACTAGGTGACATGAGACCTACCAAGACGTCCTTACAACTAGCCGACAGATCAGTCAAATTCCCTGTTGGTATGCTAGAAAACATTCCAGTCCGAATAGGACAATTTTACATACCTACTGACTTTATAATAATGGACATAAAGGAAGATTCAAATATTCCCATCATATTAGGAAGGCCATTTTTAGCCACTGCAGGAGCCATTATCGACGTTAAGAAAGGAAAGCTTACCTTCGAGGTAGGAGAAGAAAATGTAGAATTTATTCTTTCCCAATTCTTCAAAGCCCTTGCTATTGATGACTCATGCTGTTTCCTAGATATTATCGATGAATCTGTCAAAGAACTAGAAAGTCAAGAAGACACCTATTCTGGAATATTGAAAATTCCGACACCATCTATTTTCGAGGATGATGACTGGAGACAGGAATATCACGATGCCAACCTAAGCGAATGTTTCGCCTTAACACCCGATCCTACCCCAACTGCTAAGAAAACTGGTATAGAACTTAAAACGTTACCTAAAGATCTAAGGTATGAATTTTTAGATAAAGAACTCGAACGGCCAGTTATAGTCAATGCCAACTTAGGGAAGATCGAAACCGAAAAACTTCTTAATGTGTTAAGGAAGTATCCAACCGTGTTGGGATATAACATATCGGATCTAAAAGGAATAAGTCCTTCTGTCTGTATGCACCGCATTATGCTAGAAGAGGACTGCAAGACTTCTAGAGAACATCAAAGACGAATAAATCCTATTTTAAGTTAAGTCGTAAAGAAAGAAGTGCAGAAACTACTAGAGGCAGGCATCATATACCCGATATCTGATAGCAACTGGGTCAGTCCAGTTCACGTAGTACCTAAGAAAGAAGGTGTTACGGTTATAACAAACACAAAAGGCGAATCAGTAGCACAACGTACCCAAACAAGATGGATAATGTGTATCGATTACAGGAAACTAAACAAAGCTATGCACAAGGACCATTTCCCATTACCATTCATAGATCAAATGTTCGAGCGCTTAGCTAAACATTCCCACTTCTGCTATCTTGACGGATACTCAGGATTCTTTCAAATTCCCATTCATCCTGATGATCAAGAGAAAACTATGTTCACATGCCCCTATGGTACCTTTGCATACCGAAGAATGCCATTTGGACTATGTAACGCACCTGCAACTTTTCAACGATGCATGATGGCGATTTTCGCAGACTTTTTGGACAGAATTATGGAAGTATTCATGGACGATTTTTCTGTCTGCGGAGAAAGTTTTGACGGATGTTTATCAAATCTTGAGTTGGTACTAAAACGCTGTGTAAATGTCAACCTAGTGCTCAACTGGGAAAAATGTCATTTCATGGTGAGACAAGGAATTGTGTTGGGTCACATTGTATCAAACAGAGGGATTGAAGTCGATAAAGCAAAAATCGAAATTATCGAAAACCTTCAACCACCCAAAACAGTTAGAGAAATAAGAAGTTTTCTAGGACACGTTGGTTTTTACCGACGTTTTATAAAATATTTCTCTAAAATCACTAAGCCACTAACTGAATTATTGATGAAAGACGCTGAGTTTATTTTCGACGATAAATGCTTAAATGCATTTGAGACGCTTAAAGAAGCATTAATTTCAGCACCTATAATGTAACCTCCTGATTGGAACCAACCATTTGAAATAATGTGCGAAGCGAGCGATTATGCGGTAGGCACAGTCCTAGGATAACGCAAGGATAAAAAGCTTCACGCTATTTACTATGCAAGCAGAACACTTGATCGCGCACAAATGAATTACGCCACTAAGGAAAAGGAACTCTTAGCTGTTGTATTCGCGTTGGACAAATTTCGTTCCTACTTAGTAGGCGCCAAAATTGTTATTTATACGGATCATGCTGCAATCCGATACTTGCTAAGTAAGAAAGACGCCAAACCAAGACTACTCAGATGGATCTTACTCCTACAAGAGTTTGACTTGGAAATAAAAGACAAAAGGGGAACTGAAAACGTAGTAGCAGACCATTTATCAAGATTGGATGGTGTTGTACCCCAAAATTTTCCCTCTCATTTTATCAACATTTCTCATCACAAGGCTCTTTGAACTCAAGATCAAGCTAGGGTTTGCTCTGCTCAAGACATCTCATTGCATTGTTGACCTAAATTAGGGTTTGAGTTTTCACAAGGAATTTTGGACTTCTAATGCTCAAAGTGGTTTTCATACTTCATGTTGGACTTATAAGATTGTCCATACCAAGTTTCAAGCCTTGAATCAATTTTTGCCCAGTCAATTGGACAGTTGACCAAGAAATCAACTGTATTGGGGAAAAAGTCAACTGTGGCCAATTTACAGTCAAACCTCATAAATATTTACCCACATCAACCTTATAAACTCATATGAACCATTTGATCAAGTTTGGACCACAACTCCACAAGAAATTTGATCAGATCACCAAAAGGGCAAAATGGTCATTTTTAGGGTTTTGACTGCACAAGGGCAATTTCTGATTTTTGACCTAGCCAATGGCAAATTGGGTTCAAGCATGGATTCAAGGACTCAATGGCATCATCTTGACCTATTCACAAGGTTCAAAAGATCTCAATTGCATTGGATTGACAGATGAATTTTTCCAGTCAATTGATCAAATTTTGACTGAACACTGAAAAGTCAAACTTTGACTTTTTGGTCAAAATCAAGTTCCAAGGGTCATTTTTCATCAAAATATGTCAAAACATGAAACTTGTTCATCAAGAAACCTAATTTTGCAAATTAGGGTTTAAAATTGAGAATTTTCATAACTTAGAATTTTTCTAAGTTATGAAATTTTCTTATTTTTTCCCAACTTTGCCCAACATTTTCACCATGATGAAATTGGATTAAAACAAAACTTCCAACATGAAAGTTGTAGTCCTCCACAAAGTCTACAACTTTTATTCACAAAGGTTTCCCAAAAGAAGCTTGGATCTCAAGTTATGATTTTTGGAACAAGGATCCATGAAACTTTTAACTTAGTGAAATTTTGCCCTAATTTAGGCAGGATTTTGACCCATCTTCATGACAATGTTTCACATATTTCCACTTGGAATCTCAAATTTCATTTCAAATATGGATTGTAGAGCATGTTACAAGCTTTCCAAAAAGTCCAAGAACTTCCCAAAATCATTTGTGGTTAGGGAGAATCGAAGGCTTGAAGTTGGCAAAAACTCATTTTTTATCCATGGCATGTTCATAGTGATACAAGTTGCAAACTCTAATCAGATTGCTTTGTACTTGATTACAGGTCTCAAAACATTTCCATACTCAATAATTAAATGCAAATCCATTGGTCTAAGGCTTTGTTTTGGTCATTAGAGGATTATACAATAGATTAATCCAAAAATGGTAAAAGGTACATTACCATTTTTGCTTAAATCTTGCTTTATGTCAAAACTGCATCCTTGAGCATTGAGCCATATCTTGTGAAGCAAATCAAATCCACCAACTTGAGGGGCCAAGGGCATAGTGTGCAAGCTGATAGATAGCCTGTACAGGCTGGTCTTACATCACTTCTCAATTTTTACTTCATAACCAAGAAACATATCAAATACACTACAACTTGAACATCAGAAAGAACCAACCTTGGCAAGCACTTGAGACAAGTTTCTCACACCCCCTTGATCCAGAAACACGAGCCTTTGAGCCCTCAAACCTCCCATAGAACAAAATCATCTTCCATTGGTAAAACAGGGCACTCCCTGCAGTTTGATTTCCGTAGCACAAATCCCTCGTGCGTTTTGCCTCAAACTGGTTCAAACACCTTCCACATAACCTATCCAAGCTATCCCAACCCTTAAACACTGACTGTAACTCCATTTACAAGGTTTGCCATTTTTGATTTCAGCTTGTGCAGGTTGAGTTCTACAGGCTTGTTCAAGCACTTTCAAGGCAAGCTAGGCATTGAGGAAGGTCAGAGGAAGTTCAAGCAAGCTCCCAAACATATCAGGCCTCACTAAAAAGCTCCACATTGCCATACACGAAGTCAACTGAAACAGGTTTTTGTCAACTTCCTATCTCTCTATTTAGGAATAATTAGGCTTAGGTTTGTGAATTAAAAATATAGTATTCATAGCCATGAAGTTGTACATATGCTCAATTTTCATTTTAGTTAAGCATGCTAAGAGAATTTGATCCATGAACTTCCTGAAAAAATTAGGTTAGGATTTAGGGCCAGAGAAATTCTCTCTGGTCTTTGAGAGTTAGAATGAGTTCTTTACATGGTTGGATTCGTCTTGAAAAATGCTACAACTTTGATGTTTTGAGTTTTTGCATTAGAGCACGTATGCAGGATCTAGCATTTTGTACAGGGCGCACGCAATTTTGAGAACGAAGGTTGAAGATGAAGTCTGGTGGGCTGGGCTTGGTCCTGGCTTTGTTTTTGACACCCCCTTTTACTGAATACACCCCCTGGCCCAATTTCTTTACATTTTTATATTTTTGTATTTATTTTTCATTTATGATTTTATTTTATATTTTCTAAAACATAAAAAATACCAAAAATATTTTCATAAATTTTCACATTTATTTTTATTATTTTATTATTTTTTTTAGACAAGAAAATAATTATTAAGTAGTATATACTTTTATTTTATTTAATAAAAACTTATAAACATTATAGAAATATTATATATTTTGTTTTTATTATTTATACCTATAAAATAATTTTTTTTCCCATATACTATTATTTTCCTAAATATTTGTGTATATTTATATTATATTTTTTTGTACATAAAATAATTAATATAATATATATTATCTTAAAAAAAAACTAGGGTTTCCACCCTTATTAAAAATAATACTTTTTTTTTAATATATTTTTTTTACACTTGAATATATTTTTATTTTTATTGTGCATAAATAAATAATATTAATAAATATACTTCCTTAAAGAAAATTAGGGTTTTTTACCCTTAATTAATAAAATAAAAAATAATCTTTTTATTTCTTTCTTTTTATACTAAACATTTTTTACATACATAAAAAATAAACATAAACATCTTTTGCATATTCATAATATTTTGTATATTTATTTAATTAATTTATCTAAATATTGTTCATTTATTATTTGTACCAATTATTCAATTTGGATGTAATAGTAAATATTAGGGTTTTATTTTCTTGCAAATATTCCCCATTCAAAAATTGTATCCCCCTTCCCATATCAAATGTTGTAATAGTGTAGATTTATTTTACGCATTTATGCTTTCAATTATGCCATGATTAGAGACTAGGGTTTGTATGCAAAAATCCAAAATCAAAACAAATAGCTTGACTAATACAAAGACAAAATGCATGTAAATTGATAACACAATGCACACATGCACCCCTAGGGTTTCATCCACTTGTTGCCTTGAAAATGGGCCATGTTATGCATGTTGAGTACTTTGGAAAAACAAAAACAAAACAAAAGATCATAGTCCCTCGATGACGCTATCTTGGTTTCCTATACAAAATGATCTAGTCCCTCAGAAAATTTGCTAAAGATACTTAGCACAATTGCTATCATGGTCTATACGATGACCCACGCCTGTCCCGTTTAACATCCAAATACAAGTTTGTTTACCAAATGCAATGGTAAAACAACACTGTCAAAAGGGTTAAAAACGTATAGGAAAGATCTTTGAGTAAAATAGGGTAGACAATTCTTAGTTACTTGATCAAAACTTGCAAAACATCCTTGCTATTTTCAAACACACTTCATAACACAATTTCAAAACATTTCCCAAAGACAAACTTTCAAACATTGAAACATCTTTTCAAAAAAGACAATACACCTTTGTATACATTCAAACAAGAATCATTATAAAGGTTGCCACAACGATGGCCTCTTTTCAAAACATTTTCAAAATCACACACAAAGCACCATTTCAAACAATTGAAAAGCAAAAGCAAGTGATCTAAACAAGTAACTAAGAGCCCATGGAAAACCATGGATGAAAAGGGTGCTTGCACCTTCCGTTTTCATAATCTACTCCCGAACCCAAGAAAACATCTCAAAGGTCTTTCCTGTGCTTTTTGACCTTTCCTTTGGATAAAATAAAAAGTCGGTGGTGACTCTTGCTAAACCGAAACATTTGCGAACACAAACGCAAAACCTCAAGTCAGTTCTCCCACCGTATCACAGAACTGGCGACTCTGCTGGGGAATTATTTTAAAAGTGGAGTAACCTTAGGGTTTAGATCACCTTTACATGCTTATCTTGTTTGCTTTGATTGCTTTACATTTTGGTTCTATTGTTTGGGCTTGAAATCCTCTACCCGGATTTGGGAAACATTCATAGGTAAATAGAAATACATTGTGGAAACTGTGTGGGGTATACCGACATGGTTGAAGCAATAGCTATATTAGTGCGACATATTTGTGGGTACCGGTAGCCTTTGAGTCAATCAAAGAGAATACAGGGCCGCTGAGTGATTTCATGAAGCACTAATGAACTCTTAGAACCTTTACTTAACCATCTTGGCCTTTTTTTAGGGGTAGTGAGATGACCGACTTTGTTACAGTCCGAAGTTGGTAGATACTCGATACTACACTCATTGAGGGTTGTTTTCTTGGAATATTCCGGTCACCAGTAAAGTGGCTAAACTGAAACAATGAACACAGAAAATAATCCAGTGATATCGAGCTCTTTAGAACCCAGTTACTATTTATAGGACAGGTTAAGCCAACTAACTTCAAGAGGGTAGTTACCTATGAAACCCTATGCAAGCCTAAAACTAGGATCTTGTGTGATTTGCTTGTACATATACTTGTGCATACATCATGAACATCATGAAGCATCATTTGCATCCACTAACCATTTCAAGGGTTTGGATCTTCATCTTTGTTCTTGTTTTGTAGGTCATGGAATCTCTTCGCAAGAAAACAATTCAAGTCAACCTTGTGAGAATCCCTCCTTAACTCAAGGAGCTTACTTCCAAGATTCCAGAGAATTCTCCCTTCAGTGAAAGACATGGTAGACTTCTCAACTTGGTCAACTCCAACATTGAAGAGGACATGGTGAAAGTTCTCTTCCAGTTCTTTGACCCCCTACACCATTGCTTTACATTTCCTGATTACCAACTAGTGCCTACTTTGGAGGAATTTTCTCAATTCCTGAGGATTCCTATTCTCCATTAACTACCCTACAACGGTACGGAAAGAGAGCCAAAGCCTGAAGATGTTGCTCAAGCCCTACACTAGAAACCATCTGATATCAAAGGTCATTGGGAAATCAGAAGTGGTGTCAAGGGTTTCTTTGCAAAATTCCTGTTTGAGAAGGCACAAGACTGTTGGAATTCTCTAGATCTACAAGCTTTTGAGGAGATTGTATCACTTCTCATCTATGGGTTGGTCTTGTTCCCAAACCCTGATCATCTTATAGATGTAAGTGCTGTCAAGATCTTCATATCTCGGAATCCTGTACCTACATTGCTTGGGGACATCCTACACTCATTTTACACACGAACAATGAGGAAAAGAGGTGTTCTCATGTGCTGTACTTCTCTTCTAGCAAGGTGGTTTATTTCTCACCTTCCCCAGTCACTCTTGAAGAATGAGCAAGGCTTGAGGTGGTCACAACGGTTGATGACTCTTACACATTCTGATGTTCATTGGTGTTCTCGGTCCAGAGAAAATGTCATCATCATTGATCGTTGTGGGGAAATCCCTAATGTCCCACTACTTGACATTACCTACAACCCCTGTTTAGCTCTGAGACAATTTGGGTATGCCCGAAGGGATGGCCCTCATGACATGCTAATTTCGAACTTGGTTTTTGACTTCGACAACGACGCTCAAGGACTTCGACAAAGGTTTATCTGAGCTTGGAGGATGCCCAACAAAGTGGATAGTAAGACACTGGGACACAAGAATTCCATCCCCCTTGAGCCTTATCTCAAGTGGGTACGAACCCGCACCCAGAGTCTTATGATGCCTTACCCCCACATTCTCCCCGTGATCAAAGAGCCTGTTATGGAAGGAGAGGTTCCATACACCCTCCTACATCCAGACATGCCAACATCATTGGAAGATTTGCAAAAGAGTTGGATACAGCTCAAGGAAGAGTGGAATACTTTTGAAGCCAACTTCTACGCCAGTGAGAAGAAGGTTGTGGAACTTACCCGTCAACTCCATGAAGAGCAGAATCTCAACACTTACATCGCACCAAAGAGGATGCGCAACGTCTTTTTACATTAAGAACTTTGTAATATTTTGCCCATGGGGCATTTATGTACTAACAAATTTCTTCTTATGAATATAACGTGTGTTTGCAACAACTTTGAATTTTTGAATCCTTGAATGCATTACATGAATACATATCATTCATCATATGCATAAATAGGTCTTCACACCAGGTTTCCTTATCTTTCTACTATTTATTTCAGCAAGATGGATATAGAGCAGACGGTCAAAGATCTGCAAGCACAAAATTCGCAATTCCAACAACTCCTCATGACCTTGGCAAAGGGTCAAAAGGATCTTAAAGCACTGTTAGAGAAAGAGAAGGAAAAAGAAAAGAAGAAAAAAAGGGCTGGTGTGGCCACTATGGGCAGAAGATTTGAGAACCAAGCTAGAAGGGTCCTGGACTTCCCTTCCACATCTGATGAAGGGGTTGGTAAAGGAAAGGGAGCTGCGGTACCTTCCGAGTCTGAGGCTGAAGAGGAAGAAGAAGAAGAGGATGAAGATTACTCTGAGCAGCAGTACCATCCCGCAGACGACAAGTATAAGAATCTGGAAGAGCGGTTGGCAGCTATGGAGGTACAAAGGGTTCTTGGGCTGGATTTCGAAGAACTAGGGTGGGTTGCTGGAATCGTCATTCCCCCCAAATTCAAGGTGCCTACATTTGCTAAATACGATGGGTTGTCCTATCCGAAGATGCATCTGCGGTCCTACGTCAGAAAGATCCAACCTCACTCTTCTGATAAGGATCTGTGGGTCCACTTTTTTCAAGATAGTTTGTCGGATACGTGTTGGCTCCCAAATTCGACACTTACTGTATTTGGTCTTTTGGACCAAACAACTGGAATGAACTAAACCTGGAGGTATGATTCGACACATGAGATAACTTAGGAAAAAGGATCTAAGCTATGATAAAAGTCTTCGACCAAGAGTTCATTCGACTGAAGCAGATTTAGGTTGCTCGACTGAAGGAAAGTGTTCACGCCTTGGCACATGGGACGAAGACCATTTTAAATTTGAATTATTGGAGGGAAAGGTGGTTTTCATCAGCGTCTAAGGGAAGGCAACGTGGCAGAAAGCTATGGGTCGAGAGGCATGCAGAAGACACTTGTCTTCATCCTAGCGCAAAATTTCCCCTCGACGGTTACCTACTTTTAGTATAAATTAAGAAGCTTATGTAATTTTTGGTGGTGTTCAACCTATTGTACAAGATCTCTCAAATATTATCCAAGTAACTACTGCTTGAGAAAGGATAAAAGCTGAACAATGTACGTTAAAAACACCTTTTTTACTTAATGAAAGTCTTTTTACATTACTTTATCATTACCCTGCAAAGTTATCCTTTTACTTCTTTTACTTGCACTTTTATGTTTTTGCTTACTTTCCAACAAACTTAAACATCCTTTCTCTGGGTCGAACGTGCGTTCTTCTTTCTTACTCATTTTACATAAATATTAGCATATGTTCTGGGATTAGTTTGGTCGATCCCGTAAGTAAACCAAAAACCTTACCTTTTTGGAGATCAACGATTGTTTACCAAAAACCACGGTAAACAAATTGGCACACCTGGTGGGACTTTGCTAATTTTCTATGTTATTGTGTTTTTCCTGTACAGTTATAACATTTTATGTTATTAAGAAGTGGTAGAGTAACAAACCAATATACTGTTAGGAGAGAAAACAAAGAGAGTACTATGACTAACGACTCAAATCATGGAGAAATACCTCCACGAATTACAGGAACAGCGGTTACTACTACTGTCAAAGGAACCATCCCAACTTCTGTTGGATCAATACCAACGTTAACCATGAATCAAACTGGAACCTTACTTTCGTATGTGGGTCCAAGAGGTCCTTTGGGAACACCTCCACCAAGGGTAAATCTAGGATCTCGATCAACTGTACCCCCAAGCTTTTCGATAACTTGGATGGGTCGAGAACAACCATATGGCATGCCAACTACTGAAATGGCTAGCCTTATGAATGCTGCGTCCACTTTTTCAGAACCTTTGGTAAATGCAACATCACCATTACAGGGATCTGGAGCCAGTAGAAACCAATTTTTGGGAGGGCCATCTCACATGATACCAAGTCTCACAAATGCTTCGACAACAATTTTGAGGCAACAAATGGACGAAAGTAATCATGAAATGGTACAAATGTTAGCACAGACTCTAAGTACAATGCTAAATCCCCTCATTCAGACTGCTACACAGTCGAATCAACAGATGACAACGCAAATGACGCGCATGGCTGAATTCTTTGGGGTGCCCCAAGTTGCTAAACTACCCCAAGTTGTTCGACAACCCCAGAGGGTACCAATAAGATTAAATCAAGGGGTAATCATGGGAGAAGATTTGACCATTAATCCAAACCCCCAAGTTCCAAGGGTAGAAGTAGAACAACCAAGAATAGAGATGCCTCGACACCCTCGAGAAATCGATCAAGGAGTTATTTTGGCTAATAGAAACCAAAATGCTGACGAATTAATACAACAAGTTCGACACCAGAACTATGGGGCGGATAATAATTTAACTGCCATGATCGAAAGAATCATGCTTCAAAACGGAATGAATGTTGGTTTTCATAGACCAAACTTTACATCCCCATTGTCAGAGTATATTCTGCAAACGGACTTACCACCTAGGGGAAAAGTCCCAAAATTCACTAAATTTTTAGGGGATACGACAGAGTCGATTGTCGAACATATGGCTAGATATTTGATAGAGGCAGGAGAAATAGCAAACAATGAAAACCTTAGAATCAAATATTTCCCAAGTTCCTTAATTAAAAATGCTTTTACTTGGTTCACTACTCTCCTAGCTAATTCGATCCACAATTGGAACCAATTAGAAAGATTGTTCCATGAACAATTTTACATGGGTCAAACCAAGATAAGTCTAAAAGAATTGGCTAGTGTGAAGAGGAGGTTCACAAAACCAATTGATGAATACTTAAATAGGTTTCGACTACTCAAAGCTAGATGCTTTACCCAAGTTCCTGAGCATGAACTAGTTGAAATAGCAGCAGGAGGCCTGGATTATTCGATTAGGAAAAAATTAGATACACAATACCTAAGAGATATGGCCCAACTTGCTGATAGAGTTCGACAGGTAGAACGCCTTAAAACTGAAAAGGCTAAAACTGCCAAAACTCATCGACGGGATAAGGTAGCTTATGTCGAAGTGGATAATAACGAGGCATACAACGGCCCTATAGATGTCGAAGAAGGAGAAATTGATTTAGCTGAATTAAAACAAGGACCACCATATTCTTGTAAATTATTGGTGCCATCAAATGGGAAAAATCCTGTAGAACCTGAGAAAAGTAGTGATAAATTTCCGAAGAAAACTTATAGCTTCGACATATCCAAGTGTGACGAAATATTCGATCTATTAGTTAAAGATGGACAGATGATATTGCCCCTAGGGGCTAAATTTCCTCCTTTAGAATAGAGAAAGAAAAGAGGCTTTTGTAAATACCATAATTTTTTGGGACATAAAACCTCACAATATTTCCTTTTCAGAGATCTCGTTCAACATGCACTGCAGGAAGGAAGGCTGAAATTTGCTGGTAAACCAGCAATGAAAATCGACACAAACCCACTGCAAGCAGAGGCTCATTATGCCGAACTAGTTGGCATTCATATGGTGGAAGTGTCTGAAGATTTCATTACAAAACCCATCTTCGGAAGTTTCACTGGAAATATCTCTAGGAAAACTATCAAAGGAGTGAGAAAGGCCACTGAAGGCCTAGATTCGAAGAAGGAAGTTGGCCAAGCGTCGAACAAGAAGGTTTCTGGTGGTCTGAAACTGATCAAACGGGTTACTGAAGACCCAAACAAAATTAAAGGAGTTGCTGAAAGCTCCAGCAAAAGAACCACTACAGGTTCTTATTTGGCTGCTGCAAAGGGTTCGACAGAAGACTTGGAGGTAAAAATGCAGAAGATGAACCTGTCTGCCAAAAGCAACATGCAGGTTAATGTGGTCGAAGTTTCTGGAGCCAAAGTTTCAGAGGAAACCCTTCGACAAGAGGAAGTAAATAAAACTGAATTCCCAAAAGAGGATGAAGATTTGGCAGTTTTTTAGCATAGATGCCAAAAGAAGAAATCAGAAGTAATTCTATGCCCTAGGTGTAGCTCTATTTTTGATAAGAAAGCCGTTGAACACATACAAGTGATGCGGGCTGTAAAAGCAAAATAGGACACCAATGCCCAACAAAGAGTGGGTCCAGAAATTCGATTTGACCCCAGAAGGGGACATCAACAAAGACCCATGAATCAGGAAAGGAGGCCACCAACTTTCAGGCCTCCAACTAATGTGCCTACTGATACTTGGCTGAATACCATGGGAAGGAAACGGCCAAATGAAGAAAGGTGGCAGACATTCCACGTGCCAAGAGGCTCTTCTCTAGATTACAAAAAGGAATATCATGCTTCTGCGTCGAACAAAATGACCCATGTGTCGAACAATTATAAAGGAAAAAATCCTATGTCTCGTTCACAGTGGAGAAGGTTTTAGAGACGACGAAAAGCTGAGAAAGAGGCAGCTGGACCACATCCAAAAGTTAGCACTAATGTGCAGAAAAGACAAAGGAAGCCTCTGGAGAGAAATCCTGTGCCCTGGGTGGAAGAGTGTGGGTCGAACGATGAAGACAACTCCGACTCTAGTGACAGTCTAGACATCATGGTTAACTTTATATCTGTGCTGCCCAAAGAATATAACCGTGAGGTCGAAGTCGAAGAGACTGACCTAATGGTCGAACAAGAACTGGCTAGACATAAGCCAGTATGTTATCATATAATGAAAAATGGATGCATGGAAGAACAAAACGCATTCTTTGAACCACCAACAGAGGCCATGAAGAGCCATCTAAAACCACTGTTCATTAGAGCAAAGGTTGGAGAGGTGACCATCAACAAAGTTCTAGTTGATTGTGGGGCAACTATCAATATCATACCACAATTCGTGCTGGAAAAGTTAGGCAAAGGAGATGCTGACATAAAGCCACACAACATGGTCTTATCCAACTATGAAGGGGGCATTGGCACCACAATGGGTGTCATTCAATTAGACCTCAAAGTGGGCTCAATCCTTCGACCCACCATGTTCATGGTTATTTCAGCAAAGCCCAACTACAATCTACTCCTTGGTCGAGAGTGGATACATGGCATTGGAGCAGTGCCATCTTCGATGCACCAAAGGGAAGTAATGTGGCGTCCCGACGGCATTGTAGAAAACATTGAAGCAGACCAGAGTTATTACTTGGGTGAGATAAACAGTGTCAGAAAGAATGATTACGATAGGAATTTGGCTCACATAGGGCCTTGTAACCCGCCTGAGTTTGATTTAACTCCAACTCCTAATGCATTCTGCTCCCTATACCTACACTCCGATCATGGTTTTTAGTGGGATAGAGAAGACTTATCCAACATAGATTTTGGAGGAGTCAGTGATATACGACCAACAGGCTGGGGCAGCGAGTTTGATGATGACGGCTGAGTCATCAACTCTCCAAAAGATTTCGGCTTATGTGTCCTAAAACAGAATGATAGCGGCCTTAGAGGCTGAAGTTAAATATGTGGCTTCCAGAGCCAATGAACAAGTCCTTTCGAAAACAGGGCCTGGGAAATATTTCGACCCTGAACCTCCCGACTTGGGAATGAAAGACTTTCTAGATCAGAGGTTAGACGCCATCTATGACGATGAACCTCTTGGTTTCGAAAAGGACCCGCTGGCGAACAATGTCAGAATGTTGGCACAAGATCCTCTAGAAGAGGTAAATCTAGGCGAAGGTCCTGTGAACAGGCCCACATACATAAGCGCAAAAATGGATCCAGGACTCAAGGTCGAAATGATCAAATTACTGAAAGAGTTCAAGGACTGCTTCGCGTGGGACTATGACGAGATGCCTGGTCTCGACAGAGGATTGGTCGAACTGCAGTTACCAATAAAGCCTGGAAAGAAACCCGTTAAGAAGACTCCAAGAAGGTTTGCACCAGAGATTTTATCAAAAATCAAAACGGAGGTCGAAAGGATACTGAGGTGCAAGTTCATTAGAACGACCAGGTATGTCGAATGGATTGCAAATATTGTACCTGTTATAAAGAAAAATGGTACCTTGAGGGTGTGCATCGATTTCAGAGATCTCAATGCTGCAACACCCAAAGATGAATATCCAATGCCAGTGGCGGAAATGCTTATGGATTCTACCGCTGGTTTCGAATACATGAGTATGCTGGATAGCTACTCTGGATACAATCAAATCTTCATTGCTGAAGAAGATGTGTCGAAAACGGCCTTTCATTGCCCTGGGGCTTTAGGCACCTATGAATGGGTAGTGATACCTTTTGGCCTAAAGAATGCATGGGCAACGTACCAAAGAGCCATAATTCGATCTTCCATGACTTTATTGACACTTTCATGCAAATTTATATTGATGATATTGTTGTCAAATCTGTTTCAGGGAAGGCTCATATGGATCATCTGCGATAATCTTTTGAGAGGATGAGACATTATGGCCTACAGATGAATCCTCTAAAATGTGCTTTTGGTGTAAAAGCAGGAGATTTCTTAGGTTTTGTGGTCCACAAGAAAGGCATTGAGATAAACCAAAACAAGACCAAAGCTATCTTGCAGGCCAAAGCACCCACTAACAAAAAAGAATTGCAATCCTTACTTGTGAAGATAAATTTCCTAAGGAGATTTATATCCAACCTTAGTGGGAAAACGCAAGCCTTTTCGCCTTTACTTCGACTCAACAAAGGAGGGTTTGAATGGAGGGAAGAACATCAAGAGGCCTTCGACAAGATCAAAGAGTACCTCATTAGACCACCTAGTCTGGTGCCTCTTTGTCGAAGTAAAAGTATGAGACTGTACATAGCTGCGTCTGATAAGACTTTAGGGAGCATGCTGGCTCAGGAGGATGAACATGGTGTCGAGAGACCCATCTACTACCTCAGTAGAGTTTTAAACGATGCAGAAACTAGATATAACAAAGTTGAAAAACTGTGTTTATGTCTGTATTTTTCATGTACAAAACTTAAGCAATATATAAAGCCAGTTAATGTTTATGTTTCGTCTCATTTTGACGTTTTCAAGTATATGTTGTCAAAACCCATTTTGCATAGTAGAGTTGGCAAATGGGCACTTGCATTAACTGAGTACTCATTAACTTTTATGCCTCTCAAGGCTATGAAAGGCCAAGTGGTCGCAGACTTTATAGTCGACCACTCCATACAAGAAAGATCACTAAATTATGTAGAAATCGAACCATGGAAACTTTACTTTGATGGTTCTAGCTTTAAAGATGGAGTCGGAGTCGGAGTCCTTATTATTTCTCCAAATAAAATTCCAACAACATTTAAGTACATAATAGATGGGGATTGCTCCAATAATGAGGCTGAATACGAAGCATTAATCGTAGGCCTTGAAATCTTATTGGAATTGGGGGCAACTCAGGTCGAAATAATGGGAGACTCGGAGCTAGTCCTAAAACAAATTACGAAAGAATACAAATGCATAAAAGAAAACCTTATTATGTATTTCGTAATAGCCAGGCGGTTGTTGAAAAACTTCGAGGTAGTTAGCATTCGACACATATCCAGATTGGAAAATCAAGCAGCCAACGACTTGGCACAAATTGCTTCTGGGTATAAAGTTTCAAAAGAGAGGCTGCAACAGGAAATCGAAGTTAGAGGAAGAGTAACTGCCACCAAATTATTTCCATCAGATTTAAAGACCACAAAGTTAGGATATACTGATCATGAAAATTTTGAAATTTCGTTCATAGACAATCTAACAGAGCAAGATTGGAGAAAGCCTTTAGTGGGTTATTTACAAAATCCAGCAGCTTCGACAGAACGAGAGATAAAGTACAGAGCGCTGAGTTATGTGTTGATGGGAAATGAACTATTTAAGAAAATGCCAGAAGGTGTACTTTTGAAATGCTTAAGTGAAACAGAAGCATATGTGGATCTTTCCACCACACACGATGGGGCATGTGGAGCACACCAAGTAGGCCAAAAAATGAAATGGTTATTGTTTCGACAAGGTTTATATTGGCCCACTATGTTAAAAGATTGTGTTGAATTTGCCAAAGGATGCCAAGAATGCCAGAAACATACAGGCATTCAACATGTGCCAGCAAATGAACTTCACTCGATTGTGAAACCTTGGCCTTTTAGAGGATGGGCCTTGGATCTCATTGGAGAAATTCGACCAGCATCTTCTAAAGGTCAGAAGTATATATTGGTGGGCATTGATTATTTTACTAAGTGGATCGAAGCGATTCCCTTAGTCAATGTAGACCAGGAGAATGTCATTGAATTTATTCAAAAGTACATCATATACAGATTTGGAATCCCTGAAACAATAACTACATACCAAGGGTCAGTCTTTACTGGTCGAAAGATGCAAGATTTCGCTGCAGAAATAGGATTTAAACTGTTAACGTCTACGCCTTATTATGCACAAGCTAATGGCAAATTCGAAGCAGCAAACAAAGTAGTGATCAGTTTAATAAAGAAACATGTGGGAAAGAAACCCAGGAACTGGCACAAAACACTAGATCAAGTCCTGTGGGCATGTCGAACTTGTCCAAAAGAAGCCACAGGGACAACACCATTTTGCATGACCTATGGTCATGATGCAGTGTTACCAGTAGAAATCCACTTACAGGCGACAAGGATTCAAATACATCACGAGATCCCTTATGAAGTCTATTGGAACATGATGTTAGACGAGCTAGTAGACTTAGACGAAGAAAGGTTGAAAGCTTTGGATCTTTTGAGACTACAGAAGAAGCGAGTCGAGAAATCCTACAATCGAAGGGTAAAGTCCAAGACGTTTCAGCCTGAAGATCTAGTTTGGAAAGTAATACTCCCAATGGATCGAAAGGACAGAAGCTTGGGAAAATGGTCCCCTAAGTGGGAAGGACCTTTTAAGATTGTGCAAGCTTTCTCAGGCGGGGCCTATGAGATCGAAGAGTTAAGCGAAGATCAAAGACTCTTGAAGGTAAATGGTAAATACTTGAAAACATATAGACCTATGCTTCAAGAGATAAAAATAAATAATATATAATCACTAATTATAAAGAATGCCAAAATGTAAACTTAAATAATTTTCATTAAAGGTGCCAAAATGGCTCTGAAATTGTTACAGAAAGTGATTACATAATAGAGAGAAACAAGATTTAGAAGGGGAGATTAGCTTTAATCTGGAGATACTTGATCCTTTGCAATTCTATCCTTCGATCACATAAAGCTTTCGATTGGTGAAGGGTTTCGAGCTTAGCATCCAGAGATTGAGCTCGATCGGCATGTCTTAACCCTTCAGCCAATTCTTCTTGGCTTTCCGACTCATTGTTCACAGTAAGAAGCTCCTCTTTCTTTTTGTCGTTAGCAATGATTTTTACTTCCAACTCTGCAATCTGTGCTCTCAACTGAACATTGTCCTGATCAATCTCCTCGACCGCCTTTTTCCTAGCCTCCTGAGCCTTCGACAAGTCCTTTACTCTAGAAGCAGATTCAGTAGCAGCATGCCAAGCAGCAACCACTTGACCATTAGCTTCTTCAATCTCACGATTGAGAATTCTATGACGGTTGTAATCCGCTGATACCTGATCAACAATAGAGAGTAAATCCAAGATTACACTGGCTACATCCGGAGGGGCAACAAGAAGATCGACAACTTTCAAGATAGTCTTCAGAAAGGAAGGAGCTGCTGGTTCCCCCTCTAAAGTTAACATCAAATATCTTTTAAAGACTTGTGCTTTAACCTTTTGAAGAGCCTCGTCGAGAGGGTAAGTCGAAGTAGATCTTCCAGATGCAGTCGAAGCACTGCAATCAGAGGAACTCTCTCGGCCCTCCAGAATTGCAGTCAGATAACCTAACGGATTTTGTTGCTTCAGTAAAGCCAAATCCTCTTTGGTTCTGGATCCCGTCGAAGGGATACTTTCGTTGGCTGTAATAACCACGTTGGCTACTTGAGTTGGAATTGCTTCAGTGCTTGGAGGATTTTGGTTTCCTTCAGCGAGAACTTCTTCATCCTCAACTTCTGGGATCTCTACATTTTCCCTCTCTGTCTCAATTTCAACGCCAGGGATACCTTCCTCCTCAGTCTCTTGCACTTTGACCAGCAGAATCCTAATCTCCTCTTGGTTTCCTTCAGCTTCTTCTTCATTAGCTTCTTCTATGGTTTCGTGCTGGGGTTCAGAAGTCTGATTTACTTCGTCAGTTGAACTCATAAAAGAGCCTTTCGCTGAAGAGGGCCTGTAAGTAGGATTCCCGTCACTATTCAAGCAAGTGGTCGAATCCTCGACATGAGTAGGTATTCGTGTCGAAGTGCTAGCAGTGTCCTGAAAAATAGAAAGCATTTATTGCTTGTAGAATCATCACAAAGTAAAAGAGAGTGGAAGAAGTAAATAATAAGCAGTCAAAGAAATACCTGGACTGGGATTTCAACACCAGGACTAGAGTTATCACTTTCGCTGGGATTGTTTAACCTAGCGATTACCTCCTGTTCAGTAGGTTCATTGATGATTACAAGAGGAGGCCTCCCAGCTGTAGTTTTAATCCTGATTTTTGGACGAGTTTCGACGGCAGGAGCTGGCTTTTTCAATCTTCGTCTCTGCAAAGGAACAGGAGGAGACTCCTCTTCTTCATCGCTAGAGATTTGGATTTATTGAACCTTCCTCTTTTTGGGGGTTGGTTTCTGAGCATATAGAAAACCAAGTCGAGAAGATCAATAACTATGTCAAATAAAACTAAGGGTAAAAAGGAAAGGTAAGTACCTTAGGAGAAGGGTCGATAGAAGAATCTCCCCCTTTTGTACTCTCAGCTATTTTCTTCGAGGTAACCCTCTTGACAGCTAAACAGAAGGCAATATAGTTAATTAGGTGTCGAAAAACAAATCTAAGACGAAGAGATGGAAAAAAGGGATACCTTTCTTGACTCTGTCGAGAACCAGCTTGAATGCCTCACGTAGATGGTGGGCAAAGTCCTTCTCATTGAAGAACTCTTCGTCATAGTACTGTTTCCACAACACCTCGAAAGTGACGGAACTCAGAAAATGAAGGTTAAAGTCGAATAGGGTCAGTATAGTTCGACCAGAATACCTACCAATATGCTTGGTAGCGGCATCCTCTGAGTAATCTGCATTGCAAAAAAGTAGCAGCTTCTCTCGAGGGTAAATAGGCGAAGAAAGCGATTGAGAAATGCCAAACTATCGAGAGACAAGATTTGGTTGATAAGAAATTAAGATCAATTGGTTCTTAGAGCTCTTAAATCTTAGGGGCATGATCCTGGGGCGGAGAAACGATTCCCACATGCTCACGAACTCATCAGTCACATCATCCTCTTCATCCGAAGGGTATGGTCTAGTGAACCATTACGGGCCAACCTTTCGATTGGCAAAGGGAGCCATAGTTGAAACAAAGCTTTTTCGCTCCGCAAACATCATTACAAAGCTTGTAAAGGCCTTTTGAAACTGTTGGCCTTCGTCAGTGGGAGTTAGTAATGCCAGCCTGGTGCCTTCGACTCTCCTGTTCAAGATTTCAGGAGCTTCTTCGTTAATCTTGTTCTTTTGGGGGAGGAAGGAGTCGAAGGTGGCGTTAAGCCACAGTTGCAGAAGCCAAAAGGGACCAGATAGCAGCAAGCTTCCCCTGTCTCCTAGAACCTTAAGTTGAGTCACACCATTACTGATGGACTCATATAAGTTGGCCAGAATCAATTCAGCCAAGCAAAGAGGGTATTTATGGTGGAGCTGCGTTGCAAGCGTCAGCATCTTTTTCGACACCTGCAGCGGTTTAGTACAGAAAACAAATCGAGACAGCCACATGGCCAAGAAGGCTATGTGCTCCACCTCCGACACGGTATTTGAGGCCTTGTCATGAAAGTGGTTTATGAAGGTAGTATAAGTGGGTTTTGTAGCAGCAAACCCAATAGGATCCTTAGACAAGTCTTCAGGGTCGAAATAGTCACCAGTGGGTCGAAGACCAGTGATGGCAGCTATATCGAACAAAGTAGGGGTCATCATCCCACAAGGAAGATGAAAAGTGAAATGTGCACTATCCCAAAAGTACAACGAAGATATCAGCATAAGAGGACAGTAGGGCAATCCTGTCTTTGACAGCATCACTAAGTCATAAATGCCCATCTCCTTCCAGACAGAAGCTTGCACCCTCTCCATTTTATTCAACCAGTCGGAGTATTCAGAAGAAAGGTTAGGGCTGGATCGAAAGATTCGATTCCCTTTGTTCATGAACTGGAGGTTGATATCATCAGTAGTTTGAGGATGTTGCTGGTTAGCCGGTGTAGCGTCTTCAGGGTCTGTCCTAGGATTTTTGGCACAACCTATGGGTCTAAGCCTTGGGTGTGTTAGAAAGAAGGCGCGGGTTTTCAAGGGGTTTTCGACGCATGAAGACAACGGGCCAGATATAGCGTACATTTTTTCATCATATCTCATGGGAATGAGAAGCTGAGAATAATATTCTTCTCGCCATTCTTTTTTCATAGGTTCAGCAATGTACCTGTTAGTCGAGGAAGAAGGAGGGTTGGTGGAAAAAATTTCTGGTGGTTTCTGAACAGCGTTAGTGTTTTTTGGTTGAGGGTTGTTTGGAGCATTAGAGAGAAAGGCCATTGTTAAAGATTTAAGAGAAAAGAGCGAAGGTGACAGTACAATGTTGTGAGAATGCAAGGGATTTGGAAAAGCTGGAAATGATAAAAGTTCCAAATGGAAAATCTTGGAAGTATTTATAGCCTTCAGAAGTGGGAGATGTCTCGTCAAGGGAATTTAATGTTTCGTAGGTAGTGGGGCACGTGGCAAGGCGTGAAACAATTACCGTGCAGGCATTGGGAAACGTTAGGACATGCTTGCCTAGATTATAGGAATATGGCCATCATGGCAAGCGTGGTAACGACAGTTTTGAAGATACATCTTAGAAAAAAGTAATGATGGTTTTACCAAGGATAACAGCTATTAGAAGGCGAAGAGCACACGTTAAAAACTTGGTGGACAACTGGGAAGACAGGTTTCGAATGAGAAGTTCAAAGAATGGCTATTTCTTTGAGCGTCGAAATAGACATTCTTGGGGGGCAATTTGTTGGCTCCCAAATTCGACACTTACTGTATTTGGTCTTTTGGACCAAACAACTGGAATGAACTAAGCCTGGAGGTATGATTCGACACATGAGATAACTTAGGAAAAAGGATCTAAGCTATGATAAAAGTCTTCGACCAAGAGTTCATTCGACTGAAGCAGATTTAGGTTCTCGACTGAAGGAAAGTGTTCACGCCTTGGCACATGGGACGAAGACCATTTGAAATTTGAATTATTGGAGGGAAAGGTGGTTTTCATCAGCGTCTAAGGGAAGGCAACGTGGCTGAAAGCTATGGGTCGAGAGGCATGCAGAAGACACTTGTCTTCATCCTAGCGCAGAATGTCCCCTCGACAGTTACCTACTTTTAGTATAAATTAAGAAGCTTATGTAATTTTTGGCGGTGTTCAACCTATTGTACAAGATCTCTCAAATATTATCCAAGTAACTACTGCTTGAGAAAGGATAAAAGCTGAGCAATGTACGTTAAAAACACCTTTTTTACTTAATGAAAGTCTTTTTACATTACTTTATCATTACCCTGCAAAGTTATCCTTTTACTTCTTTTACTTGCACTTTTATGTTTTTGCTTACTTTCCAACAATCTCAAACATCCTTTCTCTGGGTCAAACGTGCGTTCTTCTTTCTTACTCATTTTACATAAAGATTAGCATATGTTCTGGGATTAGTTTGGTCGATCCCGTAAGTAAACCAAAAACCTTACCTTTTTGGAGATCAGCGACTGTTTACCAAAAACCACGGTAAACAGTACGCAATTGGACTGGTTCTATCAACTTGAGAGATCTGATGTTCATAACTGGGAGGATCTGGCTGCTTCTTTCTACCGACAATACCAATATAATGCAGATTTAGCGCCTACTCGTACTCAACTACAGAGTATGGGTATGGTTTCTAATGAGGGTTTTAAGGAGTATGCCCAGAAGTGGAGGGACCTGGCTTGAAGGGTGCAACCACCATTGTCTGAAAGAGAGCTGGTTGATATGTTTTTAGGGACGCTGTCTGGTCCATTCTTTAATCACCTAATAGGGAGTTCATTGGCAGGGTTCACTGAATTAATTCTGACTAGGGAACGAGTTGAAGCTGGGATCAAGAGTGGTAAAATTCAGAAAGATACATTTGCTTCTGCCGCTGTCAAAAAACCTTTTCCAGCCAAGAAGGAGGTGTCAGCTGTTTACTCTCAGAAAAATCGAGGAAGAGTAAAGCGCCGGTCAACGGTGGGGGCTATGATGATCCAAAAGACAACAATTGATCAACCTAGAAACGATCAACCAAGAGCCAACCAACAAAGAGGAGGAAGGCCTGCTAGGCAGTTCACCAAAATAAACATGACGCCTTCCCAGGTCCTCCCCCATCTCTTAAAGCTGAACCTTACAACCTTGAGAGATCTGCCACAAGATCCGAATACGACTTCTCCTTTTTACCATGCCAATGCTAAATGTGCTTACCATTCCGACAGTATAGGGCACGACACCAAAAACTGTTGGGCCCTCAAAAACAAGATCCAAGATTTAATAGATGCCAAGGAGGTAGAATTCGATGCGCCCGAAAAGCCGGACGTAATTTCTGCCCCAATGCCCAAGCATGGTCATAATGTCCATGCTATTGAAGAGGATTTGTATGTCGCCGCTGTTGATGACTTAATGACCCCTTTGCCGATGATCAAGATAAATCTGTTGAAAGTCGGGATCTTTCCAGGTTGTGAAAAAGATTGTTACTTCTGTTCATCTCTACAATCCGACTGTCTGCTATTGAAGTCAAGCATCCAACACCTGATGGATAATCAAGAGATCCTCTTTCAGAAAACTCCCGTTGCTACTATTAATCCTGTTACTCCTGTTACTCCAATCAATGATGTTGCTATAATCACCATTTCTGACAATCTTTCCAAGGTCTGCAAAAGACCTGTTAAGATTACACCTGATCCAAAGTTTGTATCGCTGAAGATTACCATGCTGGGGCCTATCCCATACAAGTCCAACAAGACGATACCGTGGAATTATGGAGGAGAGATATTCTACCACGGTGTTAAGCAGATCGAATCAGTTGAAGAGAATTCCGAGGAGGAAACTCCTGACATAGGAAATATTGCAGGGACAAGTAAGATAACTCGTAGCGTAAGAATCTTCTCTCTGGAGATTGCTCCTCCAAGGGCAGTCTTCGGACCCTCAAGTGCTCCTGTGCCAGTCAAGATATCTGTGCGAAGTCCAGTGATTGAAGAAATTGTTACTCCTGAAGTTGTACCCTCTGTTGTTATTGCTGATAAAGGTAAGGGAATCGAAGAAGTGCCCGTCAGGACGAGGGCTCAGCCTTTGGTTATCCCCGAGACCACCCAAAAGGAAATGGAGGAAAATTTAAAGATAATCAAGAAGAGCGACTATGATGTCGTAGAACAATTGGGGAAAACCCCTTCAAAAATCTCCATGCTGGTCCTATTGCTCTGTTTCGAGGCTCATGCCAAAGCCTTGATCAAATTTCTGAAGACGGCACATGTGCCTCAATAAACTTCTGCGGATCAGTTTCAAGAGTCTGTGGCTAGCCTTACAGCCGACAATGGTCTTGGCTTCTCTGATGCCGATCTAACGTCTAAGGGAAGAAAGCATAACGATGCGCTGCATGTCTCGGTAGAGTGCAGAGGGACCACTCTTACTCACGTTCTGGTTGATACCGGTTCATCTTTAAATGTCCTACCAAAGAAAGCATTAGACAGGTTAGACTGTAAAGGTTTGACCTTAAAGCCCAGTAATGTCATTGTTAGAGCCTTCGGCGGTTCTAAGAGGATGGTTCACGGAGAAGTGGACATCCCAATTAAGGTGGGAACAAAAATTTTCAACTCTACATTTAATGTGATGGACATTCGTCCTTCATATTCATGCTTGTTGGGAAGACCATGGATCCACAACGCTGGGGCAGTCACTTCTTCTCTACACCAAATGCTCAAATATCCAGTCCAAGGTAAAATCATAACGGTCCATGGTGAGGAGGAGTATATGATAAGCCACCTTAACTCTTTCTGCTACGTGGAGTTAGATGGTGAATTCATAGAAACACCTTTCCAATACTTTAAAGAGGTTTCTCCTGAAGTTGCGGTCGCCAAGATAATGACTGATGTGCCCATCATTACCAAGCCTGTGTCCAGGATGTCATCCCTTAAAGATGCGAAGGTTGTGATCGAGGAAGGAGGAAGTACAGTGTGGGGCCAGCTACCGGATTTTCCTTTCAAGACAGATAAGTTCGATTTGGGTTTCACTGCTGCTGGTCAGAAGGCTGTGCGTCGCTCCCAGGCTGGAGGACCACCATTAAAGATCACTCATCACGGAGTTCATGCTTTGGAAGATGTTGAAAATGAGTGCAATTTTGAAGATTGGATTTTCCCGACCATTGAAAGAGGACTGAACAACTGGGAGGCGAAATACTTCATTCCCATTACTTTCATCAATCAGTAATTTATCTTTTGAACATTTTCCGTTGGTCTGTAATAATTATTAAACAATTCGTACACTCTTTTTGCCTTGTGCCTTACCCGGGGCATATAGGTCCATTTGTAAGGGTTTTGATTCTTCATTTTCATATGCCATTTTTAATGAATCATGGATGTTTTCATCTATAAACTTTTGTGTTCATTTTCTTTCTTCTTACATTTTATTTTGTTTAAAGATGGCTATCCCTTACACACACCCACACTCACAAAATGCAGGTACCCATCCACTCCGGATTCCATGGGTAACAATTCTGCTATGGCCTTCAGTGATTCTGAAGATCTGGTCAATCATGCCGAATACGAAGGTGATGGAGACTGTGAAGTGCCTGGGGTGTTGGCTAGACTTTTGCAACAAGAAGAAAGGGCTATCCTGCCTCATGAAGAGTTGTTAGAGACTATCAATTTGGGTACTGCCGAAGAAATAAAAGAGGTTAAGGTGGGTGCTAACCTAGAGCCAATTGTCAAAGAGCGCTTAGTTCAACTGTTGAATGAATATGTTGAGATCTTTGCCTGGTCCTATGAAGACATGCCGGGACTCGACACATATATTGTGGTTCACCGTCTCCCTACAAGAGAAGACTGTCCACCAATTAAACAGAAAGTCCGCCGAATGAGGCCTGATATGTCTGAAAAGATCAAAGCCGAGGTGATGAAGCAGTTTAATGTCGGGTTTCTTGCTGTTACTTCCTATCCATAATGGGTTGCTAACATTGTGCCCGTACCTAAAAAGGACCATAAAGTCAGAATGTGCGTGGACTACAAAGACTTAAACAGGGCTAGCCCTAAAGATGACTTTCCGCTACCGCACATTGACATTTAAGTTGACAATACAGCTCAACATAAGGTGTTTTCTTTCATGGATGGATTTTCAGGGTACAACCAGATCAAAATGGCCCCCGAAGACATGGAGAAGACTACTTTTGTTACGCAGTGGGGTACCTTCTGCTATAAAGTGATGCCATTCGGACTGAAGAATGCCGGGGCAACCTATCAGCGAGCCATGGTAGCTTTATTTCATGATATGATACATCATGAGATCGAAGTCTACGTAGATGACATGATAGCCCGTTCACAAACAGAAGAAGAACACCTCGACCATCTGCAAAAGCTGTTTGACAGATTGAAGGAGTATAGGCTCAGACTGAACCTTAGCAAGTGCACTTTCGGAGTCAGGTCCGGTAAACTCTTGGGATTCATTGTCAGCAACAAAGGCATTAAGGTTGATCCTGCTAAAGTCAAAGCTATACGAGAAATTCCTACCCCCCCGCACTGAAAAGGAGGTTAGAGGTTTCTTGGGATGCCTAAACTACATTGCAAGGTTCATTTCTCATCTAACTTCTACCTGTGAACCAATCTTCAAGCTGTTGAAGAAAGATTAGGTGGTTGAATGGAATGATGACTGTCAAGTTGCTTTTGATAAGATCAAGGAGTATTTGTTGGAACCTCCTATCTTGATGCCACCCGTCGAAGGAAGGCCATTAATCATGTATCTGACTGTTTTGGATAATTCAATGGGGGTGCGTAGTGGGCCAACATGACGAGTCTGGTCGAAAAGAGCATGCCATTTATTACCTTAGCAAAAAGTTTACCAACTGTGAGACTCGCTACTTACTGCTCGAGAAAACTTTATGCGCTTTGGTATGGGCTGCTCGCCGACTAAGGCAGTATATGTTGACACATACCACTCTGCTGATTTCTAAGATGGATCCGATCAAGTATATCTTCGAAAAGCCTGCTTTATCTAGAAGAATCGCTAGATGGCAAATGATCCTGAATGAGTATGATATCCAGTACACAACCTAAAAAGCTATAAAGGGGAGTGTACTAGCTGACCATCTAGCTCATCAAGCCGTCGAAGATTACCAATCTATGAGGTTCGACTTCCCTGACGAGGACATTATGACATTGGATAACATTGAAGGTAACATACCATATGACAGACCTGAACAAGGATCCTGATGGACCCTGTACTTTGATGGTGCTTCAAATGCACTTGGCAACGGTATCGGCGCGGTACTTATTTCTCCAGAAGGTTGCCATACACCTTTCACTGCTAGACCCTTCTTAAGCTGCACCAATAACATGGCCGAGTATGAGGCTTGTATCTTTGGTCTCAAGGCTGCGATTGACCTAGGAATCAAATCTTTGGTTGTATTTGGGGACTCTGCTTTGGTTATCAGTCAAATAAAAGGAGAGTGGGACACTAAACATCCTAATATCATCCCATACAGAGAACATGTCCTGACATTGTTACCTCATTTCGAGCAGATTACCTTCAAGCACTTCCCGCAAGAAGAAAATCAGCTAGCGGATGCTTTAGCTACAATGTCTTCCATGTTTAAACTTAACTGGGATACTGAGGCTCCCCAAATCACCGTCGAGCGGATGGACGAACCTGCACATTGTCATGAGATTAATACCGAAGAAATAGTGGAACAACCTTGGTTTCATGAAATCAAAAGGTATCTCAAGACTCGAGAATACCCTGAAGGAGTTTCAGTCAACGACAAAAAGTTCTTAAGGAGATTTGCTGCCAAGTTCTTCCTGAGCAATGGTATCTGTGATACGGTGGGAGAACTGACTTGAGTTTTTGCGTTTGTTTTCGCACTTGTTCGGTTTAGCAAGAGTCGCCACCGACTTTTTATTTTATCCTAAAGGAAAGGTTAAAAAGCACAGGAAAAACCTTTTGAGATGTTTCTT
The DNA here is from genome assembly GCA_948472305.1 of Vicia faba. Taxonomy (NCBI): domain Eukaryota; kingdom Viridiplantae; phylum Streptophyta; class Magnoliopsida; order Fabales; family Fabaceae; genus Vicia; species Vicia faba. The sequence goes on from OX451735.1 coordinate 1,086,917,241, forward strand.
GGGTTCGGGGGGTAGATTATGAAAAGGGAAGGTATTAGCACCCTTTTCATCCATGGTTATCCATGGGCTCTTAGTTACTTGGTTTAGATCACTTGCCTTGATTTTTGATTGCTTGAAATGGTGTGTGTGGGTGTTTTGAAAATATTTTGAAATAGACGCCTTTGTTTCGGCAACCATTGTAATGACTCGTGTTTGAGTATATACAAAGGTGTGTATATTTTTCGAAAAGATGTTTCAAATGTTTTTTTGAAAGTTTGTTTTGAAAGTGTTGGTGGAGTGTGGTTTCAAAAGTAGGCAAGTGTTTTTGCAAGTTTGTCAAGTAACTAAGAGTTTTGTCTACCCCTAAATTTACTCAAAGGTTTTTCTCATGTTTTAATCCTTTTTAACAATTTTGTTCCACCATTGTATTTGGTGGACAATCTTGCGTTTAGGATGTTTAACGGGACAGGCGCGGGTCATCGTATGGACCATGAATGCAATGGTGCCAAGTGTCTTTGGCAATTTGCTTGAAGGGACTATGATCATTTTTGATTAGGCGACTTTCTAAAGCGTCATCGAGGGACTATGATCATTTGTATTGTTTTGCCAAAGATACTCAACGTGCAAGCATGGCCCATTTTGGAAGGCAACAAGCGAGATTACCCTAGGGGTGCAAGTGTGATTGTGTATTTATTTCATATATTTTTCTTGTATTAGGTTATCTAGCGTTTGATTTTATGTACATACAAACCCTAGGTCTAACCATGGTATATTTGAAAGCGGTAAATTACGGGAATTTAAAGTCTACGCTATTACAAAATAGTATCCGGGAGTGGGGGTACAAATTTACAAATGGGGATGAGACTTAAATGAGAGAGTAGTGTCCAAATAATTACAACCAAATCGAATTGCGCAAATGTAATATGCAGTGTATAGCAATGTATAAGAATAGCAAATGTATATGTGTAAAGCAAAGTAAATATATCGACGTATTTGTGTATTGTAACTGTGTAAGTGTATGTGTAAATGTATGAGGTTTATTTACAAGTTGAGAAATGTTAATGTATTATTAAGCATGTATTTGTTCTTTTATATTTTATGTACAAAGAAAATATTTTAAGAAAAGAAAAGAATGTTTTAAGTTCTATTTTTTATGTATTAAGAAATTAATGTATTTTAATTAATTATGTACAAAATGTTTTAGTTAAAAAAAATTCAACCTAAAAATCTATTTCTTTATGTATATTTTTTTTATAGATGTTTTAAACAAGATTTTCATTTAAATAAAAGAGTTTTAATACAAGAAAAGAAAAATGTTTTTAAATGTGAGAAAATTATTATGTTCATTTTTTTTAGTTAATATTCTATACAAGATTATAACTATGTTATGAAAAGAAAGTATTGTTAATAAGATTTGATGTAAAAATAAAGTTAGTATATTAAGTTATTTTAACAAAGTAAATTATAAAAAGATTTAATGTAATCCACAAAAAATATTAAACAAAATAGAAAACAGACTTGGAATGGGCTAAAGGGGGTTTTGGCCCATACTTAAACAATCAGAAGGAGAAAACAAAGGGGGGTGCACGCTGGCTTGCAATGGGCTTAAGCGCTGATTAGAATGGGGCAAGGCCCAACGCAAACATGACATTCTTGTTTAGGGTTTCAGTTAATGCGTTTCATTTGGAATTCTAGGGTTTGTGAGTTACGAACGGCGCTCATCTTCCTCCGTCTTTCTTCGTCTTTCTCAAGCTACTGAATAAAATTTCTTCCTCGCCCAAGTTGCTAGGCGTTGCCTCCGTTTCCATCTTCTCAAGGTTAGGCCAAACGGTGACGACGTGAAAGGTATGAGTTAACGCTTTTTTTGTTTGTAGGGTTTCAGCTCATGTGTTTATTAGCTCTGATTGATTTTATTATCTATTTCTGTTTGAGATGTGTGAAAAAGAATAGAAGACTATACCTTTGGGAGAATGGATGGAGGAGGACGGCGGCGCTTCCGGTGGCTTGACGGCGAGGGGATGGTGATGATGAACTTGCTTGCTGGAACACCCGGTACTCTGCACTCTTGCTTTGCCTTCTAGGGTTTCATGATGAATACTCTGAAAAACCCTTTGATTTATCACTTCTTTCCTCTTCTGGTTGCCTATTTCTGTAGCCTTTGATTGCTTACTTCGCTTATGTATGCTTCTGTATGTTGCCTTCGTTGATTCTGAGATGATGATTTTTGCTTTTGTTGGTTACCCAATGATGAACTCTTTGAGTTCTGAGGGCTTTGAGTTGCCTTGGAATGCTTAGAAAACAGGTTATGGGCGTGAGGCTTATGTTACAGTAGGCTTTAAGCTTGACAGGTTGTTTAAAGTGTTTTTTGATAGTTAAGGTTTCTGGTTCATGGCTTGACAGTTCAGGTTTTTGGGGTTTGGTTGCTTGATATTCTGGTTTGACAGGTTTTTTTCTCTGGTTTGTATATTTGTTTGGATGAAAGGCCTATGCAGATTAAAGGCTTGGGCTTCAGTTTTGCAATGTTTTTTTCTTACAGTTTGTGGTATTTGACAGTTTTTTTAGAGCTTGAGGGCTTTGAGGGTATGGCTTTTGTTTGTATCAGTTTGACAGGTTGGGTTAACAATGGTTTTAGGCTTATGGTCTTTAGAGGCAAAGGCTTATGCAGGTTTGGCTTTTTGTGTTTTTGTTGAGGTTACAGGTTTGGAGGCCTTAGGCGTGTATGTTTGAATGCTTAAGGTTTGATGGACTTGGAAGTTCTTAGGCTTTTTTGGCTTCTCAGATATATTCTGTAGGTTGGTAAGTTTTTTGTATCTCCTCAGGGTCTTTGCCCTCTTGTCTTTTAAGGGCAGGAGGCGCTATATTTTCTTGGTCAAATCTGTGGATAGGTTTGCAAGGCTTGAGGTTTTCCCTCTTTGTGATATCCTGCTGCATATGTTCTGCCTCTTTTTCTCTATGTATTCTGATATGCTGTTTATATCTTTTGCTTAGCCTCTAGCCTGCTGTACTGTAAGCTATTTTCCTCTCTCTTTCTCTCTCCAGATTAAAGAAAAGCACTTTTATTGCTTAATTTTTGTCTTTTCTGAAAAAACAAATGGCCTAGGAAGATGATGCATTCTGAATGTTGCTTGCACTTGTCCCTTTTCCACTGCATATTTCCATGTTTCTTGCATACTTTATGTACTTTCTCTTGACAGCTTTTGGCTTAGTTTGAGATTGCAATTCAGTTTGCCTTTATGCTGTTTGGAAACTTGGTTGACAAATTTTGGATTTACTCAGTATGCTTGAAAATTTGAATTTGTGCATTATTACAACTTTGTGCATTTCATATTTTATTGCAAGCATTTCATCCCTCTTTGTGAACCAGGAGAAATCTCGTGATTTGCAGAGAGGGCAAAACTGATTCCGGCCATTTGTTTTTAATGATGAATCTTTTTAACTGTCTATCTTTAATTATTTTATCTGCTTTGACCTTTCTTTTGTTTCTTGTTTTGCAGATGAAGAATAAATGAGCAACAAGGGAGCATTGGATAGAAGAATGAAGATTAGGAAATTTAGGACATGGTTTATTTCAATTTTAATTATTGTAACCATTATTATTATAAATACTTTGTAAATAAATACTGTATTTAAATAACAATTGTAATAAATAATTAAAGATGAATAAAAATTCCTTTTGACCAATTAATTCTTTTTATTTCCTTTCAATTGTTTAACTTAATTATTTGAATTTCCTAAATTAAAACAATTGGAAATAAATCCAATTATTCTGACTTTAGAAAAAAGAAATAATCAATAAACGTCCGGCGTTCCGAATTAAACATAACAATGCACAGTCAAATCAAACAAACATCCACATGTCTTCTTTTCACTGATTTAATCCAAACAACTGCAAATTAACAATCAGCAGCCTCAGTCCTTATCTTAGAGTAACCTGAACAACATTGATAGAACTAACTCTTTTTGAGAAATATACGCGCAAAACCCTGATTTTTGACTTAACACTGGAGAAACGCCTGCCTGATCAAACTTTGAGCCAATTCAACCAAACCCTAAGCAATCTGTTTGAACCGTCTTAAAAAAATCAATGAAAACTCTAAATTTTTTCTGACTGACGAGAAAAGTCTGTCTGACCGATTCTTGAGCCAGTCTGAAAAATTAGGAAAAGCCCGAAGCTGTGATTTCTGGTGGAAAAATACGAGGGCAAATTTTGGGGTACAACAGTTGCCCCTGTTCAATCTTCTTGAACCTGAAGAGTTAGATTGGAAAGTTTGCCTTTCGCGACTCAAAGGTAAAAGGAGATTGGACACTAGAGTGCCCAAAAAAAATTTGCACTCGGTGATGCGACGGTAGAGGGAATGGGCTTGAAGATGCCATTTGGTGATGGGCTTAAAGATGCCATCTGGAACGAGACAGAATCTTGTCGGGTATGGGCTTATAGATGCCATCTGGAAACGTTGAACTGTATGTCATTGGTGAGTGGACGAGTATCAGAAAGGTATCCATGTTTTGGAAAGCTTCTTGAATTGGGGTTCTGAACAAGCAATAGATTGACATCCGTGTTTGGAGAATCCGTAAGCTGTTTTCAGGAGTTGAGATTTTGAATAAGCAATAGAGCAACATCCGTCGATGGGGAAGCGTCCGTAAACTATTTTCAAAAGTTGAGAAGAATCTGAACAAGCGGTAGGTTAACATCCGTTACTGGAGAACCCGTATACTGTTTTCAGAAGTCTTGGATCTGAAGCTTACTAATCTTTATCCTGAAAAAGGGTAAGATATTAGCTGAAACACAAAGTCATGTTGCATGAAATGCATGATGCAATGTATGTTATATCAATGTTTATGATATGAATGTAATGAATATGCATGTATGCTGATGAGCTGTCCTGCTGAGGATAGATGAATCTTGGACGGCTGAGAATAAAAGAATCTTGACTACTGCCGGGGAAAATAATTCCTTGACTGCTGCTGGGTAGGGCAAGAATCTTTTGATCGTTGAAGATGAGAAGTCCTGGGACCACTGTTGGGGGATCAGGAGTTTGGATCGTATGTCAATCTACTGGGGATTCCTGTCTTGAGGAGATCTTCACTGGAGAATATTCGAATATTCTGTGAGGGACTGAGAATGGGTCTTCATTCTGCTAATGCTTAACTGTTATCTGGTCGATCTCCAGGCTTTCACAGAGGCTTGTATTGTCATCTGGTCATAATCCAGGCTTCACAATAGCTTGCTAAGCTGTTATCCGGTCAAATCCGGGCTTCACGGCTTGTGTTAAAGATATACCACTATCTGGTCGATTCCAGGCTTCGTAGTACTCTTGATTGTTGTCTAGTCGTAGTCCAGGCTTCACAGAAATTTGTATTGTCAACTGGTCGTAACCCAGGCTTCACAATAGCTTTGTTAAGCTGATGTCCGGTTAAATCCAGGCTTCACGGCTTGTGTTAAAGATATACCACTATCTGGTCGACTCCAGGCTTCATAGTATTCTTGACTGTTGTCTGGTCGTAATCCAGGCTTCACAGAAATTTGTATTATCAACTGGTCGTAACCCAGGCTTCACAATAGCTTGGTTAGGGATTAAACTATTATCCGGTCGAATCCGGACTTCATAGCTTGTTCTGAGAGGACATCACTATTTGGTCGTAATCCAGGCTTGGTGGTTGTATGGCATTGTTATCCGGTCGTACTCCGGGTTTCACACTATGCTGTAGGGATTAAGATACTATCCGGTCAAATCCGGGCTTTGTAACTCGAATCTTGTGAGAATTTGATCTTCGACGACTGTAGCTTCCAAGAGATGATGAAGGAGTTTTTGAACGATCGATCAATCCGAAATGTAATTTGTTCTGGAGAATAAATCCTGGACAAATGTTGGGGAAATAAACCCATAACCAAAGTTGGGGATAGAAGAACTCTGGGGTTACTGAGGATGAGAAATCCTTGTTGTTTGCTAACTGCTTGGGGAACAAGATCTTCACTGGTTGAGGGATCTTAGGACCACTGTTGGGGCTCGGAGCTCCTTGATGACTTGCGGGGTGAGAGAATTCTGATGATCTCTGCTGGGGAGTTCAGAACCTGGTAGACTTATGCTGGAGAGGTATGACTGGGAATCTTCAGTCTGGTGGGAAATATCTCTGTGGGGAGGATGTTCACTGGTCTGGTTCCAATGGGGATTGATAGTTTGAAGTTTTAGCTCCGCTGGGGAGATCTTCAGATTTTAGGACTCCACTGGGGGTCTGAAACTTAACTCTGAGGGGGACTAAGTTCTGGAAGGTTCTCTGGCTGGGGAAATCAGCTTTGAGAAAGCTCTTGTTCTGCTGAGGATCCTGGAGTTTAACTCTGTTTGGGGAATCCTTCCGAAAGGGCATCGAGATACCTATCTGTACCTTCAACCTATCAGTAATCATCTTTTCCTGATTTGTAAGGAAATGATTATGTTCAAATGCATATGCCTACTTAACAAAACATTGGACGTTTCTCAAGTAAACATAAGTGCAAAAGGGAAAAAGGGAAAACAAAGCAAATTTGTGTATTTGGAAAAGTATTTGTATTAACTTTCTATGAGCATCTTTGTACAAAGGAGACAGGCATCCTAGTAAGAGGATGTCGCCGTAAAAATTGAAAGTTTTATACAAAGGAAAGATGGCTATGTGAAATGACTCCATGGGATTCCATTCTACTATAGCCTTCACAACTCTGAATATCTGTCCGTTCAATACTTCGTCTGCCGGTGACAGAATTGACCAGAAGCTTGGAGTTCGTTGATGAAGAGATTGTCTTTAAAGTGACCCGACGAGACATAGTCATACACTTTAATTCCCTAACTTTTGCCTGAATCTCCCTTTCGGGTTTTCGATCCACCGGGAAACCCCTTTTTGCCCAAGCCGCCCTTTCGGGTTTTCGACTTGCCGGGTGTACAGATTTTTTTTTGTTTTATCCCTAATTTCTGCCTGAACCGCCCTTTCAGGTTTTCGGTTCACCGGGATACCCATTTTTTCCCAAGCCGCCCTTTCGGGTTTTCGACTTGTCGGGTTATTTTATGCGTAGTATCTTTTGACTATGTCTGCGTTCGCGGGGTGCGGCAAATCATCGCCGTCCATGGTGGTCAGAATCATTGCGCCACCAGAAAATATGCTCTTGATCACAAATGGTCCTTCGTAAGTAGGAGTCCATTTGCCCCTGGGGTCACTTTGTGGTAAGATAATCCGCTTGATCACGAGATCTCCGACTTGATATACTTGACGTCTGACTTTCTTGTTGAAAGCCTTGATCATCCGTTTTTGGTACGTCTGGCCATGGCAAACAGCAGCGAGTCGCTTCTCGTCGATCAAATTGAGTTGATCAAGTCGGGTCTGAATCCAATCATCTTCATTCAAACCTGCGTCTTTCATAATCCTTAAGGAAGGAATTTGAACTTCCATGGGCAGGACAACTTCCATGCCGTACACCAAAGAAAATGGGGTTGCCCCGATTGAAGTACATGCTGTGGTACGGTATCCGTGCAGAGCAAACGGTAGCATCTCATGCCAGTCCTTGTAAGTGACTGTCATTTTCTGAATGATCTTCTTAATGTTTTTGTTCGCAGCTTCAACAACACCGTTCATCTTCGGCCGATAGGGAGATGAATTGTGATGATAAATCTTGAACTGTTCGCATAGAGCGGTGATCATAGTATTATTCAGATTGGTTCCGTTGTCTGTGATGATCCTGTCGGGAACACCATACTGACATATGAGGTTTTGCTTGATGAAGCGGGAAACCACATTTTTTGTAACAGAGGCGAAGGAAGCCGCTCCGACCCATTTGGTGAAATAGTCAATGGCGACCAGGATGAAGCGATGTCCATTGGGTGTCGTGGGCTTGATCTCTCCAATCATGTCAATGCCCCACATTGCAAATGGCCAAGGAGCTGTCAGCACGTTGAGAGGAACCGGAGGAATGTGCACCTTATCGGCGTAGATTTGGCATTTATGGCAGGTACGAGAGTGTTGATACCAATCAGCTTCCATGGTAGACCAGTAATAGCCTTCCCTTAGAATCTTCTTAGCCATCGTGTGTCCGCTCAAGTGGGTGCTGAACGTACCGCTGTGTATCTCAGTCATGATCAACTCTGCCTCAGCTTTGTCCATACATCGGAGTAAAACACAATCATGGCTGCGTTTATAGAGGATGCCGTTGCTCAGGAAGAACTTGGCAGCAAACTTCCTTAGGAACTTCTTGTCATTTACTGAAGCTCCTTCGGGATATTCTCTAGTCTGGAGATACCTTTTGATTTCATGAAACCAGGGTTGTTCCACTACTTCTTCGGTATTGATCTCGTGACAATGCGCAGGTTCATCCATTCGCTCGATGGTTATTTGGGGAGCCTCGTTATCCCAATTGAGTTTAAACAAGGAAGACATCGTAGCCAGAGCATCTGCTAGCTGATTCTCTTCTCGCGAGAAATGCTCGAAGGTGATTTGCTCGAAATGAGGCAACAATGTCAAGACATGTTCTTTATATGGGATAAGATTGGGATGTTTGGTATCCCACTCTCCTTTGATTTGACTGATAACCAAAGCCGAGTCCCCAAATACGATCAAAGATTTGATTCCCAAGTCTATAGCAGCCTTGAGACCAAAAATGCAAGCTTCATATTCAGCCATGTTGTTGGTACAGCTGAAGCAAAGTCGGGCCGTGAAAGGTGTGTGGCAACCTTCTGGGGAAATGAGTACCGCACCGATACCGTTTCCAAGTGCATTTGAAGCACCATCAAAGTACAGGGTCCATCGGGATCCCTTTTCAGGTCCGTCATCCGGTCTGTTACCTTCAATGTTGTATAAATTCATGATGTCCTCGTCTGGGAAGTCAAATCTCATGGATTGATAATCTTCGATAGCTTGATGAGCTAGATGGTCAGCTAGTACACTCCCTTTTATAGCCTTTTGGGTGGTGTACTGGATGTCATACTCAGTTAGGATCATTTGCCATCTAGCGATTCTTCCAGATAAAGCAGGCTTTTCGAAGATATACTTGATAGGATCCATTTTGGAAATCAACAAAGTGGTATGAGTCAACATATACTGTCTTAGTCGGCGAGCAGCCCATACCAAAGCGCAACAAGTTTTCTCGAGCAGTGAGTAACGAGTCTCACAGTCGGTAAACTTTTTGCTAAGGTAATAAATAGCATGCTCTTTTCGACCAGACTCGTCATGCTGGCCCAAAACACACCCCATTGAGTTATCCAAGACGGTCAAATACATGATCAATGGTCTTCCTTCGACGGGTGGCATCAGAATAAGAGGTTCTAGCAAATACTCCTTAATCTTATCAAAAGCAGTTTGGCAATCGTCGTTCCATTCGACTACCTGATCTTTCTTTAATAGTTTGAAAATCGGCTCACAGGTAGAAGTCAGATGAGAGATGAATCTGGCAATATAGTTCAAGCGCCCCAAGAATCCTCTAACCTCCTTTTCAGTACGGGGACCAGGCATCTCTTGTATTGCTTTCACTTTTGCTGGATCGACCTCAATGCCTTTGTTGCTGACAATGAACCCTAGAAGTTTACCAGACCTAACTCCAAAAGTACACTTACTTGGATTCAGCCTGAGTTTGTATTCTTTCAACCTGGAAAACAACTTCTGCAAATGCTCAAGGTGTTCCTCCTCTGTTTGTGATCGAGCTATCATGTCGTCTACGTAAACTTCGATCTCATGATGTATCATATCATGAAATAAAGCTACCATGGTGCGTTGATAAGTTGCCCCTGCGTTCTTCAATCCGAACGACATCACCTTGTAGCAGAAGGTACCCCATTGTGTAACAAAGGTTGTTTTCTCCATGTCCTCGGGGGCCATTTTAATTTGGTTGTAGCCCGAGAAGCCATCCATGAAGGAAAACACTTTGTGCTGAGCTGTGTTGTCAATCAAAATGTCGATATGGGGTAGCGGAAAATCATCTTTAGGGCTGGCCCTATTCAAATCCCGGTAGTCCACACACATTCTGACCTTGCCGTCTTTTTTAGGTACTGGCACGATGTTAGCAACCCATTGTGGATAAGATGTAACAGCCAGAAAGCCAGCGTTGAACTGCTTCATCACTTCTGCTTTGATCTTCTCAGACATGTCGGGCCTCATTCGGCGGACTTTTTGTTTGATCGGTGGACAATCTTCTCTTGTAGGGAGACGGTGAACCACGATGTCTGTGTCTAAACCCGACATGTCTTCATAAGACCAGGCGAAGATTTTAACGTACTCATTTAACAGCTGTATCAAGCGTTCCTTGACACTTGGCTCCAGATTGGCACCCACTTGTACTTCCTTCCGGTCTTCCTCTGTTCCTAAGTTGACAGTTTCCAACAACTCTTCGTGAGGCAAGATGGCCCTTTCTTCTTGTTGTAGAAGTCTGGCTAGCTCTCCCGGTACTTCACAATCTTCGTCATCTTCATACTCAGCCTGATTGACCAGATCTTCAGAGTTATTGAAGGACGTAGCAGAATAGTCACCCATAGAATCCAGAGTGGACGGGTACCTGCATTTGTGAGTGTGGGTGTGTGTAAGGGATAGCCATCCTTAAACAAACAAAATGCAAAAAGGAAAGAAAATGAACACAACAGTTTATCAATGAAAAACGTCCAATGAATCATTAAACATGGTATATGGATATGAAGATAATCAAAACCCTTACAAATGGACCTACATGCCCCGGGCAAGGCATGAGGTGAAAAGGTAGTGTACGGATTGTTCAAAAGTAAATATTACAACCAACAGGAAATGTTTGACAGATAATTACTGATTAATAAAAGTAATGGGGACAAAGTCTTTTGCCTCCCAGTTGCGTAGTCCTCCTTCGACGGTTGAGTAGATCCAATCTTCAATGTTGGCCTCTTCGTCTTCACCTTCCAGAGCATTGATTCCATAAGGAGAGATCTTGATGGGCGTTCTTTCAACCTTTGAGCGGCGCATAGCTTTCTGTCCCGCGGTAGTGAAACCTAATCCAAACTTGTCTATTTTGTGAGGAATATCAGGCAACTGACCCCATGTTGAGCTCTTTCCTTCCTTCAATGCAGCTTTCGCGTCTTTTAGAGATGCCATTCTGGCCATCTGCTTTGGTACCTTAGCTACCGCTTTTGCTACTGCCACTTTAGGAGAGACTTCCTCGAAGTGCTGGAATGGTGTCTCAATGAATTCTCCTTCCACCTCTACATACCGAAAGGAGTTCAAATGGCTGATCATATATTCCTCTTCACCGTGCACGGTTATGATCTTTCCTTTGACAGGGTACTTCAACATTTGATGTAAGGAGGAGGTAACCGCCCCAACATTATGTATCCATGGCCTCCCCAGTAAGCAAGAGTATGAAGGACGGATGTCCATCACATAAAAAGTTGAGGGGAACACTTCTGTGCAAACCTTAATGGGAATGTCTACCTCTCCGTGTACCATTCTCTTCGACCCGTCAAATGCCCTTACAATGATATTACTTGGCCTTAACTCCAAGCCTTCACAATCTAAACGGTCGAGAGCCTTCTTGGGCAGCACGTTCAGAGAAGAACCAGTGTCGACCAGAACATGGGCCAGAGTAGTTCCTTGGCATTCTACTGACACATGTAATGCATCGTTGTGTTTTCTTCCTTTTGAGGTCAGGTCAACATCAGAGAAACCTAAACCGTTGTCTGCTGTAAGACTGGCTACACAGTCTTGGAATTGGTCGGCAGAGGTTTCCTGTGGTACATGGGCTGTCTTCAGGAATTTAATCAATGCTTTGGCGTGCGCCTCAGAACAAAGCAGTAATGCTAACATGGAGATCTTCGAGGGGGTTTGCCCAAGTTTCTCTACCACGTCATAATCACTCTTTTTAATTATCTTCAAGATCTCCTCCATCTCTTTCTTAGAGGTCTCCGGGATGACCAAAGGCTGAGTCCTCGTCCGGACGAGCTCATCTTGGGTCCCTTTACCTTTATCAGCATAAGTAGGAGGGACAACAGCGGGAATAACAGTTTCTTCAATCAACGGAGTTTCGGCGGAAAGTTTTATTGGTGCAGGATTAACTCTGGCAGCAGCTGAGGGTCCAAAGGTTGCCTTTGGGGGGGCAATCTCTGGAGAAAATATTCTCCCGCTTCGGGTGATCTTGCTTGTACCAGCAATGTTTCCAATGCTGGCCTCTTCTTCATCAGAGCTTTCTTCGGTTACTTCGACTTGTTTAACACCGTGGTAGTAGATTTCTCCACCGTAATTCCATGGTATTGACTTGTCAGAACTGTAGGGGACATGCCCAGGCATAGTTATTTTCAAGGGAACAATCTTTGTAGCTGATGTAATCTTAACAGGCTTTCTGACGGCCTTGGAAAGATTGGCGTGAATGGTGATAATTGAAACATCTTCAGTAGGGGTTGGAATAGCAGGAACCTTCTCAAACAGAATTTGTTGACTGTCCATCAGGCCTTGGATGCCTTTCTTCAGTGATGGGTAGTCAAATGGCAGAGAGTAACAACACTAGCAGTCTTCTTTGCATCCCGGGAAAATCCCGGCTCTTAGCAGGTTTAACTTGATGGTTAACAGCGGAGTCCTCAGGTCACTGACATCAAAAACATACAAATCTTCCTCAATAGCATGGACATTTCGACCATGTTTCGGCATCGGAGCAGATATCACGTTTGGCTTCTTTGGAGCATCGAACTCCACCTCTTTTGCATCTATCAAGTCTTGGATTTTATTTTTTAGCGCCCAACAATCATTTGTGTCATGTCCGACGCTATCGGAATGGTAGGCGCATTTAGCATTGGGATGATAGTGCGGTGAAGCAGTATTCACAGTCTTCGGTGCTTCCCTAATCTTGGTGAGATTCAAATTCAACAGATGTGGAAGAACCTGCGCAGGTGTCATATTGATGCGGGTAAACTGCCGTGGTGGCCGTTCTCCCCATTGCTGTTTAGGTCTGGACTGGTTATTGCGAGGCTGATCGTTTGATGGATTCTGGATCATCACGGCCCCCACAGTCGACCGGCGCTCATTTCTTCCTGCTCCTCTCTAAGAATACACAACAACCGTTTCCTTCTTCATCGGAAATGATTTCTTAACAGTTTTAGATGCAGAGGCATCCTTCTGAATCTTCCCATTCTTGATATCGGCTTCTACCCGCTCGCCAGTCAGAATTAATTCGATAAACCCTGCGGAAGAGCTACCGATCAGATGATTAAAGAATGGACCAGACAGGGTCCCTAGGAACATATCAACAAGCTCTCTATCAGAAAGAGGTGGCTGCACTCTTCCGTCCAGATCGCGCCACTTCTGGGCATATTCCTTGAATCCTTCACCTGAGGCCATCCCCATACTCTGTAGCTGAGTACGGGTTGGTGCCATGTCAGAGTTATACTGATATTGGCGATAAAAAGCAGCTGCCAGATCCTCCCAACTATGTACCTCTGATCTCTCGAGATTGTAGAACCAATCCAGCTGTGTGCCAGACAGGCTATCCTGAAAGAAATGTACCCAAAGGTTTCTGTCAGATGTGTGAGGTTGGATTCTTCGGACATACGACCTTAGATGCATCTTCGGGAAAGACAGCCCATCATATCTTGCAAAAACTGGCACTTTAAACTTCGGGGGGATCACAATTCCAGCAATTAATCCCAAATCTTCGAAATCTAAGCCTGGGACTCTCTGCAGCTCCATAGCTGCTAACCTGTCCTCCAAACTCTTGTATTTGTCATCAGCCGGCGGGTATTGTTGTTCTGAGTAGTCTTCATCTTCTTCAGCCTCTTCCTCTTCAACTTCGGATTCAGAAGGTACTGCAGCCCCTTTTCCTTTACTGGTTCCTTCTTCGGATGTAGGGGGAAATTCAAGAACCCTTCTGGCTTCACCCTCAAACCTTCTTCCCAGGGTAGCCACCCCGACTCTCTTCTTCTTCTTTTTCACTTTCTCTTTGTTCCCTAGCAGGGATTTTAGATCTTCCTGACCTTTTGCCAAGGTCATCAGGAGATGTTGAAACTGTGAGTTCTGAGACTGTAGATCTTTGACCGTCTGTTCGAGATCCATCTTACTGAAATAAACAGCAGAAAGATAAGGAAACCTGGTGTGGAGACCTGCTTATGCACATGATGAATGATATGTTTATTTATGCAATGCATTCAAGGATTTAGAAATTCACAATTGTTGCAGACAAAAAGAACACACGTCATATTAATAAGAAGAAATTTTGTTAGTACATAAATGCCCCATGGGCCAAATATTACAAAAACTTCTCATGGTAAAAAGACGTTGCGTATCCTCTTTGGCGCGATGTAGGTGTTAAGGGTCTCTTCCTCATGGAGTCGGCGGGTAAGCTCCAAAACCTTCTTCTCGCTGGCGTAAAAGCTGGCTTCAAAAGTATCCCTTTCTTCCCTGAGTTGGATCCAACTCTTCTGCATCTCCTCCCATGTTGTTGGCATGTCAGGATATAAGATGGTGTAGGGAACCTCTCCTTCCTTAACGGGCTCCTTAATCACAGGGAGAACATGAGGGTAAGGCATCATTAGACTCTGGGCTCGGGTTCGGACCCACTTGAGATAAGGCTCAAGGGGGATGGAATTCTTGTGCCCCAGTGTCTTGCTGTCTACCTTGTTAGGCATCCTCCAAGATCTGATGAATCTTTGACGAAGTCCTTGCGCATCATTGTCGAAGTCAAAAACTATGTCAGGAATCAGCATGTCGTGAGGGCCCTCCCTCCGTGCATATCCAAATTGTCTCAAAGCCAGACAAGGGTTGTAGGTAATGCCTCCCCTAATGCCAAGTAATGGAACATTGGGGAACTCTCCACAACGGTCGACGATGATGACATTTTCTCTGGACCGAGAGCACCAATGCACATCAGAGTAAGTGAGAGTCATCAACCGTTGTGACCACCTTAGGCCTTGGTCATTCTTCAAAACAGATTGTGGAAGGTGCGAAATAAACCACCTTGTGAGGAGAGGAGTACAACACATGAGAACACCTCTCTTTCTTATTGTTCGTGTGTAAAATGAGTGGAGGATGTCCCCAAGCAATGTTGGTATGGGATTCCTGGATAAGAAGATCTTGATGGCGTTGACATCTATAAGCTGGTCAGGATTTGGGAACAAGACCAACCCATAAATGAGGAGTGCCACAATTTCTTCAAAGGCTTGTAGGTCCAAGGAATTCCAACACTCTTGTGCCTTCTCAAACAAGAATTTCACCAAGAAGCCTTTGACACCGCTTCTAGTTTCCCAATGCCCCTTGATGT
Organism: Vicia faba; assembly: GCA_948472305.1. NCBI lineage: Eukaryota > Viridiplantae > Streptophyta > Magnoliopsida > Fabales > Fabaceae > Vicia > Vicia faba. Next base: position 1,086,932,437 of record OX451735.1, read on the forward strand.
CGGATGGTTGCAAGTGTAGTGCTTGAGCAACGTCTTCAGGCTTTGGTTCCTTTTCCGTACCGTTGAAAGGTAGTTGATTAAGAATAGGAATTCTCAGGAGTTGAGAAAATTCCTCCAAAGTGGGCACCAATTGGTAGTCGGGGAAAGTGAAACAGTGGTGAAGGGGGTCAAAGAACTGGAACAAAACCTTCATCATGTCTTCTTTAATGCTGGTGTTGACTAGGCTGAGCAGTCTACCATGTCTTTCACTGAAGGGAGAGCTTTCGGGAATTCTGGATGTGAGCTCCTTGAGTTGAGGAGGGATCCTCACAAGGTTGACTTGGATAGTTTTCCTGCGAGGAATTTCCATGACCTACAAAACAAGAACAAAGGTGAAGATCCAAACCCTTGAAATGGTTAGCGGATGCATATGATGCTTTATGATGTTTTATGATGCATGCAACAACACATGTACAAGCAAATCACACAAAACCCTAGTTTCAGGCTTGCATGGGGTTTCATAGGTAAGTACCCTCTTGAGTGTAGTTGGCTTAAAAACCTGTCCTATAAATAGTAACCGGGTTCTAAGGAGCTCAATATCATTGGATTGTCTTCCATGTTCATTGTTTTGGTTTAGCCACTTAACTAGCGACCAAAATATTCCAAGAAGACAACCCTCAATGAGTGTAGTATCGAGTATCTACCAACTTCAGACTGCACCAAAGCCGGTCATCTCACTACCCCTAATAAAAGGCCAAGATGGTCAAGTAAGGTTCTAGGTCATTAGTGCTTAGTGACATCACTCAGCGGCCCCGTACTCTCCTTGATTGAACTCAAGGTTTACCGGTACTCACAAATATGTCGCACTAATATAGCTATTGCTTCAACCGTGTCGGTATACCCCGCACAGTTTCCACAACGTATTGCTATCTATGAATGTTTCCCAAATCCGGGTGTAGGATTTCAAGCCCAAACAAGAGAACCACAAAGGTAAAGCAATCAAAGCAAACAATTAATCATGCAAGAGGGTGATCTAAAACCCTAAGGTAACCCCACCTTTAAGTTAATCCCCAGCAGAGTCGCCAGTTCTGTGATACGGTGGGAGAACTGACTTGAGTTTTTGCGTTTGTTTTCGCACTTGTTCGGTTTAGCAAGAGTCGCCACCGACTTTTTATTTTATCCTAAAGGAAAGGTTAAAAAGCACAGGAAAAACCTTTTGAGATGTTTCGTGGGTTCGGGGGGTAGATTATGAAAAGGGAAGGTATTAGCACCCTTTTCATCCATGGTTATCCATGGGCTCTTAGTTACTTGGTTTAGATCACTTGCCTTGATTTTTGATTGCTTGAAATGGTGTGTGTGGGTGTTTTGAAAATGTTTTGAAATAGACGCCTTTGTTTCGGCAACCATTGTAATGACTCGTGTTTGAGTATATACGAACGTGTGTATCTTTTTCGAAAAGATGTTTCAAATGTTTTTTTTGAAAGTTTGTTTTGAAAGTGTTGGTGGAGTGTGGTTTGAAAAGTAGGCAAGTGTTTTTGCAAGTTTGTCAAGTAACTAAGAGTTTTGTCTACCCCTAAATTTACTCAAAGGTTTTTCTCATGTTTTAACCCTTTTTAACAATTTTGTTCCACCATTGTATTTGGTGGACAATCTTGCGTTTAGGATGTTTAACGGGACAGGCGCGGGTCATCGTATGGACCATGAATGCAATGGTGCCAAGTGTCTTTGGCAATTTGCTTGAAGGGACTATGATCATTTTTGATTAGGAGACTTTCTAAAGCGTCATCGAGGGACTATGATCATTTGTATTGTTTTGCCAAAGATACTCAACGTGCAAGCATGGCCCATTTTGGAAGGCAACAAGCGGGATTACCCTAGGGGTGCAAGTGTGATTGTGTATTGATTTCATATATTTGTCTTGTATTAGGTTATCTAGCGTTTGCTTTTATGTACATACAAACCCTAGGTCTAACCATGGTATATTTGAAAGCGTTAAATTGCGGGAATTTAAAGTCTACGCTATTACAAAATAGTATCCGGGAGTGGGGGTACAAATTTACAAATGGGGATGAGACTTAAATGGGAGAGTAGTGTCCAAATAATTACAACCAAATCGAATTGCGCAAATGTAATATGTAGTGTATAGCAATGTATAAGAATAGCAAATGTATATGTGTAAAGCAAAGTAAATATATCGACGTATTTGTGTATTGTAACTGTGTAAGTGTATGTGTAAATGTATGAGGTTTATTTACAAGTTGAGAAATGTTAATGTATTATTAAGCATGTATTTGTTCTTTTGTATTTTATGTACAAAGAAAATATTTTAAGAAAAGAAAAGAATGTTTTAAGTTCTATTTTTTATGTATTAAGAAATTAATGTATTTTAATTAATTATGTACAAAATGTTTTAGTTAAAAAAAATTCAACCTAAAAAATCTATTTCTTTATGTATATTTTTTTTATAGATGTTTTAAACAAGATTTTCATTTAAATAAAAGAGTTTTAATACAAGAAAAGAAAAATGTTTTTAAATGTGAGAAAATTATTATGTTCATTTTTTTTTAGTTAATATTCTATACAAGATTATAACTATGTTACGAAAAGAAAGCATTGTTAATAAGATTTGATGTAAAAATAAAGTTAGTATATTAAGTTATTTTAACAAAGTAAATTATAAAAAGATTTAATGTAATCCACAAAAAGTATTAAACAAAATAGAAAACAAACTTGGAATGGGCTAAAGGGGGTTTTGGCCCATACTTAAACAATCAGAAGGAGAAAATAAAGGGGGGTGCACGCTGGCTTGCAATGGGCTTAAGCGCTGATTAGAATGGGGCAAGGCCCAACACAAACATGACATTCTTGTTTAGGGTTTCAGTTAATGCGTTTCATTTGGAATTCTAGGGTTTGTGAGTTACGAACGGCGCTCATCTTCCTTCGTCTTTCTTCGTCTTTCTCAAGCTACTGAATAAAATTTCTTCCTCGCCCAAGTTGCTAGCCGTTGCCTACGTTTCCATCTTCTCAAGGTTAGGCCAAACGATGACGACGTGAAAGGTATGAGTTAACGCTTTTTTTGTTTGTAGGGTTTCAGCTCATGTGTTTATTAGCTCTGATTGATTTTATTATCTATTTCTGTTTGAGATGTATGAAAAAGAATAGAAGACTATACCTTTGGGAGAATGGATGGAGGAGGACGACGGCGCTTCTGGTGGCTTGACGGCGAGGGGATGGTGATGATGAACTTGCTTGCTGGAACACCCGGTACTCTACACTCTTGCTTTGCCTTCTAGGGTTTCATGATGAATACTCTGAAAAACCCTTTGATTTATCACTTCTTTCCTCTTCTGGTTGCCTATTTCTGTTGCCTTTGATTGCTTACTTCGCTTATGTATGCTTCTGTATGTTGCCTTCGTTGATTCTGAGATGATGATTTTTGCTTTTGTTGGTTACCCAATGATGAACTCTTTGAGTTCTGAGGGCTTTGAGTTGCCTTGGAATGCTTAGAAAACAGGTTATGGGCGTGAGGCTTATGTTACAATAGGCTTTAAGCTGGACAGGTTGTTTAAATTGTTTTTTGATAGTTAAGGTTTCTGGTTCATGGCTTGACAGTTCAGGTTTTTGGGGTTTGGTTGCTTGATATTCTGGTTTGACAGGTTGTTTTCTCTGGTTTGTATATTTGTTTGGATGAAAGGCCTATGCAGATTAAAGGCTTGGGCTTCAGTTTTGCAATGTTTTTTTCTTACAGTTTGTGGTATTTGACAGTTTTTTTAGAGCTTGAGGGCTTTGAGGGTATGGCTTTTGTTTGTATCAGTTTGACAGGTTGGGTTAACAATGGTTTTAGGCTTATGGTCTTTAGAGGCAAAGGCTTATGCAGGTTTGGCTTTTTGTGTTTTTGTTGAGGTTACAGGTTTGAAGGCCTTAGGCGTGTATGTTTGAATGCTTAAGGTTTGATGGACTTGGAAGTTCTTAGGCTTTTTTGGCTTCTCAGATATATTCTGTAGGTTGGTAAGTTTTTTGTATCTCCTCAGGGTCTTTGCCCTCTTGTCTTTTAAGGGCAGGAGGCGCTATATTTTCTTGGTCAAATCTGTGGATAGGTTTGCAAGGCTTGAGGTTTTCCCTCTTTGTGATATCCTGCTGCATATGTTCTGCCTCTTTTTCTCTATGTATTCTGATATGCTGTTTATATCTTTTGCTTAGCCTCTAGCCTGTTGTACTGTAAGCTGTTTTCCTCTCTCTTTCTCTCTCCAGATTAAAGAAAAGCACTTTTATTGCTTAATTTTTGTCTTTTCTGAAAAAACAAATGGCCTAGGAAGATGATGCATTCTGAATGTTGCTTGCACTTGTCCCTTTTCCACTGCATATTTCCATGTTTCTTGCATACTTTATGTACTTTCTCTTGATAGCTTTTGGCTTAGTTTGAGATTGCAATTCAATTTGCCTTTATGCTGTTTGGAAACTTGGTTGACAAATTTTGGATTTACTCAGTATGCTTGAAAATTTGAATTTGTGCATTATTACAACTTTGTGCATTTCATGTTTTATTGCAAGCATTTCATCCCTGTTGTACCCCAAAATTTGCCCTCCCATATTCCTCAAAGATTTGTCAAAAGCATGCTTCAAAGCTCCCCAAGGGTTGCACAGTTCAAGGGCCTCCTAACAGTAAAAAATTAGGGTTTTGGTTCTGACCAAGTAAATGAAGTTTCCAAGGGTCCAATCAAGTCTCACATGCCTATAAACATGGTCAAGCATCTTCATACCAAGTTTCAAGACTTACAGCACAAAATTGCACAGTCAAAAACCCTAATTGCACTACAGTCAACTGCAGGGGCAAAATGGTCATTTGGCAGTCAAAAGTTCAAATTTTTGGTCAACATATCATTTTGAAGCCAAAAACATCATTTGATCAATGCTTGATCATGATTCTCAAAGCTTGGCTCAAAAATCATCAAGATGCAAAAGTTTCCATATTTGGACAGTTGAAAAAGTCAACTGTAAATTGACCAGGGCATAACTTCCACATGGATTATCAGAAAATTTCCATCCAAAGCTCATTTTGAAGAGAAAGACATTCCCTACAACTCATCTTCATACTTAAAGTCCAAGAAATGCTCTCACAAAAAGTTATCAATTTCAACATTATAGGTCATTTTCAAAAGTCAACAAAAAGGGACTTTAAGTCAAAGGCCATAAATTGAGATTGGTAAATCAAAATGACATGGGACCAAAGGAATTGGTTAGAGGACTCAAAGACCTTTCCAAAATTGAGCAAGTTATGCCTTGTGGAAGTTGGGAAATTTTTGGATATTTTGAAAAGTCAGCATTGCTTCAAATGACCTAAAATTGCTAATGGGCCTCTTTTTCTTCCACAATTCATTATCCAAGGCATGTGCACGACCATTTGGCCCAAAGGGAAGTTTTTTATCATTTTATTTTATTTATTTGGATTTTTAATCATTAATAATTCATTTAATTAAATTAAATAGGTAAAAAATACTAAACCTAATGTTTTGAATCTTTTTGTGCATAAAATATCTCCAAGATTTCGTGCAAATCAGATTAGGAAAGAATTGAAGGTAATTGGACATGATTTGGTGGCAAATATGCATGAAAAGATTGAAAACTAATGCCATAAAAATCAAATATTGATTCATCAATTCATGGATCTTTTTGACCAAATTCTTTGACCTAATCATTCACACATAAGTATAGAATGCAAACCTAATCCTAGAGAGGTCCAAGCTGCGCCATATACAAAGAATAAAACTTGCACTTTTGTCAAAAAACTCAAGAACTGAAATCACGATTGCAGGGTCTTTCAAGCCAAAATCATCATTCCATTAGCTTGCCAAAGTTTCCAGGAGACGATTCCAATCAAGAATTTTGTCCCATACTCAAGGAGGTGGTATATCCGAGTCAAGCTTTGCACGAAAAAATTCATAATCGAATCATGAATCCCATGCATTTTTAGCGCGTTTTCTTTATTGATTTACATTCCTTGATTAATTCTGAAGCTAACCACATGGATTAATTGCGTTTTTATACACTATATGCGAATCTGCCATTGTTATCTTCTAGGGTTTTGTAAGCTTTGAATTGGGCGTTTCTTAACGCTGTAAAATTGGACCATCATGATGCCATGACTAAATTCAGCGCATTTGGACGAAAAGGACACAACCCTCGCGCTCAATTTATGAGCCTCCCTGAGCTAATCGCTATTTTGGAATATGGGGTATAAGGGGACAGTTCCAAAACCGTTGCCAATTTCCTTTTTATTTCAGGAAAAAAACAAAGCTATGGAGAAGACGATGCAGTGGCAAGCTATGATTGGGTCGTTTGAAAGTTCGCGCGGAAAAGTCACTAATGCGTTGTTTTGTTTTATAATCATTGTTTGTTATTTAATATGCAAAGAGACAGAGTGGAGCAGTTGGCAAGGCGTAGTGGTGGTAATCTCTAGGACCTGGGTTCGAGCCCCAGGTCCCTCACCCTTTCCATATTATTTTTCCACTAATAATTATGTGCAGCTTCAGCGTTGTAGACCACTATGCATCCCTCAATCCAACGCGCCACATGTCCCACTGCACTCCATCAAAGGCCATGATTCAAAGACTATGGTGGACCTCAGTCAACAGACACGCATGCCAGCGTAAAGGTCAAACCAAGCCAGGCTTATTGGGCTTAAATTGCTAAGACAGACCCCCCAGGTTTGCAATGTTCTTTTCACTATTTTTTTAATTTTATTTTTGATTCAATTTTTTTCTTTTATTTATTAATTCCTTTAATTTAATATTTTTTCATAAAAACACAAAAACAATAAAAAATCAGAAAAAGACAAAATTTAAATATGTTTATTTAATTAATATTTTTGTAAATAAAATTCATTAATTAATTTAGTTTTAAATCTAGGATTAATCTTAACATTTTTCAATAAAAACCTAAAATTGGTAGAATTAGGGTTTCAAATCTTTTTCATCCTTTTTTCCTTTTTACCACATTAATTATTAATTCTTCCTATTATTTTTTTTATAAATTAAAATTGCATGTAAATAATTAGGTTAATTTAGGTTTAACTTTAATACTTTCTTAATGAACTAAAAAAACAATTAGAATTAGGGTTAGCATTTTAATTTCAATTAATTTCATTAAATTCTCATAAATACAAAAAACCAAAAAAATAATAATTTCTTTTTCTTTAATTAATTTGCTAATAATTTAATTTCGTTAAAAAGGGTCCAACGCCCTCGTTTCTAATTATAATTTAATTCGCATATTTATTTCTTTTTCTTTTAATTACTTATGTACCTCTCCCAAAGCCGTGTAAATTAAATCTTTCGCACTTTACTTTTCTTTAATTCTTTATTTTTCTGTCAAATCGGGTCCTGGAAATTTTGGCGATGTGGACCCGCGCCTTTTGTAATAGTTTAGAACTTTACCTTTCTCGCACTTTTAAACTGCTAAATAAATGCATGCAAGAATGAATGGCCTTAAATAAAAATAAACGCATAGACCACCATGACATAACAAGATAAAATAAATGAATCTGACACACAAATCACACACCACCCCTAGGGTACGCCTCACTGTTGCCTTGCCTCGAAAGGTGATCGTCGAGTAGAGGATGTCTTAGTAAGTCCTCATGATCCGGGAACCTGGCATGAGGGTAGCTTCTAAGGTGTCTTCCCATTGCTCTGGTGATCACCATGTCCCGAACCTCGAATTGACCCGAACACCTCCAGCGGTGGTGCTACCTACCTCTCAATGGTGGGATGGCACTACTTTAAAGGACATTTACACAGACGAATTCCTTAGGGTAGGTAGACGACTCTAGATACTTGCTCTAATTTCAAAGACAAATCAAAAATACTTTTCACACCGACACCTTTTCAAAAAGTTTTCGAAAGAAATTTTTCAAACACTCTTGAGGACTGATACAAGAGTCGAACTGAAATTTTCAAAGAAACTTTTTAAAACCCACAATTGAAAAGCAAACAAACCATTTTTGAAAACACAAATGAGAAAGTGTCTAAGAGCCCATGGATAACCATGGATAGAAAGGGTGCTAACACCTTCTCTTTCTATAATCTACCTCCCGAACCGAGAGCAATCTCTATAAGGAATTTTTTCTGTGCTTTTGTCCTTTCCATTTGGAGAAAATAAAAGACGGTGGCGACTCTTGCTTCCGCGACATTTCGCGAACCAGCGTTAAACAGTCAGTTCCAGATCCACCGATCATAGAACTGGCGTCTCTGCTGGGGAATTAAACTTAAAGTGAGGTGTACCTTAGGGTTAGTTCATAACTGTGTTTTCAATTGTATTGACTTGTCTGCTTTAAAGTTGTGGGTTGCATGGGAGTTACATAGATCCTAACCCGGATCTGGGGATACCCTGTTTAGGTAGCATAAGCTGTGAGGGACCTGTCCGGCGTATACCGACATGGGTGAAGCAGTGGCTACGTTGGTGTGGCACCTTGGTCTGTACCGATATCCCTCGTGTTGAAACGGGGAGAATATGGGTCTTCCAAGGAGTCATTAAGCACCAACCGACCTTAGAACCCTAAATTGACCCAACTTGGCCAATAGAACAGTAGCAGTATGCTACGCCCATTGAGGCTAAACTCTTGTGATGGTTCTGGCCGCAAGAAAAGATTGCGATGCTGGAGTTATGACCGATTGAGGGTAGTCAATGATATTGGGATCCTCTAAGAACCCGGTTACTTTGATAGGACATGTATGAACCAATAAACTGAAAGAGGGTAGCACCTAGACCTCATGTTGGCCTTAAACCCTAAGGACTTGTCTTGTGTGACTTGTGTGCCTTCCAACTTGACTATTTGCATGCTTGTTATCTGACACTTGAGTTTCTTGCAGGTTTTGTTTATAGTCCTTAATAGGGACTCATAACAGGGTATACTAAGTTTCTTACAGGTTTTGGTTTGCAGTCCTTAATTAGGACTCATAACAGGGTTTACCGAGTTTCTTGCAGGTTTTGTTTTTAGTCCTTAACTGGGACTCATGACAGGTTTTACTTGAGTTTCTTGCAGGTTTCTGTTTATAGTCCTTAATGGGGACTCATAACAGGGTTTGTTTGCATTACCCCATGCATAGCATAGCATCATACCATTGCATACATCCTAACCCATTTCAAGGATCTCAAAGGCTTGTGATGCAGGTCATGGTGAATCAACTGTCCAGCAAGGGGCAAAAGGGGATTTATTGTCCTCTAGACAAGGTTGTCAGGGGCTATGACCCACTTGATATGGTGAGCTTTGACACCTGAAGAAAGTTCCCCGAGCCAAGATTGTCAGGGGCTATGACCCACTGGATATGGTGAGCCTTGACTCTTGGAGAAGGACTCTCAATAATATGCAGTTCCTTCAATCAAGCTACCGGACCCAAATTCTAACCAATTTTCTTGTTTACCCTGCGAGGTCCTGGAAAACATTGCATGCATATCATACATATCATCGCATAACAGGTACCCTTTCTCTGCAGGTTGCTTACCTTCTTCGCTGTTTATTTCAGCCGATCGTCATGAATCCTGAATCATCCAATGAGCAGACTATCAAGGCCCTCCAGGCTCAGAATGCCCAGTTCCAAGAGATGATCATGAATTTGGCCCAGGGGCAACAAGATCTGAAGACCCTGCTCTTGAAAAAGAAGAAGAAGAGGACTATTTTGTTCAGCCCTAGACGCCGATCTGGGAACACACTGCAGATTGAAGCTGAGAGGACTACTCCATCTGTTGGGGAAGGCAGTCATCAGGAGGAAAGGGTTCCCAGTCCAGTGGTCTCTGAAAATGAGACAGATTTCAACAACAAACAATACCCTCCTGCTGAGGACAAGTACAAACAGTTGGAAGACCGTCTGAATGCCATGGAAATTCAACAAGTACCTGGTTTGGATTTCGGAGATTTGGGTCTAACTTCTGGTGTGGTGATCCTACACAAATTCAAAGCACCCTCTTTTGCTAAGTACGATGGGGCATCCTGTCCCAGGCTGCATCTCAGGTCTTATGTGCGGAAGATTCAACCATATACTGTGGACAAGAACTTGTGGATTCACTTCTTCCAGGAGAGTCTTTTAGGGACTCATCTCGAATGGTTCTATCAGCTGGACGGAACCAAGATTCGTAACTGGGAGGAGTTGGCTATTGCTTTTTACAAGCAGTATCAGTACAATGCCGACCTCGCTCCTACGCGTACCCAACTCCAGGGTATGTCGTTAGGATCGGGAGAAGGTTTTAAAGAATATGCGCAGAAGTGGAGGGACCTTGCTGGAAGGGTACAACCACCTCTGACTGACCGCGAGCTCGTCGACATGTTCTTGGGGACCCTGTCTGGTCCATTCTTCAACCATCTGATTGGGAACTCTTCAGCTGGGTTTACAGATCTGATCTTGACTGGAGAGAGGATCGAAGCTGGTATCAAGGCTGGGAAGATACAGAAGGATGCTTCATCGAGCACCGATAAAAAACCTTTTAAGAAGGAATCCAATGTCGTCTATGGTTCAAGGAGACATAACAGACCAGAACGCCGCCAAGCTGCCAATGCAGTGGTGATCTCAAAACCTGCTGGTGCTCCTCAACATCACAACCAACAAAAGAGCGAGAGAAGGCAGTTCACTCGGATCAGCATGACCTTATCCCAGATATTGCCACAGTTGCTGGAGACCAAGCTGGTCACTCTAAAAGAAGCTCCGAAGAATCAAAATACAACGTCACCGAAGTATAACCCCAACGCTCGCTGCGCTTATCACTCTGACAGCCCGGGGCATACTACAGATGATTGTTGGAGCTTGAAAAATAAGATCCAAGACTTGATCGACGCTGGAGAGATTCAGTTTGAAGTACCTGAGACTCCGAACATAATCACTGCTCCCTTGCCAAATCATGACTAGGATTGAGAAATTTTGTTCATTCGAATGTTCAAGTTGTAATTCTCTTTTGTTCAAACATTTACTCATGTTAAACATTGTTATTTCATTAATGCATCGCATATGTCTGTTTTGAAGCAATATATTCGTATTCACTATACGCAAATTATTTTCATATTTTTTCTGATGATCAACGCTCGATTAATAATTCTAAGCCTCTTGAGGGAGGATGACGAGAACGATACCGCTATCTTTACAGTATGTTTTTGAACAGACCCCGCTGATGAGGTACATGCATTGTTTCAATCCCTAAACACTGGAGTTATAAGGAAGATAATCCCTCGTCAACCCCTCTGAGCCAAAGAAGTAGGAGTTTTCTTTTCGAAAATTAAAACCCTTTAATCCTAACCTGGGGCAGGGTAGTTCTCTCAGTTGATCCAGGTGCACAACGAATGGCACCAAAGAGGTCCTTACAAACCAAAGGAAGACAGTGATGGTTCTAAACGATCATAAAGACAGGCAATCATTATCTCTTAAAAATAAAAGCCCATTAAGTCGAAACCCATGAAGAAGACTTACAAAACTGGGGCATCCCGCTGACTGTAATTCCAAAAAAGGAAACAGTTCAGGCAAAAAAAAAGAAAGGGATAACAAAAATCAGACAAGAAAGAGGTCTTCCAAACCCTCAACACAAAAGGAATGACTGCCTATTTAAGTTATCAACATCCGAATCATCACCGGAAAATCAGAGCAAAGACTCAAACAAGATCTAACGTATGATCAACTGAGTTTAGGTTTGGAGAACATCACGAAGAGCGGGTGGGTACAAATAAAATTTGAGCCTTTACCCTTTGTTTCTTAAACCGTGAACCAGGCCACGTTATAACCCTTAAAAGTCCTAGCTGAAGCATGGGTTAGTTCGAAAGCATACTATTACGAAAGGTATCCTGACTCCTTAAGGCCTACGGTAAAATACGGAGTTGACATCACGTTTTACAAACATTCATCTGTTTTATGAAAAAGAATGCATTTTCAAAATCTTCAAGACAGACATAAGCTTTGCATTTTTTAACATAACTTTGTTTGCATATGACTATTTGTTTGAACGGCAGGGAAATTCGCACGATGAATACCTAGTGAACAAAAGCACTCCCAATCAAGGGGCAGGTATGACTATTGTCCATCATCTGGGGCAGTTAAGTCAAGATTCGGAGAATCTCTCAAAAGGCCAAATAGCCTGGGGCAAATCTCCGCCTGAGTCACTGGGGGCATCCTAGCAACGAATCTTGCCTGGTCAAACACCTTCTGGCAGCATGACAAAACACTTCTAACAGGGGCAACTCCCTACTTTCTGAGAACGGACATAGTCAAAAAAATACTACGCAAAATCAAAGACCCGCTAGGTTGACACACCTAGGCAAATATAAGGGCTTCCCGGCGAACCAAAAGGGTTCGGGCAAAAATAAGGGATGAAAATAAAAAAATCTGTACACCCGGCAAGTCGAAAACCTGAAAAGGCGGCTTGGGCAAAAATGGGTATCCCGGTGGACTGAAAACCCGAAAGGGCGGTCCAGGCAAAAGTTAGGGATCAAAGCGTACGACTATGTCCTGTCATCTTGTCACCTGCCTACCAGAAGAAGAGTTTGTCCATCAACAACTATCAGCACCTCACAGGTCTTCCTCTCCCACCTCAGAAACAGGGGCAATAATGAGTTGCCCAAGCAATCTAATTGTTCTATCCTCCAAGGTACCAAGGTAGGTTCAGCTGGAGAACATAACCAGATATCTCAATTCCCCAGAGAGTGAGCCAGCAAGTCAGCAATACTCTCTCCAAATAAAGCTATACAATCAAACCTTAAGGAAGTTGGGTATCCTCTCGCAGATCTCAACATTCCCCAGCAGTACATACGCACTCTTAACAGGCATCCCCGACAGTCTTGGTCTAAAGATTGTTCCCCGACGGTACATCAAACATTCAAAGGAGTCACTTCCCCAGTACAGTTCAAAACTTCCCCAGGAGAGTCCAATGTAGTTCCCCAGGAAAGTTGGAATCCATCTCCCCAAGCAGTAAGCTTATCCCCAGTAGATTCTGGAAGTTTATCCCTCGCAGAGCACGAACGCGTCGCCCGGCTTCATTTAAAGAGTTATTTCCCTACCAGGGTATAACTGGGTTATCCTCAGCCAAAAGCCATGGAAACAGCGTCCTCGACGAAGCCTTCTTATCCCCAACGAAGTCTATTAGCACTTCCAACATAACAATGGTATCCCCAGTGAAGTTACCATCAACATTTCAGCAAAGTACCCCTCTTCCCACAGAGTATTGCTCCCCAGCAAGATCACTAGAGTACTTTTCTCCCCGCAGAGTAATCCATTCGCCAAGTTCATTCCCCAATGGAGTCATCTTCTCCTACCGGTATACTTGCAACTATCATCCAGCGGAAGCAAAATCTGTTCTCCAACATCAGCCCAGGATATGACTTCCCGGCACCCGTCAAGGATTTATTTTCCTAAGACAAAAACATACATTCATAAACATCACACTTCCATACATTATAGCATGCATATACGCATCGTATCTTACAAATCTCATTTATGTTGAAAACATCATTGCTTGACCCATATCATGCATTGCATATGACTGACCTTTACCTTTCAGGAAAGATACAGTTAAGTTCTCAAGCTACACTCCAAGACCTTGTCTGGTTCAGTTAAATCGACTCCCAAAGATTTTCCTGGTTATTATCCAGTCAAAGGCCTTCTCTGGTCTAGTTAAACCGACTCCTAAAGCTTTTTCTTTTGAAGACTCAGTTGAAGACTCCAAGACCTTGTTTGGTTCAGTTAAATCGACTCCAAAGATTTCTCTGGTTATTATCCAGTCAAAGGCCTTCTCTGGTATAGTTAAACCGACTCCTAAAGGTTTTTCTTTTGAAGACTCAGTTGAAGACTCCAAGACCTTGTCTGGTTCAGTTAAATCGACTCCAAAGATTTCTCTGGTTATTATCCAGTCAAAGGCCTTCTCTGGTCTAGTTAAACCGACTCCTAAAGGTTTTTCTTTTGAAGACTCAGTTGAAGACTCCAAGACCTTGTCTGGTTCAGTTAAATCGACTCCAAAGATTTCTCTGGTTATTATCCAGTCAAAGGCCTTCTCTGGTCTAGTTAAACCGACTCCTAAAGGTTTTTCTTTTGAAGACTCAGTTGAAGACTCCAAGACCTTGTCTGGTTCAGTTAAATCGACTCCAAAGATTTCTCTGGTTATTATCCAGTCAAAGGCCTTCTCTGGTCTAGTTAAATCGACTCCTAAAGGTTTTTCTTTTGAAGACTCAGGTGAAGACTCCAAGACCTTGTCTGGTTCAGTTAAATCGACTCCAAAGATTTCTCTGGTTATTATCCAGTCAAAGGCCTTCTCTGGTCTAGTTAAAACGACTCCTAAAGGTTTTTCTTTTGAAGACTCAGTTGAAGACTCCAAGACCTTGTCTGGTTCAGTTAAATCGACTCCAAAGATTTCTCTGGTTATTATCCAGTCAATGGCCTTCTCTGGTCTAGTTAAACCGACTCTTAAAGGTTTTTCTTTTGAAGACTCAGTTGAAGACTCCAAGACCTTGTCTGGTTCAGTTAAATCGACTCTAAAGATTTCTATGGTTATTATCCAGTCCAAGGCCTTCTCTGGTCTAGTTAAACCGACTCCTAAAGGTTTTTCTTTTGAAGACTCAGTTGAAGACTCCAAGACCTAGACCGGTTCAGTTAAATCGACTCCAAAGATTTTCCTGGTTATTATCCAGTCCAAGGCTTTCTCTGGTCTAGTTAAACCGACTCCTAAAGGTTTTTCTTTTGAAGACTCAGTAGAAGATACCCAAGATTCTCTCAATGATTGCTATTGAGGTTGTAGTCGCCTATGGTTCTCTCCCCGATACTGCGGAGGTGGTAATCCCAGATTTTGCTCAACGATTGCTGTTGAAGTTGAAGTTATCCAAGATTCGCTCAATGATTGCTGTTGAGGTTAAAGTCATCCAAGGTTCTCTCACCGTTCCTGTTGAGGTAGTAACCATCCCTGGTTCATTCATCACCGTTTGAAGCTCCAGATCCAGCTCCTGTAACCAGTCAGGACACATCTATACAAAGCATTTGAAGACCAGCTCCTGTAACAGGTCAGGTAATCATTTTTCTTTTGCAGGTACGCAAGTTCTCGCTAAGGAATCTCTTACGCGACCACCATCCAGATGGCATCTATAAGCCCATCCACCTATCCATCACCTCTTTGCATGGCATCTATAAGCCCATCATCCTATTCATCAATCTCCAAATGGCATCTATAAGCCCATTCCCCGCCATCACTGCTACTATGTGAGCGCAAATTTCTGGGCACTCTAGTGTTCAATCATCTCCCACCTTCGGATTACGAAAGGCACGCCAGCCAATCTGCATCCTCAGGTCTAAGAAGATTGAACAGGGGCAACTGTTGTACCCCAAAATTTTCCCTCCCATATTCCTCAAAGATTTGTCAAAAGCATGCTTCAAAGCTCCCCAAGGGTTGCACAGTTCAAGGGCCTCCTAACAGTCAAAAATTAGGGTTTTGGTTCTGACCAAGTAAATGAAGTTTCCAAGGGTCCAATCAAGTCCCACATGCCTATAAACATGGTCAAGCATCTTCATACCAAGTTTCAAGACTTACAGCACAAAATTGCACAGTCAAAAACCCTAATTGCACTACAGTCAACTGCAGGGGCAAAATGGTCATTTGGCGGTCAAAAGTTCAAATTTTTGGTCAACATATCATTTTGAAGCCACAAACATCATTTGATCAATGCTTGATCATGATTCTCAAAGCTTGGCTCAAAAATCATCAAGATGCAAAAGTTTCCATATTTGGACAGTTGAAAAAGTCAACTGTAAATTGACCAGGGCATAACTTCCACATGGATTATCAGAAAATTTCCATCCAAATATCATTTTGAAGATAAAGACATTCCCTACAACTCATCTTCATACTTCAAGTCCAATAAATGCTCTCACAAAAAGTTATCAATTTCAACATTATAGGTCATTTTCAAAAGTCAACAAAAAGGGACTTTAAGTCAAAGGCCATAAATTGAGATTGGTAAATCAAAATGACATGGGACCAAAGGCATTGGTTAGAGGACTCAAAGACCTTTCCAAAATGTCCAAGAACATGAGCAAAGCTTAAAAATTGAGCAAGTTATGCCTTGTGGAAGTTGGGAAATTTTTGGATATTTTGAAAAGTCAGCATTGCTTCAAATGACCTAAAATTGCTAATGGGCCTCTTTTTCTTCCACAATTCATTATCCAAGGCATGTGCACGACCATTTGGCCCAAAGGGAAGTTTTTTATCATTTTATTTTATTTATTTGGATTTTTAATCATTAATAATTCATTTAATTAAATTAAATAGGTAAAAAATACTAAACCTAATGTTTTGAATCTTTTTGTGCATAAAATATCTCCAAGATTTCGTGCAAATCAGATTAGGAAAGAATTGAAGGTAATTGGACATGATTTGGTGGCAAATATGCATGAAAAGATTGAAAACTAATGCCATAAAAATCAAATATTGATTCATCAATTCATGGATCTTTTTGACCAAATTCTTTGACCTAATCATTCACACATAAGTATAGAATGCAAACCTAATCCTAGAGAGGTCCAAGCTGCGCCATATACAAAGAATAAAACTTGCACTTTTGTCAAAAAACTCAAGAACTGAAATCACGATTGCAGGGTCTTTCAAGCCAAAATCATCATTCCATTAGCTTGCCAAAGTTTCCAGGAGACGATTCCAATCAAGAATTTTGTCCCATACTCAAGGAGGTGGTATATCCGAGTCAAGCTTTGCACGAAAAAATTCATAATCGAATCATGAATCCCATGCATTTTTAGCGCGTTTTCTTTATTGATTTACATTCCTTGATTAATTCTGAAGCTAACCACATGGATTAATTGCGTTTTTATACACTATATGCGAATCTGCCATTGTTATCTTCTAGGGTTTTGCAAGCTTTGAATTGGGCGTTTCTTAACGCTGTAAAATTGGACCATCATGATGCCATGACTAAATTCAGCGCATTTGGACGAAAAGGACACAACCCTCGCGCTCAATTTATGAGCCTCCCTGAGCTAATCGCTATTTTGGAATATGGGGTATAAGGGGACAGTTCCAAAACCGTTGCCAATTTCCTTTTTATTTCAGGAAAAAAACAAAGCTATGGAGAAGACGATGCAGTGGCAAGCTATGATTGGGTCGTTCGAAAGTTCGCGCGGAAAAGTCACTAATGCGTTGTTTTGTTTTATAATCATTGTTTGTTATTTAATATGCAAAGAGACAGAGTGGAGCAGTTGGCAAGGCGTAGTGGTGGTAATCTCTAGGACCTGGGTTCGAGCCCCAGGTCCCTCACCCTTTCCATATTATTTTTCCACTAATAATTATGTGAAGCTTCAGCGTTGTAGACCACTATGCATCCCTCAATCCAACGCGCCACATGTCCCACTGCACTCCATCAAAGGCCATGATTCAAAGACTATGGTGGACCTCAGTCAACAGACACGCATGCCAGCGCAAAGGTCAAACCAAGCCAGGCTTATTGGGCTTAAATTGCTAAGACAGACCCCCCAGGTTTGCAATGTTCTTTTCACTATTTATTTTATTTTATTTTTGATTCAATTTTTTTCTTTTATTTATTAATTCCTTTAATTTAATATTTTTTCATAAAAACACAAAAACAATAAAAAATCAGAAAAAGACAAAATTAAATATGTTTATTTAATTAATATTTTTGTAAATAAAATTCATTAATTAATTTAGTTTTAAATCTAGGATTAATCTTAACATTTTTCAATAAAAACCTAAAATTTGGTAGAATTAGGGTTTCAAATCTTTTTCATCCTTTTTTCCTTTTTACCACATTAATTATTAATTCTTCCTATTATTTTTTTTATAAATTAAAATTGCATGTAAATAATTAGGTTAATTTAGGTTTAACTTTAATACTTTCTTAATGAACTAAAAAAATAATTAGAATTAGGGTTAGCATTTTAATTTCAATTAATTTCATTAAATTCTCATAAATACAAAAAACCAAAAAAATAATAATTTCTTTTTCTTTAATTAATTTGCTAATAATTTAATTTCGTTAAAAAGGGTCCAACGCCCTCGTTTCTAATTATAATTTAATTCGCGTATTTATTTCTTTTTCTTTTAATTACTTATGTACCTCTCCCAAAGCCGTGTAAATTAAATCTTTCGCACTTTACTTTTCTTTAATTCTTTATTTTTCTGTCAAATCGGGTCCTGGAAATTTTGGCGATGTGGACCCGCGCCTTTTGTAATAGTTTAGAACTTTACCTTTCTCGCACTTTTAAACTGCTAAATAAATGCATGCAAGAATGAATGGCCTTAAATAAAAATAAACGCATAGACCACCATGACATAACAAGATAAAATAAATGAATCTGACACACAAATCACACACCACCCCTAGGGTACGCCTCACTGTTGCCTTTCCTCGAAAGGTGATCGTCGAGTAGAGGATGTCTTAGTAAGCCCTCATGATCCGGGAACCTGGCATGAGGGTAGCTTCTAAGGTGTCTTCCCATTGCTCTGGTGATCACCATGTCCCGAACCTCGAATTGACCCGAACACCTCCAGCGGTGGTACTACCTACCTCTCAATGGTGGAATGGCACTACTTTAAAGGACATTTACACAGACGAATTCCTTAGGGTAGGTAGACGACTCTAGATACTTGCTCTAATTTCAAAGACAAATCAAAAATACTTTTCACACCGACACCTTTTCAAAAAGTTTTCGAAAGCAATTTTTCAAACACTCTTGAGGACTGATACAAGAGTTGAACTGAAATTTTCAAAGAAACTTTTTAAAACCCACAATTGAAAAGCAAACAAACCATTTTTGAAAACACAAATGAGCAAGTGTCTAAGAGCCCATGGATAACCATGGATAGAAAGGGTGCTAACACCTTCCCTTTCTATAATCTACCTCCCGAACCGAGAGCAATCTCTATAAGGAATTTTTTCTGTGCTTTTGTCCTTTCCATTTGGAGAAAATAAAAGACGGTGGCGACTCTTGCTTCTGCGACATTTCGCGAACCAGCGTTAAACAGTCAGTTCCAGATCCACCGATCACAATCCCTCTTTGTGAACGGGGAGAAATCTCGTGATTTGCAGAGAGGGCAAAACTGATTTCGGCCATTTGTTTTTAATGATGAATCTTTTTAACTGTCTATCTTTAATTATTTTATCTGCTTTGACCTTTCTTTTGTTTCTTGTTTTGCAGATGAAGAATAAATGAGCAACAAGGGAGCATTGGTTAGAAGAATGAAGATTAGGAAATTTAGGACATAGTTTATTTCAATTTTAATTATTGTAACCATTATTATTATAAATACTTTGTAAATAAATACTGCATTTAAATAACAATTGTAACAAATAATTAAAGATGAATAAAAATTCCTTTTGACCAATTAATTCTTTTTATTTCCTTTCAATTGTTTAACTTAATTATTTGAATTTCCTAAATTAAAACAATTGGAAATAAATCCAATTATTCTGACTTTAAAAAAAAGAAATAATCAATAAACGTCCGGCGTTCCGAATTAAACATAACAATGCACAGTCAAATCAAACAAACATCCACATGTCTTCTTTTCACTGATTTAATCCAAACAACTGCAAATTAACAATCAACAGCCTCAGTCCTTATCTTAGAGTAACCTGAACATCATTGATAGAACTAACTCTTTCTGAGAAATATACGCGCAAAACCCTGATTTTTGACTTAACACTGGAGAAACGCCTGCCTGATTAAACTTTGAGCCAATTCAACCAAACCCTAAGCAATCTATTTTAACCGTCTTAAAAAAATCAATGAAAACTCTAAATTTTGTCTGACTGACGAGAAAAGTCTGTCTGACCGATTCTTGAGCCAGTCTGAAAAATTAGGAAAAGCCCGAAGCTGTGATTTCTGGTGGAAAAATACGAGGGCAAATTTTGGGGTACAACAGTATCCTATACAAGCGCAACCATGATTGTGTTCTGCTTCATTGTGTGGACAAGGTTGAAGCTGAGCAGATCATGACTAAACTGCATAGTGGCACATTTGGCACCCACTTGAGCGGACATACGATGGCTAAGAAGATTCTAAGGGCAGGCTACTACTGGTCTACCATGGAGGCTGACTGTCATCAATATTCCCGTACTTGTCACAAATGGCAAATCTATGCTGACAAGGTACATATTCCTCCAGTTCCTCTCAATGTTCTAACAGCTCCTTTGCCATTCTCAATGTGGGGTATCGACATGATTGGAGAGATCAAGCCAACAACATCCAATGTACATCGCTTCATCCTGGTCGCTATTGATTACTTTACCAAATGGGTCGAAGCAGCTTCCTTCGCCTCCGTTACAAAGAATGTGGTTGCCCGCTTCATCAAGCAGAGCCTCATATGCCGGTATGGTATCCCCGACAGGATCATCACGGACAACGGTACAAACCTGAACAACACTATGATCACCGCTCTGTGCAAGCTGTTCAAGATTCAACATCACAATTCATCTCCCTATATGCCAAAGATGAATGGTGCTGTTGAAGCTGCGAATAAAAATATCAAGAAGATCATTTAAAAGATGACAGTCACCTACAAGGACTGGCATGAGATGTTACCGTTTGCTCTACAAGGGTACCATACCACGGCGCGAACATCAATTGGGGAAACACCCTTTTCTTTGGTATACGGCATGGAAGCTGTTTTACCTATGGAAGTTCAGATTCCTTCCCTGAGAATCATGAAGGACGCTGGTTTGAGTGAAGACGATTGGATTCAGACCTGGCTTAATCAACTTAACTTGATTGACGAGAAGCGACTTACTGCTGTTTGTCACAGTCAGACGTATCAAAAACGGATGATCAAGGCTTTCAACAAGAAAGTCAGATGTCAGGTATATCAAGTCAGAGATCTTATAATCAAGCGGATCATCTTGCCGCAAAGTGATCCCAGGGGCAAATGGACTCCTACTTATGAAGGACCATTTGTGATCAAAAACATCTTTTCTGGTGGGGCTATGATTCTAACCACCATGGACGGCGACGACCTTTCGCACCCTGCGAACGCAGACATAGTCAAAAGATACTACGCATAAATGACTCGACAAGTTGAAAACCCGAAAGGGCGACTTGGGCAAAAATGGGCATCCCGGTGAATCAAAAACCCGAAAGGGCGGTTCAGGCAAAAATTAGGGATAAACAACAAAAAAATCGTACACCCGGCAAGTTGAAAACCCGAAAGGGCGACTTGGGCAAAAAAGGGTCTCCCGGTGGATCGAAAACCCGAAAGGGAGGTCCAGGGAAAAGTTAGGGAATTAAAGCGTATGATTATGTATCGTCAGATCACTTTAAGGACAATCTCTTCACGGACAAGCTCCAAGTTTCTGATTAATCCAATCATTTGCGGACGAAGCAACTAATGGACAAGATACTCAGAGTTGCGAAGGCTATAGAAGAATGGGAACCCCATGGAATTGTTACACATAGCCATCTTTCTTTGTATAAATTTTTCTCAATTTTTTGACAACATTCTCTTACTAGGATGTCTGTTTCCTTTGTACAAAATACTTACACAAAGTTAATACAAAGATACTTCAAAGTGCAGAAAATTGTTTGCCTTTTCTTTCTTTTTTACACTTGTGTTTTATTTGAAAACGTCCAATGATTTATTAAAATGAGCATATGCATTTGAATATAATCACTGCTTACAAATAAAACAAAATGAGAAAGAATAATTACTGATAGGATGAAAGTATAGGAAAATGTCTTTAGGCTATTCCAGGAGGAATCCCCCGCAATACATCATCCAGATCCTCAGCGGAACTAAAGCCTTGAAAAGCATATCCCCAGCGGAGTTAAGTTTCAGGAATCCCCATCAGAGATGAGTTTTTAAACTCCCGATCCCCAGCGGAGCAAAAATTTGAACTATAAACCCTCAGTGAAGATGGAACTTTCTTCCCCAAGCAGAGCCAAAACTTCAGCCTTTGAACAACAGTAGAGGCCATCCAGTTTCCTCCATGGTCCCCGAAGAGTCGCTTTAAAACCATTCAATTCCCCAGAGAGTTATTCTTCCCCAGTGAAGTCGCCGATCAAATCAGCACGTCATTAAGATCCCCAACGGAAACCATTCAGTTTTCCCCTGATATCCCCAACAGAACGAAGATCCTCACTCTTGAAGTCCCCAGTAGATTGGCATACAATCTAAACTCCTGATCTCCCCAGCGGTATAGCTTCTCCCCACAGAGGTTGCCAAAGATTTTGAATCTCCAGCAGTGGTCATGGGTTTATTTTCCCCGACAGTAGTCAATGATTTTATTATCTCCAACTATCCAGGATTTATTTTCCTCAGCAAAACAACTAATCAATTTACATGCACATACATTACATTCATAAATCATAAACATTGATAAAACACATCATATTGCATCATACATTTCATGCAACATGACTTTGTGTTTTCAGCTAACATTCTACCCTTTTCAGGATAAAATCAATAGCTATCTAAAACAGATGTTCCAAGCTCAGGAAACAGCTTAGAGAGGCTCCAGACACGGATGCTCTCCTGTTTTCTTATTCAAATCAAGGGGCGTATTCCTGTTCCAGTTATGAAGACTGGATTCGACCAGATTTTATCTTGACTATACTAAAGCCTGGATTCGACCGGAAAACAGTAGAATCCCCTGCAAGTTCTTCTGAAGCCTGGATGTTAAGTAGATAGGAAGCAAAGTATCGTGAAGCCTGGATGTTGACCAGATAGCAATACAAGACTGTGAAGCCTGGATGTTGACCAGATAGCAGTAAGGTGTACTGTGAAACTTGGATGTCGACCAAATAACAATTTACTCGGCCAATTACCTCGGAGCCCGGATTAAACCAGATATTGGTAGGCCTCAAAGTCAAAGGGAAACCCGGAGGCGACCGGATAACCATTTGATATCCTTCTGAAGACTGGATGTTGACCAGATAGGAAGCAAAGTATCATGAAGCCTGGATGTTGACCAGATAGCAATATAACACTGTGAAGCCTGTGTGTTGACCAGATAGCAGTAAGGTGTACTGTGAAACTTGGATGTCGACCAAATAACAGTTTACTCAGCCAATTACCTTGAAGCTCGGATTCAACCGGATATTGGTAGGCCTCAAAGTCAAAGGGAAACCCGGAGGCGACCGAATAACCATTTGATTTCCTTCTGAAGACTGGATGTTGACCAGATAGGAAGTAAGGTATCACGAAGCCTGGATGTCGACCAGATAGCAATGCAAGACTGTAAAGACTGGATGTTGACCAGATAGCAGTTCACTGTCACCTCTTCAACCAAGAGATGACTCCCCAGTAGAATAACAGATAGCTGAAGTTCTATTTCTACCACGTCAGAGACCAGCATTCCCCGGTGTAGTCCTCCTTAACAACAGGTGTATGAACCCTTGCAAAGGAATCTCTCATACAATTCAATAAACATTCTTGGATGGCATCTTTAAGCCCATCTCTGACAAGATTCTGTCACATCTTCCAAATGGCATCTTTGAGCCCATTCCCTCAAACTATACTATGACGACTGCAAATTTACGGGCACTCTAGTGTCCAATCCTCTTTTACCTTCGAGTAACGAAAGGCCAAACTCGCCAATATAACTCTTCATGTTCAAGAAGATTGAACAGGGGAAACTGTTGTACCCCAAAATTTGCCCTCTCATTTTATCAACATTTCTCATCACAAGGCTCTTTGAACTCAAGATCAAGCTAGGGTTTGCTCTGCTCAAGACATCTCCTTGCACTGTTGACCTAAATTAGGGTTTGAGTTTGCACAAGGAATTTTGGACTTCTAATGCTCAAAGTGGCTTTCATACTTCATGTTGGACTTATAAGATTGTCCATACCAAGTTTCAAGCCTTGAATCAATTTTTGCCCAGTCAATTGGATAATTGACCTAGAAATCAGTTGTATTGGGGAAAAATTGTGGCCAATTTACAGTCAAACCTCATAAATTTTGACCCACATCAACCTTATAAACTCATATGATCCATTTGATCATGTTTGGACCATAACTCCACAAGAAATTTGATCAGATCACCAAAAGGGCAAAATGGTCATTTTTAGGGTTTTGACTGCACAAGGGCAATTTCTGATTTTTGACCTAGCCAATGGAAAATTGGGTTCAAGCATGGATTCAAGGACTCAATGGCATCATATTGACCTATTCACAAGGTTCAAAAGATCTCAATTGCATTGGATTGACAGATGAATTTTTCAGTCAACTGATCAAATTTTGACTATACACTGAAAAGTCAAACTTTGACTTTTTGGTCAAAATCAAGTGCCAAGGGTCATTTTTCATCAAGATATATCAAAACATGAAACTTTTTCATCAAGAAAACTGGTTTAAAATTGAAAATTTTCATAACTTAGAATTTTTCAAAGTTATGAAATTTTCTTATTTTTTCCCAACTTTGCCCAACATTTTCACCATGATGAAATCAGATTCAAACAAAACTTCCAACATGAAAGTTGTAGTCCTCCACAAAGTCTACAACTTTGATCATAAAGTTTTCCGAAAATAAGCTTGGATCTCAAGTTATGATTTTTGGAACAAGGGTCCATGAAACTTTTAACTTAGTGAAATTTTGCCCTAATTTAGGCAGGATTTTGATCCATCTTCATGACCATTTTTCACATAGTTCAACTTGGAATATAAAATTGAATTTCAAATATGGATTGTAGATCATGTTATAAGCTTTCCAAAAAGTCCAAGAACTCCCCAAAATCATTTGTGGTTAGGGAGAATCAAAGGCTTGAAGTTGGCAAAAACTCACTTTTTATCCATGGCATGTTCATAGTGATACAAGTTGCAAACTCTAATCAGCTTGCTTTGTACTTGATTACAGGTCTCAAAACCATTCCATACTCAATAATTAAATGCAAATCCATTGGTCTAAGGCTTTGTTTTGGTCATTAGAGGATTATACAATAGATTAATCCAAAAATGGTAAAAGGTACATTACCATTTTTGCTTAAATCTTGCTTTATGTCAAAACTGCATCCTTGAGCATTTAGCCATATCTTGTGCAGCAAATCAAATCCACCAACTTGAGGGGCCAAGGGCATAGTGTGCAAGCTGATATATAGCCTGTACAGGCTGGTCTTACATCACTTCTCATTTTTTGCTTGATAACCAAGAAACATATCAAACACACTACAACTTGAACATCAGAAAGAACCAACCTTGGCAAGCACTTGAGACAAGTTTCTCACATCCCCTTGAGCCAGAAACACGAGCCTTTGAGCCCTGAAACCTCCCATAGCACAAAATCATCTTCCATTGGTAAAACAGGGCACTCCCTGCAGTTTGATTTCCATAGCACAAATCCCTCGTGCGTTTTGCCTCAAACTGGTTCAAACACCTTCCACATAACCTATCCAATCTATCCCAACCCTTAAACACTGACTGTAACTCCATTTAGAAGGTTTGCCATTTTTGATTTCAGCTTGTGCAGGTTGAGTTCTACAGGCTTGTTCAAGCACATTCAAGGCAAGCTAGGCATTGAGGAAGGTCAGAGGAAGTTCAAGCAAGCTCCCAAACATCTCAGGCCTCACTGAAAAGCTCCACATTGCCATACACGAAGTCAACTGAAACAGGTTTTTGTCAACTTCCTATCTCTCTATTTAGGAATAATTAGGCTTCGGTTTGTGAATAAAAAATGTAGTATTCATAGCCATGAAGCTGTACATATGCCCAATTTTCATTTTAGTTAAGCATGCTAAGAGAATTTGATCCATGAACTTCCTGAAAAAATTAGGTTAGGATTTAGGGCCAGAGAAATTCTCTCTGGTCTTTGAGAGTTAGAATGAGTTCTTTACATGGTTGGATTCGTCTTGAAAAATGCTACAACTTTGATATTTTGAGTTTTTGCATTAGAGCACGTATGCAGGATCTAGCATTTTGTACAGGGCACGCACAATTTTGAGAACAAAGGTTGAAGATGAAGTCTGGTGGGCTGAGCTTGGTCCTGGCTTTGTTTTTGACACCCCCCTTTTACTGAATACACCCCCTGGCCCAATTTCTTTACATTTTTATATTTTTGTATTTATTTTTCATTTCTGATTTTATTTTATATTTTCTAAAACATAAAAAATACCAAAAATATTTTCATAAATTTTCACATTTATTTTTATTATTTTATTATTATTTTTAGACATGAAAATAGTTATTAAGTAGTATATACTTTTATTTTATTTAATAAAAACTTATAAACATTATAGAAATATTATATATTTTGTTTTTATTATTTATACCTATAAAATAATATTTTTTTCCCATATACTGTTATTTTCCTAAATATTTGTGTATATTTATATTATATTTTTTGTACATAAAATAATTAATATGATATATATTATCTTAAAAAAAAACCTAGGGTTTCCACCCTTATTAAAAATAATACTTTTTTTTAATATATTATTTTTAAACTTGAATATATTTTTATTTTTATTGTGCATAAATAAATAATATTAATAAATATACTTCCTTAAAGAAAATTAGGGTTTCTTACCCTTAATTAATAAAATAAAAAATAATCTTTTTATTTCTTTCTTTTTATACTAAACATTTTTTACATACATAAAAAATAAACATAAACATCTTTTGCATATTCATAATATTTTGTATATTTATTTAATTAATTTATCTAAATATTGTTCATTTATTATTTGTACCAATTATTCAATTTGGATGTAATAGTAAATATTAAGGTTTTATTTTCTTGCAAATATTCCCCATTCAAAAATTGTATCCCCCTTCCCATATCAAATGTTGTAATAGTGTAGATTTATTTTACGCATTTATGCTTTCAATTATGCCATGATTATAGACTAGGGTTTGTATGCAAAAATCCAAAATCAAAACAAATAGCTTGACTAATACAAAGACAAAATTCATAAATTGACAACACAATGCACACATGCACCCCTAGGGTTTCATCCACTTGTTGCCTTGAAAATGGGCCATGTTATACATGTTGAGTACTTTGGCAAAACAAAAACAAAACAAAATATCATAGTCCCTCGATGACGCTATCTTGGTTGCCTATACAAAATGATCTAGTCCCTCGAAAAATTTGCTAAAGATACTTAGCACAATTGCTATCATGGTCTATACGATGACCCGCGCCTGTCCCGTTTAACATCCAAATACAAGTTTGTTTACCAAATGCAATGGTAAAACAACATTGTCAAAAGGGTTAAAAACGTACAGGAAAGATCTTTGAGTAAAATAGGGTAGACAACTCTTAGTTACTTGATCAAAACTTGCAAAACATCCTTGTTATTTTCAAACACACTTCACAACACAATTTCAAAACATTTCCCAAAGACAAACTTTCAAACATTGAAACATCTTTTCAAAAAAGACAATACACCTTTGTATACATTCAAACAAGAATCATTACAAAGGTTGCCACAACGATGGCCTCTTTTCAAAACATTTTCAAAACCATACACAAAGCACCATTTCAAACAATTGAAAAGCAAAATCAAGTGATCTAAACAAGTAACTAAGAGCCCATGGAAAACCATGGATGAAAAGGGTGGTTGCACCTTCCCTTTTCATAATCTACTCCCCGAACCCAAGAAAACATCTCAAAGGTCTTTCCTGTGCTTTTTGACCTTTCCTTTGGATAAAATAAAAATTCGGTGGAGACTCTTGCTAAACCGAAACATTTGCGAACACAAACGCAAAACCTCAAGTCAGTTCTCCCACCGTATCACAGATGGAATCCAAACCAAGAGTGTTCCCATAAACGATGATTTCCCATATGAACGCCTTATTGCTCAACTAGAGACAACTCCTACCGACAGTTTAGAACAATGTGATGAACATTTAATAACTGCGGTAGTAGAAGCTATCTGTACCAACACCACATTACCATGGTATGCTGATTTTGTTAACTACTTAGTCGCCGATGTTCTACCACCCGATTTAACGTACCAACAACGAAATAAATTCTTCCATGATCTTAGACAATACTTTTGGGATGAACCACTACTCTTTAAAAGAGGCGCCGATGGTATCTACCGTCGCTGTGTTCCTAACGATGAAGTGGACGACGTCATTGCTCATTGCCATTTCGCCCCTTATGATGGACATGCTAGCACTTCGAAAACTTGTGCAGAAATACTACAAGCTGGTCTTTTTTGTCCTAATTTATGGAAAGACGTCCATGTAGCAATTATGAACTGCGATAGATGTTAGCGCACATGAAATATATCTAGACGTGACGAAATGCCGCAAAAAGGGATTCTCGAAGTTGAAATTTTTGATGTATGGGGAATTGATTTCATGGGACCGTTTCCCGCATCCTTTGGAAATAAGTATATACTGGTAGCTGTTGATTATGTATCAAAATGGATTGAATCCGTCGCTGCACCCACAAACGATACACGAGTGATACTTAAATTATTCAAGAATGTTATCTTCCTACGATTCGGTATACCAAGATTAGTAATTAGTGATGGTGGTTCCCATTTTATCTCTAGAATTTTCGAAAAACTACTTTCAAAATATGGTGTTAAACATCACATAGACACACCATACCATCCTCAAACAAGTGGACAAGTGGAAGTGTCAAATAGGGAAATTAAACAAATCCTTGAGAAAACCGTAGCCACATCTAGAAAGGATTGGTCCTCCAAGCTAAATGATGCTCTTTGGGCATATAGGACAGCTTTTAAAACCTCTATAGGAACAACGCCGTTTAAATTAGTTTATGGAAAATCTTGTCATTTTCCAGTAGAACTAGAACATAAAGCTTATTGGGCTATTAAAACTCTTAACTTAAATTACACGACTGCTGGGGAGAAACTAATATTAATATCCATGAATTAGAAGAATTGCGTTTAGACGCTTATGAAAATGCTAGAATCTATAAGGAGAGAACAAAAAAATGGCATGATAAGCGTATCTCGAGGAAAGAATTTAAGGAAGGAGACATTGTACTCCTATTCAACTCTAGACTGAAACTCTTTTCGGGTAAATTACGTTCCAGGTGGTCAGGACCATTCGAAATTAATAAAGTTTTCCCTAGTGGTGCGATAGAAATTAAAGGAAATTCCATAGAACCTATTATAGTCAATGGCCAGCGTTTAAAGCATTATTTTAACGTCAAAAATCTAAACTATTCGGCTTATCTGAAATTAAGTGAGCCACCTACCTCGATACCTAACTGAATAGGTATTGTCTGTCGAGCCATCGACATGAAACAAAAGCGCTTCATGGGAGGCAACCCATGTTTACTTTTAATTGTTTTTGTTGTTTTGATATGCTTTTTATTTTTTTTAACTTTGTTTTAATCTTTCAATTTTTATGTTGCATCCTTTATTTCTTTTTTTTTGAACTTCTTTTTCTTTTGATTAACTTCAGCATTTTAACCTGAAAATACTAACTTAGTTTTTCATACATTTATTAAATATTTTCAGGGTAATTCATTAGCTTTATTTTTTTAGCTCCATGGCACGTATGAACTACATGAACATAACCCTGAGAGGTAGGCATCAGAGAAGGCGTTTTGAGGATCTAGTTGAGCGAGAGATGCGTCCAACCATTTATGCTAACGACCATGCGATGAATGCCTTATGCATTCGTGAGAGCGTTATGTATCTTCTTAACCAAATAGGTTGGGACGTTTCTCCAATTCGGAGACGCTATTGTACCTACCGTAAGCTGACCCTTGAGTTTTTGAGCACACTAAGCTATCTGCCAAACCATGGGATAGGTTTCAACTGCGGGCTGATCACCTTCAGAATGTTTAATATGGATTACCATTACAATCATAGGGAGTTTGCCGATCTGTTAGGATTCCCTAATGGCCCTGATATTTTCACCATGACCCAAGAAGACCTAATCTAGATCATGACCTTGATTACTTCCGGGGTAGTATTGCTGGAAACAACTATCCTGAGCCAAATGATCTTTACTCGGAGTCCATCCATAACCCTGCTATTAGGTACTTCAACAAAATCATTGCCCACACCCTCTTCAGAAAAGAGCAGAATGTTACAGTTGTGTCACGTGATGAGCTTTTCATCATGTATTGTGCTTCGCATAACCGTCCAGTTAATGGTGCCACCTACATGATTGCTAATATGGAGCGCATTATCCAAACAGAGAATGCACCAATCCTCATAGGTGGGTTAGTTACTATGATCTCCAATGCTATTGGACTTCGAAGACCTATGTTAGGAACAAATCTGCACTGTGGGATTAGGCCAATGAATATTGAGTTTTGCTTTCACACTAGCTTCATAGGAAACCTTGGGCTGAATTAATTTGAGCTACTGATTAACCATGAAACTGTTCACCAGTTTGTACTCCCAGATCCTATTACTAGTGTCCATAACAGAGAAAATTGGCTTTTTAACCTCCACCATCCTCCTACACCGCCTTCGACTCCATCCACTGTTCAAATTTATGAAGTCCCAAATACCCCTCCAGCTGCTGAAGAATCCGATCCTGAAACACCACCTGGATACAACCAATTTCTTGACCCATGGGATCAGCCTGTAGTGTCCACTGAGTCTACCTTCCCAGTTCCTGAGACACCACCACCACCTCCATCTGCTGTCACACTCGACTCTTTGAATACTGAAATAATTGGCATGCGGGGTGAGCTTACCTCTTTACGTGTGGATTTCCATGGTTTTATGGATTTGGTAACTAAACAATTGGATTTCATTCACCAACATCTGTTCTCTACTCATCGTGGCTAGGAGTTGCCGTAGTTATGTTAATGTGTTCTATTTCTTGCATTTATGTACACAGTGAGGTCACTGTTTCGTCTAAGTGTGGGGGAGGAACCTTAGTTTTAGTTTTTTTATTCCATGCATTTAGTTATTGTTTGTTCCAAATTGTTACTGTTTTTGTTTGTTTCAAATTCTAAACAATTCTATTAGTTAATGATATTTCATTTATTTATCATCAGTTTCAATTTTACAGTCATTATTTTTTCTGCTATTACGAGCTATTACTGTTACTGTTTAGTGCTAATATTGTTGCTTTACACTATTGTTACTATATTCAACTATGTTATTATGTGTTTTATCTTCCCTAATAATATCAAGTGCAGTGAGTATGTTTGATTCTAAGCTATTTTCCCATAAACAGAGGTGTTACGAACGCAACACCGCTGTTACGAACGTAACAGTCCCTTTTGCATTACGAACGTAACAGTCCCTTTTGCGTTACGAATGTAACGCCCCTGCGTTGCGAACGTAACGAGGCTGCTCTCTGTTATGAAAGAGAAACAGAGGCGCATCGCTTCATTTTTTCTTTCCCCTCTCATTCTTCCAAACATGCGCTGTAAACCCTAACACTTACTCACGTTCAAAATTCTCCACCATTCCCATTTTTCAAACTTCCTGCATTAAGAGAATTCATTCCCATTTAAGAGCAACCCACATTTACATCCTATAAAAAGCTTCACATAGTTTCATCCCATTCCATTCGAACACCCTCTGCAAAATCTCTCCCTTACCACTTTCACAGTAGAACCTTGCTTCAGTCAACAAATTATCAATGGAGAACAGAGAGGCTGACATGGCTGGAGATGTTTTTAGGAATCAATACGGTGGACACCAAAGGGAGCAATATTTGAAGTTTCACCATAGGGGTGTCTTGGCCATGAGATATCCCGACGACGATTGTCTCAACAAATTGGGAATATTTGATGGAGTGCATTGGCTGCTCCGTCTCTCTGGCCTATCATTCGCATGCACGCAACATCACCCGATGTACCCTAAGCTGACGCTCGAGTTCCTTAGTTTGTTCTCCTATTCAACACTGAGTGATGACGGCATGTTCCTCACGGGAACCACATCTTTCTGTATGTTCAACACCGAATATACGTTAGACCAAGAAAGAATCACGGAGCTACTCAAATTTTCAATTAAGGAAGACGAATTCGAGACGGTGCACCACAAGGTCCCTGCTACAGAATATTGGACCGTTGTTTTGTTCGAATTGTGGAAGAAAATCACCAATGTCTCGACAGGAAATTGGGATGAGTGTCTGGCATCTCACATTCACAACCCCACCACTAGGTACTACTTTAAGATTCTCTCCAACACCATTTTTGGATGAGCTAATAGCAACAAAGTCAACTCAAAGGAGGTATTTTTCCTTCATTGCTGCTTAGCTGCGAAAACCAAGGTAAATGCTACTTTGTTCCTTCTACGTCATATTGAGTCCCTTTGTGCAAGTGGACAACAACCATTTTTGATCGGAGGACTAATAACCACATTAGCTCATGGGCTTAATTTGCAAAGCCAACTGGAGACTCTTGATGCTCTACCGCCTCTTCTCATGGATTTGGATAACTGCAAATACATGCGTTTGATTAGGAACCGAGATGATGGCAGGTATAATTTGATGGTGAAGAACACGATTGTTCCAAGTGTGATTATGCCGGATAGGTTGCTCCCAAATGTGGCGAATATGGATAAGTGGATTTATGATTTAAATGCCCCTGAACCCGACCTAGCTTCTCATATGAATCAAAATCCTCAACCTGTTGATGAGGTAGAAGAAGAAATGGATGCACAACAGCAGACAACACCTCAATAGGATATACCAAGCACTTCTACTAGGCGCAAAAGAAGGCCTCGTTGCCCGACTACTGAAGACCTTTATGAGGCAATGATGGATCAAAACCAAAGGATGACATATATGCATGCTCAGCTTACCCGTCAATCCCAACAGGCCACTGATATCCAAGCTCAGCAAACTGCAATGATGCAACTCATGCAACAGATGTAGCAGCAAGAAATTGAACAAGGAGCTAGGTATGAGGCCCGTATGGATACTTTGACGATAGAAATGGGTGGTTTGAGTGTACGCATGGACGATTTTCAAGAGATCCTGCGCCATTTTGGATTTCCTGGCTTTGATGGGCAGAGAAGAGGTCATGGAAGAGCCAGAGGGAGAGGGCCTGAATGAAGATATCTCCTCCCATCCTTACCTCCTTTACCTTATTTCGAAACATTGAGGACAATGTTAGATTTAAGTGTGGGGGAGGAAACTCTATCATTTTATTTCGCTTTCTAGATTAGATTTAATTTTTCGCATCATTTTTCCTTTCTTGTACTTTCCCTTCAATAAAACAACTTCATGTACAATTAAGTCCTTAATTGCTAAGTTCTTTTTCGTGCATTATTGGATTTCCCCAAACTTTACAATTCTTGAGCCATGACGAAAAATTAACGATTATCACACAACGCGATGTGTCCAAACGGCTAGCTAAAACCAAATATTCAATTAAGTTTAGGCCACTTGAGGAAGTTTGACAAAATCGTTACGGTTTTGACATTTTAGAACTCCACCTTATGCGATGCCATTTTGGGTAATTATTATACCGCCAATCGCGAATTTTACTTTAAATTAGCCCCTAGTAGTTTATCTAGTAGTCGGCACCGTCAAAACACAAACTACGCAAGGAACCGATAAATATAAGTGAATGATCCAAAAGATATGATGATAAAATAGCAATCTTTGTCGTGAAATGCCCAAAGTAAGTTAGGTGACCCTCACTCGGTCATTTAGCCCAAAGGATGTAATTCTCACAAGATAAAAGAAAACTTATTGTAAATTGATTCATAAGTATCTGGTACTGAACTTGGTAGGGCGGACTACGGACCGATCCCCCACAATTTAAAATTAAGTTATAAAAAGAAGGGGTTACCACTTATAAGTTCCAGAACCCCAAGAATCAACAGATCATAGTCGCTAACCGGTTACTTTTCTATGCGCGTGTGGAGATAAAGGGCTTAATGTGATTGCACTTGAATGAACACAAGTGAAATTTAGTTTAAAGGCTTGATTGGTGTTATAACAACATGACTCGGAACGGTTTGCACAATTGGAGTACTCTAATGTCGTTACCGTACCTCTTTTGCGTCTAAATCTCTTGTCTTAATCAAAATTTACAAACTAGTTAGTTTGCGAACATCGTCGCGTGTGTTTAATTCGTCGTTTTTATAAACCGCCTTATCTTTTTGCTTGAGGACAAGCAAAGGTTTAAGTGTAGGGGAGTTTGATAACACGAAAAACGTATAGCTTTTTAGGCCTAATTTACACGAGTTATTTGTATGTTTTTATCGAATAATATGCATCACGAAGGTATTTTTATTTGTTTTCAGGTAAATTATATTTTCCAAGGCATAAGATGGCAAATAAGCTAAAAGGAGCAAAACAAGCTAAGAAATGGCAAGAAGAAAGAAGAAAAATGACATTCTGCCAAGAAACTCACACCAGATGACGTTACGAGCGCAACGCTTAGTGTTACGAACGTAACTCCTAGTGCACACTGTTACGAACGTAACAAAGGGCCTAGCTGTTACGAACGTAATGAATTCCATTACGAACGTAACACTTAAAAACTCAGTTTATGGAGTCAGCCACGAAGCAGCCCACACGAAGTCCACACGACCTCATTCCATTAGTTGAGAATTTAGCGCACGTACTGAAATAATGGAACATGACAGTTACAAGAGAGAGCCTATATATATGTTGAAGACTTCACTTTGAAAGGGTTGGAGAATTTGTCTCAGAACCGTAATTTCTTTCTGCATTACTTTACTTTGTTTTCTTGCTTTTGAACCATCATTTTCCTTTCAAGCCTCTGTAATTTTCCAGTTCCCTAAAGTGTTAATTCTTCACATCGAAGGATTAACACACACTTAGTTCTATATTTCAATTAATTGTATCGCAAAAGCTATTGTACGAATTCAAGATTACCACGGCAATATATATTACAGGTTTTTTATGCAATTCGATCTTTGTTATTTATATGTTATGTTGATTATTTTCATGAACTGTATTTTATGTTGCATGTTTGCTAAATACATTATGTCTGGCTAATTTTGTTTGTACCGGTATGTGACTCTTAAGCACCAAAGGAATTCGGTGATAACTTGGCTAAAATCTTTTATAAATAATTTCTGGTTTCCAATTTGCATATTTAATTTAACTACCCTTGTCATGAGAGTGAAAGGATATTTAACACGATTTTGCCACGAGAGTGGGAAATTAATTAAGGCAAGAACCTGCATGCGAGAGCTGGGGTTCGATCAAAATAGTGGTAACG
The DNA here is from genome assembly GCA_948472305.1 of Vicia faba. NCBI lineage: Eukaryota > Viridiplantae > Streptophyta > Magnoliopsida > Fabales > Fabaceae > Vicia > Vicia faba. The sequence goes on from OX451735.1 coordinate 1,086,967,484, forward strand.
AAACATTAATTTTTAAATACACGAGAGTGTTTTAACAAATTAATTAAACTCGAGTTGTTTTCAAAAAGTGTTATTAAATTTAAAGTGCATCCACTAGGTTTAGTAGCATAACTTATTTCATGAACACGAGAGTGTATGTCTCAGGTTTTTAAACAATTCGTTTTTACCGAAATACTTTATATGCCAAGTGATTCACCGAGTTCCCGAAGTCCGACTATCACATATCGGTATAACTATTACTATTGCTTTTAATTAAAACCTTTTTCCCCTAATACCAAATATTCATCGCTTAGTTAAACATTTGTAACATTAGATCGTATGCGATTGATCCTCAGTCTCTGTGGGTTCGATAATCATTTAAAACTAGAACGACTAAACTTTATACTTGCAGTTAGTATCCCGATAGACTCATAAAGTCCCGATCAATGAACAGTTACAAAATATTGTCAAAATAAATAATAAGCGCACGATGAATCCGATACAATACGATTAGGGTTTTGACCCTTTGACTAATCCTATTTGCGATTGATTAAAAAAGTCTTTTGTCATGTTTTGTTATTTAAGAAAATAAAGAAACTATTAAATTAAAAAGAAAATCCTAATTCTAATTAATTTTAAATCAAGAAAAATAAACTAATTTATTCTAAAAAAAACCCATTTTTGTATTTTTATTTACTTGAGAAAAAGAGAAAAATAAAATTAAATCAAGAGTTTAACCTAATTTTCTAATTAGTTTTAATTATATAAAAAAAACGTTAAAGTTGCCCTAAGTTAAACTAATTAAATTAAATTAACAAAATTAATTTTGATAAAAAAGTCTAATTTTATTTTTTTTTATTTCTTGATTTTATGAAAAAAAAAGTAATTAATTGTCAATCAAAATAATTAAAAGAAATATAAAAAAGAATAAAAGTAAGAAAGAAAATTTAGAAATGGGCCTGGCATCATTAGCAATTCTAGGGGTGGAAATTGAATTTCTGGGCCCAACGAGGCTAAGGCCTGTTTGACTTTGCCAGATCTGATGCGCACGTTGACTTGGGGTACATGGTGAACCTTTAATGGAAAGGCATTGGATCTGGCTGGAGAGGCGTTTGATGGTTGGATCTTGATGGCATATGATGGACGTACGCTAATGCAACGCGCTTGATCACCTATTGAAAAATAATATGAAACAAATATGGGACCTGGGGATCGAACCCAGGTCCTTATGCACGTTTCCAATACCTGCTTGCCAACTGAGATGCCTTGCTTGTTTGTACATATAATAAGAATAAACAATATAATCAAATCACACGGTGCATTAAAAAAACGCACTAAAATTCAAACCACCCAACCAGTGAGTGCCACACATCGTCTTCTTCCCCAAACCGTCGTTTTAGCCTAAGATACTTTTACCTACAGACACCTTGCTGTAGGTACAGACCTGTGCATCTCAAAAATTGCATATGCTCAAGATAAATGACCATGGCTGGTACCAATCCAATCGTCTCATCCTCACGAGCATCATGGTACTAGAATTAACGCCCAATTTTTCCTGCATTGAAAAACCCTAAACAAGAACACAAAACCCTAACCATGGCAATTTCATGTACAGTCATAAAAAATGCAATTAAATGGAAAGATTAGCTTGCAAACACGATGATAAACATGAGTATGGAAATAAAAAGCGCTAAAGATACGTGAATTAGTGAAATCAGAATCAACTTTTTGGACAAACCGTGGGAGGCGTGGAGCAGGATTCTGGGCGTTTCAAGACCTGGGAGTGATTGGAATCGCTTCCTGGGATGTCTGGGAAGGGATTGGTGCTCTTGAAATGCTTTGAAACTCCTTGTAGGTTGAAAACCGATTCCCACTTTTTCTTGAAATTTTCAGTTTTCTTTAGGTGTTTTCACGACTGCTCAACCTCCTTTCTTTCCTTGGCTATGTTCTGTATATGTAATGCAACACATTAGGTTAACAAAAATGAGCTGAATCTTGGTCCATTATGAAGATTTGATTTGGTCTTTATCTTTGTATGATATCTTTCTATATCAAGCCAAATCATGCCAATTTTGGTTCAATTTATTTTGCATGTTTTGGATATGATTTGCCAGCATAATTGGATTTGATTCCACCCAAAATCTAATCACAAAACAAATCTTTGATATTTTTTTCTATTTATTTGATTTAATTTGACTTTTAAATGATAAAAATCAAAATAAATAAATAAAGCAAAAGGTGTGTGGGTGCTGATTTGGATCGTGGACCATGTCATAAGCAAGATTCAATCATGAAAAACTAGGCCCATTTGACAAAAAATGCAAATTTGAGCACATTAGTCTTTTGGCAATTTTGCAAAAAAGGTCAACTTGGCCAATGCATAACTCTCTCAATTTTGACCCTAGAGAGGTGTTCTTGGAATTTTTAGAAAGCTCAGGATGTCCCCGAAGCAACCCTTTTGGTATCATCTCAATTGAGTATTCCATGTTCATGTATGAATCTTTGACCCAAAAGGTGTTTTTGTTGACTTTTCAAAATGACCTATAATGTCAAAATTCATATCTTTTTGTGAGTGCATATTATGAACTTGGGAGATGAATATAAATTGTAGGGAGTTTCATCCTCTTCAAAATGAGCTTTGGATGGGTCATTTTTGATAAAGTATGAGAAAGTTATGCTTGGTCAAAGTTGAGTTGACTTTTCCTACAAAACCCTAATTTAGAAACTTTTGGGTTTTGATGAATTGTGAGCAATCCTTGAGGAATCATGATCAAACCTTGATCAAATGATGAATAATACTTCAAAATGAGGATGTTGACCAAAAATCTTGAAGTTTTACTGTATGTGGGCCACAGTTGACTTTTGGCCTAGCATAGTTGATTTCCAGGCATTTGAGCAATTGACTGAGCAAACTTCCCCTGCAAGGCTTGAAACTTGACATGGATGATCTTGAGAACACATTAGGGCCTTGGAAGGAATTTGGGAACCTTTGGACTCAAGCATCTTGATGAAAAATGAAACCCTAATTTGAGGTAGACTGCCTTAGGAGAGAGTTTGTCTGGTCAACTCTTGAACTTCCTTGAGCAATTTGGGGACCTCACTTGCCATGTGTTGAGAAATATGGGAGGGAAAATTTTGGGGGTACAACATAGGGTTTTATAGACTATGCTCAGAAGTGGAGAGACCTGGTAGGAAGAGTCCAACCCCCTCAGTCTAATAGGGAGTTGATGGATATGTTTTTGGGTACTCTATCTGGTCCATTTTTCAACCATTTGATTGGAAGCTCCTCAACTGGTTTTATTGAGCTGATCCTAACTGGAGAAAGTGTGGAAGCTGGTATTAGAAGTGGAAAGATTTAAAAGGAGGCCTCTTCAAGTGCAGGAAAGAGACCTTTTGTGGGAAAGAAAGAGGTCAATGTTGCTTACGATCCAAGAAATCAGGGCAGAATCGAACATCGTCTAACGGTAGCGGCTGTGATGATATCCAAGCCTGCAGCTACTCAACAACGGAAAAACCCGCCTAGAGCAAAAAGGCCTACGAGACAATTTACCCGGATCAATATAACTTTGTCTCAAGTCTTGCCCCACTTATTGAAATCCAATCTGGTAACTTTGAGGGAAGCTCCCAAGAATCTCAACACCGCATCTCCTCGCTACAACCCAAATGCTTGATGCGCCTACCATTCTGAGACTCCGGGACATGACACGAACGATTGCTGGGCTTTGAAGAACAAAGTGCAGGATCTGATCGAGGCAAAGGAGATTGAGTTTGATGCTCCAGAAACTCCCAATGTCATAACTGCACCCATGCCCAAGCATGGCCCAGGAATCAATGCTATTGATGTTGTCGCTGCCAAAGAAGATGCTGACAATAGCTTTGACATGGACAACTGGATCTTCCCTACTACCAACGATGGACCCAATAACTGGACAGCTAAAGACTTTGTGCCAATTACTTTTATTCAGGAGTAATTGTCTTTTTGTTTTTCTGGTTATGTAATAAATAAACAATATAAACTCTATGTCCATGTGCCTTACCCGGGGCACAATGGTTTATTTGTGAGGGTTATCATGTTTCAATATCATATGTCATTAATAAAGCATTGGAAGTTTTTTGCATACAAATTTTATGCTCCCTGTCTTTCTTTTCCGCTTTATTTTATCAATGCAGCTATGCTCTTACACACACTCACGCATCAAACTGCAGATCCATATCCACTATGGATCCCATTGATAACGATTCTGCTATTGCTGGTTATGACTTTGAAAATTCGATTAACCAAGTCAAAGACGAAGGTGAGGAAGATTGTGAGGTACCATGAGAACTTGCCAGACTGTTACAACAGGAAGAAAGGGCTATACAGCCTCATGAAGAGCCATTTGAGACAATAAATCTGGGTACAGAAGAGGATAGAAAAAAAGTCAAGATAGGTGAAAACTTGGAGCATAGTGTCAAAGAGAGGTTGATTCAGATGTTGCATGATTATGTTGAGATATTTGCTTGGTCGTATGAGGACATGCCAGGACTAGACACAGATATTGTGGTTCATCGCCTGCCGACAAAAGAGGACTTCCCTCCAGTAAAGTAGAAGGTCCGTTGTATGCATCCTGAAATGTCATAGAAGATCAAGGCAGAAGTTATGAAACAATTCAACGTTGGGTTCTTAGCTGTTACCTCCTATCCTTAATGGGTTGCTAACGTAGTTCTGATGCCTAAGAAGGTCTGCAAGTTACGTATGTGTGTGGACTATAGAGACTTGAATAGGGCAAGCCCCAAGGATGACTTTCCGCTTCCCCATATTGATGTTCTAGTTGACAACACCGCACAACATAAGATCTTCTCCTTCATGGAAGGGTTCTATGGTTACAATCAAATCAAGATGGAACCCGAAGACATGGAGAAGAAAACCTTTGTCACACAGTGGGGCACTTTCTGTTACAAGGTAATGCCATTTGGATTAAAGAATGCAGAGACAACATATTAGTGAGCCATGGTAGCCTTGTTCCATGATATGATTCACCATGAGATAGAGGTTTATATTAACGACATGATAGCCAGATCTCAAACAGAAGAAGAACACCTTGATCACTTGCAAAAGCTGTTCGATAGGTTGAAGACGTATAAGTTGAGATTAAATCCGAACAAGTGCACCTTTGGAGTAAGGTCTGGTAAACTCCTAGGTTTCATTGTCAGTGACAAGGGTATTCAGGTAGACCCCGCAAAGGTAAAAGATATACAAGAAATGTCGGCTCCTCGCACTGAGAAGGAAGTTAGAGGTTTCTTGGGATGCCTAAACTACATTTCCAGGTTCATTTCCCATCTAACAGCTACTTGTGAGCCAGTCTTCAAACTCCTGAAGAAAGATCAAGTGGTAAAGTGGAATGACGAATTCCAGACTGCCTTTGACAGAATCAAGGAATACCTACAAGATCCTCCAATTACGACACCTACGATCGAAGGAAGACCTTTGATAATGTACTTAACAGTATTAGATAATTCAATGGGGTGTGTGCTGGGGCAGCATGACGAGTCTGGTCGAAAAGAGCATGCAATATACTACCTTAGCAAAAAGTTTACCGACTGTGAAACAAGATACTCACTGCTCGAGAAAACTTGCTGCACTTTGGCATGGGCTGCTCGCCGACTGAGACAGTATATGTTGACCCACACTACTTTGTTGATATCTAAGATAGACCATATCAAGTACATCTCCGAGAAGCCCGCTCTCTCCAGAAGAATAGCAAGATGGCAAATGATCCTGACTGAATATGATATTTAATATAAAACCCAGAAAGAAATCAAGGGAAGTGTATTAGTTGATCATTTGGCCCACCAGGCCGTGGACGACTACCAGTCCATGAATTTTGAGTTCCCGGACGAGAGAATCATGTTAGTAACTGATTGTGAAGAACTTGAACCGGATGAAGGACCTGAGAAAGGATCCCGATGGACTATGTTTTTGACGGAGCTTCCAACGCACTTTGCAATGGTATCAGTGTTGTAATCATATCTCCTAAGGGTTGTCATACTCCTTTCACTGCCAGACTATGTTTCAACTGTACCAATAATATGGCTGAGTATGAAGCATGCATCATGGATCTCAAAGCTGCTATTGACCTGAGGATCAAGCTCTTAAGCATTTTCGGAGATTCGTCCTTGGTAATAAGTCAAATTAAATGAGAGTGGGACGCGAAGCACCCTAATTTCATCCCCTACAGAGAACATGTGCTGACATTGCTCCCACACTTTGAATAAGTCACCTTTTAACATTTTCCACGAGAGGAGAATCAGTTAGCGGACGCACTAGATACTATGTCATCCATGTTCAAGGTCAGATGGGACAACGAAGCTCCCCAGATCACTATTGAGAGATTGGACGAACCAGCCTACTGCTATGAGATTGATACTGAAGAAGTAATGGACAAACCTTGGTTCCATGAAGTGAAAAAGTATCTCGAAGCTCAAGAATAACCTGAGGGGGCATCTGTCAATGATAAGAAGTTTCTGAGAAGGTTCTCTGCGAAGTTCTTCCTCGGTAATGGAATCCTCTATAAGCGCAACCACAACTCTACTTTACTTCGGTGTGTATACAAGAGTGAAGCAGAGAGGATCATGACAGATTTACACGAAGGTACCTTTGGCACCCATTCTTGTGGACACACCATGGCTAAAAAGATCCTACGAGCAGGATACTACAGGTCCATTATGGAAGCAGACTGTTATCAGCATTCCTAGACTTGCCACAAATGCGAAATCTATGCTGATAAAGTACATGTGCCTCTGGTTCCCTTGAACTTCTTGACTGCTCCTTGGCCTTTTACAATGTGGGGCATCGACATGATCAGAGAAATTAGACCTACCGTTTCAAATGGGCACCGCTTTATCCTAGTAGCCATTGATTACTTCATGAAGTGGGTTGAGGCTTCCTCTTTTGATACTGTTACCAAGAGTGTTGTGGCGCGGTTCATCAAGCACAACCTTATCCGTCGGTATGGTGTTCTAGAAAGAATCATCACAGATAATGGTACAAATCTCAACAATACTATGATCACCGAACTTTGTAAGCAATTCAAGATCCAGCATCATAACTCTTCTCCCTACCGGCCGAAGATGAATGTCGCTGTGGAGGCTGCTAACAAGAACATTAAGAAAATCATACAGAAAATGACGGTGACATACAAAGATTGGCATGAGATATTACCATTTTCTCTTCATGGGTACCGCACCTCAACACGTACGTCAATAGGGGCAACACCTTACTCTCTGGCGTATGGTATGGAGGCAGTCCTACCTATCGAGGTCCAGATCCCTTCTTTGAGAATCATGAAGGATGCAGGATTAAACGAAGATGATTGGATCCAGAATCGACTTGACCAACTGAAACTGATTGATGAGAAAAGGTTAGCGGCTATTTGTCACTGTCAGATGTAACAAAAGCGTATGATTAAGGCTTTTAACAAAAAGGTTAGACGTCGGGTATATCAAGTGGGTGACCTAGTAATCAAGCGCATCATACTGCCATAAGGTGATTCCATGGGAAAATGGACTCCCACATACGAAGGGTCATTTGTAATCAAGAACATATTTTCTGGTGGAGCCATGATCTTGACCACTATGGACAGTGACGACCTTCCTCACCCTGTGAATGCGGACATAGTTAAAAAATACTATGCATGAATAAAGACCCGCTAGGTTGACTGGCCTAGGAAAAAAATAAGGGTATCCTGGTGAACCAAAAGGGTTCGGGAAAAAACTAGGGATAAATACAAAAAAAAATTGTACACCCGGCAAGTCAAAAACCTGAAAAGGCGGCTTGGGTAAAAAAGGGTATCCCGGTGGACTGAAAACCCGAAAGGACGGTCCAGGCAAAAGTTAGGGATTTAAAGTGTATAACTATGTCTCGTTGGATCACCTTGCCATCAGACTTCAGTATCAACTATCAAGCTCAAACGGTACCAATCGATCCAATCAACTTCAGACAAGTAGCAAAGTGATGAGACGCTCAAGGACATAAGGGAAATAGAAAAATTGAAACTCAATGGGATTATTAAACATAGCCATTTTCTCTTTGTACATTATTTTGTATAGTTTTCATTTTTACGACGGCATTCTCCTACTAGAATGTCAATCTCTTTGTACAAAAAACACCTATTATAGGTAAAACTTCAAAATCAATACAAGTTATTTCTTTGAAAGTACAAAATTTTCGTTTTTATGTTTTGTTTTGCAAAAAACGTCCAGTGATTATTTTTGACATATGATTTGAATATGGTTACTGTTTACAAATACTTGCATAAAAAACAGAAAGACAATTGCTAATGACTTTAAGAAACAGGACCAAGTCTAAAAAGCCATTTATAGTCCCCGCAATTATGTTCTCCAGCATGTACAAAGGCAGAGACGTCTTACTGCGAAGTCACCTCTATCCCCAACATACGTCCTAGTGATTACTATATCCCCACAGAGTGAAAACAACCAAAGTTTTGATCTCTTCTTCCCCAAAGCAGGAATTACCTCCTCCAGCAAAGTTCCCTCAGAGAGCTGAAATCCATCTAAATTTTTATAACCACGAACATTTTATAAAGCCTTATCCCCGATAGAGTTTATTTCTCTAGCTGCAGAAGTTTATCCCACAACAGAGTTTATTTCTCTACATGGGTAAAATCTTCCAACAAAGCATCTCCTTCCCCACGGAGTCATTCTCAAGCAGAAGTAAAAAATCCCTGGCAGTGTACCCTCAAACGGAAGGAGGAAATCCCCGGAAAATCATCACCCTTCATCATCCCCAGTGGAAATGGAAGAATCACTTTCCTCATCTACCAAAAAGAAGTCATGATTCATCTTCCCAGTACTCTCCAGTAGCAGTCAAGGATTTATTTCCCCATACTAGGAAAATTTGCAATAGCATTCCATGTTCATACATCACGGCAGGTGCATACATATTGCATACAACATAATCTCATTTATTTTGAGAACATCATTACCTAATGCATTTCATGCATCATGACATTTCATACATCTAACTCCTTACCTTTTCAGGAAAGATCAACAGACAAATGTCATCATCAATTTGCAACAAGTTCCAGAGTAGTTCCTGGACTAAGACATGGCAACTATCTGAAGTAACAACTCATCAATCACTTTAAAGCCCGGAATCCGACCGGATACCATCCAATCCACAATTCAAGACCTCAAGGGGTTCAGTTTAAATCAAACAATGATTTATTCTGATTCATTTCCTGTGGATAATTCCTCTGGTTCAGTCAAATCGACCCTAAGATTTTCTAATTCTTATCCAGTCAAAGATTATTCAAGACCTCTACTGGTTCAGTTAAAATAAACCAATGATTTATTCTGATTCATTTCCGATAGATACCTTCTCTGGTTCAGTTAAATCAACACTGAGATTTTCTGATTCTTATCCAGTCAAAGATTATTCAAGACCTCCATTGGTTCAGTTTAAATCGACCAATGATTTATTCTGATTCATTTCCGGTAGATACCTTCTCTGGTTCAGTTAAATCGACAGAGATTTTCTGATTCTTATCCAGTCAAAGATTATTCAAGACCTCCACTGGTTCAGTTTAAATCGACCAATGATTTATTCTGATTCATTTCCGGTGGATACTTTCTCTGCTTCAGTTAAATCAACACTAAGATTTTCTGATTCTTATCTAGTCAAAGATTATTCAAGACCTCCACTGGTTTAGTTTAAATCGACCAATGATTTATTCTGATTCTTTTCCGATAGATACTTTCTCTGGTTTAGTTAAATCGACACTAAGATTTTCTGATTCTTATCCAGTCAAAGATAACTCAATACCCCTGCTGGTTCAGTTTAAATCGACCAATGATTTATTCTGATTCTTTTCCGATAGATACTTTCTCTGGTTCAGTTAAATCGACACTAAGATTTTCTGATTCTTATCCAGTCAAATATAACTCAAGATCTCTGTTTGTTCAGTTTAAATCGACCAATGATTTATTCTGATTCTTTTCCGATAGATACTTTCTCTGGTTCAGTTAAATCGACACTAATATTTTCTTATTCTTATCCAGTCAAAGATAACTCAAGACCTCTGCTGGTTCAGTTTAAATCGACCAATGATTTATTCTGATTCTTTTCGGTAGATACTTTCTCTGGCTCAGTTAAATCGACCCAAAGATTTTCTGATTCTTACCCAGTTAAAGAAACTGTAAAGCCTGGAGTCCGACCAGATAGAAGTTTATTTTGTTAATTACTATGAATCCTGGACTCGACCAGATGATAATATAACCTATGAAACCGAAGCCTGGATACGACTAGATAACGGAATACCTCAGATTCAAGTTGAAGCATGGAACCGACCAGATAATAGCTTAATTTCTTCAAATCACTGAAGCCTGGATATGACCAGATAACATAATACCTCAGATTCAAGTTGAAGCCTGGACCCGACCATATAACATCTTAATTTCTTGAAATCACCGAAGCCTGGATACGACCAGATAACAATTCAATGTTTATAATTACTAGGAAGCCTAGAACCGACCAGATAGTAGTTAAATTCATATTCCCTAATAAGTCGCTGTGAAGCCTGGAATACGACCGAATAACAGTCAGCCTTATTATCCTTAGCAAGTCACTGTGAAGCCTGGATCTCGACCAGATAACAGCTCGTTTTCGTCTCTCCAATCAAGAGATAACTCCCCAGTAGAGTAATGGACAACCGAAGCTCCTAGACTTTATTCCCCCAAAACATTCCCCAGCGGACTCCTCCTCAGACAGCAGGAACATGAATCCCCACAAAGAGACTTCTTATGAAGTAAGCATCTACTTTAGATAGCATATTTAATCCCATCTCTGAAGACTCTCCATCATATTCCTTGGATGGCATCTATAAGCCCATCTCCGACAGTCTTCTGTCATCTTTTCCAAATGGCATCTGTAAGCCCATTCCCGATATTACTCACTAACAGTATCACTTCAGACGAGTGTAAATTTCTGGGCACTCTAGTGTTCAATCATCTTCCACCTTCAGATCACGAAAGGCAAACAAGCCAATCTACATCTCCAGGTTTAATAATATTGAACAGGGGCAGCTGTTGTACCCCAAAATTTTCCCTCCCATATTTTCCCAAGATTTTTCCCTCACATGGTGGTTACAAACACTTGGTTAAAGAAAGAGGAAATTTTTTAATATTAGCAAAGTGCCTTTCAATTGGCAGTTCAATAATGTCCTTCGATTGGCAGTTAAACAATCCCCTTCGATTGGCATAACAATAAGTTTTGACCGAGCCCTTAAAAACCTTCAATACAAGCTTGACTCACTAGTCTTCTATTGTGAATTTAACACCCTTCGATCAAGCTTTGGTCCGAAAGTCTTCGATTGAGATTTGTTTTATGGCTCCCTTCGATTCAGAAAGAAGGGGAGCTCCTTTTGGCTTCCTTCATTTGAAGCACCTCTGGCTTCTTTCCTTTGGAGCATATTTGGGCCTCCTTCGTTTTAAGCACCTTTGGTTTCTTTCACACAGGCCCCATTGGGACAAATGGCATGCATGCCTGCCTGCACAAGGCAGAAATTTTCTTCACGCCTATAAGGCAAACACCTGCTACATGCCTTCCTGTATAAGGCATGAACTTCCCTCATGCTAAGTTATGACAACCCAATTTCTACACTATGGCATTCTGAAAGTCCATTTGAAGGACACATATTGCTGGCCATTCGAAGGAGCATGCAGAAGGCCCAATCGAAATCTACATAAGAGGCCCAGTCAAAAAGAGACAACATGAGGTCCATTCGAAAAAAGGAAACATGAGGTCTATTCGAAAAGGGAATTTAAGGTCCAATCGAAGGATGAAAACTGAAGGCATTCGAATGAGCCGAAAATGTCCACATACATTCAAATTTCAAAAGAGGACAAGATCCCATGTTTTTGGCCACAGTTACAAAACTTCATTTATGGCCTTGAAAACATTTGTTTATGGCAGTTTAAACTATTGTCTTCTTGTCCCCCCCCCCCTTTTACACTATATAAGTAGCATGCTTGCAAGCTAAAAGGGACTGGACACTTACACAGAAGGATTAGACGAAAGGGAGAAGCACATAAAAAACACTCAAAACTTAACAAGATCACACCACACTTGCCTCTCTTCTTTCGAATCCAGGAGTATCCAAACAACTGTAGTCCTTACACAAGTTCAATTTTCAAGCAAGGTAAGTCCCCTTGACCTTGCACCTTTCGTTTCATCATGGCATGTATATAACATCTATTCGCTGTTTATTTTTGTCCTGTTCGATTGCATGTTTTTTCTTGTCTAAATATACATGTTAGAACTAACCCTTGTACAAACTCAAACGAAAAGAAAAGGATCAGTTTGAAACGAAGCCTTAGGCTTTACCCCTCATTGCCCGCCTTCCCCAAACGAAAGAGGCACCTTCATGTTGTTTTCTAGGTCCACGTCCCTTCACAGTCCAAACGAAGGATCTAGAAGGGATAAACGAAGGACCCTCATGCTGAATTCCAGACCTCAATCGAAGGAGGCAGAAAAGAGTCCAAACGAAGGATCCTCATACTACTTCCCAGCATAATCGAAAGAGGCCAGGAAAGTCCAATCGAAGGCTGCTCACGTCATTCCCCCTTGAATCGAAAGACTCACACCCTTTATTTACTTTAGCATTCCACCCATTTGGGCATTTTTGTTTTGTTTATATTTTTCTATTTATTTTGTTTAATTAACATAATAGTAAAAAACTCACAAAAACTATTAGGATTAGATTTTTTTAATTAAACAATTAATTAATTTAATTAATTAATTAAATTTTAACTATTTCTTAATTTAAAATGAACTAGAATTTAGGACTTAATTTAGATTTACTTTTTCTTTTCACAAATATAAAAAACCACAAAAAGAGTTTAGTTTATTTTTCTTAAGTTAATTTTCTAAATAGACTTTAGAATAATTAATTTAGTTATTTTCTTAAATTAAAAAAAAAACACAAAAAAAGACTTTTCTTTACTTAGAAATTTTCTTAGGTTCTTAGACGCATTGTTTTATCTTACGTGCATTTACTTTACTTTCACATTTTTATAATAATGTAACTGTATAGTGGCATATAATAGATTAAGTAGGGCTCTTTATCGCTTTCTTTATTTTGTTTTCCTCCAGTTTTGTACATTGTAAATACCCCCTCCCCGAAAGTCATGTAATAGTCTAGATTTATGCTTTCCTCACTTTATTTTATGTACATTTTAACTGTTAGTAACTAGGCGTGTATGGAAAGACTAATAATCAAACGTTAGCAAACTTAACAAAAAGACAAAAATAACTGAATCAAACACAATTGCACACGAGAACCTCTAGGATATCCCACTTTGGTTGCCTTTAAAAAATAAAACAGTCATGAGGCATGAATGTTTTAGCAAAGACCCATAAATCAAAAAAGATCATAGTCCCCTGATGACCCTACAGTTGCCTTTCGGTAAATGATCTAGTCCCTAAAAGAAAATTGATAAAACATCTTCACAAGTTGCCTTCATGACTGTAAAACGTCCCTTCGATTGTCCTTCAAACATCCAACGATAGGGCTACCTACTCACTAATAGTAGGACAGCACTGTCTAGAGGAAAAGAGGAAAAGAATGATCCTTTTCGAGTATAAAAGTAGATAGCTGTTAGAAGTTTGCTCAAACATTTTGCACTTACACAAAAAAACTACTTTTCAAAAGAAATTTCAAAATACTTTGTATACTTTCTCCACTATCCCGAGAAACATTACAAAGTTCGCCGTACTAAGGCGTTTTCAAAACATTTTCAAACACAAAGCATAAAGGTATTTAAAAAATGAGCAAACCTCGAAGAGCCTGTGGAAAACCACTGATGGAAAGGGTGCTAGCACCTTCCCTTTCCATAATCTACCCCCTTACTCAGAAAACTCTTGAAAAGGTCCTTTTCTGTTCTTTTCACCCTTTCCTTTGTTGGATAAAAGAAAAGACGGTGGCGACTCTTGCTTATCGCACATTTGTGAATACAAAACACAAAACCAGTATCATATAACAGTTGGTTCTGCCACCGTATCACAACTGGTAATAATGGTGGTGTGGGCTTATGCCTTACAATGGATGATAATTGTTGTGAGTATGTGATAGTTCATTCATTGAGTCACATACATTTGTATACTCTGTGATGGCCTGGATTGGCAAACTGCGAAGAAGGCTTATGCCTTGTTGATGCCTCTTTTAATTGGCAATTATTAAGATGGGAGTTCTGCTCCATTTTTAAGACGGGAGTTCTGCTCCAATGGTACCAACTTCATTCGCATAGTATTGAGTCGCGTTCCAAGTTGTATGATTGAGCTGTTGTGTTGATGAATTAATTTTTGTATTTTTTTTGTGATTGTTGTTGTTTATAAGTTGTGAAGTGGTGATTTTTGCATGAACTGATTCTAATATAATATTTATCATACGTGATATTATAGTGTTTGATATCTCATCCCTTCTGTTTGATGTTACCCTTATGTTGGTAACGTGCAGGTAATCCAGAGTGAAGGCGGTTGACCTTCAGTAGTTCGAATCGGTGTCATTGCTCTGATACGTAACACTCGGGGGGGATGAATGCTTACTGTTTTATTGTTGTTATTAATTCAGATGATTGAACTTTAAGTTGTTGTTCGTTAAATACTTGTTATCTGAAGTTGTTTTAGTTGGATAAAGATTTTATATTCCTTTAAGTTGAATATTTAACTCCTCCACGTAGTTGTTCAAGTTGTTGATTTAAGAGATTAATTTGTTTTGCTGTTAGTTCATCCGAAGTTTTAAAGTGTTATGTATCCATGTTGAATGCAATGGTTTTTAAGTTGAATCTGTGGCATCCTGATTCAGTTGCATAATTTTTATAACTCTGATTTACATTATATTATCGGGTAGAATTGGGGTGTTACATTTCGCGTAGTCATGTTGGTGTGCTCACTTTATTTTTTGGGTACAGCTTGCAGTCTCATTCTTGAATGACTCTGATGTATCTTCAGACTCAGTCTCATTCTGCATATAATGCTTTTCTAGATGTCTCTGATGTATTTTCCAGAGAGTTTCTCCCTTCATCCAAAGCTAGTAATTAGATGTTGTGGTCTTCCTTCATTCAAAGCCAATAATTGAATGACATGATTTTTTTTCAATCCAAAGCTAGTAATTGGGTGTCATAGTTCCTTTCCCTTCATCCAATGCCAATAATTTGATGTCGTGGTCTTCATTCATTCAAATCTAGTAATTGAATGACATGGTCTTTTTCATCAAAAGCCAGTAATTGGATGTCTTTGCCTTCTTTCATCCAAAGCCAGTAATTGGACGCCATAACCCTTTTCTCCTTTCATCTAAATCCATAAATTAGATGTTATAGTCTTCTATCATCCAAAGCCAGTAATTCGAAGTCATATTCTTCTTCCTTCATCTAAAGTGAACTTCTGGTATATCACACTTTAGATATCTTATGACATGTTGAGACATCTGAATCCGAACAAACAACAATGGAAAGGTATAAACATACAAAAACATTACTAAAAAGTAAAAGACACACCATAATTGTTAACCCAGTTCGGAGAAACTCTCCTACTCTGGGGGCATACCAAGCCACAGATAAAGTCCATTATAATAATATTAATTCGAAGCTAAACTCCCCCATTTACAACTTCTCACTTAATCACTACTTGTGTTAACTTTCTACCTAAGATTCGCCTAGGTATGAGGCCCTCCTCAACTCCCTCATCAATCACAGACAGCGATTGGATCAAAACAGGAAGACACACTTCCATGACAATACTTATCCAAGACTCTTGACTAAGAACAATACTTAGAGTTGCTTAAAAGCTTCCTCCGAGAATAATACTCACTCTTGATTCACAACTTCGAGGAGAACAATCAACATTCTATATTTCACAAATTAATAATGAACAATAATAGAGACTTACAACTCTATAACACAGTCCAACATACATGTCGAGTGGATCATACATACCAACTCTCCTAGAGAGTGGCTTACAGACTTAACCCTAATTACTACATCTTTTCATTCATGACTGATCCCTTCTTCTAGGTTACAATGCTTCTATTTATAACCTTTTTCCCAACTGGATTTGGGCTTCAAATCACAACATATCAGCTACTACAAAACAGCAGAAACTTCTGCTACAAAATAGGCCTTCAAGAAAATCTTTCCTAATTTATCTCCATAATTAGAAAGTCAATATTCTTCGATATTATTCTTGATTATGACTTGAATTTTTCAGACCTATAAAATAGTGCTACATAGGATAGCATAATATTCCCAGAATATTCTGGATTTGTTAAATCATAACAGAATCAAAATGTCCATCTCAGCACAGGCGCGATGTTGAATGACTCTGTATAGGACATCTTATCCGACAATCTCATTCTATATGTTGAAACATTTCAACTCAACATGTTCTTCATAAAATAAGACTTCTTGTTCAACCTGTTCTTCCCAATAAGTTAACATATCTTATTTAACATATTGCTACTATAGTTGTTTTACTAAAATTAATACCAATCCTAAAAATAAAGAACTAACAATCTCCACCTTTGGAAAATTTTGGCTAAAACAAATAACATAAATTACAATCCATATTACAACAATAAAAAATTACACCCATCAGCAGTAGTCTTCAAAAACTACTGAACACAACATCATAGTAACATGGAGGGACATCTCTTCACAAGTACAATGATGTTAGGACATCATGTTCGACATCTTTTTCATAACAGCTCATTCGCAACACAAAAACTCAACACCAAAGATCAACAAATTCAGGATAAGAGAATAGAAAGTCCCGAAGTCATTTGGTGCACACGAGGAAGAAGATTGTCTACACTCCCCCTCAACCCAGAAACATTTCTCAAACAACACCCATAATACCTTCAATTCGGGTAACTCAAAACATAAGTCACACTTGTGTTCATAACTCATATCACGAGTCACAAATATCCAGACTAGTTCAGACTCAATAGCTGAACAACACTTCTCTACCCCCTTTTGGCCAAAAATTAACAAACAAAGCCCTCACATTTGGATACACGCCCTAAGAACAGAGAAAGAGTATCCCCCACAAGATGAAAGAGGTGAAGAATTTACCTCTTTAAATAGCCAAGAAGTTCTCTTAGGAAATAAATGTCTTGGTCAATGAGGGACATCTCTTCACAAGCACAATGATGTTATGACATCATGTTTGACATCTTCGTCATAACAACTCATTTGCAACACAAAATCTCAACACCAAAGATCAGCAACCTCAGGATAAGAGAATAGAAAGTCCTGAAGTTATTTGGTGAACACGAGGAAGAATATAGTCTACACTCCCCCTCAACCCAGAAATGTTTCGCAAACAACACCCGGAATACCTTCAATTCGGGTAACTCAGAACACAAGTCACACTTGTGTTCATAACTCAAATCATAAGTCACAAATATCCAGACTAGTTCAGACTCAATAGCTGAACAAAACTTCTCTCCCCCTTTTTGGCCATAAATTTACAAACAAAACCCTCACATCTGGACACAGGCTATAAGAACAGAGAAAGAGTAACCCCCACAAGATGAAAGAGGTGAAGAATTGACCTATTTAAATATCCAAGAAGTTATCTTAGGTAATAACCGTCTTGGTCAATGAGAATGTTATTTGAGGGAGATAACCAACAACAATGCACAGTCCAAAATAGATTCTGACTGTCTTCATAATTCTAATACATTCACGTGCAAAGACAAATATCTTGTTTTACACATCCTCCTGACAGCACCGTCCATAATACTTCCTTGTTTGGCTCAAGGAGAAAACATGTCCTGAACAATCTCCTGACATCTAGTCAGACATTGTCTACTTCCTAAAAAACTTGACCAACACTTATGCAATCACCAATTAGGGATGCTTCACAAAATCATCCACATGTTCTGAAGCACGATCACACTTCCTTCCACAGGCCTCTAAGACTACTTCTTTCATCCAGAAATAGTTACACACAACAAGACATCAAGACATCACATATGTGACATCTTTTATCAGCAAAGACCCTTAGACAATTCTTCCAAAATCATTAGAGAAAAATAAATTCTCCCAGAAATAGACACTGTCTTCCAGAGTTCACTTTAAGAGCCATATGAACACAAGATTCAATCAACCAATCTCTCTTGAGACACACGCAAGCTTCACAAAATCTACACCATTGCAGCAACAAACCATAGACAAGTACTTACTCCCCCTGTCATGGATAAAAAAGGCTCCTATTGAAGAAGAACACTTGAGCACTGGATGAAATCTCATGAATGATTTCATATTTTCATAGTGAAGGACAACTACTTCACATACTTGGATGAACACAACTGCTAAAAATATTCATATACCGTACAAGCAATCCTGACTCTTACAAATCCTCTCACTTCTTGAGAATACATCCAAACACCCTGATCAGTAATGGCACATCTATTGAAAGTTCACACAAATCCACACAAGGTATCATGATTCCTTGGATGTCCAAGATGACATGCTCTCTTGGTAAGTCCTCTCTTACAAGCTCTAACTATTCTCAGTGTAATTAAAAGTTTTACTGAGATCCATACTGACACACTCTCTTCTGGAGTTACTTGCAGCAGACAAAAATACCTCCTCATAAACATTCTGATCAGATCACCTTATATGACACAATTCCTCTGCCCTTACATCTACTAGTAGTTTCTGATACTAGTGATGTCTTCAAAATTAGTAGTCATGCATTTCCAGAACATACTACTATAAACAATATCAGAATCTCCACATTCTAATCTACATAGTCAGAAATCCCTCTTCTGACAATAATGCTTGAGCATCCAATTCCATAAACACAAGCATCTTTTAAAAATAGCCACCACAAAACATGATGTTACCCCATCATTTAGGACATCAAGTTCTTAAATCACCATCCAAAGGACTCATTAGCATAGACGTCCTTCAAGAAGCTCCAAAAAAATGCAGCCAATGCATCTCATTCAGGTTATCACAAACACCTAAATAACATGGAGATATATAAACTCTCACACCCTTTCTGAAGCAAAGAGTTCAGATTGCATACTCACATCAGATACATAATCAACTCCCATTAGATACATACCCAACTCCCATCAGAGTATTTTTCATAAGTTAGTTGCACAACCTCATCAGAGGACATACAAATACTTAGCTCCCGTTAAAAATATTTACCATTAGTCAGATAAGGCTACCTTCTTACACAAGGTAGGACATTTGGTCTGACCTCTTTCTTCTGCACACATCTGGCACTAGCTGATTTTTCTTCATGACTACTAGTCATGATAGCCATTCATCCCATAGAAAACTATAAATTAGGCCAGTGACTCGACCTTACACTCCACCATGAACAAACCTAAAAACTTCCTTGGCTAAAGAAGAAAAGAACTGAAATTACATTCTAACATCAGTTTAGACATCAGCCTAGAGCACATGGACTTAACCATTTACCATGGATTTGGAGAAAAAACCCATGGAAATCCATACAACTCTTATAAGGGACACAAGAGAACCACACCAGAATAGACCAACAACTGATCAACCTCCAGGATCAGACCATAGAAACATGCAGTAACCTACATGTTTTGCAACTCCAAAAAAAACTTTCTCATATGCACCATGTCCAGACCTCCTATCTGACAATAAGGAGCTGAACACCATCCTTCTGCACCTAAAGAGGAAATTCCCTCTAACAGGTATCTGGAGCAGTCTTCAACAAATATGGCATTGAATGGTCATTATAAGCCACAAATAGACTGCAGATTAAGCCTGCTTCTCCCAAGTCTTCAAGATAGAAGTATGTTCTTTAATCCTTGCAAACATAAATGTTCTATTATATGAGGACACCACATAACTGAATCCTAAGCGTGAGGATAACCTTCTGATCTAGATAGAAGGAAAGAATAATCAAACTTCCTTTCTTAAGAACCATGATCTTTTGGTTCCTAAAAGGATTACCAACTCCTTCTTGCTCCTGAAAAAATTGAAATGCTCATCTTAGATGGATTAGATGACACTTCAAAGTGCATAACCAATCAATCACTGGACTCATGTTGATACATCTCCAATACATACAACCCCTTGAAAGACCTTTCACTTCAACAGAACAAGAGTTCCATGTTCTCATAGACTTGATAATAATATCAAGTTTAAGTAAACGACCGCTATCCTGTTTATGAGAAGCACCACCAGACATATTGAGAAAAAGATTCTCAATACAAAGATGTCAAGACATTATATCTGACATTCCTTCAAGGTATTCCAACTCCAGAGTAGCAGTGATCCCCCCCCCCCCCCTCAATAACTGCTAAGAACACCCTGAGAATCAAAACTTCTCTTCTTCAGTAGCAGAATAACATGTGGTTAGTGTGTACCACCATTTCTCCCCTCAAATAGAATTTGTTACATGGCCACAAATACAATTCCATAAATTTGGCTCCTTTGATCAGAATGATCCTCCATATATCAGAGAGAATGTTCTTGCTAACTGAGCTTGACCTCCATACTTAAAAGACCTGGATGAGATGTCTTTAACAATTCTATACTAGAAATTAGAGCTCAGCCTCTACACTTCTACTTACTTGGATAAGAAATAAACTAACCCAAGAAGTAACAAAATGTTGATCATCTCTTGACCAACACACTTATATAAGACATGTTTCTGGAATATAAACTTCTCAGACACACAACCCAGATGCCTCATCTTCTAAATCAGGAGTAAGTTCCAAACATATGTGGCCAACACACATTTGTTTAGTACCCAAAGCATCAACTATTCCATATTTCTAGTGGATGTTCAAACATCCAGCAGAATATCTTCCTGATGAACACACCAAGAGAACCTTTATAAAAAATTGGAGACTGGCCTTTTATGGTAGGAAGGAAAAATAAATTGCTTCTAACTTTCTTCAGGTCTCTTTTCAACAAACTCATATAAAAGCGCCTTTATGAGTGGACTTGAGATAAACCTCAACTATCTTTAGAAACTTTAGCAAGATAGTTGAAACTATCCTCCAAGTATCTATGAACCATGGGATACACCTCCAGAGAAGAACATATGGCTACAACCTTGACACCAGAAACTCACAAAACCACCAGGAGTTTTCCATCAAATACGTATGCAGCGGAACACAAACCCGAAAACTCCTCAACAACCTTCAGGAAAAACTTAAAACCCTTGCATACAAACACCACAATCCAGGTGAAAACAAAACAACCTAGGTTTGAAAATAAATAAAACCCAACACAACAACTCACCTCCAAAGCTACAGGCCTGATAACAACAGATAGGTCCAATACACACCCTGTCACAAGTAGTCCATCCTCCATTTCAAGGGACCATTCAAACAACAATATGAACCATCCAAGTTCAAAAAACTTTTCAGTGGGTACCTCCTTCCTTTCCCATGAATCAGAAAGTATCTTCCCAGGATCTCACCCAGAAACATAATAAGATGCCTGCTCTAATACCAATTGAAATTATGGTATATCAGACTTCAGATGACCTATGACATGTTGAGACATCTGAACTCAAACAAACAATAATGGAAAGGTATAAACATACAAAAGCATTACTGAAAAGTAAATAACACACCATAATTATTAACCCAGTTCAGAGTAACTCTCATACTCTAGGGGCATACCAATCTAGGGATAAAGTCTACTATAATAGTACCAATTTGAAGCTAAATTCCCATGTTTACAACTTCTCACTTAATCACTACCCGTGCTAACTTTCTATCTAAGACTCACTTAGGTATGAGGCCCTCCTTAACTTCCTCATCAATCACGGACAACAATTGGATCAAAACCAGAAGACACACTTCCATGACAACAAAAATAGAAGACACACTTTCATGATAATACCTAGCCATGAATCTTGACTAAGAACAATCCTTAGAGTTGTTTAAAAGCTTCCTCCAAGAACAATACTCACTCTTGCTTCACAATTTCGAGGAGAATAATCAATATTCTATACTTCACAACTTAAGAATGAACAATAATAGAGACTTACAAATCTATAATACAGTCCAACTCACATGTCGAGTGGATCATACATACCAACTCTCCTAGAGAGTGGCTCACAGACTCAGCCCTAATAACTACTTATTTTCATTCACGACTTCTCCCTTCTTCTAGGTTGCAATGCTTCTGTTAGGAGTGTTCAAAACCAAACCGGCCCAATAGAAAACCGTAAAACCGAACCAAACCAAAACAAAACTGCAAAAAATTGCATTTGATTCGGATGTGTTTGGATCATTTTCTAATGGAACCGCACGATTTGATTTGATTTGAAGTTTGTATTTTACAAACCGAACCAAACAAACCAAACCGCATTATCTTATTAAATCTTACTAACCAATATATATTTCTTTAATTCTTTAGAGAAATCAAAATGTCTTATGTGTATATTTTATCATATTCTTTGTATGATATTTATTTTAATTTACAAATCATAAAAAATAAAATATTATTCATTTATAAATACTATTTTCATAAAATATATTTTATCGTATTCTTTGTATAATATTTATTTAAGAATGCAATCTTATGTATATCATTCTTTAGATTTAGATAAAATTATAATACACAATTTTATGTATTAAATTATAAACTTATTTTGACAATTATAATTTTTTTTATGGTAATGTATGAACGATTAAACAAAAAATTATATTTTTCTCTATATGTGTATGTATGGCTCAATAATTTTTTTTTTTTGTAAAAACTGAACCAACCAAACCAATCCAAACCGCATTAGTTTGGTTTGGTTTGGTTCGGTTTTATTTTTAAAAGCCAACCGTACCAACCCGAACTGCATGTTTTTTTCTCTTGCAGTTCGAATGACTTTTTGCTTCAAAACCGCTCAAACCGCACCGCGAACACCCCTAGCTTCTATTTATAACCTTTTTCCCAACTGGATTTGGGCTTTAAATCTTAACATCTCAACTGCTACAAATCAACATAAACTTCTTCTACAAAATAAGTCTTCACGCAAAATTTTCCTAATTTATCTCCATAATTAGAAAGTCAATATTCTTCAATATTCTTCTTGATTCTGACTTGAATCTTCCAGACCTATAAAACAACACCATATAGGATAGCATAATATTCCCAAAATATTCTACATCTATTGAATTATAACAGAATCTATCTGTCCATCTCAACACATGCACAATGTCGAATGACTCTGCATAGGACATCTTATTCCACATGTTGCTCTAGATGTTGAAACATTTCAACTCAACAAGTTCTTCATAAAATAGGACTTCTTATTCAACCTGTTCTTTCCAACAAGTTAACATATCCTATTTAACATATTACTTATATATTTGTTTTACTAAAATTAATGTCAATTCCAAAAATAGAGAACTAACATAACACTACGCTATAGAAGGGAATAGATAACGCTTTAAAGTGCTGCCAATTCCTACGCTGCTGTAAGTGAAGATAGTGCTTTTTGTCAATGTAAAAGTGTTGCTTAATGTAGCCATTAGGCAACACTTTATTCCAGAAGCTCTCTCTAAAGGCCCCTATAGGCAACACTTTTTACATCAAAAGCGTTTTCTAATCCACCCCTTTAGACAGCGCTTTCACTTTAGACAATGCTTTTAAAAGCGTTGTGTAATGTATACTTTATTTAACTTTTTTCCTGTTTTAGGCAATTCTTTCTTTAAAAGCAGTCTCTAAAGTCCCTTTTAGGCAGCGCTTTATACTTTAGAAGCGCTTTCTAATGCACCACTTTAGGCAGCGCTTTCTATTCCCCACTATAGGCTGCACTTTTTGTTTTAAAGCGTTGTCTAATATTCACGAATTTTTTAATATATGCAGCTTATATTTTAAACGCTCTCAATAAATAATCACTTAAAATAAGGGCTATCTTTTAAATTTGCACCAGATTTCATAAATTTGCAGCTTCAATCCAATAAATATGAACCAAATTTGCATATTTATATATACAACTTTAATCCAATAATTTATATATACATAAATTTGATACAACTTGAAAATAAACACACACACACACATACACACACACGCACACACACACACACACACACACACAAACACACACACACACACACACACACACACACACACACACACACACACACACACACATATAGTTAAATCTGTTCATTTTTGGTATATATGCAAATGTACATATTACTGTCTTCTAGAGCTGCTATCTACTTTACTATCTTCTCTACAAACAACAACAATGAAGAATCCTAAATGAACTTGTTATCTCTATATCTTCTACATATGCACCTACCTGAAACAAAACCAACAAAGGCATATCAAAACCAAGTTATATAACACTTAAATCTTATAACTATTATAATTTAACACAAACTAATGTAATAAAAACAAATCAAGAATTCGTTATAACCCACCATTAAAAATTCCAAATTTATACCATGATACAGACAAAACTTTATTTGAATTTAACTCCAATACCATCATAACTAACCTTCCACATAACAACAACATTGCAACATAATTTACCACACTAATGACGACATAGTATCTCATAAAAACTTAAAGTTATATATGCTCAAAATTCTCATAAATGAAAGTGTCACAATACCTTATAAAATTCTCATCTCAATAATGTTTTGACACCAATCCTCCTTAATTTCGTCCAATTGATCTCTCGAGTAAGTAGAAGACTTGAATTCGTTATAGTACTACATAATATAACATAATATGATTTAGCTAAAACTAATTAATTAGATTGAAATGTGTTAAATATTAAAATAAATTATAAGTTAGAAATCTATACCATGGTTGGAATCTCTATTTGATTCATAAGAATAATTTCTTTCATAAACCTCAACAAGAAATAACCGCAATCTATACCATTACGCTAACAAGGACACTACACATCGAAAAAAATACGAATATATATCATGATATATAGTTTAACTTGTTTTATCAAGTAGCATCACTAATATAATCAAAATTGTGAAAATATACCTACACTGTGATCCATGTAATATTGTTTGCTTTACACTTTGGTACTTGAGTATCTCTTTGTGATCAAAAAATTTGTATAACTCTAACAAAATATAAACGAATATTTAGAAAAATCTCACATAAATAAATAAATGAATATACAAACGAATATTTAGAATAATCTCACTTACGTATCAACCCTCTTCTTCATATATGGGTGTTTTGTCCAATCACCTTCTAACGAATCTAGATAATATGCAATTTCTCTTATAGGATTAATCGCAACCAACAACCAGTGTCCACTGTAAGATTTATAAAGGTTAGATGGAAACTTTCTACACAACGTCAAAAAACGAAAAATTATAATAGATGAATTTAGAATGAAAATCTAACCTATTGCCAATATTAAATGGTAAAAAAAACAACTTTCCTGTATCTTTGTTGGCCATAAATGCACGGACAAAGTACTCTTTAACTTCATCTGGTCTTTGATCGATTAATTGTGAGTTGATATTGTTAGGAGATAAGAAACATAATCGTTGTTCTAATTGATGCGGGCTCATCAAGTTGTCATACATGAACCTTAAATAAAAACATCATTAACATTAAGACTATTCATTGAAATGAGTAAATAAATTATTCAATTAAATAAATAAAGTCGATCGAAGTATACCTGATGTATGTACCAATAACACCGAGGCCTAATTCCAAATGTCCAAAAATTGATCCATATCCTCTTTACTAATTATTTCGTAATAGGAAAAACCAAAAACACCTTCCTGCAAAGGTAAATTACGAGTACCTCCGTCAGCCAAATATGATATTCCTAATAATGTCTGAAGGCACGACCTATATCGAGAAGTAGACATTTTTTTAGTCGTGGTCTTTGCAACATCCTTTTTTTTGTGTGAACATGTTGCTAATTTCAAGCTTCTTACTCCTACAGACTTGTTGCATTTCTTTAGCGTGAATCTAAAGATCAGATGCATATAAGTTAGGTGAAGTATAAGATAATGAATTAACATTTTTTATGTAATATATATATATATATATATATATATATATATATATATATATATATATATATATATATATATATATATATATATATATATATATATATATATACATATATATACCTATTTTTTTGATGCAACTGACTCAGATTGCCGCGTAATCCCCTTATCTTTTGATTAAGATTTTGTAGGAGTTTAACATTACCATGAAAAAATGTATGTTAAATGGTCGTAAAAAATTTGAATACTCAAAGGTTCATAATGATTTTCAACATACCTCATCATCCATGCAAATGAGGTTTGACGGCCATGCAGCATACGATCCTATTGCCTCTCCCACCAATGTTGCATCTGAAATATCGCCAGGTAAAGGTAATGGTGCATCCCTCTCTAAAGAAATATCAATTGATACTTTCAAAAATATAGAATGAAGCGGTTTATAGAGAAGTACTTCTCCCAAAGTGTTATGCACTTTTCCCTTGCCAACCATACGATAAGTCGGTGACGAGAAATAGAGCTGACAAGGTGAAATGCCCTAAACCAATAATAAATATAAAATTGTTAATGTGTATATATGTCAATTAAAAAAATTGTGCTAATTCATAATAATATATATTACCTCGGGATTTTTCTGTTGGAAATCACAATTTATACTATCTTTGTCACTAGTACTCTTGAACCCTGAACCTTGTCTTTCTGACTGATGTCTTTATTTATCCTTTTCCAACTCACGAACTTTAGCTTTTAATTTTTCTAACTCTTCCATCACTTCTTTATTGCTATTACCTTTCCTCTTTTGATGGTTACCCAAAGATGTTTGAGTCACCTGAATCCCTTACCCCTCACACAACTGGTATACTCAGGAACATTTAATACTCGACTAAGTATGCTCTCGCAATCATGCTCTTCAGCTTAAGTTAAAGATTGAGATAAATTCTCCTGAAATTCATATGCATGTCAAAATAAATTAGTGGTGATTAAAACTCATAAATTCTTTATGTTAATAAAATTTTGATTTGATTAAATGAATATTGATATACTTACACATTGCTCATAAATTTGTTGAACATCTTTCTTAACAACTTTATCCTTACCCACGCGAGCACCCTTCCATAAACACATGTTCCAGAAGAGATGTTTCTTGACTTTTCTCCTCTTCTAACTAAACATTAAGAGAAATAATAAGATCAATTGTAACACATGATGAACAAGTATATCATAGCATTTATATATACTTACCATTCTTTGTTGTAAGCGTGCATATCCTATACGCCCATTTTTGTATGGATACGGGGGGCTTGATGCTCGTTGGCGATTTACGACACTCACATTTTAAAAATATGAGGTTCTTTGTTTGTCTTTAAAGGTTTCCCATTCTTCAGGTGAAATCAAGCCTGCCTACATTTTGGAAGTTCTGCATCGATAAAATTGTTATCGGCATCCCTAAGAAACTTGTTTGTTAAAAAAGATCGAAACTCTCTGAGTCTTTTTCTGGCCAATTGAAGACAATATGTTTTTTGATCATCATCAATGTTAAAATACCTCTATCAAAAAACATACATAAATTGCGTTAGTAATTTAAAGACATAATAGTCAACAAAAACAAATGACATCACATATGGTACCTGTATATCACTCCATATTTTTTCTTTAGCGGGTTTCAACTCTTGATTTCTCTAATAATCACAAGTGATTGGAACTTCTCTCCTCACAAGGGAACCAATGTAACTTGTCAATATTGAACCATTGGGCTCAATTAGTTGTTTGTCTTTATTCTAATGTATGTCAAATTTGGAACCTTTATCTCTTGCACGAATGATTGAATTCATAATAGTTATTCCTCATCTAATATCATTCTCCACATCATGAACTGATTCATTTCCATCATTATTAGAAGCATCAAGTGATTTTCCTTGTTACTATCCATTTGACATGTAATAAAGAAAAACATAAACACAATATAAAATTCAAGTAGCATTGCATGAATAAACACAATATAACACTTTTATTGAATGACAGAACATATAACATTTTACTAGTACCCTTTTCACTAACATCTCTTTATTTTTTTGGTCGAAATATAAATTACTTGGCTCTTAACAACACGGACAGATTGATCCAAATTCCCTCATTATGATCATTTCTAATATATGATTCATCTGCTATAATATTCTCATATTGATCATTTCGTATATACGACTTATTCCCTCTAACATATGACTCATTCTCAACATTAATATCACTTTGATTTACACTGTAATCATCAATCACTTTGTTAGATAAAATCACTATAGATCATTTCGTACTTGTTGGATCATTGACATAGAACACTTGTTTAGCTTGAGAGGCTAGAATAAAAGGCTCATCTTTGTACGCCACCCTATTAAGATCCACTTGTAAAAATCCCGACTTATCCATTCGTATGCCATTATTATGTACCCACTTGCAACCAAATATAGAAATCTAAAACTTCTCATAATCAAACATCCAAATGTGCTCGATAACCCCAAAATATGACAGATTTGCATATTTGGGGTTTAAGTCCTTCATACTTGAAATGTGCATTGCTTCGGCTACCACAGTGACACCACTATTTTGCATAGTACTTTTATCATCTTGTTCTTTGGTATAAAATGTGTATCCATTAATTGTGTACGTGCTATAAGAAAACACATGCAAACTCAGATCATATGTTAAACATCTAAACCTTTATGTTATTGAAGCGGGATCTAAATAAAACTTTGAATAAATATGATATTTGAAGCATTGTATAAAACTTTGATTGTGCTCTTATACTATATAATTTTCATTTCTATTCGGATTTAGACTCCGGAGTACATCCTTATGCATTTCAACATATGACTCAACCTCATTGTTATTATGCAGAACATACAAATGCACTTGATCCCGTTCAACCCTTGATATTGTCACAATTTTATTTCCAATTAAATTTTTTCCTTCCTTCCTTTCGAAAATATGAGATTTGGGCAGTCCAATGGATTGAACATTGGACATATATTAAGTACAAAACTCAACTGCTTCTTCAACAATGTATCGTTCAACCATACAACCCTCTGGTCGACTTCGGTTTTTCACGTACCCTTCTAATATTTTCATATAACGCTCAACAGGATACATCCATCTCATATAAGTTGGTCCACACAATTGTGTCTCTTTCACAAGATGAACAAGATGTACCATAATGTCAAAAAATGAGGGAGGAAAATACATTCCAATCTCACACAAAGTAATAACTATTTCTTTTTGCAATATTGGTAAGGTCTCAGGATCGATCACCTTACTATAAATTGACCTGAAGAAAAAACATAATTTAGTTATGGCGCTTCTTACTTTTTTTGAAAAAATAGAACGTATAACTATTGGTAGAAAATTCTCCATTATAACATGGCAATCATGTGTCTTTAAACTCTTTAACTTGAGCTCTTTCATATACACAAGTCTTCTAATATCTGAAGAGTAACCTTCTGGAACTTTAACTTCATTTAGAAATTACATAATATTTTTTCTCCTTTCTAGATAAAGTATAAGCAGCAGGCGGAAGATATGTTTGTTTTCCTTTCTTCATGGGTCCTAATTCAGTTCTTATTCTCATCTCTATCAAGTCCTTTCTTGCTTTAAGGTCATCCTTAGACCTTCCTTATATATTGAGTAACATACCAATAACACTTAGTAATACAATTTTTTCAATATGTATAACATCAAGAAAATGTCTTACATACAACGACTTCCAATATGGAAATTCAAAAACAAATTGACCTCTTCTTCCACCCACGTTTGATAAGCGTATGTGCAAAATGCTTGCCAAACCGAGTACTCATATCTTTCACCTATTCAAAAATTTGGTCACCTGTCAATGTAGGTGGAGCTCTATCATGTTCTGGATTTCCATTTAATGCCTTTCTCCACCCACAGTAGTGATGATTAGAATTTAAGAATCTACGATGACCGAGAAATACATTCTTTTGATAAAATTCCAATTGCTTCCAATTTGTGTTTTCTTCACAAATAGGACATGCTTTTTGACCTTTAATGTTATACCCTGATAGATTTGCGTATCCTGGAAAGTCATTAATTGTGCCAAATAACATCGCCCTCAAATTGAAAATTTCTTTCCTATATCCATCATAAACCTCCACAACGTTCTCCCACAAAATCTATAAATATTTGATTAAAGGTGTCAAGTATACGTCTATGTCATTCCCTAGTTGTTTAGGTCCGGAAATTAACATATATAACATCATGTACTTGCGCTTCATACATAGCCATGGAGGTAGGTTATAAATAATAATAATTACAGGCCATGTGGTATGTGAGATACTTTGAAAGCAATGCGGGTTCATTCCATCAGTAGATAATGCCAAGCGAAGGTTTCTTGCTTCTCCTCCAAAATCAAGATAATCATTATCAATTTTCGACCACTGTGGTGAATCTACCGGATGTCGAAACTTTCCATCAATAATTCTTTCATCTGCATGCCTAGTCAAGTGTCTTGCATCAGTTTCACTACGAAACATGCTTCTAAATCTCAGAATTATAGGAAAATACCATAAGACTTTTGCTGGAGATAATTTTTTTCTTATATCGAGATAAACCACATTTAGGGCACTCATTTAACGATGCATATTCATTTCGAAATAAAATGCAATCATTTGGACAAGCATGTATCTTATCATAGCTCATGCCAATAGAGCACAACATTTTTTGGCCTCATAGGTTTAATTAGGAAGAACATTATCCTCTGTAAGCATATCTTTCATAAGGACTAATAACTATGTGAAACTTTTATCCGACCATGCATTGCGCACCTTTAAGTTATACAACTTTAATACCGCATATAGTCTTGTGAATTTAGTACAACCTTTATACAATAGTTTCTCTGCGTCGCTTACCAACTTCTAAAACATTTTGGAACAATCCTGAAAATCTTCTTCAAGTGCTTCTGCAATCTCTTCTACTCGATCACAATCGTATATATCTGTGCCTTTGTCGTATGAAGATTTGTCGTACTATCTCCCGATTTAATATTCTCGTTACTTATCTCACCATGTAATATCAAACATGTATAACTTCGATCAATTCTATGCCTCAGTAAATGTGATTTCAACCCAACTGCGTCAACTCGACTCCCATAACAGCAACCTAAGCTAGTACATTTCATTCGACTGGGGTCTTCGGCGTGTTCAACAACAAACTTAACGAATTCTGATACCCCATTCTCGTACTCTTTTGACAATCGATTGTAAGACATCTAATTTTTATCCATGGTTTTACTACTAAGTAAGGTAAACAAAAACACTATAATTATTCACGCAACTATAACAAAAGAACAACTAATTACCTGTAGAAAAGCCAACAACTTCTGAAACCACACAATGTAAGATTCTTGGAAACAATCAGAATTTCACTCTTCACAAGTAACCCCTAGCAAAGATATTTTTGACCGATGTTTATGACGCTGGAAAAAAATGAATGAGAAGCTATATAAATTAGCATTATAGAATTGCAATAAATTAGCATCTTAATACCATTATTAAAAAAAGAAACACGTATCTAATAAGCTAATGAACAATAGTCATGTGTAAACACGTTTTTCATCTTATATCTTTGAAAATATTTAAAAATTTAAACAAATGGCATTTATATTTATATACTGAAAATAATGGAAAAAACTTTTTGATTTTTCAAACAAGAAAAAGGGGAAAACTAACTGTTTAAATTATTCAACAGTATCATTAAGACAATTACCCTAAAATAATTGTATAAATTATTGTATAACCTTGACAATGCTAACTTTACAGCTCAAATGGTTAAGTAATGATTAGTTAGATCATAAAGATAAACCAGTAACTAATAGGGAATGTCTACTATATTAATATCTAAACATATATCACAACTTTACAACTTTGAACATGAATATTTAAGAGGAGACTTAGCTCACTCTTGCTCTCCTTGGTTCCACCAAAAACCTAACCTTCAGCATCCACAAAACGTACCTTCTCCTCCACTACACTTGATCTTCATCTTGGGACCAAACATGTGGTCGGATGGCCACCGGTGAGAGGAAACAGAAAAAATATTGCCATGAAAACTTGCAAGTACGTCAAAGTTATTGTTGATGGAGCTCCGTATCTAAGAAAAGTCGATCTCGAAGTTTACGACAGTTATGAGCATCTTCTGAGGGCAGTGGATACCATGTTTGGTAGTACTAATTTGATGAGTAAGAAGAAATACATGCTTATCTATAAGGATAAAGATGGTGACTGGATGTTGCTTGGAGATTAAGATTAATTATTTTGAGATTAAGATTAATTATTAAGTATGATAAGAAAGATGGTGAAGATGGAAATGAGAAGCATCCAAAATTTCAGAGATGTTGCACCTACTCTCTTCGTAACCCCTAGAAAACGTTTTTATTCTATATTTTCAAAGTTGGAACCCATAGTTGAAGAAGAGCCAGAGAATATAATTATTATGCCAAAGAGAATGATGTCTCTTGTTCCCGTTTTCATTTCTTTTCTCTCCTACTTTTTGTTATATAGATATGTTAGTGCTTCAAATTAATTTTAATTGATGAAATATTATTATATATGGTAGTGATTTAATGCAGAAGACTCTATGGCAGAGTTTTAAAAAGGGTCTCCCAGTTGTGTTATGTCTTTCGGGATTCCAATCCCTAATTTCTTCTAAATCTAAACCCTTTTATATTTCGAAGCCGTGTTTTATATGTCAAATAGAAGCTTAGAGATCAAAACAAAAACAACTTGTCTCATATTTCATTATCACTACTACTTCATATTTATCATTGCTACTTCATATTTACACTGAGATTTATACCAATTTCTAAGAACAAAAATTACAGATAACAACAATAACAATAACAAACATGAAAAGAAGAAAATCAAAGGAATTCAAAAGAAGAAGAAGTAATTTGTTATGCGAACACCAACAACAGTAACATTTGAACGGCGAAATTAACGGGAAATTTTTCTTCGATTTTTGAGATTGAGAGTTTGAGAATATGAAATCAATGGACGACAGAAGTTCGTATGGGAAATCAATGGCGAATGAACGAGTTTGAGATTGAGGTTTTTTGAGATTGAGAGTTTGAGAAGAAGGAGTTTTGCAGAAACGAGAAGAAGATTGATTTGGGATTTTCATGAGTTTGTAAGGAAGGAGATTAATTTGGATTTTTGTGAGTTTGTATGGAAGGAGATTAATTTGGGTTTTCGTTTTGCAGAAGAAGAACAGTGGAGAATAGAAAGTAACGAGGCAAAATCTAGATTGTAATTTTAATTTTAATTTTAATTAACCTTAGGCATCGTTTTTTAAAAGTGCTGCCTAAAGTGTGGCTTTAACAGTGCTTTGGACCATATGGCATAGTTTCTAGAATTAATTTTTTTAATTTCAATTTTAATTGACCTTAGACAACACTTTTAGAAAGCGCTGTCTAAAGTGTGACTTTAACAGCGCTTTGGGCCTACGGCAGCGCTTTCTACTGTTGGGCCTTACACAATGCTTTTTCTGTAAAGCGATGTCTAATATATATAGTTTTAAAATTTAAAATTTTATCGAAACATATAGCAGCGCTTTCTTTAATGAACCTAAGGCAACGCTTTTTCTCAACTTTACGCATCGCTTTTCTGTAAAGCGTTGTCTAATGTATATAATTTTAAAATTTAAAATTTTATTGGGACATATAGCAGCGCTTTGGTACAGAAGCGCTGTCTAAAGTGCACTTCCTTAAAGCATTTTTGGCATAATGTAAAGTCAATAATTAGATGTTATGATTCTTTCATCCAAAGCCAATAACTGGATGTCATAATTCTCTTTTCCTGTCATCCAAAGCCAATAATTGGATACCATGATTTTGTGTTTCCATCTAAAGCCAGTAATTGGATGTTGTAATCTCCAGTAGAGTTTAATGTCATTCTTGGACATCTTTTGGAGCGTACCTTTATCTTGGTTGTAGTTTCTATCAAAGCCATTCTTGGATTTCACTATCTGTCTTTTCAGGGTGTTGTCTCCGTCTTTTCAAGTATTAATGTATATTATTTTTCGTCTTGACGGATATTCAGAAATAACTTGTGTTCCCCAACGTGTCTTATCATGTAGTCTCATTCAATCTACCATAAATCTTTTGTTTCAAGTTTTCCCATAAAGTGTCTTATCTTATGCATTCATATCATATCATATACAAAAAAAATATGTCAAAAAAGAGTCGGTGCATTACATGGCATTTCATCGTTACCCAAGGGAAAAAACTTGGGTCTTTTTGTATTCACTTACCTTTCACTATGATGCTATCTAGTTAAGCAAAATTAAATAGGGGCA
Organism: Vicia faba; assembly: GCA_948472305.1. Taxonomy (NCBI): domain Eukaryota; kingdom Viridiplantae; phylum Streptophyta; class Magnoliopsida; order Fabales; family Fabaceae; genus Vicia; species Vicia faba. Next base: position 1,087,001,833 of record OX451735.1, read on the forward strand.
GCTGTCATACCCCAATCTTGCCCCAGGGCCATTCATTAATCATATTTGCATCATAAGTCAGTCACCATGCATTTAGGTTGACCAAAAGTCAATTTAAATGAACATTCACATCATTTTATAATTGAAAAATACTCGTTATTTCACTTCATGGATTTTTATATCTTTACCTGCTTCACGCATTGCATCAAATTATTTATATGTTGATAATATTGATATTTCAGTTCTACAGACAGACCGTTAAAAGCAACTCAACACTGCGAAAAATTAACAAGAAAATATTTTAAGTTTTCATATTTTACTAATGTTTTATGAATCTGCATTTCGCGTAGTCATGTTAGTGTATTCACTTTATTTTTTTTTGTACAGTTTGCAGTCTCGTTCTTAGCCGTCAGCAACTGTGCAACCGAATATTTTTATTCTCATTTTATTTCGATTTTGATCATTTGCAATTTTTTTAATTAATTTTTGTGACCTGTAATTTAATTTAATGTGTTCATTTCATTTTTTCGATTAGTTAAATATTCATTTTTGATCGATTTTGATTATTTTAAATATTCTTTTTTTATTCAGAAAAATAAAAATAAAAATGTTTTAAATTATATTAATTTTTATTCTTTTAAAACTTTAACTTGATCTTATAAAAAAAAAGTGTTAATTGCTAAACCCTAGGTGTTGTGTTATAAGAACAACAACAAAAAAAACGGCCGAAACTTTCTCTTCATTTTCGCTACTTCACCATTGTTCAAACCATTCCACCTACACATACTCCTTCTCCGTCTGTAATCATCATCACTGTAACCCATCTCTTCCTCTCTCTACTCACCACACATACAACACCCTTCCTCTCCACGACATCACCATCTTCTTCATACTCCACCACGAAAAACCAACCTCTGTTCTCCAATCATATTCCATACTCCCTCCGCACAGCCACGAACCTTCTTCTTCGTACCTCACTTGAACCACACGACACTCAACCTTCCACTTCTGCACCCTGTTTCTGATACCCATCATCATTATCGTGATACACTAACAACCGAAACCGCGGAAGTACTACCTCTGTTTTGTTTTGCTTTAACGTTTTTTATTTAAATTTCGTTTTGTTTGTTTCATATGTGTGTATATATATTATAGTTTAACTTTGTTAATTTTCTAATTATTTAGATTTTATTTAGCTTTCTTAATTTCATTAGTATTTGATTAAGATTTTAGAGAATAACTTGGGCTTAAATGTACAATGGACTTTTGTTTTAGTTGATCTCCTCAATTTCCTTTATAAACCCCACAGTCTATTCATTTACTCTAATTAGATTTTTTTAGTTAGTTAATTATTTAATTTAGGTTTTTACTTAACTACCTTTTAGTTTAATTTATTTGGTTAAGTTAATTGATTCCGTTTTAATTTTATTAGGTTAATTCTACCATTAGTTTGTATATTATTTTAATTTCTCCGAATAATTAAACGTTTATTGAAATTCTGGTAGTTAGATCTCAGATGTCTTAAGATATGTTGAGATACTGATCTCTGAACAACAACGCAATGAACAATGTAAAACAATAAAGCAGTACAGAAAATTAAAGAAATACACAGAATTGTTAACTCAGTTTGGTGTACAACAACACCTAATCTAGATGCTACCAAGCTAGGGACAAAGTCAACTAAATAATATCAATTTATAGACTAACAACAAACTATCACAAGTTTATAATCTACTCACTTAATCACTACTCGTGCATAACTTCTACCTAAGACTCACCTAAGTATGAGACCCTTCTCAAATCCCTTTCAGTCACAAACAATGACAAGAACACAATTCAAAAGAATTAGAAGACAACCTTCAAAAAATACACAATCATTCAATGTTTAAAAGCTTTAGAATGGTTGACTGAACTTACAAGACAATAGAACAGTCTTACTCTTTTATCAAGATGATATTAGAGAGGCTCATAATTAACACACACAAACCCTAACAAAAACACACGTAAGTTCCACTCCTAAACTAGGTTTGTAGAAATCTTTTAAAACAATCTTTTAGACTGGATTGAGCTTCAAAAACGCAATAAATCAGCTGCTAAAAATCTGCAGAAACTTCTGCATAAAAATATGACTTCAATCATTAGTTTCCTAAATTTTCTCCATAATTAGAAACTAAGAATACTCATTGAATTAAGCTTGAATCTCTTAATATTTAAACTGAGCTCCACATAGGATATCATAATATTCCTAGAATATTCTGCATCTTTAATAAACTAAAAACATCCAACTTTCCAGCTGTACACAGGCCCGATGTCGAATAATTCTGCATAGGACATCTCGTTCAATATGTTTCTCCAGTTGACAAAACATCTTATTTCAACAGGTTTCCGCTAAGTTAGTTTTACCAAACATAATTCTAATCATAAACAATAGAGAATTAACAATTCCCCCCTTTGGCTTATTTGGCTAAAATAACTTAATACTCCTTGCACACATTAACATAAAAACATCTCAGATTTGAAAATAAACCAAACACAAATATCAGAGGCACAACAGAAAAATTATCAGAGTACAGTGAAAGCTACTCATTACAGAAACAAGAGAATAAACTCTCAATATGTCAGGACATCATGTGTGACAACTCTTCACAACAATCCAATCCAGAACTGGAACTCCCCCTCAAAATATGCTAAGTAACCTTTTAGAGAATATAAAATCCCCCCCCCCCCCCTCAAAAGCAGCAACCAGTGATTAGATCACACATATTAACACTCCCCCTTTTTATCCATAATATGACAAAGGTAAGGACATTAACACATAAAGTGTACACATATACTAAACACATCCTGGGCATTTAACCCTTACAAAATCATAAGCCAGTAAAAATAAGTACACAAATAAAAATAAAAAGGAGTCACAGAAGCAATAATCACGCATCATACTTTTCTCCTTGCCCATCAGCACCAGTAGATGCAACAATGTCACAACAATGTCTGGAATCTTCACCTAGGAAGATGTCACAACAATGTATGGAACATGTGTTCCACCAAACAATCTATAATGCAAAGATAAATGAGATTTCCTTTTCTTAACACTATCCATAGCCAATAAAATACCATGATGCAGGATTTAATTGACCCACAACAATAATAATAATTTCTATAAGTACTCATAGATACAGATCCCTAGTCTTCTCCTAAAGTTTTCAAACTGAACTGCATCTCAAGCTTTAGTAAAAATGTCAGCAAGCTGATTTTCAATGCTAACATGCTCAAGAGTCACGACTTTGTCTTCAACCAGCTCTCTAATGAAATGATGCCTCATATTAATGTTCTTAGTTCTACTTTGCTGAATAGAATTTTTGGAAATATTAATAGCACTCAAGTTGTCACAAAACAATGCCACGACATCTTGTGTGACATTATATTTAGATAACATCGATTTCATCCATACAAGTTGAGAGGAACTACTTCCTGCAACAATGTATTCAACTTGAGTTGTAGATAGAGATACACAATTTTGTTTCTTGATGAACCATAAAATCAAATTGTTCCCCAAGAAGAAACATCCATCAGAGACACTATTTCTATCATCAACACTCTCATCCCAATAAACATCATAGTATCCCACAAGCACTAAGTTTGAGTCATGAGAATACAACATTTCATACTCACATGTACCATTCACATACTTCAGAATTCTCTAGACTTGATTGATGTGACTCACTTTAGGTTCTTCTTGCTGTAAGATATAGAAGACTACCAATTATGCTTCTATATAAACTTTGATAAACATTAATTCCCTTTTTGTATTTGGATAGCTTCAAGTGTGTAGGAACATGAGTTCTCTTATGGTTGGCATTCTCCAATCAAAATTTCTTCATAATATTCTTTGCATATTTTCTTTGACAAATAAAAATGGAGTCTTCCATCTGCTTGACTTGTAACCCAAGAAAGAATGTTAATTCACCCACCAAACTCATCTCAAACTCAGATTGCATTTGTTTGACAAATTGCTGGACTATTTCATCCGACATCCCTCTAAAGACAATATCATCCACATAAATATGAGCTATCATAAGTTTTCCACCTTTCTCTTTGATAGAGAGAGTTTTGTCAATTTCTCCCTTTTTATTTCCATGGTTAATGAGAAACTCAGTCAACCTCTCATACCAAGCTCTTGAAGCCTGTTTTAAACCATATAACGCCTTCTTTAACTTGAGCACATGCTTTGGAAAAGAAGGATCAACAAATCCTTTTGGTTGTTCAACATATACTTCTTCATTCAGATAGCCATTTAAAAGGGTACTCTTAACATCCATATGGAACAACTTGAACTTTAAGAGACATGCGGATCCAAATAATAGTTTGATAGATTCCAAACGAGCTACAAGAGAAAATGTTTCATCAAAGTCCACTCCTTCAATTTAAGTGTATCCTAGAGCAACAAGTTTGGCCTTGTTTCTAGTGACGACCCCTTGTTCATCTGAATTATTCTTATACACCCATTTAGTACCAATCACATTTACTCCTTCAGGTCTTGGTAACAAGTCCCAAACTTAATTTCTCTTGAATTGACCAAGTTCATCTTGCATAGCATGAATCCAAAATTAACCAGTAAAGGCTTCTTTGACATTTTTTGGTTTAAATTTTGAAACAAAGCAAGAATTTGACATAACTTCCCTTGATCTAGTTTTGACTCCTTCATTCAGACTTCCTATTATCAGCTCATTAGGGTGATCTTTTTGAATCCTAATAGAGGGTCCTTTGTCAGTTGCATCAGTTTCTTCAGGTTCATTATTGACACTTGAGTCTGCAACATCTTCAGGAACATCATCATTCATGGGAACAAATTTTTCAACATCATCTGGGACATCATCTTTTTTGGTTGAGTCATCAACCACCATATTTATGGATTCTATCATTACCTTAGTTCTAGAGTTGAATAATCAATAGGCTCTACTATTAGTAGAGTATCCCATAAAGATTCCCTCATCACTTTCGGGATCAAAATTCCTCCTCTGCTCACTATCTGCCAAAATGTAGCACTTACTTCCAAAGACATGTAAGTATTACACACTTGGCTTTCTTCCATTCCACAGTTCATAAATAGTAACAAATATACCCGATATGATAGTTACTCTATTATGAATATAGCCGAAATTGTTCATAGCTTCAGCCCAAAAATGATATGGAAGTTTCTTAGAATGAAGTATAACCCTGGCACATTATTGAATAGTCATATTCTTGCGCTCCACCACACCATTCTATTGAGGAGTGATAGGTGAAGAAAACTCATGACTAATCCCTTCAGAGGTGTAGAATTAATTAAACTTGCTATTCTCAAATTCTATCCCATGGTCACTTCTAAGTCAAACAATACTACAGTCCTTCTCTCTTTGAATCCTTTGACATAACTCTTTAAAGACTTCAAACACTTCAGACTTCTCTTTGATGAAATTCACCCAAGTGAACCTTGAGAAATCATCAACAACAACATATGCATACCTCTTTCCTCCTAGACTTTCAACCTGCATAGGTCTCATTAAGTCCATAAATGCGGACATAGTTAAAAAATACTATGCATAAGAGACCAGTTAGGTTGACACACCTAAGAAAAATAAGGGCATCCCGACAAGCCAAAAGGTTTGGGCAAAAATTAGGGATATATGCAAAAGATTATACACCCGACAAGTTGAAAACTTAAAAGGGCGACTTGGGCAAAAAAGGGTATCCTGGTGGGCTGAAAACCCGAAAGGGCAGTCCAGGCAAAAATTAAGGATTAAAAGCGTATGACTATGTCCCGTGGAATCAATACTTACAAATTTTATCATCAAGGTCCAAGTCCAAACAGTCCAAGATCAATCCAATCAACTTTGATCAACGGCAAAGGACATTCGAAGACATTGGGGAAATAGTAGAGTTGGAAGGCAATGAGATCATTTCACATGGCTATTTGTTTTTATTCTAAAATTTTCGTTTTCCTTTCGACGATTTCCTCTTACTAGGATCTCTGTCTCTGTGTATAAAAACGCCTATTCATGGGCATAATATCAATACAAATACACTTTGAAGTGCAAAATTTCTGTCTTGGTTTGGAATGAAAATTTGTCCAATGACTAAAATTGAATGAACATATGCATATGAACATAATTAAAAACTATTTGGCACATGTGTCCTGCTAAGCAGCAGTAAGCATCTCTTTAATGTATATGAAATATCCCCGCAGAATTATCATTATCATTATCTCCACAAGGACGGCTACGATAAATCTTTCCCCAACAGAGTTGCCCACAAAGTCTCTTTGCATAGGATAGTCCCCGACCAGAGTCTCAACCTCTTGGCCGCTTTCTCTCCAGCTAAGTAAATTTTTACAAATTGAAACCTCATAGGGTCTCTTCCTAAAGGAAAGTCACCTCCTCAACAAGGTTTATTATCCCCAACAGGTTTTGTTTCCCCAACAATAATCGAGGAACCACAAAACTCCCCAGCCGAGTCCAAATTTCCTTAACATACAACAATTAAGACACCGCGAAGTTCCCTAGCTGAGCCTATCTTCCCTAGCTGGGCATATCTTCCCCGGCCAAGGCTATTATCCCCAAGTGGAGTTTATCCTCCATAGTTAAGTGTATCCTCCCAAAGTTGAGTCTGTCCTACCCTATTGAGTCTATGCTCTCCAGTTTAAATTTTATTTTAGATTATTGCAAATCATAGGGCCACAACCCCTGATCCCCAGTAAAGCCGTCAGCAAAGCCTTTACTATTTCCAAAAAAGATACTATGAAGCCTGGATCCGACCAGATATTAGTATAATTTTCAAGTTTTTACTAAAACCTGGAGCCGATCAGATAATAGTTTGACTTCTTCAAGTTGTTGAAACCTGGACTCGACCAGATAACCGTTTGAGTATATGAAACCTGGACCCGACCAGATAATATTTGATCTCAATTTCAAGATGCTATGAAACCTGGACCCAACCAGATAGTAGCCTAACTCTTAAAAGATATAGAAGAACCTAGACTCAATCCGACTAAGGTTTAACTTCTTTCCCCAGTAGAGTTTGCCTCTGCCCCAACAAATTGCTGAGAAACCTGGACCCAACCAAATATCAGTTTTCAATTCCATTTTTTCATGCAAGTTATTGTGAAGCCTGGATTCGACCGGATAAGAATCACCCTCAGAGATTCGTTGTGAAACTTGGAAACTTACCAAATAACAACTATATCCCCATTTAGTTTATTATGAAACCTGGACCCGACCAGACATCAGTTGACCTCATCAACCTTAGAAATCTGCAAAGCCTGGACCCGACCAGATAACAATTTTTCAAATAGTTTATTGTGAAGCCTGGAGCCCACCAGATAACAATTAACTGTAATCCCCAGAGATGCACTACGAAGCCGGGACTCGACCAGATAATAGTACAACTTTCCAAAAACCATGAAACTTGGACCCGACCAGATAGTAGTTATCACTTCAAGTTTACTGTGAAGCCTGGATCCGACCAGATAACAGTTCTCAACTTCATATTTTCAAGAAAGTTGTTGTGGAGCCTGGGTCTGACCAGATAAAAACTAAATCCCTAAACAGTTTATTGTGAAGCCTGGACCCGACCAGATAGCAATTGACCTCATCAAACTCAGAAATCTGCAAAGCCTGGACCCGACCAGATAACAGTTTTTCAAATAGTTTATTGTGAAGCCTGAAGCCCGACCAAATAACAATTAACTGTAATCCCCAGAGATGCACTATGAAGCCTGGACTCGGCCAGATAATAGTACAACTTTCCAAAAACCATGAAACCTGGATCCGACCAGATAGTAGTTACCACTTTAAGTTACTGCGAAGCCTATATCCGACCAGATAACAGTTAACCTCTATATCCCCAGCAAGTTATTTTGAAGCCTGGATCCGACTAGATAACTATTCAATTTCTAGAAATTTTCTGCAAAGCCTGGGATCCGACCAGATAACAGTTAATTAGTCTCTTCCCCCAGTAAGTTACCATGAAGCCTGGATACGACCAGATAGCAGTTGACTACTTCATCCTCAGCAAATTGTGAAGCCTGGATCCGACCAGATAACAACTGACATTCAAGAGATATTCCTCAGTGTTGTACCCCAAAATTTTCCCTCCCATATTTCTCAATACATTTCAAGTAAGGTCTTCAAATTTCCCAAGAAAGTCTAAGAGTTGACCACACAAACTCTATCCTAAAGGCAATCTACCTCAAATTAGGGTTTCATTTTGCATCAAGATGTTTGATTCCAAAGGGTCCCAAATGCTCAATATTGTCCTAATATGTTCTCAAGATCATCCATGTCAAGTTTCAAGCCTTGCAGAGGAAGTTTGCTTAGTCAATTGCTCAATGGTCTGAAAGTCGACCGTGCTAGGGCAAAAGTCAACTGTGGCCCACATACAGTAAAACTTCAAGATTTTTGGTAAACATCCTCATTTTGAAGTATAATTCATCATTTGATCAAGGTTTGATCATGATTCCTCAAGGATTGCTCACAATTCATCAAAACCCAAAAGTTGCTAAATTAGGGTTTTGTAGGAAAAGTCAACTCAACTTTGACCAAGCATAACTTTCTTAAACTTTATCATAAATGACCCATCCAAAGCTCATTTTGAAGAGTATGTAATTATCTACAATTAATATTCATCTCCCAAGTTCAAAATATGCACTCACTAGAAGATATAAATTTGGACATTATAGGTCATTTTGAAAAGTCAACAAAAACACCTTTTGGGTCAAAGCTTCTTACATGAACATTGAAGATCCAATTGAGATGAAACCGAAGAGGTTGCTTAGGGGACATCCTAAGCTTCCTAAAAAGTTAAAGAACACCCTCATAAGGTTAAAATTGAGAGAGATATGCATTGTCAAAGTTGGACAATTTTTGAAAAAAATGCATGAAGCAAATATTGACCAAACTTGGATTTTTTTTTCCAAATGGGCCTATCTTTTCAACTTTGAAACTCATTCCTAACATGGTCCACGACCTCTAAGCCCACCCATACATTTTTCTACCATTTATGATATTTATTTTGATATTTTATTCATTAAAATTCAGAATTAAATAAATAAATAATAGAAATAATGTAAATTTTGATGTGAATCCATTTTGGGCAAGTTTTATGCTGGTTTACGTCAATTGATTTCGTGCAATAACCCTTCAAATATGTCCAGGTTCATCTATATGTGAAAATGGCATAAAATCATCAAATATGGCATTTTTTTTTCAAATCTTGATCATGGTCTTAAAACACAACATTATGAGGGAGATTATTTCCATGCTTTCTTGTCTCCTCATTCTCCTCTATAAATATAGAGCCATACAAGCTTGAAATACACGAAAATCTTCTCTAAAAAGCTCTCAAAATGCTCTTCAAAAAGCTCTTCAAAAAGCTCTCCAAAAAGCTCTCCAAAAATCAAAGAATTGGTGCAAGTCATATCTCGAGGTTCCGGTCTCTCTCAATTGACATCAAGCCTTAAACCATCCTCTTGAAGTCCTCAGGAGTCTTACAAGGCCCAAGATCAATCCATCACACGCCTAGCACGCCCCCATTTGACAACACCAGTTTGGTAAAATTTTAAACTTCGAATCTCTAATTTTAATCATATTTTATGGTATGCTAACGTTTGTTTGAGTTTATATAGAACAGTTATGGATGGTTGAATCATAGGTTCCACGCAAGAGTCAAAAAACACCATAGTTAGAGCATGAAGCTTTCGAAGATTCGGGCCTAGGGATTTCTGATGATTGTACCTTCTGTTTACTTTTGCTACTAGGCCCATCTTTATTTTCTTGTTTTATTCATTTCATTTATTTCTTTTAATCCCTTTTTTTATTTTTATCAATAAAGAAATATAAAAATCACATAAAAATAGATTTAGGATTTTTTTTCTTAATTAAATTTTAATTTTAGTAAACTAATTAACTAAACACTTTAACTTTTAAAAAAAAAATTAAAATTAATAGAACTTAGGTTTAATATCATTTTTATTCATTTTCCTTTTCATAACAAAAATATCAAAAAAAAAATAGAATTAATTTCTTTTATTTAAATTTCATGTTTCTTTTTATTTTTTAATATAGATCTAGATCAATTATTTTTTAACTTAAACCATTGTTATAAATTAAAACAAAAAACAACAAAAAGATTTTTTTTATATCTTAGGATTTTTAGACGTCTTTTCAAATTTGCGCGTTATTATTCTTTCGCACTTCATTTTATTATTGTAACTGTATATTGGGATGTAATAGATGATCAGTAGGACCTTTACCGCTTTTATTTATTTATTTTCCCCAGTTTTCGATATGTACATGATCCCCCTCCCCGAAGCCTTGTAATAGCTAAGTTTTTTATTTCTGCACTTTTAAATTACTGCAATTATTAACTGCTAGATGTATGACTAATAGGATTGTATGGCAAGAATAATCAAACATTAGCAAACTTAACACAAGACTAAAATAACTGAGCATAACACACCTTGCACATATGCACCCTTAGGGTATACCTCACTTGGTTGCCTTGGAAAATAATGGTCATGTCCCTCGAATGTAGGGATACCCTTAGCAAAGGCCCTCGGTTAAAATCATCATAAAGATCATGGTCCCTCGATGTCCCTCAAAGTTGCCTACGGTATATGATCTTGTCCCTCGATGTCGCCTACGAATATATGATGACAGTCCCTTCGAAATGATAAGGTATCCCTACATGTTGCCTTCAATGACCATTACGTCCCTTCCGAATTGATCCTTACATTTCCAACGACGGTTCTACCTACTCACTAATAGTGGGATAGCGTTGTCTAAAGGAAACGAACATAGAATAAATTTTTTTTTGAGTAGGTTGATGCTAGTAGGTACTTGCTCAAAACAAACAAGCTTTTCTACATTTACACACTTTTCAAATAAAGTTTTCAAAACAACTTCGTAACACTCTTGAAGACAGAAGCAAGGGTTAAATCAAAGTCAAACAAAAACTTTTCAAATCACACAAACACAGAAGCAAGTTTAAAATGATGAGAAAGTACCTAAGAGCCCTTAGAAAACTACAGATAGAAAGGGTGCTAATACCTTCCCTTTCTATAATCTACCCCCCGTACTCAGAATATCTCGAAAAAGGAATTTTTGTGATTTTTTCCTTTCCGGTTGGATAAAATAAAAGTCGGTGGTGACTCTTGATTACCGCGACATTTTGCGAAAACAAACGCAAAACGCAAACTAGCATTTCAAACAGTTCCGGTTCTGCCACCGTATCACAGAACTAGCGACTCTGCTGGGGAAAATATAAGTGGGGTATACCTTAGGATTAGTTCATCATAAATTGCTTCTCTTGTTTGTTTTGGTTTCTTTACTGTTAAAGGGTTTTGTATCAGAGTTACTATAGATCCTAACCCGAATCTGGGGAACACCTTTTAGGTAAGTAGTAATAAACTGTAAGGGAACTGTACAGCGTAGACCGATACGGTTGAAGCAGTAGCTACATTGATGTGGCACATTGGTTGGTACCGGTATCCCTTATGGAGAAACGAGGAGAATACGGGGCTGCTATATGCATCGTTAAGCATCAACTGACCTTAGAACCCATAATTGACCAACTTGGCTAGTAGGAAGTAGTGAGATAGCCGGCCTCGGTGTAAAGATGAGAACTGGTTGATACTCGATGCTACACTCATTGAGACCATACTCTCGAGATAGTTCCGTCCGCAAGAAAAGATTGCGTGAGCTGAAACCATGACCGATGGAGGATGGTCAGTGATATTGAGAACCTCTAGAACCCGATTACTATTATTAGGACAGGTTAAAATCAACTGAACTTCAAGAGGGTAATACCTAGACCTCATACAAGCCTTAAACTTAAGGGTTTGTGTGTGATTTGTTTGCCTTTACCATGTCTGTTATCTGCTATACCTATTGTTTGTTTTACCATGACATCATGCATCATAACATAGCATGCATTCTTCATTATACTAACCATTTCAAAGACCGAGGGGATTTATCTTTGTTCTATTTTGCAGATTATGGCTTCCATGTGCAGAAACACCACCCAAGTTAACTTTGTGCAAATACCTGCTCAACTCAAAGATTTAGCCTCGAGAGTTTCTGATACTTCTTCATTCATTAGAAGACATGGTCAGCTTCTTAGCTTGGTTACCTCAAAGTTTGATGAGCAGATGATGAGTGTGCTTTTCCAGTTCTTCGATCCGGTGCATCATTGTTTCACCTTCCTGGATTATCAGTTAGTTCCCACTTTAGAAGAGTTTTCTCACTTATTGGGCATATCCATCCTTGAGCAGACGCGTTTCACAAGTTTGGAAGAGACTCCTAGACCATAAGACATTGCTTCAGCTTTGCATCTAAAAAGAGCTGATGTAATATCCAACTGGGAGACACGAAGTAGGGTTGAAGGTTTCTTAGCCAAGTTTCTGATAGATCAAGCTCAACTATTATGGGATAACTTGGATTTTCAGGCTTTTGAAGACATCTTGGCTCTTCTTATCTATGGTTTGGTTCTTTTCCCGAATCCAGATTCCTCCATAGATGTGAATGCGGTTAAGATCTTCCTGTCTCGCAATCTTGTACCTACTCTCCTAGGTGATATTTTGAATGCCCTCTATACTCGTACCGTGCGAAGAAGAGGGACTCACATGTGTTGCATGCGGCTGCTGGCGAGGTGGTTTATTTCGCACCTCCCCAAGTCCGTGTTGAAGAATGAGGAAGGTGTATAATGGTCTTACAGGATAATGTCCCTTGCCAATACATACATTCTTTGGAGTTCTAAGGCTATGGAAAGCATTGCTGTCATTGATCGATGTAGAGGATACCCTAATGTCCCATTGCTCGGAATTAGAGGGGGAATAACCTACAGTCCTTGTTTAGCTTGGCGACAATTTGGTCGTGCCCGGAGAGACGATCCTCATGAACTACTTCTTACAGATATTGCCTTTGAATACAAGGAGGACGTTGACGAGCACCGCCAGAGGTTTATACGAGCTTGGGGCATGGTGAACAGATCTGACCCTCAAGAACTAGGACCAAGGACTTCTCTCCTTATGCAGCCTTACCTCCAGTGGGTCCGAGCTCGAGCTCAGAAGCTTGGGATGCCTTATGAAGCTGTGTTTCCAGTGATTGTGGAGCCCACCAATGAAGAGGGCATTCCTTATACAGTCCTTTATCCCTACATGCCCACTGATCTTAGGGAATTGAAGAGATCCTGGATTCAGCTGAAAGAGGAGAGGGATACCTACCAGGAAAAGTACCATGAGCAAGAAAGGAAGATCTTGAAGCTCACCAGGAAACTTGAGAATGAAAGAACGATCAATGACTACTTCAGCACCAAGGGGAAGCGTCCATGGGATTTCTGATTTTTCTTTTTCTAGTTTAGATTTGTTTTTCATTTGCTTCTTTGTAAACGCCTTAAAGGCATTGTTGAACCTTTTTACAAGTTTAATCTAATAAAGTTTGTTTATTTCTTGGTTTGCAAATTTAAATCTCCAAAAGTCTTTGAAATCATTACATACGCATCCCATTATCATGCACACCATTACATGTACCATTACAGGTTTCTCATCTTCTTCGCTGTTTATTTCAGCAGAAATGTCTTCCGATCAAGCTATCAAAGATCTTCAGGCACAAAATGCCCAATTTCAAGAGATGTTCTTGAGCTTGGCTAAAGGGCAAGAGCACTTGAAAGATCTCATTCTGAAAGAGAAAGAGAAGAAGAAGAAGAAGAAGAAGAAGAAGAAGAAGAAGGTTGTTCTGCTGAGTATGGGAAAAAGGTTTGGGGATAGGTTGAAACAACAAGCTGATTTGTCCTTTTCATCCAAGGGATGGGAGGACCAAGAAGAAGAAAAGGGCCCCAGTCCTGCAGTTTCTGATAATGATATAGATTATGATGAGGAACAGTATCCTCCTGCTGAGGATAGGTACAAACAACTTGAAGACCATCTGAGTACTATGGAGATTCAGAAGATCCCTGGTTTGGATTTCGGAGATTTGGGACTAGTATATGGAGTGGTGATCCCTCAGAAGTTCAAAGCTCTAGTTTTTGCTAAGTATGATGGGGTGTCCTGCCCAAAACTCCATCTCTGTTCTTATGTCAGGAAGATCCAACCCCACACAGCTGATAGAAATCTATAGGTTCACTTCTTTCAAGATAGTCTGGCAGGGACTCAACTTGAACAGTTCTACCAGCTAGAGGGGGCAAATATCCGAAACTGGGAAGATCTGGCTGCTGCTTTCTACAAGCAGTATCAGTATAATGCCGACCTTGCTCCTACTCATACTCAACTTCAGAGTATGTCCATGGGTGCAAGTGAAGGATTTAAAGACTATGCCCAAAAGTGGAGAGACTTGGCTGGAAGAGTCCAACCCCCGTTGTCTGATTGGGAGTTGGTTGATATGTTTCTGGGGACGCTATCTGGTCCATTCTTTAATCATTTGATCGGCAGCTTGTCAACGGGTTTCATCGAGCTGATTTTGACTAGAGAAAGAGTAGAAGCTGGGATCCTGAGTGGTAAGATCCAGAAAAATACCTCTTCGAGTACAGAGAAGAAGTAATTTGGTGGCAAGAGGGAAGCCATTGCTCTGCACGGCCAGAAGAGGCGTAGCAAGGCAGACTACCACCAATCTGTGGGGGCATTGTTGATCTCTAATTCGACACGCACACAACGACCACAACAACGAAACAATCAGCTAAGGGTGGAAAGACTTCAAAGGCACTCCACCAAAATCAACATGTCATTGTCACAAGCATTGCAACACATGTTGAAGATGAATCTGATTACGGTGATAAACCCTCATCCGAACCCTAAGACTTCTTCTCCTAACTACAACCCAGATGCAAGGTGTGCTTATAATTCTGGTAGCCCGGGGCACAATACTAACGATTGTTGGGCGCTGAAATGCAAGATTCAGAATATGATTAACGCCAAGGAGATCGAATTTGACCCTCTTGAGACTCCCAATGTGATCACTGCTCCCTTGCCAAAACATGGCTAAGATTGAAAGCATTTTTGTTCATTTGAATTCTGAAGTTGTATTTTCTTTACTTATTCAAACAATTATTGTCATGTCAAACTTTTTTATTTCATTAATGCATTACACGTGTCTATCTTGAATTAATTTTTTTTCATTATGCTTAAATTGCTTTATATTTCCTTTTCGTGATATTCAACTCTCGACTAAAAAACTATAAGCCTTTAGAGGGAGGATGACGAAAACGATACCACAATCTCTACAGTATACTTTTGAACAGACCTTGTTGACAATGTACAGGCGTTGTTTTAATTCCTAAACAGTGGAGTTATAAGGAAGATAATCCCTAGTCAACCCCTTCGAGCCAAAAAAGTAGGAGTTTTTCTTTTCACACATATTAAAACCCTTAATCATAACGTGGGGCAGGGTAGTTTTCTTAGTTAATTCAGAGGCGCATTCAGTCACAATTTGCCGCTTCGTACACAATGAATGGCATCAAAGACATCCTTCCGAAACAAAAGATAGTGATGGTTCCCTATAATCATCAAGACATGCAATCATTATCTCTCGAAATAAAAGCCCATTAAGTCAAAACCTATGAAGGAGACTTAAGAAAAAACACTGGGGCATCCCGCTGACTGTAATCACAAAAAGAAACCGTTCAGGAAAAAGACAAGGATAATAAAATAAAAAAGAAAGAGGTCCTACAAACCCTCAACAAAAAATAAATGACTTCCTATTCAAAATAAATTGTCAATATCCGAACCATCACTGGAATATCAGAGCAAAGACTCAAACGAGATCTAAATGCACAATTAGCTGAGTTTAGGATCAAAGAAGATCACGAAGAACGGGTGGGTACAAATAAAATTTGAGCCTTTATCCTTTGTTTCTTAAACCGTGAACCAGACCACGTTATAACCCTTAAAAGTCCTAGCTGAAGCATGGGTTAGTTCGAAAACATATTGTTACAAAAGGTATCCTGACTCCTGAAGGTCCATTACAAATCCTGAGTTGATATCACATCTTTGCAAAATTCTATTTTTTCTATAAAAAAACTGCATTTTCAAAACTTCGAGACAGACATAAGCTTTGCATTCTTAAAATAACATTGTTTGCATATGACTATTTGTTCAACAGTAGAGAAATTTGCATGAAGAATATCTAGTGAACAAGAACTTTCTCAATAAAAAGGATCACCTCAAGTGGAAAAACACTTCCAACCAAGGGGCACGACATGATCATTGTCCATCATCTGGGGCAGTTAAGTCAAGATTCAAGGAATCTCTCAAAGATGCCAAATATCCAGGGGAAGATCTCCATCTGAATCACTTGTGGGAATCGGGAATGAATTCCAGCAACGAATCATGTACGATCAAACAAACATCTTCTGGTAGTGTGGCAACACAACACTACCGACAGTGACAACTCCCTACACCCTGAGAGCGTGGACATAGTCAGAAAATACTGCGCATGAACAAAGACCCGCTAGGTTGACTGGCCTAGGAAAAAATAAGGGCATCCCGGCGAACCAAAAGGGTTCGGGAAAAAATTAGGGATAAAACTAAAAAAGATATGTACACCCGGCAAGCCGAAAACATGAAAAGGAGGCTTGGGAAAAAAAGGGTATCCCGGTGGACTGAAAATCTAAAAAGACAGTTCATGCAAAAGTTAGGGATTAAAGCGTACGACTATGTCTGGTCATCTCGTCACTTGCCTATCAGTAAAAGACTTATCATTTTGATCGGCAGTTACCAAGCACCTCATAAGTTGGGATAACACTCAAGCCACAAGGCCTCCGCAGGCACTTTCTCCAGCAGGTACAAGGGCAGAAAAGTCTTGATACGAAGTCATTGTCTTATCCTCAGCATGCGTCCTAGTAACATCTATACTCCCCACATAGTAGAGGAAACCAAAGTTTTGATCTATGCCTCCCCAAACAAGAGTTACTTTCCCCAGCCAAGCTCTTTTGGAGAGGCGACGTCTATATTCCCTAGCCGAATTTTGTAATCGCAAGCGATTCATAAAGTTTTCTCCCGAACAGAGTTTATTTCTCTGAATACAGAAGCTCAATCCCCGACAGAGTTTATCCCTTCAGCTATGGAAGCTTCTCTCTCCAATGGAATTATTCCCCTACGGAGTTGTTCTCAAGTAGAGTCTCTCCTCGGCAGAATATCCATAAACAAGGGGCAAATCCCCAACATAGTCATCTCTGGTTCACCATCTCCAGCGGAAGTAGAAGAACCACTTTTTCTACGACAGTCAGGAACTCAATTTCCGTTACTCTCCAGCAGTGGTCAGGGATTTATTTTCCCAAACTCGGACGTACCACAATAGCATTTCATGTTCATATATCATGACGTGCGCATACACATTGCATAAAGCATAGTCTTATTTATTTTGAGAACATCATCATACAATGCATTTCATGCATCATATACGATTAATCATGTACCTTTTCAGGAAAGATGGTTATCATCAACAAATTCCAGCAAGTTCATGATTAGCTCCTGAAACTAAACAGAGTAATTATCTGCACGATCAAATGCAACTTTACACGGGTTCATCACAAAGCAATCTTACATGGGTTTCTCCTAAATGCAGCTTCACACGGGTATATCCTGAAAAATATTACACGGGGTCCTTTCTCATAAATTTCCTTCTGAAGTTTCACACGAACTTATCACAAAGTAACCTTACATAGGTTCCTTCTAAAGTTTTACACGAACTTATCACAAAGTAACCTTACCCAGGTTCCTCTTGAAGTTTTACACAGTCTTAGCCCAAAGTAACCTTACCCAGGTTCCTTCTGAATTTTTACACGAACTTATCACAAAGTAACCTTACCCAGGTTCCTCTTGAAGTTTTACACGAACTTATCTCGAAATAACCTTACCCAGGTTCCTCTTGAAGTTTTACACAAACTTATCACGAAATAACCTTACCCAGGTTCCTCCTGAAGTTTTACACAAACTTATCACAAAGTAACCTTATCCAGGTTCCTCCTGAAGTTTTACACGAACTTATCAAAAAGTAACCTTACCTAGGTTCCTCCTGAAGTTTTACACAAATTTATCTCAAAGTAACCTTACCCCGGTTCATTTTGAAGTTTTACACGAACTTATCAAAAGTAACCTTACTCAGGTTCCTCTTAAAGTTTTACATAGACTTAGCCCAAAGTAACCTTACCCAGGTTCCTGCCGAAGTTTTACATGGACTTATCCCGAAGTAACCCTACCCAGGTTCCTCCTAAAGCCCTACACAGACTCCTCACAAAACAACCTTACCTAGGTTCCTTCTCAGTTCAGATGCAGTTTTACCCAAACTCCTCACAAAGCAACCTTACCCAGGTTCCTTCTCGGTTTAGATGCATTTTTATCCAAACTCCTCACGAAGAAACCTTACCCAGGTTCCTTCCCATAAGCCCTACTATCCAGGTTCCTTCTAATAACCTTACCATCCAGGTTTCTTTTCTCTTATCTCCAGACAGCAGTCCACAACACTATAAGACCTAGACCTGATCAAACACGATCAGTTTCACCTTTCCCCAGTAGGTCGTGATGCAGCCTATATACGACCAAATAGAAGTTCATTTTCACCTCCCCGACTAAGAGATGATTCCCCAGTAGAATAATGGATGACTGAAGCTCCTAAAATTCTATTTCTCTCAAGACAGAGACCGACATTCACCAGCGAAATCCTCCTCAACAACAGGTATACGGGCTCTCGCAAAGGAATCTCTTATGGGATCAACACTTCTTCTGATGGCATCTTTAAGCCCATTTTCCGTCATTAACTTCCAAATGGCATCTATAAGCCCATTCCCGAAATCGCAAGGCCAATACCACTTCATGCGAGTGCAAATTTCTGGGCACTCTAGTGTTCAATCATCTTCCACCTTCGGATCACGAAAGGCAAGCAAGCCAATCTACATCCTCAGGTTTAAGAAGATTGAACAAGGGCAGCTGTTGTACCACAAAATTTTCCCTCCCATATTTCTCAATACATTTCAAGTAAGGTCTTCAAATTGCCCAAGAAAGTCCAAGAGTTGACTAAACAAACTCTATCCTAAAGGCAGTCTACCTCAAATTAGGGTTTCATTTTGCATCAAGATGTTTGAGTATAAAGGGTCCAAAATGCTCACTATTGTCCTAATATGTTCTCAAGATCATCCATTTCAAGTTTCAAGCCTTGCAGAGGAAGTTTGCTCAATCAATTGCTCAAAGGCCTGAAAGTCGACTGTGCTAGGGCAAAAGTCAACTGTGGCCCACATACAGTCAAACTTCAAGATTTTTGGTCAACATCCTCATTTTGAAGTATTATTCATCATTTTATCAAGGTTTGATCATGATTCCTCAAGGATTGCTCATAATTCATCAAAACCCAAAAGTTGCTAAATTATGGTTTTGCAGGAAAAGTCAACTCAACTTTGACCAAGCATAACTTTCTCATACTTTATCATAAATGACCCATCCAAAGCTCATTTTTAATAGGATGTAATTACCTACAATTCATCTTCATCTCCCAAGTTCAAAATATGTACTCACTAGAAGATATAAATTTGGACATTATAGGTCATTTTGAAAAGTCAACAAAAACACCTTTTGGGTCAAAGCTTCTTACATGAACATTGAAGATCCAATTGAGATGAAAGCAAATAGGTTTCTTAGGGGACATCCTAAGCTTTCTAAAAAGTCAAAGAACACCCTCATAAGGTTAAAATTGAGAGAGATATGCATTGTCAAAGTTGGACAATTTTTGAAAAAAATGCATGAAGCAAATATTGACCAAACTTGGATTTTTCCAAATGGGCCTATCTTTTCAAGTTTGAAACTCATTCCTAACATGGTCCACGACCTCTAAGCCCACCCATACATTTTTCTACTATTTATGCTATTTATTTTGATATTTTATTTATTAAAATTCATAATTAAATAAATAAATAAATAAATAATAGAAATAATGTAAATTTTGATGTGAATCCATTTTGGGCAAGTTTTATGCTGGTTTATGTCAATTGATTTCATGCAATAACCCTTCAAATATGTCCAGGTTCATCCACATGTGAAAATAGCATAAAATCATCAAATTTGGCATTTTTTTTCAAATCTTGATCATGGTCTTAAAACACAACATTATGAGGGAGATTCTTTCCATGCTTTCTTGTATCCTCATTCTCCTCTATAAATATATAGCCATACAAGCTTGAAATACACGGAAATCCTCTCTAAAAAGCTCTCAAAAAGCTCTTCAAAAAGCTCTCAAAAAGCTCTTCAAAAAGCTCTCCAGAAATCAAAGAATTGGTGCAAGTCATATCTCGAGGTTCCGGTCTCTCTCAATTGACATAAAGCCTCAAACCATCCTCTTGAAGTCCTCAGGAGTATTACAAGGCCCAAGATAAATCCATCACACGTCTAGCACACCCCCATTTGGCAACACCGGTTTGGTAAATTTTTAAACTTCGAATCTCTAATTTTAATCACATTTTATGGTATGCTAACGTTTGTTTGAGTTTATATAGAACAGTTATGGATGGTTGAATCATAGGTTCCACGCAAGAGTAAAAAAACACCATAGTTAGAGCATGAAGCTTTCGAAGATTCGGGCCTAGGGATTTCTGATGATTACACCTCCTGTTTACTTTTGCTACTAGGCCTATCTTTATTTTCTTGTTTTATTCATTTCATTTATTTCTTTTAATCCCTTTTTTTATTTTTATCAATAAACAAATATAAAAATCACATAAAAATAGAATTAGGATTTTTTTTTCTTAATTTAAATTTAAATTTTAGTAAATTAATTAACTAAACACTTTAACTTTTTTTTAAAAAAATTAAAATTAATAGAACTTAGGTTTAATTTCATTTTAATTTCATTTTCCTTTTCGTAACAAAAATACCAAAAAAAACATAGAATTAATTTCTTTTATTTAAATTTCATGTTTCTTTAATAATTATCTTTTTTTTAATATAGATCTAGATCAATTATTTTTTAACTTAAACCATTTTTATAAATTAAAACAAAAAACAACAAAAAGATTTTTTTTATATCTTAGGATTTTTAGACGTCTTTTCAAATTTGCGTGTTATTATTCTTTCGCACTTCATTTTATTATTGTAACTGTATATTAGGATGTAATAGATGATTAGTAGGACCTTTACCGCTTTTATTTATTTTCCCCCCAGTTTTGGATATGTACATAATCCCCCTCCCCGAAGCCTTGTAATAGCTAGGTTTTATATTTCTGCACTTTTAAATTACTGCAATTATTAACTGCTAGATGTATGACTAATAGGATTGTATGGCAAGAATAATCAAACATTAGCAAACTTAACACAAGACTAAAATAACTGAACATAATACACCTTGCACATATGCACCCTTAGGGTATACCTCACTTGGTTGCCTTGGAAAATAATGGTCATGTCCCTCGAACGTAGAGATACCCTTAGCAAAGGCCCTCAGTTAAAATCATCATAAAGATCATGGTCCCTCGATGTCCCTCGAAGTTGCCTACGGTATATGATCTTGTCCCTCGATGTCTCCTACGAATATATGATGACAGTCCCTTCGAAATGCTAAGGTATCCCTACATGTTGCCTTCAATGACCATTACGTCCCTTTCGAATTGACCCTTACAATTCCAATGATGGTGCTACCTACTCATTAATAGTGGGATAGCGTTGTCTAAAGGAAACGAACATAGAACAATTCTTTTTTTTTCGAGTAGGTAGATGTTAGTAGGTACTTTCTCAAAACAAACAAGCTTTTCTACACTTACACACTTTTCAAATAAAGTTTTCAAAACAACTTTGTAACACTCTTAAAGACAGAAGCAAGGGTTAAATCGAAGTCAAACAAAAACTTTTCAAATCACACAAACACAGAAGCAATTTTAAAATGATGAGCAAGTACCTAAGAGCCCGTAGAAAACTACGGATAGAAAGGGTGCTAATACCTTCCCATTCTATAATCTACCCCCTGTACTCAGAATATATCGAAAAAGGAATTTTTCTGTGCTTTTTTCCTTTTCGGTTGGACAAAATAAAAGTCGGTGGCGACTCTTGCTTACCGCGACATTTTGCAAAAACAAACGCAAAACGCAAACCAACATTTCAAACAGTTCCGGTTCTACCACCGTATCACATCCAGCGAAAGCATTCCTCTCAACAAAGTTTGAAGATACGCATATTCTTCATCCCCAAAGGCAATCAGGGATTCAACCCCCCCAGAATTTCCACAACAACAGTCAGGGATTTATTTTCCCGGACAGAAACATACATCTCACATTCATACATCATAGCATGTACATACAAAATTCATTTAGCATAATACCACATCTGGTGAACATCATGCATACATCTGCATTTTACTAACTCTTTTTCTCACAGGTAAAACATCAAGTTTTAGTATAAATCAACAAGAGATTTGTGCTGATATTTCTTCTAATGTTTATCAACTTTCCTCCAAATGGCATCTATACCATTCACCATCCATCTTCGAGTGCAAATTTCTGGGCACTATAGTGTTCAATCATCTTTCACCTTCAAGTCACGAATGGCGGATCCGCCAATCTAATTCTTCAGGTTTAAGAAGATTGAACAGGGGAAGCTATTGTACCCCAAAATTTGCCCTCTCATTTCTCAAAGGATCACCCTGGACCCTCAGGTTTGCTTCTATCCAATTCCAAGCCTCGAACTACAGATTTTTCAAGAAAGTCATTCACAAGGGCAAAATGGTCATTTGCATACTGAAAAAGTCAAACTTTGACTTTTTGGATCAAAATCAAGTTTCAAGAGTCATATTTCATCAAGGCATGTTGAGATGTGAAGTTTGCTTCATATAGAAATTCAAAGGTCAAAGTTACTTTGGAAAAGTCAAATTTCTAAATACTTAGAATTTTTCTAAGTGTTTAAGAAATATGAAAAGCTCAGAACTTCTGATCAGATTATCACCACGATGCAAGTTGAATCTGGGAGAACTTATGACACAAAAGTTATAGATTTCAATAAGATCTAAAACATTGCAGAACAAAAATTCTTTTAGAAATGTTGAGATTTAAAGTTATACATCCTCAAAGGCATGTCTCTGAAGCTTAGGCATTTAGCAAATTTTGAGCATTTTCAAGTCATAAGTTGTCTACAGCTTCTGGGCCAATTTTCATGTAGGATCATTCAGAGGTTGCAAGAGCAATTCAAAGAGGATTTATAAAGTGTGTTACAAGCTTTTAAGAAAGTATGAGAACTCAATCAGAACATGCTGAAGAAAAGGGATTCAAGGATCAGAAGTTGGATGTCTATTCTAAGTTACGCTGAAGCTGAACTTCTGATCCAGAATTAAGCAATGATGCAGAATCTCACATTGCAGGATTTCTGGTTTGATAAGTCTCATCATCATTTAATGCTCACAACCACTTTTGAGTCTTTATCCAAAGATTTCCCCCACGTGTACCTTTACTGTCTTGGAAAAGCAAACTTTTGTACAAAAGTGTGCTGGGCCCATGCGTTGCTTTTTATTTTGAGGTTACCTTTCCTTAATTCCTGCTTACGAGCCCAGCTTAGGCGCTGCCAAACTGAACCACCATACCTATTTGAACTAACTTCAAGAACAAGTCAGCGCCTAGCATATGATGTTGGTGCCACTTGACCTCTCCAAACTACTAAACCTTTGCCTATAAATTAGACTTTATTGGAAACTGTAAAAGAGTCGGAAATTTGAGAAAGAAAAGCCCTGAACCCCGGCTAAAATTCCAAGAGTCCAAAAACTGTAAACACAAAATACAAAACCTGTTAGCTTTTGATTCTTGCATTCAAATTCCATTTTTCCTCAAGTGTTTCTCGACCAAATCCACCCATACAATTTTTTATACATTCAAAAGCCATCCTAACTTCTGTAGTCAAACTATAACACACTAACCATCAATATCCACCTCAAAGAAGTCAGAACTTTGCTCCTTGGCTGTTCCAAAATTTTCTAATCACTCACAACCCAAGTTGAAAGTTTCCAGCCTGCTGAACACGAGAGGAAGCTGTTCAGAACATCACAAGCGGTCAGAGCCAGACTCCAGCTCACAAAACATTTTCCAGCTGCAAGGTAAGCTTCTGCTGACTCTCATCATATTACTTAGGCATTGTCAGGAAAATTTGTTCAAAAATACAATGTAGACATCCTGATTCTGATGTTGTACACATTATGAGGTTTCATATATTTTCCTGCCTAAGTAGAGAGAATTTCAATTCAGAACTTCTTGAAGAAATTAGAACTCAGAATTAGGATTAACAAATTTATGCTTTGCTTCTGATTTATAGTTCTGATATCTTTTGTTTCTGAAACATTATGAAACCTGCCATAACTGTTATATACGCATCTTTTGTTTTGTTGAGAAGTGACCAAGTTGCAGATGCTCTGAATAGCATGGAGAGGGAGACGTAATTCTGCCAGTAGTATCAGAACTTATGAAATCTTCTTTGTCAACGGACTCAGAACTTCTGACCTTCCCTGTTTCTACTAACGTTTATTTGAATTTGTGCAACATGCCAGAGTCAGAACTTCTGACCTCTTTTATTTCAGCAAAGCGCTGATTCTGTTTTTCTTTCTCCTTATTATTTTTGCCATCATTTTTCTTATTAATCAAAAACACATAAAAAATATATTTCATATTCACATATCTTAGTTTATTTGTTAAAACAAAAAGATCAAAAATATTTTCTTAAACAAAACTTATCTCTGTTCTTAAACGAAACAAAGTTCATTTTACGTTTCTTATACATTCTTATCCATTCAATATGGTTGTAATATTAACTTAGGACTTGATTTAATTTGCAATCCCCATTTGTGAATTTGTACACCCCATCCCACTAATGTTTGTAATAGCGCATGACTTTACTTTTCCGTATTTTTATTGCTTTCATGTATGCTAGTAATTAGGGTGTGTATGGAAAGACATGAAATCAACAAATATATCACCCTAATCAAGACTAAAATGCATGCAATCAAACACACTTGCACACTAGCACCCTTAAGGTTAACTCCACTTGTTGCCTAAAAAATGGTCATGTTATGCATGTGGTGTCTTAGCAAAAACAATCGAAATACAAGATCATAGTCCCTCGATGACGCTATAAATTTTTCCTTTCAAAATGATCTTAGTCCCTCAAAAAGAAATGCTAAGATACCTCATAACATTGCTAATCATGGCTATACGATGACCCACGCCCGTCCCGCTTACATCCAAAGATAAGGTTATTTACCAAATCAATGGTAAGACAACAATGTCAAAGGAAAAGAAAATGAACAAGAAAGAAATTTTAGTAGGTAGATTGCTCCTAATTACTTGCTCCATTTCAAAATAAACATCATTGCTATTTTTCAAAAAATAAACACCTACACTTTCAAAAACACCTTTGAAACTTGATAACATTTTCAAGAGATCAACATTTTGTATAAATTCTTACGAACGAGAATCATTACAAAGTTTGCCTAAACGATGGCGCCTTTTCAAAATACTTTCAAAAAACCACACAAAGCATAATTTCAAACAAAAGCAAGTGATCTAGCAAGTAACTACGAGCCAATGGAAAACCATGGATGAAAATGGTGCTAACACCTTCCCTTTTCATAATCTACCCCCCGAACTTAAGAAACAATCTCAAAGGGATTTTCTGTGCTTTTTCACCTTTCCTTTTGGATAAAAGAAAAGTCAGTGGCGACTCTTACTAACCGCAACATTTGCGATCAAACGCAAAACACCCAAGTCAGTTCTCCTTCCGTATCACACAAATACTCAAAAACAACAAACATTATAGTATCTAAATTTCTGATACAAACATACTCATTTGTTATCATCAAAACTCAGATGAAATTGTAGAACCAAATCTTATTCTAACATTGTGAACTATGAGTCCAGAAGTACCCTTTCTTGGGATCCACTTCTTCTTAGCTTTAATAAACACATGTTCTCTTCTAGGTTGTGCTTCATATTTGGGATAGAAATATATCCCATAGCATAAGGATTTTATATGACTAGACCTTCTACAATAATAACATCTCCATCATTGAGTCTTGTTTCCTGAGTGATTTCTCTGTTGTCCATGCTGATGTTGGATCATTTGATTTGACATCTTCTGGTCTAGTTCTTTCTTTGGACGAACAAACGTCACTTTAACCTCTTTGCCCTTGTTCTTCATAGTATGATTGTCATACATAATATCTTTAACATTCCCAACATTCTTTCCATACTGGAGAATATCATAAAGCACATCAAAATTGTTGTTAAGCATTTTTACAGACTTGGTCATATTATCAAGTTATGAATTGAGCAAAAGAACTTCACTCTTTAGAACAGAGATGGTGGAAATGTGCTCCAAATTTTCATCCTCTAGACCAGATGTTGTACCCCAAAATTTTCCATCTCTTTTCTTCAAGACATTCTCCTAGGGTTCTCAAATGCTCAAGGATGCTCAAGAATTGATCAGACAAATTCTCCACCTAAGAAATGGATCCACAACTAGGGTTTCATATATCACAAGGAAATTTTGGTTTCAAAGGCCTCGAGTAGTTTCCATGGTTCCTCATGTGTCTTCAAGAATGCTCATATCAAGTTTTAAGCCTTGCATCACAAGTTTGCTCAGTCAATGGCTCAGATGACTGAAAATCAATTGTATTGGACAAAAAGTCAACCGTGGTCATCATATAGTCAAAATTCAAGATTTTTGGTCAACTTCAAGGTTTTGAAGTGATATTATCACTTGATCAAGGGTTGATCATGATTCATCAAGAAAGCTCTCAAACCATAAAAAGTCAAAAGTTGCCAAATTAGGGTTTTCCTTAGGAGAAGTCAACTGAACTTGGACCAAGCATAACTTTCACATGCTTCATAATATCTTCCCCAACCAAATGTCATTTTGAAGGAAATTCAATTCTACACAACTTAGTCTCTCTAAGCTCAAGTCCAAAAAATGCTTCATTTGAGAGATATGAGCCAATACATAATATGTCATTTCAAAAGTTAACAAAAAGACACTTTTTGTCAAGGCAACTTACATCAAGATAAACTCTTCAAATTAAAAAATGATCAAAAGATGGATTATAGAGGACATATTTAGATTTCTAAAAAGTCAAATATCACCTTCAAAATATGAAAATTGAGAGAGTTATGACCAGTGCAAGTTGGGAAACTCTGAGCAAATGCATGAAATTCAAATTGAGCAAACTTGATATTTTGGGCTATTGGGACATTTTTCAGAGTCCAAGCGTGTACTATACTCCTTATGTACCTCAAATCTTGTTCACGTACCCCTTGATTTATTTTATTTTAATTATTTTTAATTTATTCATTATTAATTCAAAAATAAATAAGATAGAATACAAGGCTTATTAACAAAGGTCCAAGCCCATGGCGTTGACCTAATTTCACCCTTATATAATCTCCATTATTCAGACATAAAACCCATGAACCCTTGTGCTAGAAATCACCTCCAAAAAACTCAAAAAATGTTCAAATTTAGGGCAACTTGCAAACCCTTATCACAACTGTTTTCAAGGCAAATAAACTAGCTCATTCACTTCCAGCCATCCTACAAAGTAAGAATGGATCAAATATAATGATCCAAAGCTCATGAAATGCCATCACATACATCTCCGATCTCATATAATGATCCAAAGATCCCTGCCTCTGGTATTTTTTTCACATATTTTTTCTGTTTTGTAGATCCAGTGCATCACGTTCTCACGCGTCCACTATGCACCTTCTAGTTATCACCCTTGGATCTCAATAGATCCAGATAATCGCACCAGGGCTCGCGTGCAAACCATAGACCTCCCTGGAGAAAAGCGCTAGATCACACAGACCATGTCAGCATATTGGTCCTCTCATCTTGGGGTTTGGCAAGTCCTGTTATTACACCCCTCTAGTTTGCTACCTTCAGGCCCAATTTCTTTTTTATTTTATTTTTATCTTTAACCATTACCTTCTTTTATAAACATAATTGTTTTTTTCTAAAATTAATTAATTAAAATTAATTTAGACTTTTAGGGTTTTTTTAATCATTTTATAATTAACCTAACTAATTAACTTTTTTAATAATTAAATTAGTTTCTTTTTTTTAATTAAAATTAATTTAGTTTCTTTAGAATTTTTTTACTAAACCCTTTTTCTTAAATAAAAAATCAATTTAGGGTTTTTAGGTTTTAATTAATCAATTTCCTTTTTTTTAAATTAATTAAATTAATTAGGTTATTAGGTTAATCACAAAACCTTTTTATCAAAGAAAATCGCCAAAAAACAATTCCCTCCTCCTTTCGCTTTCCTATTTTACATTTAGCGCAATTTATTGTTCTCGCGTTTTCTTATGATTATATAATTGCTCATGGTTTGTAATAGTTATTTAGGATTTTATTTTTCCACGCTTTTTTATTACTTGTACCCCCTATTCCCAAGGCCATGTAATAGCGTAGGAACATTTATTTTCTGCATTTATCGCTTTCCTATTTTTATTGTTAGTAATTAGGATTGTATGGCAAGATTAAAAGCAAACGATAGTTAACCTAATGCAAGATAAATAATATTTGGAACACAAATCACTTTGCAAACCCTCACCTCTAGGGTAACCTCCCTTGTTTCCTTGGAAACAAGTCATGTCCCTCGAATGTGGGGACGCTTTAGCACTATCCCTCGAAAACAAAGATCGTAGTCCCTCGACGACCCTTTCGAATGTTTCCTTTGGTAAACGATCTAATCCCTTACGAAAATTGCTAAAGCGCCCCTACGAGTTGCCTTCTATGACTGTATGATGACCTGCGCCTGTCCGTTCACATCCAACGACAAGACTTCCTACTAACTAATTGTAGGATAGGACTATCTAAAGGAGAAGGAAAAGAACAATAAAGACTTTGAGTAGGTAGACAGTTGTTAATAGCTTGCTCACAAAAAAATAAACAATTTTTCACGAACACTTTTCTTCAAAATATTTTCAAAGAAAGCACTTTGTACGTATTCTCGAGGACAAATACGAGAATCATTACAAAGTATTCCCTTACTATTGACATTTTCAAAATATTTTTCAACACACATTCACAAAGCATTTTCAAAGTGAGCTAGCAATTAAGAGCCCGTAGATAACTACATATGAAAAGGGTTCTAACACCTTCCCTTTTCATAACCTACCCCCTAAACTCAATAATCTCAAGGTCTTTCTTGTTCTTTTCACCCTTTCCTTATTGGATGAAAGAAAAGTCGGCGGCGACTCTTGCTATCTGCAAAATTTATGATAACACGCAAAAACAAGTAAGTTCTCCCACCGTATTATAGAACTGGTGACTCTGCTGGGGAAACTTAATAAAGGAGGGGTTACCTTTAGAGTTAGATCACTTTTAAATTCTTTTCTTGTTTGCCTTGTATGCTTTATATTTGAGGGTTGCTCGGGTTTACTTTTCATGAAAAGATCCTACACCCAGATCTAGGGGCATTTTAGGTAAGTAGTAATAGATCATGGAAACTATACGGAGTATACCAATATGGTTGAAGTGATGGCTACATTAGTGCGACACATTGGTTAGTAGTGGTGTCCCTCGAGTCAGTCGGGGAGAATACTAGGCTGCCGCATGGTGCCATAAGCACTAACTGACCTTTAGAACCTTAATTGACCCAAGTTAGCCATTAAAAGGTAGTGAGATAGCCGAATTTGGTGAAGTTCGAAGTTGGTTGATACTCAATGATACGCTCATTGAGATTAGACTCTCGGGTTCTTGTTTTATGGAAAGTCAGTTGCTGTGCTAAACAAAACCTGCGGGGAAAATCAATGATATTGAGATCCATAGAACCCAGTTACTTCTTTAGGACAGGTTAAGCCAACTAAACTTCAAGAGAGTACTTACCTACGAACCCCATGCAAGCCTTAAAACTAAAGCTCCTGTGTGCTTTATTTGTGTTTGTTTATGTGTTTTAACATGACATCATAACATCATAACATCATATCATAACTAACCATTTCAAGGATCTAGGGGATTTATCTTTGTTCTGTGTTGCAGGGTCATGGCTTCCAATCGCAGGAATACTATCTGAATCAACTTCGTAAAGGTACCTTCCAAGCTTGAGGAATTAGTCTCAAAAGTTCCCGACAATTTTAAATTCACCAAGAGACATGGTCATCTACTCAGTTTGGTTACTACCGGTTTTAAAGAAGACATGATGAGTGCTCTGTTCCAGTTATTTGACCCTAAACATCATTGTTTTACCTTCTTAGATTATCAGTTGGTGCCCATAATGAAAGAATTCTCTAAATTACTTAGAGTGACTATTCTTGATCAGATACCTTTCACCAGTCTAGAGCAAGTTCCAAAACCTGAAGACATTACATCCGCCTTACATCTGAAACGATCGAACAATGTATATAATTGGGAAAAAAGGGGAGTCAAGGGTTTTTCTCCTAAATTTCCGATAGAGAAGGCTCAGTGGTTTCTAGATGCCAAGAATTTTCGTGCTTTTGAGGATATTTTGGATTTGCTGATCTATGGTTTGGTACTATTCCCTAATCCGGACCAATTCATAGATGTGAATGCCATTAAAATATTTCTCACTCATAATCTGGTACCTACTTTGCTTGTAGATATCATGCATTCCCTCCACACTCATACTATGAAGAAGCGAGGAACTATTATGTGTTGCATACGTCTGCTATCTAGGTGGTTTATTTCACACCTACCCCGATTAGCGATAAATAATGAATAAGGTTTTAGGTGGTCTCAAAGGTTGATTTCACTCGCTTATTCGGATATCCATTGGTGTTCTCGATCTCAGGCAGATGTCACTATTATTGACTGTTGTGGGGAATTCCCTAATGTACCACTCCTTGGCATAAGGGGAGGTATCACTTACAACCCTTCCCTAGCTCTAAGTTTGTTTAGTTATGCTCAAAGAGATGGTCCTCATGATTTGCTCATCCAGGGTATTATGTTCGACTATGAGAACGATCCTCAAAATTACCATCAAAAGTTTATACGTGCTTGGGGCATGGTCAACAAGATTGATAGCGAGACTTTGGGACACAAGAATTCCATTACTCTAGAGCCTTACCTCAGATGGGTGTGGTCTCATGCTCAAAATCTTAAAATGCCATATCTTGTTATCATACCAGTGATCGTAGAACCTGTTGTTGAAGGGTTTGTTCCTCATATCATTCTCCATCCCGATATTCCTACCGACCTCAAAGAACTACAGAAGTCCTGGATTCAACTTAAGGAAGAAAGGGATACCTTTGAAACTCAACTCTATGCTAGTGAGAAGAAAGTACTGGAGCTGACGGAATGACTCCACGAAGAACAAAGCCTTAATGCATATGTCAACACAAAGAGGAAGCGACCATGGGAGACTTGAGTTCATAATTTACTTCTTTTGTAACTCTTTTGTTGTCATTATAAGCCTAGAAGGAAATTATAATTTGAGCTTGTTACTAAAATTTCTTTTGTTTCCTTTTGTTTAAATAAATTTAAATCCCGCAAAGGTCCTTGGAAAACATTGCATTTGCTTATCATGCATATCATCACATAACAAGTACTTTCTAGACAAGTTTTCTCATCTTCTTGCTGCTCATTTCAGTAAAAGATGGCACTCAAACAAACTGTGAAAGAACTTCAAGCTCATAATGCTCAGTTTCAGCAAATGTTCTTGGACTTAGCTAAGGGACAAGACGAGTTGAAGACTCTCATCACAAAGGGGAATAAGAAGAAGATTAAAAAGCCAACAATATATATTAATATGGGCAGAAGATTCAAGAGTCCGGTCAAAAGGGCTCTAGATTTTAAGGTCCCCCTGAATGAAGACGATAAAACCAAGAAGAAGATGACAAGAGTGTGAAAGATAAAGAGAATAAAAACCTTTGTTCTGGCCAAGATTCTGATGAAGACTATTCTGTTGAACAATATCCTCCCGCTGATGACAGATACAAGAAGCTGGAAGATCGACTTAATGCTATAGAAATCCAGAAAGTGTCTGGGATGGATTTTTGGGAACTGGGTCTTATCTCGGGGGTTGTTGTCCCTCACAAGTTCAAGGTTCCTACTTTTGCCAAATATCATGATGTGTTCTTTCCAAAACTTCATCTGTGGTCTTATGTTCGGAAGATCCAACCCTATACTGCTGGCAAAAAGTTATGGGTTCACTTCTCTCAAGAAAGTTTATCCGGGACACAACTTGAATGGTTCTATCAGCTGGTGGGACCAACATCCTCACTTAGGAAGACCTAGCTACTTCTTTTTACAAGCAATATCAATACATGTTGATCTTGCACCAACTCACGTGAAACTACGAAGTAGGACCATGGGCTCGAATGAAGGGTTTAAAGAGTATGCCCGAAAGTGGAGAGATCTGGATGGAAGAGTGCAACCTCCTTTATCTGGTAAGGAGATGGTTGATATGTTCATGTGTATATTGACATGGTCTTTCTTTAATCATCTGACCAGAAGTTCTTCATCTGGTTTTACAGAGTAGATTCTAACTGGGGAACATGTCGAAGGTGGTATCAAGAGTGGAAAGATTCAAGTGGTTGCACCTTCAAGTTCTATAAAGAAGAAATTCAGTAGTAAGAAAGAAACCAATGCTATTTATGGCTAGAAGGGTCGTACGAGAAATGATCGCCACCAATCTATAGTAGTGGTATTAATTTCTAATCCTGCACCTATACAACAATAACAGTAGGGAAATCAGCATATGACATACACACCGAGAAGGAAGTTTACAAAGATTAGCATGCCACTATCCCAGGAATTACAACATTTACTGAAAGTGGAGCTGATTACATTAAGGGATCCTTAGAATCACAACACGTCATATCCTCGTTACAATCCAAAAGTGAAGTGTGCCTGTCATTCCAATAGTCATGGGCATGATACCAATAACTGTTGGGCTTTGAAAATCAAAATTCAAGACATGACTGACAACAAGGAGATTGAGTTCGATCCTCCTGAGACCAAGAATGTAATTACCACACCAATGCTGAAGCATGACAGAGGCATAAGTGCTATTGATGATGTTCTTTATGTTGCTACTGTAAGTGAATTGGTTACTCCTCTCCCAATTATCAAAAAGAATTTGTTGCAGACCTGTTTATTTTTGGGCTGTAATGAAAGATGTTACTGTTGTGTAACCTAATCCAATGGCTGTAGGTTAATGGAAGAAGATATTTACCGTTTAATGGACAATCACATAATTCTGGATGATAAGATTCTGTCTACTAAGAATCTGTTTCAAGACTTATCTGTAATATCTGGCACTCCTGTCAGGATCACCTCCAAAGGTCCTGTAAGGATCACTGCCAATCCCAAAGCTGCTACTTTAATAAACACTACATCTGTATGCATCCGATATTATTCGGATAAAGCTATCCCTTGGAACTATAGATCCAACGTCTACTACCATGGCGTTAAGCAAGAACTACCAATTACTATGAATGAAGGTACTAAAGTTGCTGATGCCGACATTGACAATATTGCTGGGACCAACAAGGTTACTTGAAGCGGAAAGGTTTTCTCTCTGGAAATATCTCCAAAGACTGTCACCACACCTGTTCGTGTTACCGCTACCAAGTGAGTTACTGAGGCTCGGTGCAAAGAGAAAATGACAGAGCCTGCCCAGATGGAGGCACCTAAAGAAGTCACCACTAATGATACTTCCAGGAAGGAGTTGGAGGAGGTATTGAAGATTATTCGCAAGAGCAATTATAAGATTGTCGAACAGATGGGGAAGACCCCTTATAAGATCTCCATGTTATCCCTATTACTGTGTTCTGAAGCCCATGCCCAAGCTTTAGTAAAGTTCTTAAAATAAGCGCACGTACCACAAGAGATTTATGTCGATAAATTTGGAAGTTAAGTTGCTAGTATAACAACGAATAATGGTTTAGGTTTTTCCGATGCTGACTTGACTCCTGAGGGAAGAAACCATAACAAGGCCCTATATGTCTCTATTGAATGCAGGGGCACTACTTCGGCGCATGTATTTATTGATATTGGTTCCTCGCTAAACGTTCTATCAAAAGGTGCTCTTGACAAACTTGATTGCGAAGGGGTTATACCGAAACCTAGTGATATTATGGTGAGAGCCTTTGATGGTTCGAAGAGTATGGTACATGGAGAAATGGATCTTCCGACCATGGTAGGTTCGCAGGTCTTCGAATCTACCTTTTATGTGATGGATACGGTGAAGAAGAGTATACGGTGAGTCATTTGAACTCATTCCGGTATGTAGAAATGGATGGCGAATTCATCGAGACTCCTTGTCAGACTTTTTAAGTTATCCCTCTAACCGCTATTGAAGACATTTATGCTATCCCTAAGGTTACCAGGGTTCCTCATAGAATGGCTTCTTTGAAGGATGCTATAATTGTCGTAGAAGAAGGTGGTTGTTCTACTTGGGGTCATCTTCCTGACATTCTATATAAATCTGAAAATTTTGGTTTGGGTTTCACTACAGAGACTTAGAAGGCTGCTCGTCATGCTCGGGCTGGAAGACCACCATTCCTCATCAACAACAATGGAGTCAACGCTATAGAAGATGCTGACGATGACTATGACCTGGACAACTATGAAGATGTGAAAAACACAAGAAGGGGGGTTGAATTGAAAAAACTTAAATTAAAAGGCTTAACAACACAGTATTTTTATCCTGGTTCGTTTGATCTCAAACTACTCCAGCCCACCCGTCAAGGTGATTTCGCCTCTCTCCAACGAGGTCTTAATCCACTATTCTTAAAGGATTACAACAACCACTTTAAAAACTGTTAAAGTCTTCTTGAGTACAACCACAATCCTATTAATCTCAAGGAATCTCTTTTACAAATAATTGAACAAGTGTGTGTTATTGTTTTCTTACAAAACTGTATATCACAACTGTGATAATTACACAAAATAAGCTTGGAATAAAATGAATTTGCTAAAGCTTTGAATATGCGTGGTTTGGATAGCTTGGCAAATTATTGAGTGCGTACGTACGTGCTTCTTTTCACAAGCAGACTTGTTTATATAGGAAAGGCAAGAAACGTTGTCCATAAATCAAGTTTAATGATAATAATGCACTTTCCTTTTGAAGAAGATCTTGTCTGAAGATGGCCGTTAGCATTTAATTTTGTCTTGAATAACCAGTAACGCTTCAGAGTCTTCTTTGCTGTAATTGCTGATAATGCTTTAGAGTGTTGATGACTTGGTAAAGATGTATTTGATCAGAGTCAGAGTATACTTGTTTAGGCGCAAATTCTGGTCATCAACCTTCAGCTTAAAGCTGAAGAAGTGAAAAACACAAGAAGGGGGGTTGAATTGTAAGAACTTAAAATCAAAAGCTAGACAACACTGTATTTTTATCCTGGTTCGTTTGACCTCAAACTACTCCAGTCCACTCGCCAAGGTGATTTCGCCTCTCTCCAACGAGGACTTAATTTGCTAATCAAACTTGATTACAATTCTACTTTAACAACTGTTAAAGTCTTCTTGAGTCCAAAACCACAACCCGGTTTCCTCAAGGAAATTCACTAAACAGATAAATGTATAAAAGTGTACAAAGATGTTTCTAAATAAACAGTATCACAAACTTGTGATATATTACACAAATTAATATTGTATTGATGAAGATGAAGAATGTTTGTAGCTTTACTGACTTTTCACGTTTTGTACATTGTTATTTTCATCTTCTTGAAATCTTCTTCTTTATATAGGCTTTGCAATAGTGACATAAGAAGATACTTTTGGTATGTCCATAACACGCATTAATGAGCTTTCCAAATCAGGAGATCCTTGTCTGTTTGTAGCCGTTACTTATGATCTTGCATTGATGGAGTTGTAACGCTCGAGAGTCCTTTACAGCTTGATCAGAACTTTGAACATCAGAGTATCAGATATTCTGTTTTGCAGCGCTGGTGCATTCAGAAGTTCAAACAGAACTTCTTCATATAAACATGTTATGCATATTTGATGCTGCTGAATCTTTCATAGTCCACTCAACTTCTGTGCTTGCATAATCAGAACTTCTGATGATGTTCTGGCAGATCTTCCAGTTGCATTAGAACATCTTTTTCACATCAGAACTTCTGCATGTAAAGATACTTATTATTAGCAAGCATATTTGTTCTTTATATCATGTGTTTGTTATCATCAAAACTCTTGCTGGGATGTAGAACTAAATTATGTTCTAACAATCTCCCCCTTTTTGATGATGACAAAAACTAGTATATTTTGATGGAAAATAAAGAACAACAATTAGAAGGAAGGCTCCCCCTGAGTAGAGTACTCATCTATGGAGAAATTAAATTTTTTTGATAAAATACTTCCCTGCCGATCTTCTGATCATGAGTCAACACAAAATATTCTCCATTCTCCACCTTTTTGTCATGAATCAAAAAGTGGTAAAGACTCTTATTGGCTTGTTCTGACAGAAGTGCTTTAAACAATGTGACATCCTCTTCTGGATACTTCTGAGATACTTTAGAGAGCTTCTGATGCTGTATTTCCATTCCTGTTCAAAAGGTTTCAGAGCCCGTAATCTTCTATTTCTGATTGCCTCTAAAACCTGCGAATCTTTTAAATTCCAGGCCTTGGAACATACGCTTTCTTTCCTCCATGTGTAGAGAGCATCCAGAGTCCAGGTGTTAATACTGGAGTTTCAACCTTGCTGTTAAAAATACCCGCAACATAAATGATTTTGTCTTTTGGTACCCATATCTTTCTGGGTCCATGACTGTTAGAGTTTCCAAAATTCTGTTTGAATTTTGGTTTAGTGTAAAACGTCTTACCAACTTGTTTTATATCATGTGTTTGCCCAATGGTGAGGTGAGAATAGAGAAAAGTGCGTTTGATAACCAAATCCTTAACTTTCTTAGGTTGGGATTCTTTTCCTTTGTATCCAATACCTATTCTGCAATTCTTGCTGACTCCATAGATCATTGAAGCCATTTAGCTTCTATCTATGTTGTTAGTCATAAACTTCTGAAAGCTTTGATCATATTCCTTTATGATCTTATCAGCATTAATGGGATCCTCTGAGATTATTTCCTTCTGAGAGTTTTGTAAATCATTTTCTAATTTTGAAATATTTTCTTTTAACTCAGAGTTTTCTAATCTCAGATTCTTAGTTTCTTCAGAGTCAGAAGCAATATCCTTTTTCAGGTTCTTGAATTTGACTCTGATCTGCTCTTCAGTGTGTGATTCTGAGTCTGAACCAGAGGCTTCACTGTCTTCTGATATGTTTGCCATGAGAGCTATGTTTTCTCTTTCATTATCTGACTTTGAGTCAGCTTCAGAGGTGTCCAAATCTTCCCATGTTGCCATGAGGCTTTTCTTCTTCTTCATGTGCTTCCATAGATGATTGACTCTTCTAGGTAGAGAAGACAATTCTTCTTCTTCTGATGAGGATTCTCTTAAGTTTTCTGCTTCTGCTTCTGCCTGCAAAATTTTGGTTTCATATTTGTTAGATTTCAGAGCGAGAGACTTACATTGCTTCTGAGGCTCATCATCTTCAAGGTCTATCTCGTGACTTCTGAGGGAGCTGATAAGTTCCTCCAGAGAGATTTTGTTGAGATCCTTGGCTAGCTTCAGTGCTGTGACCATTGGCCTCCATTGTTTTGGTAAACTTCTGATGATCTTCATTACATGATCAGCAGTTGAGTACCCTTTGTCCAGCACCTTTAGCCCCGCCACCAGAGTTTGGAATCTAGAGAACATTGTTTCAATGGTTTCGTCTTCTTCCATTCTGAAGGCTTCGTACTTCTGAATGAGCATAAGGGCTTTGGTTTCTTTTACTTGCAAGTTGCCTTCATGCGTCATTTTTAGAGAATCAAACATGTTCTTAGCTGTTTCTCTGTTTGTGATCTTCTCATACTCTGAATATGATATGACACTCAAGAGAATCGTTCTGGCCTTGTGATGATTTATGAAGTCTTGCTTTTGATGATCTGTCATCCTTTTTTTGTCAATCTTTTGACCGCTTTCAGCAACAGGATGTATGTATCCATCAGTTACCACATCCCAGAGGTCAGCATCATAGGCTAGGAAAAAACTTCTGATCATATCCTCCCAGTAGTCAAAATTTTCACCGTCAAATATTGGAGGACTAATGCTGATGTTCTGACTCGTTCCCACCATAGTGTTTTTCTGACGCTGGATCTTGTACTGACACGGTTAAGTGTTATAAGCTCAGAACCAGGCGCTCTGATACCAATTGAATAAGTGAAAAACACAAGAAGGGGGGGGTTGAATTGTAAGAACTTAAAATCAAAAGCTAGACAACACTGTATTTTTATCCTGGTTCGTTTGACCTCAAACTATTCCAGTCCACCCGCCAAGGTGATTTCGCCTCTCTCCAACGAGGACTTAATTCACTAATCAAACTTGATTACAATTCTACTTTAATAACTGATAAAGTCTTCTTGAGTCCAAAACCACAACCCAGTTTCCTCAAGGAAATTCACTAAACAGATAAATGTCTAAAAGTGTACAAAGATGTTTCTAAATAAACAGTATCACAAACTTGTGATATATTACACAGATTAATATTGTATTGATGAAGATGAAGAATGTTTGTAGCTTTACTGACTTTTCACGTTTTGTACGTTGTTATTTTCATCTTCTTGAAATCTTCTTCTTTATATAGGCTTTGCAATAGTGACATAAGAAGATACTTTTGGTATGTCCGTAACACGCATTAATGAGCTTTCCAAATCAGAAGATCCTTGTCTGTTTGTAGCCGTTACTTATGATCTTGCATTGATGGAGTTGTAACACTTGAGAGTCCTTTACAGCTTGATCAGAACTTTGCACATCAGAGTATTAGATATTCTGTTTTGCAGCGCTGGTGCATTCAGAAGTTAAACAGAACTTCTTCATATAAACGTGTTATGAATATTTGATGCTGCTGAATCTTTCATAGTCCACTCAACTTCTGTGCTTGCATAATCAGAACTTTTGATGATGTTCTGACAGATCTTCCAGTTGCATTAGAACATCTTTTTCACATCAGAACTTCTGCATGTAAAGATACTTATTATTAGCAAGCATATTTGTTCTTTATATCATGTGTTTGTTATCATCAAAACTCTTGCTGGGATGTAGAACTAAATTATGTTCTAACAAAAGCCTGCTTTTGCTTTCAACGTGCAACACATATTGCTGATCTTCTGATGCCGATTCCATCAGGATCTTCTGATGCTGATTCCATCAGAACTTCTGCATATAGAAAACATAATTTTAAGTAGCATATTTGTTATGTATATATTTTGGATTTATTTATTCTTTGTATTTTGTTATCATCAAAACTCTAATCAAGGGTTATAGAATCAAACTATGTTCTAACAATCTCCCCCTTTTTGATGATGACAAAAACCAGATATTTAAATTAATAATAAAGAATAAAGAGTATAAAATTAAGAAGAAACCCCCCCCCCCCCCCTGAGTTGATTACTTCCCTTAAGTTCTTGAGTTCTTGAGTCCTTGAGCATCAAAATTTGATTACTTCTTTCATCAGAGTTTTGTACCTGTTCAAGCTTTTCAGAAGAAAGAAATTAAGTAGATCAGAATGTTTGAGACTTATGTCTCAATAATCCGTTATTGAAAATATCTTATTCTTTCTCCCCCTTTTTGTCAGTTATCAAAAAGAACATATAATCAGAGCCAAAAAGGATTGATATTAAAAATCAACGATAAGAGTTTCAGAACAGCAGCAATGTAAGAAAATATTACAGATAATCAGAATTTTAAAACAAAGGAAAATCTAAGATAGAGGAGGAAGGCGCGTGAACAAAGCTTCCAACAAGCCCTTGATCTAGATGTTGGTTTCCTCTTGTTTGCTTAACATGCTCTTGATTTCTGAAATTTTGTCATCCTGTTTATCCATCCTTTCCTGCATAATAATATCAGATCTCTTTAGTTCTTCCAGAGTCTGCCTTTCATAGGAGGAAGCTTGAGAATCTTCATTAACTGGATGCTTCTCAGAGCATTCTACAATGTCATGTTTTTGAACCAGTTCCTCTGCAGGAATCATCTGCTCTGGAGTATCAGTCAGAAAGAGATCTTCTGACTCTGGTTGAACTTTGTCTACTGGAGGATGTTCTGACCAGGGAGCATTGTCCAGAGGGAGAACTTCTTCCTTGAGCAGTTGGCTCAGAACTTGATCTTCAATGATCTTTAGCAGATTACTGAAGTTATGTTGAACTTGTCCGTAGCTCTGTTCTTGCATCTTATAAGTTTCATAACTTAACCATTTTCTGAAACTTGTCCAAAGATAATCTGAAGCAGCAGGATTAATCATCTCAATACTAGCTTGCTTCAGGGAAGTTAACCACTTCTGCATTTCTGTTTCAAACATCAATAAACTAGTACCAACATCTGGTGAGGGTTCAGATGGTTTTGGTTTTGGAATGGCTGTTTTGTGGGTTATGGCAGCAAGACGTTCAAAAACAGTTAAGTCAATGACAATTTTGGCGTTGTCATTTGAATTGTTCTTTGGTGAGGGAGTGGGAGAGTCTGGAATGATTATTGGACTATTTGGGGAGTTTGGTGGAGTTGATTCTAGTGAAGAGGGAATTTTGGGAATATCCAGAATGGTCAGGGGTATACGGATGGCCAGAGGTTCTGTGATTCCAGGAATGGGAATGGTATCAGAATCAGCAGTTTGGTTGGATTGAACATTATGAGGTTCTGGTTCACTGGATTCAGAAGGTTGGACCTCAGAGGTTTGAACTTCTGGTTGTGGTAGTTCAGGTTGTGGAGAAGGTGGATGAATTTCTGGTTGAGGAGATGGAGGTAGTTGTATTTCTGGTTGTGGTGCTTCTGAAGTGATTTCAGAGTTTGGATTTTCTGGTATGGGAGCAGAAATATTCTGGTCAAAGGTTTCAATATCTGACATAACTTTTGCAAGTTCTGGTTGAGTTGTTTTAATATTTGGATTGATAGGTAGGGAGTGAGATCCTCTAAGAGTTAGAGTTTATGAGGGGTCAAATCCTATGTCAAAATCATCAAAGGTTTGAGGGATAGGAATTTTTGAATGGGTAGGTAAGGGGCCAAATGTTGATAAAGATACTGAATCTAAAACAGTTACAGAAGAAGGATTACCTCTCTTTTCAGCAGCTTTGGGAGTCTGCTGGGACGATCCTTCTGCTGCTGCCTTCCTTTTCTTGTTCTTCTTCAGCACAACTTCTGGGGCCGCCTGTTGCAAGTCCTGGATGTTTAACCCTGGTGCAGTACCATCTGCTTTGCATGCATCCAAGTATCTGACAATAATCTCAGGCTTGGAATCAATTTCTGAGAACATGGGAAAGTCATCCAGAGGGATTCTTCTTCTGGTGATTGTTGCAAAAGAAGAACCACTGGGTTCCTTCTTGATGTTCTCAATAATCTTCATATTCTTCATATTCTTCGCATTCAAAGGCTTTCCAACAGTTGTCTCTAAAGAGCTGATTTCCTGTGCTTCTGTTAGATGATCTATCAGCCTATTCTCTGTCAGAATATCTGATATGAGCCTTCCAAGGGGTATCCAGTCCCTTTTAGTGCGCTCATCTTCTCTAGTCTCCATAACACTAGTCCTCAGATGATTGAACATCAAATGAGCCAGATTCACCTTAGTCTTCTGGGAGATGAAGTAGATCAGAAACTGCTGATCAATGTTGATGTAGTCAGGAGAGCTGGTTGGCTTCCTGTGGTTTATGCATCCCAGAATAATCTTAGCCCATATTCTGTGATGGTCCTTCAAATCCCTTATCTTTCTGGAGGGAAGACCCAGAGTGAAAATTTCTCTAGCAATTGAAGCGACATCAGCACATCTTTCAGCCATGTCTATACATCTTACGCCACCACCACTATAGCATATCAATCTTGCAATAAGGTCTTCAGTTATGACTATCTTCTTCCCCATTACATACGAAGTAACTTGATGGTTGGAGGATGAAGCATGAATCCAAAATTCCTTCACAAGGATTGGGAACGTTGGACCTACCAGACGGTCAAAATACCTGTTCCATCCTTGAGCCTTTACTTCTTCAGAAAGATTGAACCCATTTTCTTGAAGACTGCAAAAGTCCACAATCAATTCTGAGAGTACTTCTAGGTTGTTAATGGGCGTGAGGAGAGTTCTGAATGGTTCTTCATATTGTTCTGTTGATTCTGTTCTCTGAGTACTGGTATTAGGAATACTTGAGGAAGCCATTGTTCACACATAAATATTTGAGAAGAAAATGAAAGGGTTTTGAAAAATATGCAGACTGATAACAATTAGATTGTAGAGAAAGTGAAAGTGAAAGAGTGTAAAGAGAACAAATGCGTTTAAATAGATTTTTTTTAAAAATAAACTGCAAGAGAGAGAAATTAAATGTAATGATTATAAGCATTAATGACAGCTGATTTTGGGGGATTCAGAAAGATATTGGAACGGTTACCCATGACATGTGTCTCAATGCATCCAATCAGCGCTTTTGACCTTTCAGAAAAATGAACGAGTGTTCAGCCTCATAAGGTAGCTGATGAATGGATGACAATTGTTTGCTTACGTGAACAACACACTTCTATCCTTGAAATGAAATGCTAAGCTCTTTATGGATAGGTTCTGATACAATCTGTACTTCTAAAAATCTGAAGGCAGGTTGATCAGCAGTTCACAGAAAATAACCAAAATTCTGAAGGTTAAGATATGTAATTAAAACAGTTTTATTCTGGGCAAAGCTTCATGCTAAGATGATTCATAATGAAGTGAAACCTATCTTCAGAAAGAGGTTTTGTAAAGACATCAGCCCATTGATGGTCTGTGTCGATGAATTTTAAATTGAGAATCCCTTTCTGAATATAGTCCCTAATAAAATGATGTTTTATTTCTATATGCTTAGCCCTAGAATGCAAAATAGGATTTTTACTGAGACAAATAGCAGAAGTATTGTCACAGAGGATAGGGATGTTACTCTCAAATATATTGAAGTCCTCAAGTTGACTTTTCATCCAGAGAATTTGTGTACTACATCCAGCTGCTGCTATGTATTCAACTTCTGCTGTTGATATAGCTATTGTGGATTGTCTTTTGCTGGACCATGAGATCAGATTTTCTCCCAGAAACTGGCAACTTCCAGAAGTGATTTTATGTTCCACTTTGTCTCCAGTAAAATCAGCATCACAGTATCCTACTATACTGTAATCACTTGATTTTCTATAAAACAAACCCAGATTAGCAGTACCTTTCAGATACTTGAAAATTCGCTTAACTGCTGTTAAGTGAGATTCTCTAGGATCTGATTGGAATCTAGCACAAATGCAAACACTGAATAGAATGTCAGGCCTTGAAGCCGTCAGATGGAGAAGAGAACCAATCATACCTCTGTAGACCTTCTGTTCTACCTTTTTACTTACCTCTTCTTTTTCCAGAATGCACGTGGGATGCATTGGAATCCTTGATGGTTTACATTCTTAGAGATCAAATTTCTTCAAAAGTTCTCTGACATATTTGCTCTGATGAATGTAAGTTCCTTCAGGAGTTTGATTAATATGAATGCCCAGAAAGGATTTCAGTTCCCCCATTAGGCTCATCTCAAACTCTGCCTGCATACATTTAGCAAACTCTCTTCCCAGAGAGGGTTTAGTGGATCCAAATATGATGTCATCAACATAAATATGACATACTAAGATGTCATTCTTAACTGTCTTACAGAACAAGGTTGTGTCCACTTTCCCTCTGGTGAATTCCTTTTCTAACAGAAAGTTACTTAGTCTTTCATACCAAGCTCTGGGAGCTTGTTTCAGACCATAGAGTGACTTCTTTAGTTTGAAAACATATTCTGGATTTTTGGAACTTTCAAAACCAGGGGGTTGGTGCACATAAACCTCTTCTTCTATATAGCCATTTAAGAATGCACTCTTGACATCCATCTGATACAGAGTGATGCCTTTATTAACAGCAAATGAAATTAAAAGTCTGATAGATTCTAACCTGGCGACTGGAGCAAAGGTTTTTGTATAGTCTATCCCCTGTTGCTGACTATAACCTTGTGCTACCAGTCGTGCTTTGTTTCTGATGACTTCACCTTGTTCGTTCAGTTTGTTTCTGAACACCCATTTTGTACCAATGACGTTGAATCCTTTTGGTTCGGGAACCAGATCCCATACGTCATTTCTTGTGAATTGATTTAGCTCCTCTTGCATTGCCAGAATCCAGTCATTGTCCAGAAGTGCTTCATCAATTTTTGTTTGTTCAATTAGAGAAACCAGTCCCATGAGGGATTCTTCAGAGTTTCTGAAGGTAGATCTTGTTCTGATTGGATCTTCCTTCCTTCCTAAGATTGTTTCTTCTGGGTGATCAATGCTGCTTCTGGATGGTTTTTTCTAGAGTTGTTCAACAAAAGGTGCTGGGTTGCTTGCAGTGATTCTTTCTGATGTTGAGGGAGTGTCTCTGTTGAGAGCCTCTGATGAGTTGTCTTCAGTACCTGTGAGTTCAACTTCCATACCTGTAAGGAATTCATTCTGCTTTGACTTTTGA
Organism: Vicia faba; assembly: GCA_948472305.1. Lineage (NCBI taxonomy): Eukaryota > Viridiplantae > Streptophyta > Magnoliopsida > Fabales > Fabaceae > Vicia > Vicia faba. The sequence continues at coordinate 1,087,046,284 of OX451735.1, forward strand.
GAGTCAAGGTTATCATCAAACCGAACACTGATTGACTCTTCAACAATCTGTGTTTCTGTATTGTATACTTTGTACCCTCTTGAGCGCTCAGAGTATCCTAACATAATACACTTTTGTGCTTTAGAGTCAAACTTGTTCAAATAATTTTTTGTATTCAAAATAAAACATGTACATCCAAATGGGTGAAAATAAGAAATGTTGGGCTTTCTGTTCTTCCATAATTCATATGGAGTCTTTTCCAGAATAGGTATTATGGAGATTCTATTCTGAATGTAACACGCTGTGTTTATTGCTTCTGCCCAGAAGATCTTAGCAACGTTAGTCTCGTTGATCTTGGTTCTGGCCATTTCTTGCAATGTTCTGTTCTTTCGTTCTACAACTCCATTTTGCCGGGGAGTTCTAGGACAAGAGAAATCATGCAGAATGCCTTTTTCATTAAAGAATAATTCAAAATCTTTATTTTCAAATTCTCCACCATGATCACTTCTGACTTTGACGATTCTAAGATCTTTTTCATTCTGAACTTGGTTGCAGAAGGTAACAAACACAGAGTGTGACTCGTCCTTGTGCCTTAAGAACTTTACCCATGTCCATCTGCTATAGTCATCTACGATTACTAACCCATACTTCTTGCCACTGACTGGGGAAGTTTTTACTGGTCCAAATAAGTCAATGTGCAGAAGTTCTAATGGCTTAGAGGTGGAAACAACGTTTTTGGATTTGAAGGCAGGTTTTGCAAACTTGCCTTTCTGACATGCTTCACACAGAGCATTTGAATTTAACTTCAAGTTAGGAAGTCCTCTGACCAGATTGAGTTTGTTAATCTGAGATATTCTTCTCATACTAACATGTCCCAATCTTCTGTGCCAGATCCATTGCTCGTTGTTAACAGACAGGAGACATTTTACATTCTGACTTTTCAGTTCAGAAAGTTTGATTTTATAAATGTTGTTTTTCCTCTTTCCACTAAATAGGATAGTCCCATCTTTATGACTAACAGCTTTGCATGAATTTTGATTGAAGATTATATCATAACCGTTATCACTTAATTGACTTATGGATAACAGGTTATGCATTAATTCATCAACTAATAAAACATTACTTATAGAGGGAAGATTTCCATTACCTACTGTTCCAGAGCCAATGATCTTTCCCCTCTGATTGCCTCCAAAGTCTACGTGGCCTCCAGGCTTAAGTTCCAGGCTTTGGAACATATGCCTTCTTCCCGTCATGTGTCGTGAGCAGCCAGAGTCCAGGTACCATGACTGGTGTCTTTGCTTTGCTGCTAAACATATCTTCCATATGTATTATTTTATCCTTAGGTACCCACATTTTCTTGGGTCCTGATTTGTTAGTTTTACCAAAACTCTGGTTGAATTTTGGTTTGACAGAGTAATCACTACTTGTATATTTTATGTCATGTGTGTGCCCATATATAAAGTGTGAATCAAGTGGAGTACGTTTTATAACTAAATCCATGGAATTTTTTGGTGTAGGAACCTTACCTTGATATCCTATCCCTTTTCTGCCATTTCTGCTAACTCCATAGATCATTGAAGCCATTTTGCTTCTGTCTATGTTTTTAGCCAGAAACTTCTGAAAGCTGTGATCATACTCTTTGATGATCTCATCAACATTGCTGGGAGTTTCAGGGATTTTTTCCTTCTGAGAGTTTTGCAATTGGTTTTCTAATTTTGAAATTTTATCTTTTAACTCAGAATTCTCCAATTTGAGACTCTCAGTCTTATCAGAGTCAGAAGCAAAATTCCTTTTCAGGTTTATGAATTTGACTCTGATCTGCTGATACCTTTCCATAATTTCATTAAGGCTTTCAGCTAATTCAGCCTTAGTAAAATTTATAGTAAAGTCAGGGAATACCTCTTATGTATCTGATACTGAGTCTGAGCCAGAAGCTTTACTGTCTTCAGAGACGTTCGCCATTAGAGTTATGTTTTCTCTTTCATCATCTGATTCTGAGTTAACTTCAGATGTGTCAGAATCATCCCATGTAGACATGATACTTTTCTTCTTTTCCTTGCCAAACTTCTTTTTAGGCTTCTCCTTCTGAAGCTTTGGGCAATCACTTTTGTAGTGCCCTTGCTCGTTACACTCATAGCAGATGATGTCTTTGTTGTTTGGCTTTCTGTATCCTGAAGAGCCTTCAGATCTTTTATGTCCAGAGGAGGATTCTGTCCTTATGTATCTGGAGGAAGATTCATTCTGATTTTCTGATCTTCTGGGATTCCTGAACTTCCTTTGCCTCTGCTTCTACAGTTGGTTCACCCTTCTGGAGAAAAGAGACAGTTCATCTTCTTTTGATGAAGATCCATCAGAGGTTTCTTCCACAGCCTGCAAAACTTTGGAGTCAGATTTTCTGTTAGATTTTAAAGCTAATGGCTTACCTTGCTTTTGAGGTTCATCTGCTTCTAGCTCTATCTCGTGACTTCTGAGGGAGCTGACAAGTTCCTCCAGAGAGATTTTGTTGAGATCCTTGGATAGCTTAAGCGCTGTGACCATTGGCCTCCACTATTTTGGCAAGCTTCTGATGATCTTCTTAACGTGATCAGCAGTAGAATATCCTTTGTCAAGAACTTTTAGACCAACAACAAGAATTTGGAATCTTGAAAACATAGCTTCTATTGATTCACTATCTTCCATCTTGAATGCCTCATACTTCTGAATGAGCGCAAGGGATTTTTTTTATTTGACTTGAATGTTGCCTTCATGCGTAATTCTCAGGGAATCAAACATATTCTTGGCAGTTTCTCTGTTTGATATTTTCTCATATTCTGAATATGAGATGGCGCTGAGAAGAATTGTTCTGGCCTTGTGATGATTTCTGAACTCACGCTTTTGTGATCAGACATCATTTTCCTGTCAATCTTCTGACCACGTCTATCCACTGGTTGCGTGTATCCATCAGTCACCATGTCCCACAGATCAACATCATGGGCCAGAAAGAAACTCTCAATTCTGTCTTTCCAGTAGTCAAAGTTCTCTCCATCAAAGAATGGAGGTTTTCCACTGAATTTGTCCCTTTCTTCATTATTGTCATTACTGATGTTTTGACTTAGTCCTTCCATTGTGTTTTTCTGACGCTGGATCTTGTACTGACACGGTTAAGTGTTAAAGCTCAGAACCAGGCGCTCTGATACCAATTGAAGATGTGAAAAACACAAGAAGGGGGGGTTGAATTGAAAAAACTTAAATCAAAAGGCTTAACAACACAGTATTTTTATCCTGGTTCGTTTGATCTCAAACTACTCCAGCCCACCCGTCAAGGTGATTTCGCCTCTCTCCAACGAGGTCTTAATCCACTATTCTTAAAGGATTACAACAGCTACTTTAACAACTGTTAAAGTCTTCTTGAGTACAACCACAATCCTATTAATCTCAAGGAATTTATTTTACAAATAATGAACAAGTGTGTGTTGTTGTTTTCTTACAAAACTGTATATCACAACTGTTATAATTACACAAAATAAGCTTGGAATAAAATGAATTTGCTAAAGCTTTGAATATGCGTGGTTTGGATAGCTTGGCAATCTATTGAGTGCGTACGTACGTGCTTATTTTCACAAGAAGACTTGTTTATATAGGCAAGGCAAGAAATGTTGTCCATAAATCAAGTTTAATGATGATAATGCACTTTCCTTTTGAAGAAGATCTTGTTTGAAGATGACCGTTAGCATTTAATTCTGTCTTGAATAACCAGTAACGCTTCAGAGTCTTCTTTTCTGTAATTGCTGATAACGCTTTAGAGTGTTGATAACTTGGTAAATATGTCTTTGATCAGAGTCAGAGTATACTTGTTTAGGCGCAGATTCTGGTCATCAACCTTCAGCGTAAAGCCTGCTTTCGCTTTCGACGTGCAGCACATATTGCTGATCTTCTGATGCTGATTCCATCAGGATCTTCTGATGCTGATTCCATCAGAACTTCTGCATATACAAAACATAATTTCAAGTATCATATTTGTTCTTCATATATTTTGGATTTATTTATTCTTTGTATTTTGTTATCATCAAAACTCTAATCAAGGGTTGTAGAATCAAACTATGTTCTAACAAACTAGACATTTCCAACCATCGACAATGGACTCATTAATTGGAAGGCTCAAGACATTATCTCAATCTCTTTTAGTCAGGAGTAATAGCTATTTTCTGTTTTTATTGCCTACAGATTTTTGGTTATGTAATTTATTTAAACAATAACTTTAAGCCTTGTGCCTTACCCGAGGCATAATGGTCCACTTGTTAAGGGTTTTCATCTCATAAACAGTTCTTCATTTAATAAAACATTGGATGTTTTGCATTCAAATTTTGCGCTCTTTGCCTTTCTTTTACTTTTATTACTTTCAAATAGCTATGTGTTACACACACCTACACAATAAATTGTAGATCCAGATCCACTCTGGATCCCGTTGATAAAAATTCTGATATTTCCTCTAATGACTTTGAAAATATGATCTACCAAGCCGAGGACGAAGGTGAGGAAGATTATGAAATACTTGGAGAGCTTTCCAGACTGCTAGTGCAAGAGGAAAAGGCTATACAACCGCATGAAGAGCAGGTCGAGGTTGTAAACTTGGGTACGGAAGCAGACATGAAAGAAGTCAAGATATGTGCCAATTGAGAAGACAATATCAAGAATAGGTTAATCTGGATGTTGCATGATTATGTTAAGATCTTTGCTTGGTCACAAGAAGATATGCCAGGGCTCGATACGGATATTGTGGTTCACCGTCTACCAATGAAAGAGGGTTGTTCTCCAATAAAGAAAAATTTTTGTCGCATGTGTCCCAAGATATCAGAGAAGATCAAGGGCGAGGTTATGAAGCAATTCAACGCAGGTTTCTTAGTAGTTACATCATATCCTCAATGGGTTATGTTTTACCCCAAAATTTTCCATCTCATTTTTCAAGACATGCTCATAGAGGTCCTCAATTGCTCAAGGTTGACCAAGAATTGACCAGGCAAATTCTCCCCCTAAGCAATGGATTTCCAACTAGGTTTGCATTTTTCATAAAGAAGTTTGGGTTTCAAAGGCCTCAATTAATTTCCATGGTTCCTAATATGTCCTCAAGAATGTCCATGCTAAGTTTCATGCCTTGCATTACAAGTTTGCTTAGTCAATTGCTCAGATGATTGAAAGTCAACAGTATTAGGTCAAAAGTCAGTTATGGTCAACATACAGTCAAACTTCAAGATTTTTGGTCAACATCAAAATTTTTAAGTGATATTCATCATTTAATCAAGGGTTGATCATGATTCCTCAAGGAAAGTCCTCGGATCATCAAAAGTCAAGATTTGCTAAATTAGGGTTTCCTAGGAAAAGTCAACAGAACTTTGACCATGCATAACTTTCACATACTTCATCCATTTATCCCCAGCAAAAGATAATTTTTAAGATAATCCAATTCCATACAAATTCTCTTTTATCCTCAAGTTAAAGAAATGCACTATTTGAAAGATACAAGCTCATACATTACAGGTCATTTTTAGAAAGTCAACAAAGACACTTTTTTCCAAGACCTTTTACATCAAGATAAATTCTTAAAATTCAAAATTTATAAAAAGAGGTATTGAAGTACACATCTTGGGCTTTCCAGAAAGTCAAAGATCATCATCATTGGATAAAAATTGAGCAAGTTATGGATTGCACAAGTTGGGAAATTTTCAAAGGAAATGCATGAAATCTCAATTGAGCAAATTTGTGATTTTAAGTTATTGGGCCTAACTTTTTGGAGTTAAAATATGTTCATGATGTGTCCAAGGACCTCTAAGTCTATCCATGCATTTTTATTTATTTTGATTTTGATTTATTTTAATTTTTATTCATTTAAATATGAATTAAATCAAATAAAATACAAAGAATAATGGGCCATGACATTCGGGTTTGATTTGATCTATTAGAAGGCCCATATTTTCGTGCAAGATATATCCAAAGGGACCAGGTTCATGCAAGTGACCAAAGAGGTAAATATATCACAAATATGGACATTTTTCAATGTGTTTTATCCTTGTCTCCAAGGCCATGAATGCATTGATTCTTTACCATGTTTATTCACTCCAATCTTCCCTCTATAAATACACAACAATGCAAGCCAAGAGGAGCACGAAATTCCTCTTCAAAAAGCTTTCCAAAAGCCTTCTCAAATTTCTCTAAAAAATCAAAAAGTTATAAAATCTGTAACTTCACTTCCAGGCACTATCAACCCAAACCAAAATTAGCACCCCTCTCCTTAGTTTCCTAGGAGTCCTCCAGAGCCCAAGTTTAAGCCTTACACGTCCCAAATCCTCCTCATAACCATCCTACATTTTTGGTAAAATTTTGAATCTCAAATCCTCTAAATTATGTAATTTAAATCATTTTTATGCATGTATTCATATTACTATTGATGTGTTGAGTAGATCTAACGTGTTACATGTGAGCTTAGGTACCTGAATCCAAGAACACCATTCTTAGGGCAAGGCTCTGCCAAGTCCTGGGTTCGACCCTGGCAGGAAACAATTTTTATTTTTTTAACCTTTGTTTTGCAGATCCCACATGCGCCTGGGCCTTCTTGTCATTGGGCCTGGGGTTTCTGTTTATTCTCACCCCCTAACTATTTTTGCAGTACCTGGGCCCTCTTACTGTTAGGCTTGATACTTCTTTGAAGCACACCCCCCATTTCATTTTGTTTGCAGGCCCTTTTCAATTTTCTTTATTTTGTTTTAATTAACATTTATTTTTTAATCAATTTTATTTCATTACAACATTAAAATAAAAAAATCATAAAAATATTAGGTTAGTATTTTTTTAATTAAATTAACTTGGTAAATTAATTAAATGATAACTTTAACCTTTTATTTAATTTAAAAATAAATAGACCTAGGATTTAATTCATTTAATATCTTTTATTCATAACAAAAATACAAAAAAACTTAGAATTAATTTCTTTTTAAATTTAAATTTTATTTAATAATTAACATTTTTTCTTTAGATATAGATTATTTAATTAATTATCAATTAAAAATTTTCTTACATAAAACAAAAACAAACAAAAAGATCTCTTTATTCACCTAGAATTACCTTAGGGTTTTAGACGTCTTTTTCATTTCGCGCGCGTTATTTACTTTCACACTTTTTTCATACTAATGTATTTGCTTATGGGATGTAATAGACTATAATTAGGACTTGTTACTTTACTGCTTTCTTTATTTTCCCCCAAGTTTTGGACTTGTAATAACCCCTCTCCCCGAAGCCTTGTAATAGTTAGATTTATATTTCTGCACTTTTAATTTATGCAAATTATTAACTGTTTAAATGTATGCTAACTAGGATTGTATGGCAATAATAAAACAAAATGCTAGCAAACCTAACACAAGACAAATAACTGAATACAAACACAATTGCACATATACACCTCTAGGATATCCCACTTTGGTTGCCTTCGGAAAAAAATCACAACTCTCGAAACGTGAGAGATTTTAGTGTCTACCCTCCGGTTTAAAGATCATAAGTCCCTCGGTGACCCTCTCGATGTTGCCTCGGTATGATCTTAAAACCTTAGGGTAGTTACTAAAGTTTCTCGCCCAGTTGCCTTTGTGACTGTATAAACTGTCTAAAGGAAAAGAGGAAAAGAACAACCCTTTGAGTATAGTAGATAGTTCTTAGATGCTTGGTCAAAACAAAACAAAATTTTACACATACAAAAAACTCTTTCCAAAAACATTTTCAAAAAAAATTTGTATATGTTCTCTACCAATCCGAGAAACATTGCAATGTTCTCCATACCAAGGCGCTTTCTTTCAAAATACTTTTCAAACACACAAAGCACAAGGTATTTCAAAATGATCTAGCATCTAAGAGCCCATAGATAACTATGTATGTAAAGGGTGCTAACATCTTCCCTTTCCATAATCTACCCCCTTACTCAGAAATAATCTCGAAAGGTCTTTTTATGTTCTTTTCACCCTTTCCTTTGTTGGATAAAAGAAAATTCGGTGGCGACTCTTTCTTACTGCAACATTTGCAAATATAAATGCAAAACCAATATAACAGTCGGTTCTGCCACCATATTACAGGTTGCAAATGTGGTTCCGGTACAAAAGAAAGATTGCAAAGTGCATATGTGTGTAGATTATAGAGATCTAAACACGGCAAGCCCAAAGGATGACTTTCCGCTCCCATATATTGATGTTCTGAATGACAACACCGCTCAACACAAGTTAATCTCCTTCATGGATGGTTTCTCACGGTACAATCAAATCAAGATGGAGCCCGAAGACATGGATAAGATAACTTTTGTTACACAATGAGGCACTTTCTGTTACAAAGTTATGCCTTTTGGGTTGAAGAACACCGGTGCCATATATCAGTGTGCTATGGTAGCCTTGTTTCATGACATGATCCACCATGAAATCAAAGTTTATTTTGATGACATGATAGCCAAATCCCAGACTGAAGAGGAACATCTTGACCATCTACACAAGTTGTTTGAGAGACTGAAGAAGTACAAGCTGAGGTTAAATCCAAACAAGTGCACCTTTGGGGTGAGATCCAGTAAGCTCCTGGGTTTCATTATCAGTGTTAAAGGTATTGAAGTGGATCCTGCCAAGGTCAAATCCATTCAAGAAATGCCCGCTCCCTGCACTGAGAAGGAAGTCAGAGGTTTCTTAGGATGACTAAATTACATTTCCTGATTCATTTCTCATTTGATTGCTACTTGTGAATCGATCTTCAAGTTGCTGAAGAAAGACCAGGTAGTAAAATGGAATGACGATTTCCAGATAGCCTTTGATAAGATTAAGGAGTATCTCCAAGAACCTCCAATTATGATGCCACCAGTTGAAGGAAGACCTTTAATTATGTACTTAACAATCTTAGAGAACTCAATGGGGTGTGTATTGGGCCAACATGATGAGCCTGGTTGAAAAGAGCATCTGATATACTACCTTAGCAAAAATTTTATCGACTGTGAAACAAGATACTCACTGCTCAAGAAAACTTGATGCGCTTTGGCATGGGTTACTCGCCGACTAAGATAATATATGATGACTCATACTACCTTGTTGATCTCTAAAATGGATCCTATCAAATACATATTCGAGAAGCCTGCTCTCTCTAGAAGGATAGCCAGATGGCAAATGGTCTTCACAGAATACGACATTCAATACACCACTCAGAAAGCAATCAAAGGAAGTATATTGGAAGATCATTTGGCTCGTCAAGCCGTAGACGACTACCAATATATGAATTTTGAGTTCCCGGACAAGAATATCATGCTAGTTACAGATCGTGAAGAACCTGGACCGTATGAAGGACCTGAGCTAGGATCCTGATGGACTATGGTTCTTGATGGAGCTTCTAATGCACTTGGAAACGAAATCGATTTTTTAATCATGTCTCCCGAAGGGTGTCATACGCCCTTCACCGCCAGATTATGCTTTGACTGTACCAAAAACATGGCAGAATACGAAGCGTGCATCATGGGTATCAAAGTTTCTATTGGCATGAGAGTCAAGTTTTTAAACATATACGGGGACCCAACCCTAGTAATCAATCAAATCAAGGGAGAATGAGACACGAAGCATCCGAATCTCATTCCTTGCCGAGAGCATATGTTAGCTACCTTGTCATCTATGTCCAAAGTAAGATGGGACAACGAAGCTCCTCGAATTACTATTGAAAAACTAGACGAACTGGCACACTGTTATGGAGTTAACACTGACAGAGTAGAAGATAAGCCTTCATTTCATGAAGTAAAAAGACACCTTGAGGTTCAAGAGTACCCTAAAGGAGCATATATCAATGAAAATAAATTCCCACGGAGGTTATCCATCAAGTTCTTTCTGAGTAACAAAATTTTGTACAAATGCAATCACGATTCAATTATGCTTTGTTGTATAGACAACAAGGAAGCAAAGAAGATTATGGAAGATATGCACAATGGTATCTTTGGCACTCACTTCAGTGGTCATACTATGGATAAGAATATTCTGAGAGCGGGTTCCATAATACAGTGGGAGAACTGACTTGGGTGTTTTGTGTTTTATCGCAAATGTTGCGGATAATAAGAGTCGCCACTGACTTTTCTTTTATCCAATAAAGGAAAGGGTTAAAAGAACAGGAAAGAACTTTTGATAATTATCTTGAGTTCGGGGGATAGGTTATGAAAAGGTAAGGTGTTAACACCCTTTTCATCCGTAGTTATCTACGGGCTCTTAATTGCTTGATCACTTTGAAATGCTTTGTGTTTGTGTATGTTTGAAAATGTTTGAAGATTTTTGAAGATGGTATTTTTGTAATGATTCTCGTATCGTTGAGAATGTATACAAAAAGTTTGTTTTTAGAAATATTTTGAAAACGCCTTAGTGCGGTAATTTTGCAATGATTCTGACATTGTTGAGAATGTATACAAAATGTTTGTTTTGAAAATATTTCTTTGGAAAGAGATTGTTTGAAAAGATGTTTGTTTTTGAAAGTGTAAGGTGTGGAAATGGTTTTAGTTTGTGATCAAGAAATTACGAGAAATCTACCTACTCAACAAGTCTTCGTTCTTTTCCTCTTCCTTTAGATAGGGCTATTTTACCATTGGTTGATAAGGAGCCATATCATTTGATGTGAGGGACATGCGTGGGTCAAATTACAGTCATATAAGGAAACTTGTAAGATATCTTAGCAATTTGTCTTAAGGGATTAAGATCGTTTATCGAAGGCAACATTGAAGGGTCATCGAGGGACTACAATCTTTTAAACGAGGGTCTTTGCTAAAACATCTCACGTTCGAGGGACATGACTGTTTTTGTTCGAGGCGACAAAGTGTGGGTTACCCTAGAGGTGCATGTGTGCAAATTGTTTGATTTCAATTATTTTATCTTTGAATTAGGGTTTTGCTAGGGTTGATTTTAAGTCTTGTCATGCAAACCCTAATTACTAGCAATAATAAGGAAAGTGATAAATTGCGGAATTTAAATGTCGTACGCTATTACAAGGCTTTAGGAATGGAGGGTACAAGTTTTGTGAATAGGGGAAGAACGCAATAAAACCTAATTATCTATTACAAACCACTGAATCATGAATACAAAAGAAAATGTTAATTAAAAAACCTAAAATCTATGTTAATTAATTAATTTAAAAGGAAAATTAAATGACAAAACCTAAGTCTAATTTAATTGTTTAGAAAATAATTTCGAAGTCAATGTTAATAAAGAAAATGTTTTACAATGTAAAAGAAATAAAAAAATTAATTTGATTAACATAAATAAAATAAAATACTTAAATTAAAATATTTTTAATTTAATTATTTAGGAAAATATATATTTTTGTATTTTTTGGTTAAAAATAAATGAATAAAGAAAATATAAAAAATAGTTGGGTCTGGGTGTTAAAAGAAAGATGGGGGTTAAAAATTAGCAAAAAGGGCTCAAGTATGTTTTTTTTGTTTGAAACAGAAAAATAAAAATGGAAAATGGGCTTGTGTTGTTTTAGTAAAAGGGGGGTGAGAATTTAAAAATAATTCAGGCCCAAAACAAAACTCCAACGCCTGTATGATTAAGTGTGGCCAGCTTTTGAGAATGCATCGTGAATGCGCGCATATGGTGCATTGGATTTGATGGCTTGGTTGATATGATGGTGTTGATATGAAGCTCATGGTAGGAGCGCGTGGCTTGTATGCATATAATCTGACACAAGAAAATGTGAAACTTATAAAGGGTACCACTGGGGCTCGAACCCAGGTCCCTAGTAACAAATGCCTTAGCACACGATTCTCTGCCACTAGGGTGAGTGTTTCATCCGATCATAACACAAGTTTCAATAAACTTCAAATAAACTCATTTCTAAAATTTTAAAATGACTTCATCTTCAACCTTGTGTACGCAGTGGTGAACAATACTATGGTCAAATTTGTAACTTCTTCATTTCTCAAAAAATTTCAAAAGTGTAAACATGAAAGTTGTTCCATTTTCACCATGAATTCAACCATATAAATAACTAAAGCTATAAATCAAAGATGAACATGAATGTTGTTTGGTACCAAACTGAACCCTAAAATCTCTAAATTTTCTGTTCTAAAATTCTCATTGCTCAGTCAATCAAAATAAAAACTAAGGACATGGTTAGCTTCAGGGCAATGATATCTACATTTTTTATTCACAAAGTAACCTTTAATGATTCTTGTATAAGGAGTTCAAAGTTGATAAAACTTACCTCAAAACTGGAAATCGTGTTTGGAGTTTGAGCACTCCTGGAGGTGTTGTGATGATCTGGATAGCTTCACTGAACTCCTAGGAAGCTATTACAATGCTTACTTTGAGTTGAGAGTGGATGGATTCTTCTGGAGAAGTCAATTTGGAGGTGGTTGTTTTTGAGTTTGGAAGATGATGAAGATGAAGTTACAGTTATAAAATAGGGGTGGGGATGAGTTATAAATGAGTTATGGAAGATTTGTGATTGATTAAAAGTGAAAACGCACGAGTGAATTTGTGAGTTTGAAGTTTTTGGCCAGAAGTTGCAACAATGGAGGTTTTGATGTATGTTCTGATTGAAGAGTATTTGAGGGTGTTTCAAGGCTTGTGAATTCGTGCTATGGCTTGCAAATGGCTTGCAAATGGCTTATCTATTTATAAAGGAAAGGTTTTGAAGGCTCTAGTGATCAGAAATCAAAGATCACATGTTATTGTTATGTGAGTTGACTTTGAAGCAATGTTTAAAATCATGGTTTCAATGCATACTACAAGGGCTTTATATGGTGGTTAGACACTTTATATATGTTGCTTCTGAGCATACATGTTAAGTGTGTGCAGAGGGAGCAACTGAGAGGCTCAAGAAGTTGACATTGTGATTAAAGTTGGCTTTTCAAAAATGGAAGTGTGAACTTTGTTTCATTAATGGAAAAATCACTTGGACAATGACTCAAATGCTTGGACAATGGCTCAATCAGTTGTGTAAACATTTACTTATTGAGTGATTTACAATTTTGAAGGCCTGCAAATCAAGATTATGCAGCATGCTTGAAGATTAGATCATAAGGTTCATCACAAAATGACCTAAAATTCAAGTTAGTGAGGCCATCTTCTCCTCTTTGAAAATTAAAGCTCAAGCATGATATCTTCAAGTTCTTTTACATTTTGGAAAGCTTGAAACATTGTCTACAACATTCATGTTTACCACTTTGGCTAAATCAAATTGGAACTAGGTGAAAATTTTCCAAGAAGTTGGGACAAAAATCTGACCAAACTTGATAAAATTTTCTAGTGTTTTGTAAAAATGTCATGACTTCATGAGATTATATCTTTAAATCTAAGCATTTTTTTAACATCAACCCTAAGGGAAAAAGTTGTAGAATTCATCAAATCTACAACTTTCATGTTTAATGTTTTCCTTGAATCATCTTGCATCTGAGTGGAAAATTGTCATGAAGTAGTGAAATTGTCAAGGTCAAAAAACACTTAGAATTTTTCTAAGTAATGAAAATCTTGACTTTTGTTGACTTTTCTTGACTTTCTTGATTCTTGATGACCAAGTTTGATATTTTTGAATTTCTTTATGTATTTTGATCTTTGAAATTCAATGTTGACCAAAAAGTCAAAGTTTGATTTTTTGTGTATCAATTGACTTTTCATCAGTTGATCAAATTTCAACTATCAATATATTGATCTTGAGAAATGATTTGAGCCATGAAATTAGGTCAATATGTTGTGTTTGAGCCCTTCAGATCATGCTTCAAGCCATTAGGTCATGTACTAGGTCAAAAGTCAATGATCGTCATTCTCAGACAAAACCCTAACTTTGACAATTTTGCCCCTTAGATGATTTGAATGCTTTTATTGAGGAATTGTGATCAACCCTTGATCAATTGATGAATATGACTTCAAAATGTTGATTTTGGCCAAAAATAATGAAGTTTGACTGTATATTGACCACAATTGAATTTTTAGCAAATATAACTGACTTTCAGTCATCTGATCAATTGACTGAGCAAATTTGTGATGCAAGACTTGAAACTTGGTATGAGTAATATTCGAGACCTATAATGAACCATGAAAGTCATTTGAAGCATCAAAAGTCCAATTGTCCTTGAGAAAACCAAAACCCTAATTTGTGGTCTCAGTGTTTGGGAGGTGAGCTTGTCTGATTAACTCTTTGAGAATCCTTGAGCATTTGAGATCTTTTATGAGAAATGTCTTGAAGAAAACGGAGGGAAAAGTTTGGGGTACAACAGCTGCCCCTGTTCAATCTTCTTAAACCTGAAGAGGTAGATTGGCATGTTCGCCCTTCGCAACTTGAAGGTGGAAGATGATTGAACACTTAAGTGCATAGAAATTTGCACTCGCTTGTGCACGAAGTAATGTTGTTGGTTGATTATGCCGGGAATGTGCTTAAAGATGCCATTTGGAGAGGCAATGAATATTTTTCAGAGATGGGCTTATAGATGCCATCCAAAGTAACTGTTGATAGAGAAATTAAACTAAGTTTGCGCTCGACTTTAACTGGGAGAAGTATCAGAATAAATTATTGGTCAAGTTAACCTGAGCCAGAAAAGGTCTATTGAGAGAAGCATCAGAATAAATTTTTGGTCGATTTAATCTGAGCTAGAAAATGTCTACTGGAAGAAGTATTAGAATAAAACTTTGGTTGATTTAATCTGAGCCAGCAGAGGTCTTTAAATCTTTAACTAGGAGAAGTATCAGAATAAATCTTTGGTTGATTTAATCTGAGCCAGAAAAGGTCTACTGAGAGAAGTATCAGAATAAATATTTGGTCGATTCTGAGCCAACAGAGGTCTTTAAATCTTTAACTGGGAGAAGTATCAGAGTAAATCTTTAGTCAATTTAATCTGAAGCAGAAAAGGTCTATTGAGAGAAGTATCAGAGTAAATCTTTGGTCGATTTAATCTGAGACAGAAAAGGTCTATTGAGAGAAGTATGAGAGTAAATCTTTGGTCGATTTAATCTTAGCCAACAGAGGTCTTTAAATATTTAATTGGGAGAAGTATCAGAATAAATATTTGGTCGATTTAATCTGAGCCAACAGAGGTCTTTAAATCTTTAACTGGGAGAAGCATCAGAATAAATCTTTGGTTGATTTAATCTGAGCCAGAAAAGGTCTACTGAGAGAAGTATCAGAATAAATCTTTGGTCGATTTAATTTGAGCCAGAAAATGTTTATGCTCGATTGTATCTGAAAAATATGTTAGAATGAGTCTATGCCCGACTGTATCTCAAAAGTGGATCAGAATGAGTCTTCTCCCGACTGTATCTGAAACATTTATGGGATAAGTCTACGCCTAACTATATCCCGAAGTGGATCAGAATGAGTCTTCGCCTGACTGTATCTGAAAAATTTATGAGAATGAGTCTACGCCTAACTGTATTTAGAAGTGGATCAGAATGAGTCTTCGCCCGACTGTATTTACAAGTGTATTAGAATGAGCCTTCGCCCGAATGTATTTGAACTAGGCTTTCCAAAATGAAACTCTGGGAAAGGTGTTTGAGTTGCTGCTTGTCATGTAGATGGTCGCCCCGTCCTGTTTCGGGAATTCATCTAGAATCTTCTTTGTTGGTAAACCCGTCTTGTTTCGGGAGTTCATACCATTGGTGATAAAGTTAGTCGCCCCGTCCTGTTTTGGGAATTTATCTTTATTTGACCATAAAGAAAGAAAGATAGTTTCCCTGTCCTGATTTGGGAGTTAATCTTCAATCTGTTCATGTAGAAGGTCACCCCGTCCTGTTTCGGGAATTGATCTACAATCATCTTTGTTGGTAAACCCATCTTGTTTCGGGAGTTCATACCATTGGTGATAAAGATAGTCGCTTCGTCCTGTTTCAAGAATTGGTCTTTACCTGATCATAAAGAAAGAAAGATAGTTTCCCCGTCCTGTTTCGGGAGTTAATCTTCAATTTGTTCATGTAGATAGTCACCCCGTCCTGTTTCGGGAATTGATCTACAATCAGTTCGTCAAAGATAGTTGCCCTATCTTGTTTCAGGAATTAATCTGGAACCTTCTTTTGTTGGTCGTATGGATAGTTACCCTGTCTTGTTTTGGGAAATAATCTCTGACCTGGTTATGTAGATAGTCTCCTTGTCCTGTTTTGGGAATTGATCTACAACTTGTTCTTCACAGATGGTTTCCTTGTCTTGTTTCAGGAATTAATTTATGGTTGGTCATCCATATAGTTACCCCGTCTTGTTTCGGGAATTAATATGGAACCTACTTTTGTTGTCCATAGAGATAGTTTCCCCGTCTTGTTTCTAGAATTGATCTCTGACTTAGTCATATAGATAGTTGCCCCGTCTTGTTTTGGGAATTAACTTTGGACCTATTTGAGAATTATTATTGATATTCGTCTGTTGATTGATCTTTCCTGAAAAGGTAAAGAGTTAGCTATATGCAATGTCATGATGTATGAAATTCATTGCGTAATGATGTTCTCAAAATAAAGGAGACCGTGCTATACATGTTTTGTATGCATATTCTATGACGTATGAATGTGTTGTGAAGTGTATTTGTAAACCCGTGCTGTATTTTGTTTGGGAAAATAAATCTATGACTATTGTTGGAGATGAAGAGTATGTGTATCTTCAATCTTGTCTAGAATGTTTCCGCTGGGGATTCCTGTTTACTTGTTTGAGGAAACTCTGCAGGGGAATATTAATTTCTGCTTTTGGGGAGAAGAGTTCACGAACCTTGGTTGTCAGTTGCTCTATTGAGGATTTTAATTTTTATATACCCTGACCGGGGATAAAAAAGATGGATAACCTTCCGACTCGTCTAGGGAAGATAACTCTTATATACCCTGACTGGGGATAAAAGAGATGGATAACCTTTCGAATCGTCTGGGGAAGATTGTTCTTAAATACCCTGACTGAGGATAAAAGAGATGGATAACCTTCCGACTCGTCTGGGGAAGATAAAGCTTAACCGACATTTGGTTTGATTCTAGGTTTTGCAGAAAGTCTCTGGGGATATTGGCAAATTTACTGGGGAGAATAATTTTTTGTCAGTGATTTGTAGTAGTCTGAGGAATGGGCTCGAGCTGGGGAAATTGTAGTTTGTTGGGGAAATAAACCCTGTTGTCGTTGAAGTATTCTGCTGAGAAAACAAACTCTCCCGTGGAAATTGAATTTGCTAAAGAGAAGAAACTCTAAAGGTTTTACAATTTTGGAGGACCAAACTTAGCTGGGGGATAGAATTTCCATGCGTTATACTGATTGGAAACTCCGTAGGTTGGTGATATTGCTGGGAAAGAGATTATACTCCTTTGTTTGCTGGAGTGATCTGCCAGGGATATTACGGGGAATGTACCCTTATTTATGAAGACTACTCTGTGGGGATAGTCTCTTTGAAGTAGCTCTGTGGGGATTTATGGACAGCTTGAGTGTCATCCCATCTTCTAAAATCTTGAGTAAATGCTTATTCTTGTTCTTATGCATATATTTGTTAACAATTAATCATGTTCATATGCATATGTTCATTCAATTTTAGTCACTAGACGTTTTTGCAAACAAAACAGAAAAAACCAAAATTTTGAACTTTAAGATATATTTATATTGATAATTTGCCTATAAATAGGAGATTTTGTACAAAGAGACAAAAATTCTAGTAAGAGGAAGTCTTCGTGAAATGAAAAGAGTACAAAGTGAAAACAAAATGTATAGCCATGTGGTAATGATCTCATTGGGTTCCAACTCCGCTATTACCCCTATGTCTCTGAACATCTCGTCTCTTGCCATCGGAAGAAGTTGATTGAAACATTTGAACTTTCGACTTTGGTTATAAAGCTTGCATTTAAATGATCCAACATGACATATTCGTGCGCTTCTAATCCCTAATTTTTACCTGGACCTCCCTTATAGGTTTTCAGTCCACCAAGATACCCTTTTTTGCCCAAGCCGCCTTTTCAGGGTTTCGACTGTCCAGGTGTACAATCTTTTAGATATACCCCTAATTTTTCCCGAACCTTTTTTGGTTCGTCAGGATGCCCTTATTTTTGCCTAGGTATGTCAACCTAGCGGGTCATTCTTATGCGTAGTATTTTTTAACTATGTCCGCGTTCACAGGGTACGGGAAAGCTTTGCCGTCCATAGTGGTTAGCATCATAGCAGCGCCCGAGAATACTTTTTGACAATAAATGGCTCTTTGTAGGTGGGATTCCATTTGCCCCTAGGATCTCCTTGTGGTGGAATGATGCGCTTTATTACCATGTCACTATCCCGGTATACTCGACGCTTGACCTTCTTGTTGAATTCCTTGATCATACACTTTTGATACATTTGACCATGACAGACAGCCGCAAGCCTTTTCTCGTCGATCAGATTCAACTGATCCAACCTAGTATGAATCCACTCGTCTTCGTCTAAGTATGCTTCTTTCGTAATCCTTAGAGAAGGAATTTGGACTTCGACAGGAAGGATAACTTCCATACCGTAGACTAGAGAGAATATGTTTGCCCCAGTTGATGTTCGTGCTGAAGTACGATAGCCATGAAGAGTAAATGGTAACATATCACACCAATCTTTGTAGGCCACCACCATCTTTTTCACAATCTTCTTTATATTTTTGTTGGCAACTATCATTGCACCATTTATCTTAGGCCTGTATGGAGAAGAGTTGTGATGCTTCATCTTGAACTGCATGCAGAGTTTAGTGATCATGGCGTTGTTAAGGTTGGTACCACTGTCAGTGATGATCCTCTCAGGATGCCATACCGACAGATGAGGTTATGCTTGATGAATCGGGCCACGATGTTCTTGGTAACTGAGGTAAATGAAGTTGCTTCAACCCACTTGGTAAAGTAGTCAATGGTGACAAGAATAAAACAATGTCCATTAGAAGAAGCAGTCTTGATTTCTCCGATCATATAAATACCCCACATTGAAAATGGCCAAGGAGCAGTCATGACATTCAAAGGAATTGGAGGCACATGAACCTTATCAGCATAAATTTGGCACTTATGACAAGTCCTCGAGTGGTGGTGACAATCAGTTTCCACAGTTGACCAATAGTAGCCAGCTCTCAGAATCTTCTTGGCTATAGTATGTCCACTTGAGTGAGTACCAAAGATTCCTTTGTGCATATCCTTCATAATCTTCTTTGCTTCCTTCTTGTCCATACAATGAAGCTTAGTAGAATCATGGTTGCGTTTGAACAAAATCCCATTGTTCAGGAAGAACTTGGCAGAGAACCTCCGTAGGAATTCCTTGTCGTTGATTGATGCCCCTTCAGGATACTCTTGTGCTTCGAGATATCTTTCCACTTCATGAAACCAAGGCTTCTCTTCGACACCATCAGTGTCAATCTCATAGCAGTGTGTCGGTTCATCAAATCATTCAGCAGTAATTATAAGAGCTTCATTGTCCCATTTAACCTTGAACATAGATGACATGGTAGCTAAGGCATCTGCCAACTCATTTTCTTCCCTCGAGATATGTTCAAAGGTAACCTCTTGAAAGTACGGGATCAAGGTGAGTACGAGTTCTTTGTAAGGGATAAGATTTGGGTGTTTTGTATCCCATTCTCCTTTAACTTGACTAATTACCAAAGCTAAGTCTACATATAAACTTAAAAATTTGATTCTTAAGTCAATAGCAGCTTTAAGACCTAAGATGCATGGTTCATACTATTCCATGTTGTTGGAACAATCAAAGCAAAGTGTAGCAGTGAAAGGAGTATGGAAACCTTCAGGGGAAATGATCACAACACCAATTCTATTACCCAATGCGTTGGAAGCTCCATCAAAAACCATAGTCCATCGAGGTCCTTGCTCGGGTCCTTCATACGGTCCAACCTTTTTGCAATCCGTAATCAATATGATATTCTCATCCAGAAATTCAAAGTTCATAGATCGGTAGTCATCCACACCTTGATGCACCAAATGATATGCCAACACACTTACTTTGATTCATTTTTGTATAGTGTACTGGATATCATATTCAGTTAAAATCATTTGCCATCGAGCTATTCTTCCAGAGAGAGCTGGATTCTCAAAGATGTACTTGATGGGATCCATCTTAGAGATCAATAGAGTAGTATGAGTCAACATATAATGTCTTTGTCGGCGAGCAGCCCATGCCAAAGCGCAACAAGTTGACTCGAGAAGTGAATATCTTCACAGTCGGTAAACTTTTTGCTAAGGTAGTATATTGCATTCTCTTTTCGACCAGACTCGTCATGTTGCCCCAACACACACCCCATTGAATTCTCTAACACGGTTAAATACATGATCAAAGGTCTTATCTCCATAGGTGGCATCAGAATTGGAGGATTTTGAAGGTACTCTTTAATCTTGTCAAAAGCTATTTGACAATCGTCATTCCATTTTACTACTTGATCTTTCTTCAACAACTTGAAGAGTGGCTCACGAGTAGCAGTCAGGTGAGAAATGATTCGAGCAATGTAGTTGATGCGTCCTAAGAAACCTCTAACTCCTTCTCAATACGTGGAGTCGACATTTCTTGGATAGCTTTAACTTTTGCAGGATCAACCTCAATACCTTTTCCACTGACAGTGAAGCCTAGGATACCTTACCCCAAAGGTGCACTTATTAGGACTCAACCTCAGCTTGTATTTCTTTAGCCTTTCAAACTGCTTGTGTAGATGATCAAGATGTTCTTCCTCAGTTTGTGATCTCGCTATCATGTCATCAACATAAACTTATATCTCATGATGAATCATATCATGAAATAAATCCACCATATCCCGTTGATAAGTTGCACCTGCGTTCTTCAGCCTAAAAGGCATGACCTTATAATAGAAGGTGCCCCACTGTGTGACAAAGGTAGTTTTCTCCACGTCTTCAGGCGCCATTTTAATTTGGTTATAACCCGAGAAGCCATCCATGAAGGAAAATACCTTATGTTGAGCAGTGTTGTCAACCAAGACATCAATATGTGATAGTGGGAAGTCTTCTTTGGGGCTCGCCCTATTTAAATCCTTGTAGTCTACACACATATGGACCTTACCGTCTTTCTTTGGCATTGGAACAACATTTTCAACCCATTGGGGATATGACGTCACTGCCAAGAAACCTGCATTGAACTGTTTCATTACATTTGCCTTGATTTTCTCTGATATATCAGGACGCATGCAACAAACTTTTTGTTTTATCGGAGAACAACCCTCTTTCATTGGCAGAGGATGAACCACGATATCAGTATTGAGCCCCGACATGTCTGACCAAGCGAATACCTCAACATAGTCATGCAACATCTGAACCAATATGCTCTTGACACTATCTTCCAGGTTAGCGCCAATCTTGACTTCTTTCTTATCTGCCTCAGTACACAAGTTTATCACTTCGACCTGTTCTTCGTGCGGTTGGATATCCTTTTCCTCTTGTATCAGGAGTCTGGTGAGTTCTCCAGGTATCTCACAATCTTCTTCACCTTCGTCCTCGGATTGGTAGATTGGATTTTCGAAGTCATAAACGACAATAGTAGAATTGTTGTCAATGAGATCCGAAGTGGATATGGATCAGCAAATGTGCGTGTGTTCATGTAAGGTCACATGGCTATTAGAAAATGCATTAAAGTAAAAAAAGACAAGGAGCATAAAATTTGAATGCAAAATTGTCCAATATTTTCATTAAATGAGCATATTATATATGAAATGACAACCCTTAACAAATGCACCATTGTTCCCCGGGCAAGGCGTAAGATTTTAAGTAATTTTTTTTAAAAAGAAATTATACAGACAAACTTCTTAAAGCAATAAAAATAGGAAATAGCAATTACTCTTGGATAAAGGAGATTGAGATGAATTTTTTAGCCATCCAGTTGTTGAGTCCACCGTCAGTAGTTGGGAATATCCAGTCATTCAAGTCATCGTCACTGTTAGTGTCTTCCAGAGCATTGACTTCATTATTGCTAATATGGAAAGGTGGTCCCCCAGCACGAGCATCAAACCTCTTTATGAGCCTTTAAAGTAAAACCCAACCCAAATTTTTCTGATTTGTAGGGGATATCAGGAAGTTGTCCCCAGATAGTGCAACCTCCATCTTCTACAATAGCCCAAGCATCCTTCAGGGAGGTCATTCTTGGTGTGCCCTTAGAGATTTCAGGAGTAGCAGAAGTAGCAACAACAATCATTGGAGGGATTACCTCAAATGTTTGGTAGGGGTTTCAATGAATTTGGCATCCATTTTAACATATTTGAAAGAATTCAAATGACTGGCCATATATTCTTCCTCTCCACAGACTGTGACAATCTTCCCTTTCATCGGATATTTCAGCTTTTGATGCAATGTAGAGGTAACTGCACCTACCGCATGAATCCATGGGCATCCTAGAAAGCAAGAATAGGCCGGGAGAATAACCATTACATAAAATGTTTAATTGAAAACTTGAGATCCCACCTTGATCGGAAGATCAACCTCTCTGTGGACAATTCTTTTCGAACAATTGAAGGCTCTTACCACAATATCGCTGGGTTTCAGCACCAACCCTTCACGGTCCAGTCTATCCAAAGCACCTTTGAGTAAAACATTTAGGGAGGACCCAATATCTACTAACACATGCACCAGAGTGGTGACTTTGCATTCAATAGAGATGTGAAGAGCCTTGTTATGATTCTTCCCCGCTGGAGTTAAATCTGCATTAGAAAATCCCAAGCCATTGTCAGCAGTTAGGCTTGCAATGCAATTCTCAAACTGATCAATAGTGGTCTCTTGAGGTACTTGGGCATTCTTCAGAAATTTCAACAAAGCTTGGGCATGTGCTTTGGAGCATAATAACAAGGACATCATTGATATCTTTGAGGGTGTCTGCCCCAGTTACTCAACTATTTTGTAGTCACTTTTTCGGATGATCTTCAAAATTTCTTCCATCTCTTGTGTAGATGGGTCTTCAATTGTAACATCTTTTGAGGGTGCCTCCATCAGGGCAGGCTCAGTAATTTTCTCTTTACCTCGGGTATCAACAGTTGGCCTAGCAGCACGAATACGAACAAGTATTGTTGTAGTTGTTGGAGGAGAGATCTCCGGAGAGAAGACCCTTCCTGTCCTAGTGACCATAATAGTTTCAAAAATGTTTGTAATTTCTGAATCTTCACTTTTAGTAATCCATGGCTCTTGCTTGACATCATGATAATAAACTTTTTCCCCATAGTTCCAAGGCACAGCTTTGTCAGAGGAATAGGGGACTGACCCTGGTGTAGTCATAATTAGGGCAACCACTCTTGGCTCAGCAAGAATCCTTATAGGGCCTTTAAGGGTGATTATTATAGGAGTATTGGAAATTGTGATTATGGAAACATATTCAAGTCTCACTTCTTGGAAAGTACTTTCAGGCAAACTCTTCACGGACAGAGTTTTCTCAAACAGAATTTCATGGCTATCAATCAGGCGTTGGATACCTTTCTTCAGCCACATACAACCATTAGTTTGGGAAGCACAATGGTAACAATTTTCAAGGCAGCCCAGAAATAAACCGACTCTCAACAGATTCTTCTTAACGATCATCAAGGGAGTAGTCAAATCATTGATGGTGGAGACAAAGGAGACATTGTCAATGTCATTGACACCTTTACCATGATTAGGCATGGGTACGTTAATCACATTAGGGGTTTTTAGAGGGTCAAACTCAATCACTTTGTTATCAATCAAATATTGGATCTTGTTTTTCAATGCCCAACAATTGTTGGTATCATGGCCAAGACTATTTAAATGATAGGCGCATTTCACGTTCAGATTATATTTGGGAGAGGCAGTATTAGGATTAGGATGAGGATCTCGCAGCGTCACCAAATATGCCTTCAAAAAATGTTATAAAGCTTGAGAAAATGGCATGTTGATTCTAGTGAACTGTCTTCTCGGGGCATCTGGCCTTTGCTGATTGTTTGATTGTTGTGGTCATTGAACTGGGGTCGGGTTTGAAATTAATACTGCTCCCACTGACTAATGACGATCATTCTTGATACGTCTCCTTTGTCCATAAAAACCATTAGTTTCTTTCTTACCAACAAATGGTTTCTTTATAACAGTAGAGGTTGAGGCCATTGGGATATTCCCACTTTTGATTCTTCTTTTAACATATTCCCCAATTAAAATTAGCTTAGTAAACCCCGACGAAGAACTCCCAATTAGCAAATTAAAGAATGGACCAGTCAAGGTACCCATGAACATGTCCACCAATTCCCGATCAGTCAAAGGGGGTTGAACCCTTCTAGCCTGGTCCCTCCATTTTTGAGCATACTCCTTAAAGCCTTTGCTTGAGCCCATAATCATACTTTGTAATTGTACGCGAGTTGGTGCAAGGTCAACATTGAATTTGTATTATCTGTATAAGGAAGCAGACAGATCCTCCCATGTGTGGATATTAGTCCCCTATAGTTGATATAACCATTCCAATTGTGTTCCAGATAAGCTCTCTAGGAAGAAATGGATCCATAACTTCCTATCGGTGGTGTGTGGTTGAATCTTACGGACATATGACTTTAAGTGGAGTTTCAGACAAGAGACCCCATCATATTTGGCGAAGACAGGGATCTTGATTTTGTGGGGAATGACCACCCATTGGACCAAACCCAAGTCTCCAAAGTATAAATCAGGCATTGTTTGGATTTCCACAGCCTTAAGTCAGTCTTCTAGTTGTTTGTATTTGTCCTCGTCAGTGGGTACTGCTCATTGGAGTAGTCTTCCTCCTCAGAAATCTGGTTATTTCCACCTCATTCCTGGTGCTTCTAACATCCTCGTCTTGATTGTCTTCATCCTCGGAAGAAGCCTTTTCTATTTGAGCTAGTCGGGCGGGCCCCTTGAACCTTCTTCCCATGTTGAGAATAACAGCCCGCTTCTTAGTCTTCTTTTTGGTGGCAAGGAGTACCATCATTTCTTACTATCCTTTTGCTAGTTTGAGGAGAGTCTCTTGTAACTGTGCGTGTTGAGTTTGCAGATCTATAACGGTTTGCTCTAGAGCCATCTTATATGGAAATAAACAGTAAAAAGATAAGGAAACCTGTTTCGGAAAACCTACTTATGATATGATGCATTCTATGTGGACACAATGTTTTCAAGGACCTTAGGAGATTTAAATTTACGAGCCAAAAAGGAAACAGAAACAACATTTGCATTAATAATTTCACGAATTACAATTTCCCCTTGGGCTTAGAATAAAGAGACAACAAAATAAAAACTCCTAAAACCTAAGACTCAGGTCTCCCAAGGACACCTCCTCTTTGTGTCAATGTAGGCATTCAATCTTTGCTCCTCGTGAATTTTCTTGGTGAGCTTCAACACTTTCTTCTCCCTTGCATAAAATCGAGCTTCAAAGGTGTCTCGTTCTCCCTTGAGTTGAATCCATGATCTTTGAAACTCTTCAAGGCAGTAGGCATGCCAGGATGAAGAATTGTATAAGGAATTCCCCCCTCAGCAACAGGCTCCACAACTATTGGTAAGACAGCTGGATATAGGATCATGAGATTTTGAGCACGAGCTCACACCTATTCGAGATAAGGCTCAAGAGGGATGGAATTATTATGCCCCAAAGTCTTGCTATCAACCTTTTCACCATGCCCCAAGCATGTATAAACCTTCAATGATAACCTTGAACATCATTCTCGTAGTCGAACATAATACCTTGAATGAGTGCGTCATAGGGACCATCTCTTCGAGCATAGCCAAATTGTTGTAGAGCTAGATAAGGGTTATAAGTAATATCTCCCCTAAGGCCCAAGAATGGAACATTAGGGAATTCCCTATAAAGGTCAATGATAGTAATGTCCTCTTGAGATCGAGAGAACCAATAGATATATGTATAAGAAAGCGAGATTATCCTTTGCGACCAGCTCAACCCTCGCTCATTCTTCAATACTAATAGGGGAAGGTGCGAAATAAACCACCTAGACAGAAAAGGAAAGAAAAACATAAGAGGCCCTCGCTTCCTCATAGTGCGAGTATGAAGAGAGTGCAAAACGTCTCCAAGCAATGTAAGCACGGGGTTACGAGTAAGGAAAATTTTGACTGCATTCACATCTATGAGTTGGGCAGGGTTAGGAAAAAGCACCAACCCATAGATTAGAAGAGCCAAGATCTCCTCAAAAGCTTGAAAGTTCATGGCATCAAAAAGCAAATGAGCCTTCTTCATAAGGAATTTAATCAAAAAGCCTTTGACCCCACTTCTTGTTTCCCAATTAGCTACGATGTCAGAACTCTTCAAATGTAAGACCGTGGCAATAACTTTAGGTCTTGGAGCTTCCTCTAAATCGGTGAAGGATATTTGATCAAGAACAAGTACTCATAGTAGTTGAGAGAATTCTTCCATTGTGGGCACCAATTGATAATCGGGAAAGGTGAAACAATGGTGTACAAGGTCAAAGAACTGAAAGAGCATCCTCATCTTATCTTCTTGAAAGCTTGAGCTAACCAGATTGAGAAGTAGGCCATATATTTTGGTGAACGGAGAATTTTCAGGAACCATTGATGCTAACTCTTTAAGTTGAGGAGTCAGCCTTACGAAGTTGATTTGGATGGTATTTCTGCAAGCGGAAGCCATATCCTACAAAACAAAATAATGATAAATCCCTAGTTCCTTGAAATGGTTAGTGAAAATGCTATGGCATGATGTCATGATGTTATGAACAAATAATCATACAAAAACATAACACACAAGGCCTTAGGTTTAGGCTTGCATGGGGTTTATAGGTAAATAACCTCTAGAAGTTTTAGTTGGCTCAACCTGTCCTAGGAGCCTCAATACCACTGATCTTTCTTGATCGGACATTGTTTTAAATTAAGCATCCAAACTGCGGCCAAAATATCCAGAAAGTCTGATCTCAATGAGTGTAGTATTAAGTATCAACCAACTTTAGTCTTGCATCAAAGACTGCTATCTCACTACTTTCTAATGGACAAGTTGTTCAACTAAGGTTCTACGGTCAGTTAGTGCTTCATGACACTACATAGCGGCCATGTATTCTCCTTGACTGGACTCAAGGGACACCGGTACCAACAAATTTGTCACACTAACGTATCCATCGCTTCAACTATGTCGGTATTATGTTGTATAGTCCCCACGATCTATTTCTACTTACCTAAAATGCCACAGATTCGAGTATAGGATCTATACAAGAAATAAACCCAAAATGTAAAGAAAACAAGGAAAACAAGTAAATTAAATAAAGGTGATTTATCTCTTAAGGTAACCCCACTTTTAGATTCAATACTCCCCAGCAGAGTCGCCAGTTCTATACTACGATGGGAGAACTGACTTGGGTGTTTTGCGTTTTATCGTAAATGTTGCGGATAGCAAGAGTCGCCACCGTTGTTTATTTTATCCAATGAAGGAATGGGTGAAAAGAACAGGAAAGACCTTTTGAGAATTTTCTTGAGTTCGGGGGATAGGTTATGAAAAGGGAAGGTGTTAGCACCCTTTTCATCCGTAGTTATCTACGGGCTCTTAATTGCTTGATCACTTTGAAATGCTTTGTGTTTGTGTATGTTTGAAAAATATTTGAAGATTTTTTAAGATGGCATTTTTTTAATGATTCTCATATCGTTGAGAATGTATACAAAAAGTTTGTTTTTGGAAATATTTTGAAAACGCCTTAGTGCGGCAATTTTACAATGATTCTTGCATCGTTAAGAATGTATACAAAATGTTTGTTTTGAAATTTGTTTGGAAAGAGAGTTTTTGAAAAGATGTTTGTTTTTGAAAGTGTGAGGTGTGTAAATGGTTTTAGTTTGTGAGAAAGCAATTACGAGCAATCTACTTACTCAACAAGTCTTCGTTCTTTTCCACCTCCTTTAGATAGGGCTATTTTACCATTGGTTGGTAAGGAGCCATATCATTGGATGTGAGGGACATGTGTTGGTCATCGTACAGTCATAGAAGGCAAATTGTAAGATGTTTTAGCAATTTGACGTTAGGGACTAAGATCATTTACCGAAGGCAACATTGAAGGGTCATCGAGGGGCTACAATCTTTTAAATGAGGGTCTTTGCTAAAACATCTCACGTTTGACGGACATGACTGTTTTTATTCGAGGCGACAAAGTGTGGGTTACCCTAGAGGTGCATGTATGCAAAGTGTTTGATTTCAAGTATTTTATATTTGAATTAGGGTTTTGCTAGGGTTGATTTTAAGTCTTGTCATGCAAACCCTAATTACTAGCAATAATAAGGAAGGTGATAAATTGTAGAATTTAAATGTCCTATGCTATTACAACACTTTGGGAATGGGGGTACAATTTTTGTGAGTAGGGGGAAGAAAACAATAAAAACTAATCATCTATTACAAAGCATTGAATCATGAATTATAATAAAATGCACAAAATGTAAATATGAAGAAGAAAAACAAATTATTTTTAGGGTTTTTTGATGGAGAAAAAGGTTTAATATTAACTAAATTAAATTAATTAGTTAATAAAAACGAATACCTAAAATCTATGTTAATTAACTTAATCAATTTAAAAGGAAAATTAAATGACAAAATATAAGTCTAATTTAATTGTTTAGAAAATGATTTAGATGTTAATGTTGATAAAGAAAATGTTTTACAATGTAAAAGAAATAACAAAATTTAATTTGATTAACGAAAATAAAATAATTAAATTAAAATATTTTTTATTTAATTATTTTTGTATTTTTTGGTTAAAAATAAATGAATAAAGAAAATATAAAAAATAGTTGGGTCTGGTAGTTAAAAGAAAAATGGGGTTTAAAAATTAGCAAAAAGGGCCCAAGTATGTTTTTTTATTTGAAACAGAAAAAAAAATGGAAAATGGGCCTGTGTTGTTTTAGTAAAAGGGGGGTGAGAATTCAAAAATAATTCAGGCCCAGAACAAAAACCCAGCGCCTGTATGATTAAGTGTGGCCAGCTTTTGAGAGTGCATCATGAGGGCGCGCATATGGTGCATTGGATTTGATGGCTTGGCTGATATGATGGTTTTGATATGAAGCTCATGGTAGGCGTGCGTGGCTTGTATGCATAGAATCTGATACAATAAAATGTGAAACAAATAAAAGGGTACCACTGGAGCTCGAACCCAGGTCCCTAGTAAAAAATGCCTTAGCACACGCTTCTCATAACACAAGTTCCAATAAACTTAAAATAAACTCATTTCTAAAATTTGAAAATGACTTCATCTTCAACCTTGCACGTGCAGGGATGAACAATACCATGGTCAACCCTGTAACTTCTTCATTTCTCAACCATTTCTAAAAGTGTAAGCATGAAAGTTGTTTCATTTTCACCACGAATTCAACCATATAAATAACTAAAGCTATAAATTAAAGATGAACATGAATTTTGTTTGGTACCAAACTGAACCCTAAAATCTCAAAATTTTCAGTTCTAAAATTCTCATTGCTCATTCAAT
This sequence comes from Vicia faba, assembly GCA_948472305.1. NCBI lineage: Eukaryota > Viridiplantae > Streptophyta > Magnoliopsida > Fabales > Fabaceae > Vicia > Vicia faba. Next base: position 1,087,075,580 of record OX451735.1, read on the forward strand.
CAAAATGAAAACTAAGGACATGGTTAGCTTCAGGGCAATGATATCTACATTTTTTATTCACAAAGTAACCATTAATGATGATTGTATAAGGAGTTCAAAGTTGAGAAAAATTACCTCAAAACTGGAAATTATGTTTGGAGTTTGAGCACTCCTGGAGGTGTTGTGATGATCTGGATAACTTCACTGAACTCCTAGGAAGCATTTTCAATGCTTACTTTGAGCTGAGAGTGGCTGGATTCTTCTGGAGTAGTCAAGTTGCATGTGGCTATTTTTGAGTTTGGAAGATGATGAAGATGAAGTTACAGCTATGAAACAGAGGTGGGGATGAGTTGTAAATGAGGTATGGAAGATTTGTGATTGATTAAAAGTGAAAACGCATGAGTGGATTTGTGAGTTTAAAGTTTTTGGCCAGATGTTGCAACAATGGAGGTTTTGATGCAAGTTCTGATTTCAGAGTGTTTGAGAGTGTTTCAAGGCTTATGAATTCGTGCTATGGCTTGCAAATGGCTTCTCTATTTATAGAAGAAAGTTTTTAAAGGCTCTAGTGATCAAAAATCAAAGATCACATGTTATGGTTATGTGACTTGATTTTGAAGCAATCTTGAAAATCATGGTTTCAATGCATAGTACAAGGTCTTTATAGGGTGGTTAGAGGCTTTAGATATGTTTCTTCTGAGCATACATGTTGAGTGTGTGCAGAGGGAGCAAGTGAGAGGCTCAAGAAGTTGACATTGTGATTAAAGTTGGCTTTTCTAAAATGGAAGTGTGAACTTTGTTCCATTAATGGCAAAATCACTTAGACAATGACTCAAATTCTTGTAAAATGGATCAATAAGTTATGTAAACATTTAATTATTGAGTGATTTGCAAGTTTGAAGGCCTGCAAAGCAAGATTATGCAGCATGCTTGAAGATTGGATCATAAGGTTCATCACAAAATGACCTAAAATTCAAGTTTGTAAGGCCATCTTCTTCTGTTCGAAACTTCTTGCTCAAGCATGATCTCTTCAAGTTATTTGACATTTTGGAAATCTTGAAAAAATTTCTACAACCTTCATGTTGACCACTTTGGCTAAATCAAATTGGAACTAGGTGAAAATTTGCCAAGAAGTTGGGACAAAAATCTGACCAAACTTGCTAAAATTTTCATTAAGTGTTTTGTAAAAATGTCATGACTTCATGAGCTTATATCTTCAAATATATGCATTTTTTAGACATCAACCCTAAGGGATAAAGTTTTATAATTCATCAAGATCTACGACTTTCATGTTGAAAGTTTTCCTTGAATCATCTTGCATCTTGGTGAAAAATTGTCATGACGTAGTGAAATTATCAAGGTCAAAAAACACTTAGAGTTTTTCTAAGTATTGAAAATCTTGACTTTTGTTGACTTTTGTTGACTTTCTTGATTCTTTATGATAAAGTTTGATATTTTTAAATGTCTTTATGGATTTTGATCTTTGAAATTCAATGTTGACCAAAAAGTCAAAGTTTCATTTTTTGTGTATCACTTGACTTTTCATCAGTTGATCAAATTTCAACTATAAATCCATTGATCTTGAGAAATCATTTGAGCCATGAAATTAGGTAAATATGTTGCATTTTAGACCTTGAGATCATGCTTCAAGCCATTAGGTCATGTACTAGGTCAAAAGTCAATGATCAGTCATTCTCAGTCAAAACCCTAACTTTGACAATTTTGCCCCTTTGATGATTTGAATGCTTTTCTTGAGGAATTGTGATCAACCATTGATCAATTGATGAATATGACTTCAAAATGTTGATGTTGGCCAAAAATAGTGAATTTTGACTGTATATTGACCACAATAGACTTTTTACCAAATACAACCGATTTTTAGTCATCTGATCAATTAACTAAGCAAATTTGTGATGCAAGACTTGAAACTTGGTATGAGTAATATTTGAGACCTATAAAGAACCATGAAATTCATTTTAAGCATCAAAAGTCCAAGTGTCATTGAGAAAACTAAAACCCTAATTTGTGTTCTCACTGCTTAGGAGGTGAGCTTGTCTGATCAACTCTTGGAGAATCCTTGAGCATTTGAGATCTTTTAGGAGAAATGTATTTAAGAAAAGGGAGGGAAAATGTTGGGGTACAACAACTTCCTTTGTTCAATTTTCTTAAACTTGAAGAGTTAGATTGGCATGTTCGCCATTCGCGACTTGAAGGTGGAAGATGATTGGACACTTAAGTGCCCAGAAATTTGCACTCGCTTGTGCACGAAGTAATGTTGTTGGTTGATTATGTCGAGAATGGGCTTAAAGATGCCATTTGGAGAGGCAATGAAGAGTTGTCGGAGATGGGCTTATAGATGCCATCCAAAGTAACTGTTGATAGAGGAATTAGACTAAGTCTACGCTTGACTTTAACTAGGAGAAGTATCAAAATAAATATTTGGTTGATTTAATATGAGCCAAAAAAGGTATACTGAGAGAAGTATAAGAATAAATCTTTGGTCGATTTAATCTGAGCCAGAAAATGTCTTCTGGAAGAAGTACCAGAATAAAACTTTGGTTGATTTAATCTGAGCCAACAGAGGTCTTTAAATCTTTAACTGGGAGAAGTATCAAAATAAATCTTTGGTCGATTTAATTTGAGCCTGAAAAGGTATACTGAGAGAAGTATCAGAATAAATCTTTGGTCGATTTTATCTGAGCCAATAAAGGTCTTTAAATATTTAACTGGGAGAAGTATCAGAGTAAATCTTTGGTCGATTTAATCTGAGGAAGAAAAGGTTTATTGAGATAAGTATTAGAGTAAATCTTTGGTAAATTTAATCTGAGCCAGCAGAGGTCTTTAAATATTTAACTGGGAGAAAAATCAGAATAAATCTGGTCAATTTAATATGAGCCAACAGAGGTCTTAAAATCTTTAACTGGGAGAAATATCAGAATAAATCTTTCGTTGATTTAATCTGATCCAGAAAAGGTCTACTGGAAGAAGTATCAGAATAAATCTTTGGTCGATTTAATCTGAGCCATCAGATGTTTATGCTCGATTGTATCTAAAAAATATGTTAGAATGAGTCTATGCCCAACTGTATCTCAAAAGTGGATCAGAATGATTCTTCGCCTGACTGTATCTGAAACATTTATGGGAATGATTCTACGCCTAACTGTATCCAAAAGTGGACCAGAACAAGTCTTCGCCTGACTGTATCTGAAAAATTTACGGGAATGAGTTTACGCCTGATTGTATCCAGAAGTGGATCAGAATGAGTCTTCGCCCGATTGTACCTGCAAGTGGATTGGAATGAGTCTTCGCCCGACTGTATTTTAACCATGCTTTCTAAAATGAAACTCTGGGAAAGGTGTTTGAGTTGCTGCTTGTCATGTATATGGTCGCCCCGTCCTGTTTCAAGAATTGATCTACAATCTGCTTTGTTGGTAAACCCTTGTTTCAGGAGTTCATACCATTGGTGATAAAGATAGTCGCCCCGTCCTGTTTCGGGAATTGATCTTTATCTGACCATAAAGAAAGAAAGATAGTTTCCCCGTCCTGATTCTGGAGTTAATCTTTAATCTGTTCATGTAGAAGGTCGCCCCGTCCTATTTCGGGAATTGATCTAAAATTTGCTTTGTTGGTAAACTCGTCTTATTTCAGGAATTCATACCATTGGTGATAAAGATAGTCGCCCTGTCCTGTTTCGGGAATTGATCTTTATCTAATCACAAAGAAAGAAATATAGTTTATCCGTCCTGTTTCTGGAATTAATCTTCAATTTGTTCACGTAGATAGTTGCCCTGTCCTGTTTCGGGAATTGATCTACAATCACTTCTTCACAGATAGTTTCCCTATCTTGTTTCAGAAATTAAATCCATGACTATTGCTGGGGATGAAGAGTATGTGTATCTTCAATCTTGTCTAGAATGTTTTTTCCGGGGATTCCTGTTTACTTGTTTGAGGAAACTCTGCAGGGGAGTATTGATTTCTACTTTTGGGGAGAAGAGTTCCGGAACCTTGGTTGTCCGTTGCTCTACTGAGGAATTTAATTTTTATATACCCTGACTGGGGATAAAAGAGATGGATAACCTTTTGACTCGTCTAGGGAAGATAATTCTTATATACCCTAACTGGGGATAAAAGAGATGGATAACCATCCGACTCGTCTGGGGAAGATTGTTCTTATATACCCTGACTGGGGATAAAATAGATGGATAACCTTCCGACTCGTCTGGGGAAGATAAAGCTTAACTGACATCTGGTTTAATTTCAGGTTTTACAGCATGTCTCTGGGGATAGTGGCAACTTTACTGGGGAGAATAATTTTTTAACAGTGATTTGTAGTAGTCTGAGGAATAGACTCGAGTTGGGGAAATTGTAGTTTATTGGGGAATTAAACCATATTGTCGATGAAGTATTCTGCTGAGGAAACAAACTCTCCTGGGGAAATTGAATTTGCTAAAGATAAGAGACTCTATAGGGGTTTTACAGTTTTGGAAGAACAAAACTTAGCTAGGGGAGAGAATTTCCATGCATTATACTGACTGGAAACTCCTTAGGTTGGTGATATTGTTGGGAAATACATTATACTCCTTTGTTTGCTGGAGCGATCTGTCAGGGAGATTACGGGGAATATACCCTTATTTGTGAAGACTACTCTGTGGGGATAGTCTCTTTGAAGTAGCCCTGCGGGGATTTATGGACAGCTTAAGTGTCATCCCAGCTTCTAGAATCTTGAGTAAATGCTTATTTCTATTCTTATGCATATATTTTTTAACAATTAATCATGTTCATATCCATATGTTCATTCAATTTTAGTCATTGGACGTTTTTGCAAAAAAACAGAAAAACCAAAAAGTTTGAACTTTAAGATATATTTGTATTGATAATTTTCCTATAAACAGACGATTTTGTACAAAGACACGAAAATCCTAGGAAGAGGAAGTCGTCGTGAATGAAAAGAGTACAAAGTGAAAACAAAATGTATAGCCATGTGGAAATGATCTCATTGGGTTCCAACTCCGCTATTTCCCCTATGTCACTGATTATCTCGTCTCTTGCCATTGGAAGAAGTTGATTGAAACATTTTAACTTTCAAGTTTGGTAATAAAACTTGCATGTAAATGATCCAACGGGACATAGTCATACGCTTTTAATCCCTAATTTTTGCCTGGACCGCCCTTTCAGGTTTTCAGTCCACCAAGATACCCTTTTTTGCCCAAGTCTCCTTTTCAGGTTTTTGACTTGCCAGGTGTACAATCTTTTGTACATATCCCTAATTTTTGCCCAAACCTTTTTTGTTTCATTGGGATGCCCTTATTTTTGCCTAGGTAAGTCAACCTAGCGGGTCATTCTTATGCGTAGTATTTTTTGACTATGTCCGCGTTCACATGGTGCGGGAAAGCTTCACCGTCCATAGTGGTCAGCATCATAGCACCGCCCGATAATACTTTCTTGACAAAAAATAGCCCTTTATAGGTGGGAGTCCACTTGCCCCTGGGACCACCTTGTGGTAGAATGATGCGATTTATTACCAAGTCACCAACTTGGTATACTCGATGCTTGATCTTCTTGTTGAATGTCTTGATCATACGTTTTTGATACATCTGACCATGATAGAAAGCCACAAGCCTTTTCTCGTTAATCAGATTCAACTGATCTAAACTAGTCTAAATCCACTCGTCTTCGTCTAAGTCTGCTTCCATACTGTAGACTAGAGAGAATGGGATTTCCCCAGTTTATGTTTGCCCCGAAGTACGATAGACATGAAGATACAATGGTAACATCTTATGCCAGTCTTTGTAGGTCACCACCATTTTTTGCACAATCTTCTTTATATTTTTGTTGGCAGCTTCCAGTGCACCATTTGTCTTAGGTCTGTATGGACAAGAGTTGTGATGCTTGATCTTGAACTATATGTTGAGTTCAGTGATCATGGTGTTGTTAAGGTTGGTACCATTGTTAGTGATGATCCTCTCAGGGATTCCATACCCACATATGAGGTTATGCTTGATGAACCGAGCCATGAAGTTCTTGGTAACTGAGGCAAATGAAGCTGCTTCAACACACTTGGTAAAGTAGTCAATGGCGACAAGAATGAAACGATGTCCATTAGAGGTAGTAGTCTTGATTTCTCCGATCATATAAATACCCCACATTGCAAATGGCCAAGGAGTAGTCATGACATTCAAAGGAATTGGAGGCACATGAACCTTATTAGCATAAATTTAGCACTTATGACAAGTCCTCGAGTAGTGGTGAAAATCAGTTTCCATAGTCAACTAAAAGTAGCCAGCTCTGAGAATATTTTTGGCCATAGTATGTCCACTTGAGTGAGTACCAAAGATGCCTTCGTGTATATCCTCCATAATCTTCTATGCTTCCTTCTTGTCCATACAATGAAGCAGAGTTGAATCATGGTTGCGTTTGTACAAAACCCTATTGCTCAGGAAGAACTTGGCAGAGAACCTCCGTAGGAATTTCTTATTTATGATTGACGCCCCTTCGGGATACTCTTGAGCTTAGAGATATCTTTTCACTTCATGAAACTAAGGCTTCTCTTCTACACCATCAGTGTCAATCTCATAGCAGTGCGGCGGTTTGTCAAATCTTTCGACAGTAATTTTGAGAGCTTCATTTTCCTATTTAACCTTGAACATAGATGACATGGTAGCTAAGGCATCCGCCAACTGATTTTATTCCCTCGTGATATGTTCAAAGGTAACCTCTTAAAAGTACGGGATCAAGGTGAGTACAAGTTCTTTGTAAGAGATCAGATTTGGATGTTTTGTATCCCATTCTCCTTTAACTTGACTAATTACCAAAGCTGAGTCTCCATATAAACTTAAAAATTTGATTCTTAGGTCAATAGCAGCTTTAAGACCTAAGATGCACGCTTCGTACTCTGCCATGTTGTTGGTACAGTCAAAGCAAAGTCTGGCAGTGAAAGGCGTATGGTAACCTTCAGGGGAAATGACCACAACACCAATTTTTGTTACCCAGTGTGTTGGAAGCTCCATCAAAAACCATAGTCCATCGGGATCCTTACTCAGGTCCTTCATACGGTCCAACCTTTTTGCAATCCGTAATCAACATGATATTTTTGTCCGGGAATTAAAAGTTCATAGATTGATAGTCATCCACTTCTTGATGCGCCAAATGATCTGCTAACACACTTCCTTTGATTGCTTTTTATGTAGTGCATTGGATATTGTATTCAGTTAAAATCATTTGCCATCGATCTATTCTTCTGGAGAGAGCTGGCTTTTGAAAGATGTACTTGATGGGATCCATCTTAGAGATCAATAGAGTAGTATGAGTCAACATATAACGTCTTAGTTGGCTAGCAGCCCATACCAAAGCTCAACAAGTTTTCTCGAGTAGTGAATATCTTGTTTCACAGTTGGTAAAATTTTTGCTAAGGTAGTATATTGCATGCACTTTTAGACCAGACTCGTCATATTTCCCCAGCACACACCCTATTGAATTCTCTAACACGGTTAAATACATGATCAGACATCTTGCTTCCACTGGTGGCATCAGAATTGGAGGTTCTTGAAGGTACTCTTTAATCCTTTCAAAAGCTATTTGATAGTCGTCATTCCATTTTACTACTTGATCTTTCTTCAACAGCTTAAAGAGTGGCTCACAAGTAACAGCTAGGTGAGAAATGAATCGGGAAATGTAGTTGAGTCGTCCTAAGAAACCTATGACCTCCTTCTCAGTACGGGGAGCCTACATTTCTTGGATAGATTTAACTTTTGCAGGATCAACCTCAATACCTTTTCCAATGACGACGAAGCCTAGGAGCTTTCCAGACCTTACCCCAAAGATGCACTTGTTGGGATTCAACCTCAGCTTGTATTTCTTCTGCCTTTCAAACAACTTGTGTAGATGATCAAGATGTTCTTCTTTAGTTTGTGATCTCGCTATCATGTAATCAACATAGTCTTATATCTTATGATGAATCATGTCATGAAATAAATCCACCTTTGCCCGTTGATAAGTTGCACCTGCGTTCTTCATCCCAAAAGGTATGACCTTATAACAAAAAGTGCCCCACTGTGTGAGAAAGGTAGTTTTCTCCATGTCTTCAGGAACCATTTTAATTTGGTTATAACTCGAGAAGCCATCCATGAAGGAAAATATCTTATGTTGAGCAGTGTATCAACCAAGACATCAATATATGGTAGTGGCAAGTCATATTTGGGGCTCGCCCTATTTAAATCCCTGTAGTCTACATAAATACGGACCTTACCGTCTTTCTTCGACACTAGAAAAACATTTTCAACCCATTAGGGATATGACATCACTTCCAAGAAACCTTCATTGAACTGTTTCATTACCTCAGCCTTGATTTTCTCTGACATATCAGGACGCATGTGACAAACTTTTTGTTTGATCGAAGAACAACCCTCTTTCATTGACAGACGATGAACCACGATATCAGTATCGAGCCCCGGTATGTCTTTGTATTACCAAGAGAATACCTCAACATAGTCATGTAACATTTGAACCAATCTGCTCTTGGCACTATCTTCCAGGTTAGCGACAATAGAAAAATTGTTGTCAATGAGATCCGGAGTGGATGTGGATCTGCAAATGTGTGTGTACATGTAAGGTCACATGGCTATTTGAAAATGCATTAAAGTAAAAGAAAGACAAGTAGCGCAAAATTTGAATGCGAAATCGTCCAATGTTTTCATTAAATGAGCATATGACATATGAAATAACAACCCTTAACAAATGGACAATTGTGCCCCAGGCAAGGCACAAGGTTTAAAGTCACTATTTTTAAAAGAAATTATACACACAAACTTCTTAAAGAAATAAAAATAGGAAATAGCAATTACTCATGGCTGAAGGAGATTGAGATGAAGTCTTTAGCCATCTAGTTGTTGAGTCCACCGTCAGTAGTTGAGAATATCTAGTCGTTCAAGTCACCAACACTATTAGTGTCTTCTAGAGCATTTAATTCATTGCTGCTAATACGGAAAGGTGGTCCCCTAGCACGAGCATATTGAACCTCTTTATGAGCCTTTGAAGTAAAACCCATCCCAAATTTGTCAGATTTGTAGGGGATATCAGGAAGTTGTCCCTAAATAGTGCAACCTCCATCTTCTACAACAGCCCAAGCATCCTTTAGGGAGGTCAATCTTGGTGTGCCCTTAGATATTTCGGGAGTAGAAGGAGTAGCAACAACAATCATTGGAAGGATTACCTCAAATGTATGGCAGGGGTTTCAATGAATTCACCATCGATTTCAACATATTTGAAAGAATTCAAATGATTGACCATATATTCTTCCTCTCCACAGACTGTGACAATCTTCCCTTTCATCGGATATTTCTGCTTTAGATGCAATGTAGAGAGGTAACCACAGCTACCCCGTGAATCCATGGGCGTCCTAGAAAGTAAGAATATGCCGGGCGAATATCCATTACATAAAATGTTTTATTGAAAACTTGAGATCCCACCTTGATCGGAAGATAAAACTCTCCGTGGGCCATTCTTCTCGAACCATCGAAGGCTCTTACCACAACATCGCTGGGTTTCAGCACCAGCCCTTCACAGTCTAGTCTATCCAAAGCAACTTTGGGTAAAAAAATTAGGGAGGACCCAATATCTACTAACACATGCCCCAGAGTGGTGGCTCTGCATTCAATAGAGATGTGAAGAGCCTTGTTATGATTCTTCCCTGCTGGAGTTAAATCTGTAAGAACATAGTTTGATTATACAACCCTCGTAAGAGTTTTGATGATAACAAACACAAAGAACAAATATGCACTCTAAATTTGTGTTCTATTGTGTATAGAAGTTATGATAGAAATGGATAAGAAGTTAAGCTATAAAAGTATTCAAGCTGAGTACGCAGACTGTTATCAGAATGTTCTGAAGAATGAAGATCAGAACATGCGCTAAAGAGAAAGACATCTTAATTCTGAATGGAAGTCGAACATGCAAATAGAACCTTATGATTCTGACTTCCCAAGTTCTGAAGCAAAGCAGCAAGCAAGATTCCTTAAGTTCTGAAGCGTTACTTTTCCATCAAACCAATATCTATCACAATGGCTAGAATCAGACAAGGATCTTCATATTATGGAAAGTGCATTTATTTCCAATTATCATGTTTCCATTTGGACAGATTGCCACGCCTATTTAAACAAGCACCAAGGCTAAATCGTTCACGATTTACACATTTGCTTCATACAATCTCTCAACGCCGCAAAATTATATTCACACTATTCTCTAAAATTGTGTAATACATCACATGTTTGTGATACAGTTTTTGTAACGAAAAACATTTAGTACACAGTGAATTCTTATTTTTGATTAGTGAATTTCCTTGAGATAAACCGGGTTGTGGTTGTACTCAAGAAGACTTTGGCAGTTGTCGAAGTAGAATTGTAATCAGTTTGATTAGTGAATTAAGTTCTCGTTGGAGAGAGGCGAAATCACCTTGGCAGGTGGACTGGAGTAGTTTGAGATCAAGAGAACCAGGATAAAAATCATTGTGTCTATTGATTTTGATTTTTAAGTTTCAATTCAACCCCCCTTCTTGTGTTTTTCACTTCTTCAATTGGCATCAGAGCGCCTGGTTCTGAGTTCATACACTTAACTGTGTCAGTACAAGATCTAAGCTCAGAAAAACACTATAGTGGGACCAAGTCAAAACATCAGCAATGACTATCATGATGATAAGGACAGAATCAGCGGCAAACCTACAGTCTTTGATGGAGAAAATTTTGACTACTGGAAAGACATAATTGAGAGCTTCTTTCTGGATCATGATGCTGATTTATGGAATATGGTAATTGATGGATACATTCATCCTGTGGATGAAAGTGGTCAGAAGATTGATAGAAAAAGAATGTATGACCAACAAAAGCGTGACTTCAAAAACCATCACAAGGCCAGAACGATTCTTCTTAGTGCCATCTCATATTCAGAGTATGAGAAGATCTCAAACAAAGAGACAGCCAAAAACATGTTTGACTCTCTGAGAATGACGCATGAAGGCAACATACAAGTTAAAGAAACCAAGGCCCTTACGCTCATTCATAAATATGAAGCCTTCAAAATGGAAGAAAGTGAATCCATTTAAGCAATGTTCTCAAGATTCCAGATTCTAGTTGATGGGCTAAGAGTTCTTGACAAAGGGTATTCAACTGCTGATCACGTAAAGAAGATCATCAGAAGTTTACTGAAGGAATGGAGGCCAATGGTCACTACTCTTAAGCTAGCAAAAGGTCTCAACAAGATATCTCTGGAGGAACTTGTCAGCTCACTCAGAAGTCATGAGATAGATCTAGAAGATGACGAGCCTCAGAAGCAAGGTAAGTCATTAGCGTTAAAATATAACAAAAAACTTTACTCTAAAGTTTTGCAGGCTAGGGAAGAAACCTCTAATGGATCCTCATCAGAAGAAGATGAATTGTCTCTTCTCTCCAGAAGAGTCAATCAACTGTGGAAGCAGAGGCAAAGAAAATTCAGAAACTCTAGAAGATCAGGGAATCAGAATGAATTACCCTCTGGATACAGAAAGTCTGAATCCTCCTCTGGATATAGAAAGTCTGAACCCCCCTCTGGACACAAAGTCCGAGTCTTCTTCTGGTCACAGAAAGTCAAGCTACAGGAACATCATCTACTATGAGTGCAATGAACAAGGGCACTACAAAAGTGATTGTCCAAGGCTTCAGAAGGAGAAACCAAAAAAGAAGTTCTTCAAGGAGAAGAAGAAAAGTCTCATGGTAACATGGGATGACTCAGATACTTCTGATGCAGACACTGAGTCAGATGATGAAAGAGCTAACATTGCTCTTATGGAAAATGTGACAGAAGACAGTGAAGCATCTGGGTCAGAATCAAAATCAAACACAGAAGAGGTATTTCCTGACTTTACTGTTAATTTTACTAAAGCTGAAATAGGAGAAAGTCTGAGTGAAATTCTGGAAAGGTATCAGCAGCTTAGAGTCAAATTCAAGAACCTGAAAAAAGATATTGTTTCTGACTCTAAAGAACCCGAGAGTCTGAGATTAGAAAATTCTGAGTTAAAAGAAAAGATTTCAAAACTAGAAATTTATTTACAAAACTCTCAGAAGGAAATAATCTCAGAAGCTCCTAGTAATGATGATACGATCATTAAAGAATATGATCATAGCTTTCAGAAGTTTCTGGCTAAAAACATAGATAGAAGCAATATAGCTTCAATGATCTATGAAGTTAGCAGAAATGGCAGAAAAGGTATAGGATACCAAGGTAAAGTATCCCCACCTAAGAAAGTCATGGACTTAGTAATTAAACGCACACCATTAAAACCTCACTTCACTTATGGGCACACACGTGATATGAAATACACTAGTAATGATTATTCTGCCAAACCAAAATTCAAATAGAATTTTGGTAAAACTAACAAACCAAGACCCAAAATAATATAAGTACCTAAGGAAAAAATTATATATGTAGCAAATATCTTTAGCAACAAGGCTAAAACACCAGTCATGGTACCTGGACTCTGGATGCTCTCGACACATGACGGGAAGAAAGCAAATGTTCTAAAGTCTGAAACTTAAATCTAGAGGCTACGTGGGTTTTGGAGGCAATCAAATAGGGAAGATCATTGGCTCTGGAACAGTAGGTAATGATAATCTCCCTTCTATTAATAATGTTCTGTTAGTTGATGGATTAATGCATAACCTGTTATCCATAAGTCAATTAAGTGATAACGGTTATGATATAATCTTTAATCAAAATTCATGCAAAGCTGTTAGTCAGAAAGATGAAAAATATCCTGTTTAATAGAAAGAGGAAAAACAACATTTATAAGATAAAACTTTCTGAACTAAAGAGTCAGAATGTAAAATGCCTTGTTTCTGTTAACAGCGAGCAATGGGTCTGGCACAGAAGATTGGGACATGTTAGTATGAGAATAATATCTCAGATTAATAAACTCAATTTGGTCAGAGGACTTCCTAATCTGAAGTTAAACTCAGATGCTCTGTGTGAAGCATGTCAGAAAGACAAATTTGCAAAACCCCATTTTAAAGCAAAAAATGTTGTTTCTACCTCTAGGCCATTAGAACTTCTGCACATAGACTTATTTGGACCAATGAAAACTGGGTCAGTTAGTGGCAAGAAGTATGGGTTAGTGATCATAGATGACTGTAGCATATGGACATGGGTAAAGTTCTTAAGACACAAGGACGAGTCACATTCTGTGTTCGTTGCTTTCTATAACCCAATTAATGAAAAGGATCTTAGAATTGTCAAAGTCAGAAGTGATCATGGTGGAGAATTTGAAAACAAAAAATTTGAAATATTTTTTAATGAAAATGGCATTTCTCACGTTTTCTCTTGTCCTAGAACTCCCCAACAAAATGGATTCGTAGAACAAAAGAACAAAGCATTGTAAGAAATGGCCAGAACCATGATCAATGAGACTAGCATTGCTAAGATATTCTGGGTAGAAGCAATTAACATAGCATGTTACATTCAGAATAGAATCTCTATAAGACCTATTCTGGATAAGACTCATATGAATTATGGAAGAACAGAAAGCCCAACATTTCTTATTTCCATCCTTTTGGATGTACCTGCTTTATTCTTAACACTAATGAACATCTGAACAAGTTTGACTCTAAAGCACATAAGTGTATTATGTTAGGGTACTTTGAATGCTCAAGAGGGTACAAAGTATACAATATAGAAACACATATTGTAGAAGAGTCAATCAGTGTTAGATTTGATGACAAGCTTGGCCCTTAAAAGTCAAAGCAGAATGAATCTTTTGCAGATATAAAAGTTGAATTCACAGGTGCTGAAGGAAACTCATCAGAAGTTCCTAATAAAGACGCTCCAACAACATCAGAAGGAAATGTCATAAGCACTCCAACAACTTCTATTGAACAACTCCAGAAAAGACTATCCAAAAGCAGCATAGCTCACCCTGAAGATAAAATTCTGGGAAAGAAGGATGATCCAATCAGAACAAGATCAACGTTTAGAAATTCTGAAGAATCCCTCATGGGATTGGTATCTCTGATTGAACCAACAACAATTGATGAAGCTCTTCTGGACAACGACTAGATTCTGGAAATGAAGAAGTTAAATTAATTCACCAGAAATGACGTATGGGATCTGGTTCCTATACCAAAAGGATTCAACGTCATTGGAACAAAGTGGGTGTTCAAAAACAAACTGAATGAGCAAGGAGAAGTCATTAGAAACAAGGCACAACTGGTTGCACAAGGTTATAGTCAGCAAGAGGGGATCGACTATACAGAAACCATTGCTCCAGTCACCAGGTTAGAATCTATCAGACTCTTAATCTCTTTTGCGGTAAATAATGACATCACTCTGTATCAGATGGATGTGAAAAGCACATTCTTAAATGGTTACATTGATGAAGAGGTATATGTGCACCAACCCCCTGGTTTTGAAAATTCCAAACACCCATAATATGTTTTCAAACTAAAGAAGTCACTTTATGGTCTAAAACAAGCTCCCAGAGCTTGGTATGAAAGACTAGTAACTTTCTGTTAGAAAAGGAATTCATCAGAGGGAAAGTGGACACAACCTTGTTCTGTAAGACATTTAAGAATGACATTTTAGTTTGTCAGATTTATGTAGATGATATTATATTTGGATCTACTAAACCTTCTCTGGGAATAGAATTTGCTAAGTCCATGCACGTAGAGTTTGAGATGAGATTGATGGGAGAACTTAAATTCTTTCTGGGCATTTAGATCAATCAGACTCCAGAAGGAACTTACATTCACCAAAGCAAATACATCAAAGAACTTATGAAGAAATTTGATCTATCATAATGTAAGCCATCAAAGACTCCAATGCATCCCACGTGCATTTTGGAAAAGGAAGAGGTAAGTAAAAAGGTAGAGCAGAAGATCTACATAGGTATAGTTGGTTCTCTCCTTTATCTGACAGCTTCAAGGCTTGACATTTTATATAGTGTTTGCTTATGTGCCAGATTCCAATCAGATCCTAGAGAAACTCACTTAAAAGCAGTTAAGTGAATTTTCAAGTATTTGAAAGGTACTACTAACATGGGTTTGTTTTATAGAAAAACTAGTGAATACAGTTTAGTAGGATACTGTTATGCTGATTTTGCTGGAGACAGAGTAGAACAAAAAAGCACTTCTGGAGGCTGCCAGTTTCTGGGAGATAATCTGATCTCGTGGACGAGCAAGAGGCAGTCCACAATTGCGTTATCATCAGTTGAAGCTGAATACATTACAGTTTCTGGATGTAGCACACAAATGCTCTGGATGAAAAGTCATCTTGAAGACTTCAACATATTTGAGAGTAACATCCATATTTTCTATGATAATACTTTTGCAATATGTTTATCTAGAAATCCAATTTTGCATTCTAGGGCTAAGCATAAAGAAATAAAACATCATTTTATTAGGGACTATATTCAGAAAGGTATTCTTACTTTAAAATTTATTGACACATACTGTGATACGGTGGCAGAACCGACTGTTAATATTGGTTTGAGTTTTTTGTTCGCAAATGTCGCGCTAAGCAAGAGTCGCCACCGACTTTTATTTTATCCAATCAGGAAAAGGAAAAAGAACATAAAAAACCTTTTTCGAGATGTTTGAGTACGAGGGGTAGATTATAGAAAGGGAAGGGGTTAGCACCCTTTCTATTCGTGGTTTTCCACAGGCTCTTAGATACTTGCTCATTTTGAAAACTGCTTGTGTGTGCTTGTTTTGAAAGGTTTTGTTTTACTTCGTATTAACCCTTGTTTCTGTCCTCAAGAGTGTTACGAAGTTGTTTTTAAAAAGTTTGTTTGAAAAGTGTTGGTGTGAAAAAGTTTTTGTTTGTTTGAGCAAGTACCTAGGAACTAATCTACCTACTTGAAAAAGGTATGTTCGTTTTCCTTTTAGACAATGCTATCCCATTATTGAGAAATAGGTAGCATCGTCGTTGGAGTTTTATTAGGGACATTCGAAGGGACAAATACGATCACAAAAGCAATGTTAGGAAATGTTAGTAATCATCCTAAAGCCTTAAAGATCTTTTTCCGAGGCAACATCTGAATGGGTCATTTTAGATCATTCGGGGCTAGAGGACAACCACTAACAAACCCTATACTTCATGACCGTTTACCGAAGGCAACCGGAGTGGAGTAAACCCTAGGAGTGAGCATGTGTGAGTGTATGTTTTCAGTTAATTTATCTTTGCATATTTAGGGTTTTCTACTATTTTAATTTTCAGTTTTCCTTTCCATACAATCCTATTAACATACATCTAAGAAGTTTATAGTTTGCGGAAATTAAAGCGAGAAAGTTAAAGTCCTAGTTATTACAGGGATTTTGTAGATACATAATTATTTTGACCGAAAATAAAGATGCGGAATTGAAAATCCTAATTAAATCTATTACAAACTCGGAGTAACTACAATAATAGAAAAAAGAATTAAAAGCGCGCGGCGAATTAAATGAGAGAATAATTGGAGAACCCTAAGAAATCTAATTGAAAAAGATTTAGATTATTTTTTGAGAAAAATTAGATTATGTACAAAAGTAAACCCTAATTCTAATTATTTATAATTATAATAATAATTAAATTGCCCTAATTTTAATTAAACTAATTAATTAAAGAAATAGAATATTTTATGAAAAAATAATTTTTGATGTTTTTGTGATTTTTGATTTAATAAAAAAAATTTGTGTTATTTTTAAAAAAG
Source organism: Vicia faba (assembly GCA_948472305.1). Classification (NCBI taxonomy): domain Eukaryota; kingdom Viridiplantae; phylum Streptophyta; class Magnoliopsida; order Fabales; family Fabaceae; genus Vicia; species Vicia faba. The sequence continues at coordinate 1,087,092,258 of OX451735.1, forward strand.
AAAAATAATTAATAAAATAATTAAAAATAAATAAAGAGAAAAGAATTGGGCCTGTATTGCTGGATAAGTGGGGTGTATTGCTGAATTGCTTAGGCCCAAAGAGCTGAGGCCCAGTCCCACGCTTGATCCCATGTTGTGCCAACCTGAGAGTGCACCATGGTCCTTCATTGCTTGAGGCGTTGGATCTGAATAGGCTATGATCCATTGGCTGGATCAGTGGGGCGCATGATAGGCGTTTTGGATGATGGTGCACATGATCTGCAAAGAAGAGTTAAGAAAATAAAGAAAATTACTGGGACCTGGGATCGAACCCAGGTCCTCCCACTCAATACCAAGCGCTTTTTACCATCTGAGCCATGTGTCTTGCTTGTTAATATAATGAAAACAAATGATAATATATAAAAAAACAAGTGGATTGATGAATTAAGACAAAAACGCACGCCAGCTATTTGAATGGCCCAATGATGATTGAACACATCATTATCTTCTTCCTCATCCGTCATGTTAGGTATAAAACCTTTACCTACAGACAGTTTTCCATAGTTATAAATCTGCGAATTTCAAAAATCATCAAAACGCATGATAAATGAAATGTGAATACATGGATCCATTCGCCTTGAACCCACAAGCATCATGATACCCTTTTCATTGGCAAATTTAACATGTGCAAGAAAACCCTAAAACAACCAAACAAACCCTAGCCATGGCACATATGCATACAGTCATCAAAACACAAAATCATGTAAACCAAAACATTCCAAATGTTAGTACAAACACAATGCTATGTTTAGTAATGATTAATTATGCGTAAATTAAGAAATCAAATTCAAGCTTGGAGGTGGAAACCGTAGGTCTGTAACTCGCGATTCTAGACATGAAAATGCTTGCAATTGATTGAGACACGTTCTGGAGATGTCCAAGAGTCTATTGGTAGTCTTAGAATGGCTCGAATCACCCTCTAGGTCCAAGAACCATCCACCACTTTCTTGCAAATTTTTGAGTTTTGTTCTTGTATTCTCACGATTGTAATCCTTCTCCTTTTTGCTTGGGTATGTTCTATATATGTAGTAGAACTGGTTAGGTTAACAAAAACAAATTAAATCTTTGTGAATCATGGAAATTGGATTTGATTTTGCTCTTGTATTATATCTTTCTAAAACAAGCATAATCATTTCCAGTTTGGCTTCAATCATCCCTTGCACGATTTGATATGATATGCCAGCCTAATTGGATTTGATTCCTACAAAAAATCATATCAGAAATCAATATTTTATATTTTTTTTCAATTTATTTGATTTAATCTAACTTTTAATAAATAAAAATCAAAATAAAATAAATAAATAAGAAAATAATATATGGAGGATGATTTGGGTCGTGGACCATGTCACAAACAAGATACAATCATGAAAAGCTAGGCCCATTTGACAAAAAATGCACTTTTGAGCACATTTGACTTTTGGCAATTTTGCAAAAATGGTTAACTTTGACAAGGCATATCTCCTCCAATTTTAACCCTAGATAGGTGTTCTTGGACTTTTTAGAAATCTTAAGATGTGCCCTAAACAACGCTTTTGGTTTCATCTCAATTGGGTCTTCCATGTTCATGTAAGAAGCTTTGACCCAAAAGGTGTTTTTGTTGACTTTTCAAAAGGACCTATAATGTAGAAATTCATATCTTTTGATGAGTGCATATTTTTAACATGTGGGATGGAGATGAATTGTAGGGAATTGCATCCTCTTCAAAATGAGCCTTGGATGGAAAATTTCTGATAAAGTATGAAGAAGTTATGCCTGGTCAAAGTTTGGTTGACTTTCCTTTGAAACCCTAATTTAGTAACTTTTGGGTTTTGATGAATTTAGGGGCATTCCTTGAGGAATCATGATCAAAACTTGATCAAATGATGGATATCTCTTTAAAATGTTGATGTTGACCAAAAATCTTAAAGTTTGACTGTATGTGGGCCACATTTGACTTTTGACCTAGTACAATTGATTTTTAGGCATCTGGGCAATTGACTGGGCAAACTTCTTGTGCAAGGCATGAAACTTGATATGGATGATCTTGAGAACATATTGGGACCATGTAAGGCATTTGGGACCTTTGGAGTTCCCACACCCTGATGAAAATGGAAACCCTAGTTTGAGGCTTGTTGCCTTAGGAGGAGGATTTGTCTGGTCAATCCTTAGTCATCCTTGAGCAATTGAGGACCTCTAGAGGCATGTCTTGAGTGAAATGAGAGGGAAAATTTTGGGGTACAACAACTGCCCCTGTTCAATCTTCTTAAACTTGAGGATGTAGATTGGCTTGTTTGCCTTTCGTAATCTGAAGGTGGGAGATGATTGAACACTAGAGTGCCCAGAAATTTGCACTCGTCTGAGATGGTGCTGGACTGTGTAGGTAGTATCGGGAATGGGCTTACAGATCCAATTTGGAGGAGATGACGGAAGGTCACCGGAGATGGGCTTAAAGTTGCCATCCGGAAGATATGACGGAGAATCGTCGGAGATGGGCTTAAAGATGCCATCTAGAGGATGTTGATTTCCTGAGATATTCCTTTGATGAGAATTCCTGTTCCTGTCGTTGAGGAGGAATCTGCTGAGGAATGTTTGTCTCTGTCTTGGGAGAAATGGAATTTTAGGAACTTCAGTTGTCCGTTACTCTACTAGGGAATCATATCTTAGTAGAGGAGATGAAAATGAACTGCTATCTGGTCGTGCTCTAGGCCTTACAGTGATTTGCTGAGGATAATAAGACTGACTGCTATCTGGTCGTGCTCCAGGTTTTACAGTGACTTACTGGGGAGATGAGATTAAACTTGCTATCTGGTCGTGCTCCAGGCTTTGCAATCTCAAAAAATGTTATCTGGTCGTGCTCCAGGCTTCAGAAGGAATTAAGTGGTTATCCGGTCGCATCCGAGTTTCAACTTAAATTTAAGGAATACTAACATTCAGTCGTTTCCAGGCTTCAATAGTAATTGGCTGAGTAAACTACTACTTGGTCGAATTCCAAGCTTCGAAGTACCTCATATTGTTATCTGGTCGTGCTCTAGGTTTTACAGTGTCTTTTACCGTTATCTGGTCATGCTCTAGGCTTCAGTAATTTTGGGAAACCAAGTTATTATCCGGTCAGTTTCCGGGCTTCATAGCTTCTTTAACTGGAATAGAAATCTTAGTATCGATTTGACTGAACCAGGGAAAGGTCTCGAGCTGTCTTCAACTGGGAAAGAAATCTTAGCATCGATTTGACTAAACCAGGGGAAGGTCTCAGATTGACTTTGACTGGCATAGAAATCAGGAGAATCTTAGCAGCGATTCGGCTGACCCAGACGAAAGTCTTAGAACATATTCAACTAGAATAGAAACCTTAGTGTCGGTTTGACTGAACCAGAGAAAATCTTGAAAAGTGTTGGAATATCTTCAACTGGAATAGAAACCTTGGTGTCGGTTTGACTGAACCAGAGAGAACTTGTGAGAACTTGATTGCATCTTTCCCTGAAAGGTAAAGAGTTAGTCGTATGTAATTTCATGATGTATGAAATGTATTGAGTAATGATGTTCTCAAAATAAATGAGATTGTGCTGTATAATATGTATGCACATGCCATGATGTATGGATATGCAATGCTATTGTGATATTCTCTAGCTGGCAAAAATAAATCCCAGACTGCTATTGGAGAGTATAAGGAGTTGAGTTCTTCGTTTCCGCTGGGGATAGTGACCGGAGATGATTAGATGAGGATTTACATCCATTCTGCTGGAGAACATTCTGCTGGAGGAGACTCTGTCTAAGAATAATCCTGCGAGGGAATGACTCTATGGGGAAGAGAGATACTCTGTTGGAAGATCTGCTGATTTGGAGAAATAAACTCAACTGGGGATGAACTTCCATTACTAGAGAGAAGAGCTCTGTTGGAGATTGAGCTTCGGCTGTCAGAGAAATAAACTCTGCCCAGAAGATGGCTTTATAAACTGCTCATGGTTATAAAACTCGCTTGGGGAATGCAGATATCAGCTTTCTGAAGGAACCTGCTGGGGAAGGAATTCCTGCTTAGGGATACGGAGGTCGGACCTTGGTTGTCGTGGCTCTGTGTGGAATATAGGTATCACTGGCTTGTATGTGATAGTGACTTCGCTTCTAACTGTCTCTGCCCCTTGTACCATGATAGACGGGGTAACTGTCAGTATTTAAGTTTTGTACCAGTTTCTTTGAGTTCTTAGTATCTGTCTTTCTGTTTTATATGCAGATATTTGTGAATAGTAATCATATTCAAATGCATATGTCAAGAATAAAACATTGGACATTTTTTTGCAAAACAAAACAGAAAACGGAAAAAACAAACACAGAGTTTTGTACTCAAAAGACACTTTGTATTGATTTGAAATTTGCCTATAACAGGCGTTTTTTACAAGGATGCTGACGCTTTAGTAAGAGAACACCGTCGTAAAAATGGAAATTATTACAGAAATTGTGTACAAAAAGAAAAAAGCTATGTGTACTGATCCCGTTGGGTTTCAATTCTGCTATTGCCCCTCCTATGTCTTCGAGCATCTCATCACTTTGCTGCTTGTCTGAAGCTGATTGGATTGATCGGTACCGTTTGAGCTTGATATCTGATTACTGAGGTCTGATTGCAAGGTGATCTAATGGGACATAGTGATACGCTTTAATCCCTAATTTTTGCCTGGACCGCCCTTTCGGGTTTTCAGTCCACCGGGATACCCTTTTTTGCCCAAGCCGCCTTTTCAGGTTTTTGACTTCCCTGGTGTACATTTTTTTTTTCATTTTTATCCCTAATTTTTGCCCGAACCCTTTTGGTTCGCCGGGATTCCCTTATTTTTGCCTAGGTATGTCAACCTAGCGGGTCTTTATTATGCATAGTATTTTTTCACTATGTCTACATTAACAGGGTGTGGAAGGTCGTCACCATCCATGGTGGTCAGAATCATGGCTCCACCCGAAAATATGTTCTTAATTACAAATGGTACCTCATAGGTGGGAGTCCATTTTCCCCTGGGATCACCTTGCGGCAGTATGATGCACTTGATTACCAGATCCCCTACTTGATACACTTGTTATCTGACTTTCTTGTTGAAGGTGTTGATCATCTGTTTCTGATACATTTGACCATGGCAGACAACAGTAAGTCTTTTCTCGTTGATTAAGTTCAATTGATCAAGTCGAATCTGAATCCAATCGTCTTTGCTCAAACCCGCATCCTTCATAATCCGTAGAGAAGGGATCTGGACCTCTATGGGTAGGACAACCTTCACGCCATATACCAGAGAATAGGGTGTTGCCCTTGTCGATGTACGTGCTGAAGTATGGTACCCGTGAAGAGCAAACGGTAACATCTCGCGCCAGTATTTGTATGTCACTGTCATATTCTATATGATCTTTTTAATATTCTTATTAGCAGCTTCAACAACCCCATTCATCTTCGGCCGGTAAGGAGAAGAGTTGTGATGCGGAATCTTGAACTGTTTACAGAGTTCAATGATCATCGAGTTGTTGAGACTAGTACCATTATCCGTGATGATTCTCTTAGGGATACCATAACGACAAACCAAGTTATGCTTGATGAACCGTCCACCATATTCTTGGTAACTGTAGCAAAGGAGGCAGCCCCAACCCACTTTATGAAGTAATCAATGGCCACTAGGATGAAGCGATGCCCATTGGACGCGGTAGGTCTGATCTCGCCGATCATATCAATGCCCCACATTTCAAAGGGCCAGGGAGCTGTCAAGACGTTCAAGGGAACTGGAGGTACACGCACCTTATCAGTATAGTTTTGGCACTTGTGACAGGTTCGAGAATACTGATAACAGTCGACTTCCATAGTGGACCAGTAGTATCCTTCCCGTAGGATCTTCTTTGCCATGGTATGTACACTAGAGTGAGTGCCAAAGGTACCTTCGTGTAGGTCTACCATGATCTTCTCTGCTTCTCTCTTATCTACATACCGCAATAAGGTAGAGTCATGATTGCGCTTATAGAGGATTCCATTGTTGAGGAAGAACTTTGCAGCAAACCTTCTCAGAAATTTCTTGTCATTGACAAATGCCCCTTCAGGGTATTCTTGAGCCTCGAGATACCTTTCCACCTCATGAAACCAAGGTTTGGCAGCTACCTCCTCAGTATCAATCTCACAACAGTATGCCGGTTCATCCAACCTCTCAATAGTGATTCGGGGAGCTTCATTGTCCCACCTGACCTTGAACATTAACGTCATAGTAGCTAGCACGTCCTCTAACTGATTCTCTTCTCGTGGGAAATGTTCAAAGGTGATCTCTTTAAATGCGGAAGCAGTGTCAGTACATGTTCTCTGTAAGGGATAAGGTTCGGATGTTTCGTATCCCACTTGCCTTTGATCTTACTTATCACAAAAGTGGAATCCCCGAATACACTCAAGAACTTGATCCTTAGGTCAATAGCATCTCTAAGACCCATGATACACGCTTCATACTCTGCCATGTTGTTGGTACAGTTGAAACATAATCGGGCAGTGAATGGAGTATGACAGCCCTCGAGAGATATGATTACAACGCCAATGCCATTACCCGGTGCATTTGAGGCTCCATCAAAAAACATAAACCATCGGGATCCTTCCTCAAGTCCTTCATCCAGTCCAGGTTCTTCACAGTCAGTTACTAACATGATGTTCTAATTAGGGAACTCAAAATTCATGGACTGGTAGTCATCCACAGCTTGATGTGCCAAATGATCAGCTAACACACTTCCCTTGATTGCTTTTTGGGTTGTGTATTGGATGTCGTACTCGGTTAAGATCATTTGCCATCTTGCTATTCTTCCAGAGAGAGCGAGCTTCTCGAAAATGTACTTGATCGAATCCATCTTAGATATCAATAAAGTAGTGTGGATCAACATATATTTTCTCAGTCGGCGAGCATCCCATACCAAAGCGCAACAGGTTTTCTCGAGCAGTGAGTATCGTGTTTCATAGTCGGTAAACTTTTTGCTAAGGTAGTATATTGCGTGCTCTTTTCGACCAGACTCGTCATGCTGCCCCATCACACACCCCATTGAATTATCTAGAACTGTTAAGTACATTATCAAAGGTCTTCCTCCAATCGGAGGCATCAGATTAGGAGGTTCTTGGAGGTATTGCTTGATTCTATCAAAGGAGACCTGGAATTCGTCATTCCACTTTACCACTTTATCTTTCTTCAGAAGCTTGAAGATTGGCTCACAAGTAGCAGTCAGATGTGAAATGAATCGGGTAATGTAATTTAGGCGTCCCAAGAAACCTCTAACTTCCTTCTCAGTACGGGGAGCCAGCATCTCTTGTATGGCCTTCACCTGTGCAGGGTCTACTTGAATACCTTTGTCACTGATGATGAATTCTAGAAGCTTACCAGACCTTACCCCAAAGGTGCACTTGTTCGGATTTAACCTCAGCTTGTACGTCTTCAACCTATCAAACAACTTTTGTAGATGATCAAGATGTTCTTCCTTAGTTTGAGACCTGGCTATCATGTCATCGACGTAAACCTCTATCTCATGGTGAATCATATCATGGAACAGAGCTACCATAACTCGCTAATAAGTTGCCCGAACATTCTTCAACCCAAACGGCATCACCTTGTAGAAGAAAGTACCCCACTGTGTAACAAAGGTTGTCTTTTCCATGTCTTCAAGTTCCATCTTGATCTGATTGTAGCCAGAGAAACCGTCCATGAAGGAAAAGACTTTGTGTTGTACGGTGTTGTCAACCAGAACATCGATGTGGGGAAGCTGGAAGTCATCCTTGGGGCTTGCCCTATTCAGGTCTCTATAATCCACACACATTCGTACTTTACCATCTTTCTTAAGTACTGGAACCACATTAGCAACCTACTGCGGATAGGAGGTGACAACTAAGAACCCTGTGTTGAACTGCTTCATAACTTCTACTTTAATCTTCTTTGACATCTCAGGGCGCATACGACGGACCTTTGCTTTACCGGAGGGCAGTCTTCTTTAGTCGGTAGACGATGAACCACTATATCCCTGTCTAGTCCCGGCATGTCTTCATATGACCAGGCGAAGATTTCAACATACTCATGCAACATCTATACCAACCGTTGTTTGACACTAAGCTCTAGATTTGCACCTATCTTAACCTCTTTTCTGTCTTCCTCTATACCCAAGTTCACTGTCTCAATTGGCTCTTCATGAGGCTGTATGGCCCTTTCTTCCTACTGTAATAGTCTAGCAAGTTCTTCGCGTACCTCACAATCTTCCTCACCTTCGTCCTCGGCTTGGTTGATCGGATTTTCAAAGTCATAATGAGCAATAGCAAAAGTGTTATCAATGGGATCCATAGTGTATATGGATATGCATTTGGATACGTGAGTGTGTGTAAGAGCATAATTGTATAGACAAAATAAAAGAAAATAAAGACAGAGAGCGCAAAATTTGTATGCAAACATCCAATGCTTTATTGATGTCATATGAAAATGAAACATGATAACCCTCACAAATAGAACCATTATGCCCCGGGTAAGACACATGGTTATAGAGTGTATATTGTTTTTAAATTACATATCCGAAAAATAAGAAAGACAATTACTCCTGAACAAAAGTAATCAGTACAAATTCCTTGGCAGTCCAGTTACTGAGTCTGCCATTGGTAGTCGGGAAGATCCAGCTGTCAATGTCGGAATCACCATCACTGTCTTCAAGCGCATTGACCCCAAGATTGCTGATGCGTAGGGGAGGTCCTCCAACCCGAGCGCGACGAACAGCCTTTTGAGCACCTGTAGTAAAGCCCAAACCAGATTTATCAGACTTGTAATGAATAACCGGGAGCTGACCCCAAATGATAGACCCACCTTCTTCAACCACTGCTTGTGCATCCTTGAGAGAAGCCATATTCGAGGGAGATTTGGTGACCTTTGGAGGACTGTCGGTAGTTTCTGTTGTAGCTGTAATCTGAGGTACCTCTTCAATGTTCTGGCAAGGAGTCTCGATGAACTCGCCATCCATTTCCATGTACCTGAAGGAGTTCAAGTGACTGATCATATACTCCTCTTCACCATGCACAGTGACAATCTTTCCTCTTACTGGGTACTTCAACATTTGGTGGAGGGTAGAAATAACAGCCCCATCCCCATGTATCCAAGGGCGTCCCAACAAGCAAGAATATGATGGTTTGATAACCATTACGTAGAAAGTGGAGTTGAAGGTATGGGAACCAACTTTGATGGGGACATCCACTTCTCCGTGCACCATCCTCTTCGAACCATCGAAAGCTCTCACTACTATATTGCTAGGCTTCAAGGTCAAGCCTTCGCAGTCCAATCTGTCCAGAGCTTTTTTAGGTAGCACATTCAACGAGGAGCCACTATCTACCAAAACATGGGCCAGAGTCGTGCCTCTGCATTCAACGGAAACATGAAGAGCATCATTATGCTTCCTCCCCTTTGGTGTCAGATCTGCATTGGAAAAACCCAAACCATTATCAGCAGTCAGACTAGCCACACAATCTTCAAACTGATCAACAGATGTCTCTTGTGGAACGTGAGCCGTCTTCAGAAACTTAACCAAAGCCTTCGCATGGGCCTCATAACACATCAACAAATCCAACATAGAAATTTTGGATGGGGTCTTCCCCATCTGCTCGACCAAGTTGTAGTCGCTCTTCTTTATTATCTTCAAAATTTCTTCCATTTCTTTTTTGGAAGCTTCTGGTATGGTTACTGAATTGGCCTTTGTCAAGACAGGCTCAATCAGTATGTCTTTGCCTCGAGTCTCGGCTGACTCGGTGATGGGAGGGTCAACAGGAGTGATTACTGGAATTGCAGTTGTAGTCTTGGGTGGAACCACAACAGAAATGATCACAAGTCCGGTAACAATCTTCGGGGGAGAAATTTCAGGGGAGAACACTTTCCACTTTTTGTTATTTTACTGGTTCTGGCAATATTGACGATGTTAGAATCATCATTTTCAGCAATCTTGTCTTCAATGGCTAGCATGTTCTGCTTTACGCCATGGTAATAGACGTCGGCCCCATAGTTCCAAGGAACATCTTTGTCCGAGGAGTATGGGATTGGTCCAGGAATGGTTATGATCAACGGAGTCACCTTCGGAACTGATGTAATCCTGACGGGTCTCTTAGCAGAGGCCCTGGGAGGATTGGTCGAAATGGTTATGATAGTAATGTCTTTACAAGAAACAGTCGGAACAAGGGTCTTCTCAAACAGAATCTCTTTGTCATCCATCAGGCGCTGAACACCTGCCTTCAACAAAGGGCAACCTGTCAGTAGAAATGAACAAAAGTGGCAACCTTCACCACAACCCAGAAATAAACCAACCTTCAACAAATTCCCCTTGATAGTCATGAGTGGGGTCACCAATTCTTCCACAGAGGTCACAAACACACCTTCTTCAACGACATTAACACCCCGACCATGTTTTGGCATAGGGAAGTGATAACACTGGGAGTCTCCGGGGGATCAAATTCAATCTCCTTAGCATTAATCAGATCCTGTACTTTGTTCTTTAAAGCCCAACAGTCATTGGTATCATGGCATGGACTTTCCGAATGGTAAGCATAATGAGCATTCGGTTTATAGTAAGGAGAGGTGGTGTTAGGGTTCTTCGGAGCTTCCCTCAGAGTAACCAGATTAGACTTCAACAGATGAGGTAAAACCTGAGACAGCGTCATGTTGATTTGAGTGAACTATCTAGCTGGTCTTTCTGCTCTTGGCTGATTGTTTCTTTACTGAGAAGGTGCAGGTTTGGGAATCATAACAGCCCCTACCGCCGGACGACGCTTGGTTCAATTCTGATTCTTTTGGTTATAGACGGCACTGACTTCCTTTTTACCTGCAAACGGCTTCCTTGCAGCACTAGAAGAGGCACCCTTCTGAATTTTTCCACTTTGGATTCCAGCTTCCACTCTTTCTCCTGTTAAGATCAGTTCAATAAAACCCGCGGATGAACTTCCAATCAGATGGTTGAAGAATGGCCCAATCAAAGTTCCCAAAAACATATCCACGAGCTCCCTATCAGCCAAGAGAGGTTGAACTCTTCCAGCCAAATCTCTCCACTTCTAAGCATAATCCTTGAAACCCTCGTTCGAACCAATAGACAAATTTTGGAGTTGTGTACGGGTGGGAGCGAGGTCTGTATTATACTGATATTGCTTATAAAATGCAGCAGTAAGGTCTTCCCAGTTACGAACATTGGCTCTTTCCAGATGATAGAACCAATCCAGTTGTGTTCCAGACAAACTGTCTTGGAAGAAGTGAACCCACAAGTCTTTGTCAGTAATATAAGGCTATATCTTCCTCACATAGGAACGAAGATACCCCATCATACTTAGCAAATATCAGTGCCTTGAATTTTGGGGGGATGACAACCCTGGAAACCAGACCCAACTCTTCAAAATCCAGCCCATGAACCTTTTGGATTTCCATAGCACTCAGACGCTCTTGTAGATGCTTATACTTTTCATCAGCTGGAGGGTACTGCTCCTCATTATAATCAGTTTCATTGTCAGACTCTTTAGGACTAGGGTCCTCTTCTCTGGCTTCACCCTCTTGATTCTATCCCTCTTTAGATGAAGAAGCTAAATCAACAACCCATCTTGGAGGCCCTCTGAACCTTATTCTCATATGTGCCACACCGGCTGTCCTCTTGGTCTTCTTAGTGTTCTTCTTAACAATCAGAGCCTTCAGCTCTTCCTGTCCTTTGACCAGAGCCACAATCATTTGCTGGAACTGCGTGTTCTGAGTCTGAAGATATTTCACAGTTTGTTCAAGAGCCATTGCTGAAATAAACAGCGGAGGAGATGAGAAACCTGTTATGAATCTCGTTATGCAATAATATGTATGATATGTATGCAATGTTTTCAAGGGTTCTTAAAGGCTCAAATTTGCTTAAACAAAAAGGAACAAACGCGAATTGTATTAGTAAACTTGAATTGTTACAAAGAATGTATTTTGAGAGTACAATTAAGCAAAATAAAACAAAAAGAAGACTAGGTTTCCCATGAACGCATCCTCTTTGGCGTGATGTAGGCGTTGATATTCCTCTCTTCATGAAGTAGCCTAGTGAGTTCCAAGACCTTCTTCTCGCTGGCGTAGAATTGGGCTTCAAACGTATCCCGCTCCTCTTTAAGCTGAACCCAGGAATTTTGTAACTCTTCATGATCAGTTGGCATGTCTGGATGAAGAACAAGATGAGGAGTGTCTCCCTCGGCAAGTGGTTCCATAATCATAGGTCGGATAGTGGGATAAGGCATCATAAGAGTTTGAGCGTGGGCTCGTACCCATCTGAGATAAGGCTCGAGAGGTATGGAATTCTTATGCCCAAGTGTCTTGTTGTCAACCCTATGTACCATACTCCAAGCTTGTATTAACCTTTTGCGGTAACCCTGAACATCATTCTCATAGTTGAAGGCGATTCCTTGAATAAGTGTATCATGAGGACCGTCCCTTCTCGCATAACCAAACTGTCGTAATGCTAAGCAAGGGTTATAAGTGATTCCTCCCCTAATTCCAAAGAGAGGGACATTAGGGAATTCACCACAGCGGTCGATGATAGTAACATCTTCCAAGAACCGTGAACACCAATGAATGTCTGAATGCGTAAGGGACATCAGTCGATGAGACCATCTTTTACCATGTTCATTCTTTAAAGTAGATCTGGGTAGGTGCGAAATAAACCACCTAGCCAATAGAGGAGTGCAACACTGGAGGTCCCCCTTCTTTTTAGAGTGCAAGCATGCAGAGAGTGTAGAATATCCCCGAGTAATGTAGGTACCAGATTCCGAGACAGAAAAACCTGGATTGTGCTCACATCTATGAGTTGATCCGCATTAGGGAACAATACCATCCCGTAGACAAGGAGCGCCAAAACCTCTTCAAAAGCTTGTAGATCCAGGGTATCCCAAAAATAGTAAGCCTTCTCGAACATAAATTTAACCGAAATTCCTTGAACACTCCCTCTAGTTTCCCAATTTGTCACTATGTCAGACCGTTGTAAGGATAGAGCTTTAGCAATTTCTTCAGGTTTGGGATTTCTTTCCGTACCGCTGAAAGGTAGCTGATCAAGAATGGGTATCCCTAATAATTGAGAAAATTCCTCCATAGTAGGCACTAACTGGTAATCTGGGAATGTGAAACAGTGATGCAGAGGATCAAAGAACTGAAACAGCACTTTCAACATTTCTTCGTCAGGTTTTGCAGTGACCAAGTTGAGCAACTGACCATGCTTTTCAGTGAAAGGAGAGATTTCGGGAATCCTTACTGCAAAGTACCTTAATTGGGGAGATACTTTCACTAGGTTAATCTGAATAGTGATCCTGCAGGCGGATGCCATATCCTACAAAACAGAGCAAAGATGAGCCCTAGAAACCCTTGAAACAGTTAGTATGATATGCTATGGTATGATGTTTGTAATGTCATGATAAATCACGGGTATAGCAAACATAGACAAATCACACCAAGTCCTTAGGTTTAAGGCCTGCTTGAGTTTTAAGGTCATACCCTCTTGAAGCTGGATTAGTTCAACCTGTCCTATAAATATGTAACCGGGTTCTAAAGGGATCTCAATATCACCAATCTTTCCACCAAGCCTTGCTCAATTGACGATTGACTCGTAAACAAACAAAACTCAGAAGTCAAACCTCAATGAGTGTAGCATCGAGTATCTGTCGACCTTGGGCATACACCAAAGCCGACCATCTCACTACGTCCTACTGGCCAAGTTGTGCAATTAAAGGTTCTAAGGTCAGTTGATGCTTTATGACACCACGCGACGGCCCCGTACATCTCCCTTATTGACTTAAGGGTTGCGGGTACCAACCAAAGTGCCACATCAACGTAGCTACTACTTTAACTGTGTCGGTATACCCCAGCACAGCTCCCTCACAGTTTATTGCTACTTACCTAAAAGGTGTTTCCCGATCCGGGTGTAGGATCAAATAACCCAAACAGTTCCCATAAATATAAAGCAAGCAAGACAATCAAGAGAAAGCAATTAAATATGACCTAGATCCTAAGGTTTACCCCCACTTTATATTTTATTCCCCAGCAGAGTCTCCAGTTCTGTGATACGGTGACAAAACTGACTGTTAATACTGGTTTGCATTTTTTGTTTGCAAATTTCGCGGTAAGCAAGAGTCGTCACCGACTTTTATTTTATCCAATCAGGAAAAGGAAAAAGAACAGAAAAACATTTTTCGAGATGTTTCTGAGTACGGGGGTAGATTATAGAAAGGGAAGGGGTTAGCATCCTTTCTATCCATGGTTTTCCACGGGCTCTTAGGTACTTGCTCATTTTGAAAACTTCTTGTGTGTGCTTGTTTTGAAAAAATTTGTTTTACTTCGTATTAACCCTTGTTTATGTCCTCAAGAGTGTTACGAAGTTGTTTTTGAAAAATTTGTTTGAAAAGTGTTGGTGTGAAAAAGTTTTTGTTTGTTTGAGCAAGTATCTAGGAACTAATCTACCTACTCAAAAAAGGTCTATTCGTTTTCCTTTTAGACAATGCTATCCCAATATTGAGAAATAGGTAGCATCGTCGTTGGAGTTTTTTTAAGGACATTCGAAGGGATAAATACGACCACAAAAGCAATGTTAGGAAATGTTAGTAATCATCCTAAATCCTTAAAGATCTTTTTCCGAGGCAACATCCGAATGGTTCATTTTAGATCTTTCGGGGCTAGAGGACAACCACTAACAAACCCTATACTTCATGACCGTTTACCGAAGGCAACCGGAGTGGAGTAAACCCTAGGAGTGAGCATGTGCGAGTGTATGTTTTCAGTTAATTTATCTTTTCACATTTAGGGTTTTCTACTGTTTTAATTTTCAGTTTGTTTTTCCATACAATCCTATTAACATACATCTAAGCAGTTTATAGTTTGCGAAAATTAAAGCGAGAAAGTTAAAGTCCTAGCTATTACAAGACTTTTGCAGATACATAATTATTTTTACCGAAAATAAAGATGCGGAATTGAAAATCCTAATTAAATCTATTACAAACTCGGAGCAGCTACAATAATAGAAAAAAGAACTAAAAGCGCGCGGCGAATTAAATGCAAGAATAATTAGAGATCCCTAAGAAATCTAATTGAAAAAGATTTAGGTTATTTTTTGAGAAAAATTAGATTATGTACAAAATTAAACCCTAATTCTAATTATTTTTAATTATGAAAAGAATTAAATTTCCCTAATTTTAATTAAACTAATTAATTAAAGAAATAAAATATTTTATAAAAAATAATTTTTGATGTTTTTGTGATTTTTGATTTAATAAAAAAAACTGATTTTTGTGTTATTTTTGTAAAAGAAAATAATTAATAAACAAAAAGAAATAAAGAGAAAAGAGAAAAAAAATTGGGCATGTATTGCTGGATAGTGGGGTGTATTACTGAATTGCTTAGGCATAAAGAGTTGAGGCCCAGTCCCACGCTTGATCCCATGTTGTGCCAACCTGAGAGTGCATCATGGTCCTTCATTGCATGAGGCGTTAGATCTGAATAGGCTGTGATCCATTGGCTGGACCAGTGGGGCGCATGATAGCCATTTTGGATGATGGTGCACATGATCTGCAAAGAAGAGTTAAGAAAATAAAGAAAATTGTTGGGACTTGGGATCGAACCCAGGTCCTCCCACTCAATAACAATCGCTTTTTACCATCTAAGCCATGGGTCGGTCTTGTTAATATAATGAAAACAAATGATAATATAAGTGGATTAATGAATTTAATAAAAAAATGTGCGCCAGCTATTTGAATGGCCCAATGATCATTGAACACATCATCATCTTCTTCCTCATCCGTCGTGTTTGGTATGAAACCTTTACCTATGGACAGTTTTCCATAGCTATAAATCTGTAAATTTCAAAAATCATCAAAACGCATGATAAATGAAATGTGAATACATTGATCCATTCGCCTTGAACCCACGAGCATCATGATACCCTTTTCATTGGCCAATTTAACCTGTGCAAGAAAACCCTAAAACAACCAAACAAACCCTAGCCATGGCACATATGCATACAGTCATCAAAACACAAAATCATGTAAACAAAAATATTCCAAATGTTAGTACAAACACAAGGCTATGTTTAGTAATGATTAATTATGCGTAAATTAAGAAATCAAATTCAAGCTTGGAGGTGCAAACCGTAGGTCTGTAACTCGCGATTCTGGACGTGAAAATGCTTGCAATTGATTGAGACACGTTCTGGAGATGTCCAGGAGTCTATTGGTAGTCTTAGAATGGCTTTAATCACCCTCTAGGTCTAAGAACGATCCACCACTTTCTTGCAAATTTTTGAGTTTTGTTCTTGTATTCTCAGGACTGTAATCCTTCTCCTTTTGGCTTGGGTATGTTCTATATATGTAGTAGAACTGGTTAGGTTAACAAAAACAAATTAAATCTTTGTGAATCATGGAAATTGGATTTTATTTTGCTCTTGTATTATATATTTCCAAAACAAGCATAATCATGCCAGTTTTGCTTCAATCATCCCTTGCACGATTCGATATGATATGCCAGCCTAATTGGATTTGATTCCTACAAAAAATCAGATCAAAAATCAATCTTTTATGTTTTTTGCAATTTATTTTATTTAATCTAACTTTTAATAAATAAAAATAAAAATAACATAAATAAATAAGCAAATAATATATGGAAGCTGATTTGGGTCGTGGACCATGTCACAAACAAGATACAATCATGAAAAGCTAGGCCCATTTGACAAAAAAAATGTACTTTTGAGCATATTTGACTTTTGTAAATTTTGCAAAAATGGTCAACTTGGACTTTTTAGAAAGCTTAGGATGTGCCCTAAATAACACTTTTGGTTTCATCTCAATTGGTTCTTTTATGTTCATGTAAGAAGTGTTGACCAAAAAGGTGTCTTTGTTGACTTTTCAAAAGGACCTATAATGTAGAAATTCATATCTTTTGATGAGTGCATATTTTGAACTTGTGGGATGAATATGAATTGTAGGGAATTTCATTCTCTTCAAAATGAGCCTTGGATTGAAAATTTCTGATAAAGTATGAAGAAGTTATGCCTGGTCAAAGTTTGGTTGACTTTTCCTATGAAACCCTAATTTAACAACTTTTGGGTTTTGATGAATTTGGGGGCATTCCTTGAGGAATCATGATCAACCCTTGATAAAATGATGGATGTATATTTAAAATTTTGATGTTGACCAAAAATATTGAAGTTTGATTGTATGTGGGTCACAGTTGACTTTTGACCTAGTACAGTTGATTTTCAGGCATCTGGGCAATTGACTGAGCAAACTTCTTGTGCAAGGCATGAAAATTGACATGGATGATCTTGAGAACATATTGGGACCATGGAAGGAATTTTGGACCTTTGGAGTTACCACACCCTGATGAAAATGGAAACCCTAGTTTGAGGCTTGTTGCCTTAGGAGGAGGATTTGTCTGGTCAATCCTTAGACACCCTTGAGCAATTGAGGACCTCTAGAGGCATGTCTTGAGTGAAATGAGAGGGAAAATTTTGGGGTACAACACATACCATCAATGGGTTGATGTTTTTACAAAAACCCTTTTTGAAGATAGGTTTAATTTCATTCTGAAACAGCTCAGCATGAAATTATGTCCAGAATAAGAAGTTTTATTTGCATATTTTGTAACCCTCAGAACTTTATATTTTTCTTTTTGAACATCTGATCAACATGTCTTCAGAATTTAGGAGTACAGTTGCTTCAGAATCTATCTAAGAAGATTTAAACCTTTCTTTTCAAAGATAGAGGCGTGCAGTTCACACCATCAAACATCTGTCATCCTCTCACAAGCTACCTTCTAAGGCTGAACACGCATTCAAATTCTGAAGGGTCTAAGGCTCTGATTAGATGCATTGAGACACATGTCAATGGTAACTGTTCAGTATCTACACGCAATCCCCTAATTTCAGGTTTCATAATTACGTATAATCATTATTTTGTTTTCTCTTTCTTACTGATTAAGTTTTCAAAACTGTTTATTAATACACAATCACTATTTCATTCACTTTTTCTCGCATCTATTATTTTCTATACTCTTTCGTTTTGCAAAAACCCTTTTCTCAGAAATTTCAAAACAAACCGTGTGAACAATGGCATCTTCCTCAAGCATCAAAAATCTCCAAAGTGCTCCTGGTTCTTCTTCAACAACTGAACAATATGAGGAACCCATAAGAACTTTTCTCACACCAGTCGATTCTCTTGAAGTTTTATGTGAGTTAATCATTGATTTTGAAAGCTTAAAGGAAAATGGCTTCGATTTGTATGAAGATGTAACGGCTCAAGGCTGGAATAGGTACTTTGATCGTTTGCTAGGTCCAGTATTCCCCATTCTTGTTAAGGAATTCTGGATTCATGCTACTTCATCTAATCATCAGGTTATGTCTTACGTAATGGGGAAGATTGTGATTACAGAACACTTGATTGGAAAACTAATTGGGTACAATGGCGGCGGAGTTAGGTGCATTGACATGGCTGAAAAGTGTTATGACCTAAAGTCCATTGCAAGAGTTATTTTTACTTCTGGACAACCATCCAGCAAGATAAGGGATTTGAAGGATTACTACAGAATCTGGGCCATGATAATTCTGGGATGTATAAACCACAAGAAGCCTACAAGCTCTCCTGACTACATATACATTGATCAACAGTTTATGTTGTATTTCATTTCAAAGAAGACCAAAATAAATCTTCCACACTTGCTCTTCAATCATCTGAGGACAAGCGTAAAAGAAACAAGGGAAGAAAAAAGGACAAAGAGGGATTGGATTCCTCTGGGAAGATTGATTTCTGACATTCCGATGGAGAACAGGTTGATAGAGCATCTGACAGAGGCTCACCAGATCAGCACACTAGAGGCATGTGTTGGTAAACCTCTTAATGCCAAAAATCTGAAGAAAATGAAGATTATTGAAAGCATTAAGAAGGAACCAACAATTTCTACTTATGAAGTCATCAAATCAAGGAGAATCCCTCTGAAAGATTTTTCGTTATTCTATGAGATTGATGCTTCACCAGAGATTGTGGTCAGATACCTAGAAGCTCGCAAGGAAGATGGAAGAAATCCAAAACTTAACATTCGTGATCTGCACAAGCCTGCTCCAGATTTTGCATTGAAGAAATCCAGAAAGAGAAAGGCAGCAGGAGGAGGATCTTCTTAGAGTACACCCAAAGCTGCTAAAAAGAAAGGTAACACTTCCTTTGTTTCTGTAGTAGAATCAATAATTTTTCCAACATCTGAAACCACCCCCTCAACAAACAGAAGATCCCTCACCTCAAAACTTTAAGAACTTTGACATAGAGTTTGATCCTTCTACAACCCTTGGCAACTTCCTAAATGAACCTCACTCCCCTAATCCAAATCTAGAACAAAATCAGCCAGAACTTGCAAGAGTTCTTTCTGATATTGAACTATTTGATCAAGACTTTCAATCACCTATCTAAGAAAATCCAAACCACCATACTCCACAACCAGAACATCAAAACCTCCATTCTCCTCAACCTAAAAATGAAAACCCTCACACTCCCCAAAATGAAAATCCAAACTTTGAAACCCCTGAACCAGAAAATTAGCATGCTACTGCAGACCAATCAGAAGATTCTTTTACAGACTCTAATACCACTACCCCTATTCTTGGAATAACAGAACCTCTTATGGTTCATAAACCTCTCTCCATAATTGACATTCTAGAAATACCTTCACCATATCATTCCACACAACCAAACACTCCTCGCTCACCAATCCTAATTTCTGATTCTCCCACTCCCTCTCCCATTAACCCTCCAGCTGATCATCTCAGAACAATAATTGACTTAGAAGCGCTGGACAACCTAGCTTCAACCTCAAATAAAATTTCCATCCCTAAACCTAAACCAACCATAACCAAAACAGATGTTGGTAAGAACTTTTAGATTTTTAAAATAGAATTACAGGAATGGGTTACTTCTGTGAAGCAAGCAAGTCTAGATAATTCAAATCCTACTGCTTCTGATTCTCTTTGGGATTGATTCAAAAAATGGTTCAACTCTAAATCCCAGAGGCTGAAAGAATTAAATTATGAAATGGCTCAGCAGAACTTCAGTGATCAACTGAAAGCTTTCAAAGACCAAGTTCTGAGTCACTGAGACAAGAAAGAAATTCTTCTGCTGGAAAATGCTCCCTGGAAAGAGCACCAACCTTCAGAAGTTAATGAACCATGTTCTGATAGTCACCCTCTGGATACTATTCAAGAAAAGGAAAATGCAACTCAAGAAGTAGTTGAATTAGAAGATGTTGCAGAGTGTTCTGAAATACTTGCAACCTCTGAAGAAACACCACCTCCATCTTTGGTAATGCAAACTCTGGAAGAGCTAAAGAAGGAGAATGCTGTAATCCATGCAAGATTGGATAAGCAAGAAGACACAACCAAAGAAATCAAGGATATGATAGGAAAGCAAGAAGAATCAAGCACTCAGATTAAGAGCTTACTGGAAGCGTTGCTCACACGACTTCCCCCTCCATCTTAGATTCTTTTTGAGCTATTTTCTGTTTTCATTATCTTGTCTAATCTGCTTCTAAAAAATGTTATTGGAATCTGTTTTAATACAAATCATCCTTTTTTACTCTAATTATTTGTGATTATACTGCTTTTTGATTCATGACAAAAAGGGGGAGAACGTAAGATATTTTCAATAACAGTATACTGGGATAAAGTCTCAAACATTCTGAATATCTTAACTTCTTATTTTTTCTGAAAGCATAACAGGAACAAAATTCTGATAAAGATAGAAGGGGATGCATCAAAAGCTTTGATGAGAAGGAACTTCAGGGAAGTATTTCATCTCTATATGAGTACTCAACTCAGGGGGAGACTCTCTAAAGCTTTTTGTTCTATTTATTTTTATTGAAAAATTCTAGTTTTTGTCATCATAAAAAAGGGGGAGATTGTTAGAACATAGTTTGATTCTACAACCCTCGTAAGATTTTTGATGATAACAAACACAAAGAACAAATATGCACTCTAAATTTGTGTTCTATCATGTACAAAAGTTTTGACAGAAATGGATCAGAAGTTAAGCTACAAAAGTATTCAAGCTAAGTATGCAGACTATTATCAGAATGTTCTGAAGAATGAAGATCAGAACTTGCGCTAAAGAGAAAGACATCTTAATTCTAAAAGGAAGTTTAACGTGCAAACAGAACCTTATGATTCTAACTTCCCAAGTTCTGAAGCAAATCAGCAAGCAAGATTCCTTAAGTTCTTAAGCGTTACTTTTCCATCAAAGCAATATCTATCACAACGGCTAGAATCAGACAAGGATCTTCATATTATGGAAAGTGCATTTACTGCCAATCATCATGTTTCCATTTGGATAGATTGCCATGCCTATTTAAACAAACACCAAGGATAAATCGTTCATGATTTACACAACTGCATCATACAATCTCTCAATGCTGCAAAATTATATTCACACTATTCTCTAAAATTGTGTAATACATCACAAGTTTGTGATACAGTTTTTGTAACGAAAAACATTTAGTACACAGTGAATTCTTATTTTTGATTATGAATTTCCTTGAGATAAACGGGGTTGTGGTTGTACTCAAGAAGACTTTGGCAGTTGTCGAAGTAGAATTGTAATAAGTTTGATTAGTGAATTAAGTCCTCGTTGGAGAGAGGCGAAATCACCTTGGCGGGTGGACTGGAGTAGTTTGAGATTAAGCGGACTAGGATAAAAATCATCATGTCTATTGCTTTTGATTTTTAAGTTTCAATTCAACCCCCCTTCTTGTGTTTTTCACTTCTTCAAAATCTGCATAAAAAATCACAAGCCATTGTCAGCAGTTAGGCTTGCAACACAATTCTCAAACTGATAAGTAGTGATCTCTTGAGGTACATGGGCATTCTTCAAAAATTTCAACAAATCTTGGGCATGTGCTTCAGAGCATAATAACAAGGACAACATGGATATCTTTGAGGGTGTCTGCCCCAGTTACTCAACTATTTTGTAGTCACTTTTTCAGATGATCTTCAAAAATTCTTCCATATCTTGTCTAGACGGTTCTTCAATTGTAACATCGTTTGAGGGTGCCTCCGTTAGGGCATGCTCAGTAACTTTCTCTTTACCTCGGGTATCAACAGTTGGCCTAGCAGTAGGAATACGAACAAGTGTTGTTGTAGTTGTTGGAGGAGAGATCTCCAGAGATAATACCCTTCCTTTCCTAGTGACCTTACTAGTTCTGAAAATGTTTTTAATTTCTGAATCTTTATTTTTAGTAACCCATGGCTCTTGCTTGACACCATGATAATAAACTTCTGCCCCATAGTTCCAAGGCACATCTTCATCATAGGAATAGGGGACTGCCCCCGGTGTAGTGATAATCAGGGGAGCCACTCTTGGATCAGCAGGAATCCTTATAGGGACTTTAGAGGTTATCCTTATAGGAGTATTATAAATGGTGATTATGGAAACATCTTCAAGTCTCAGTTCTTTGAAAGTACTTTCAAGCAAACTCTTCACAGACATAGTTTTCTCGAACAAAATTTCATGGCAATCAATTAGGCGTTGGAAACCTTTCTTTAGCTACATACAACCATTAGTTTGGGAAGCAAAATGGTAACAATTTTCAAGGCAGCCCAGAAATAAACCGACTCTCAATAGATTCTTCTTAACGGTCATCAAGGGAGTAGTCAAATCATTGATGGTGGAGACAAAGGAGACATTGTCAATGGAATTGACACCTTTACCATGACTGTGCATGGGTGCGGTAATCACATTAGGGGTTTCTGGAGAGTCAAACTCAATCACTTTGTTATCAATCAAATCTTGGATCTTGTTCTTCAACACCCAATAATTATTGGTGTCATGGCCAGGACTATTTGAATGATAGGCGTATTTCACGTTCGGATTATATTTGGGAGAGGTAGTATTAGGATTAGGATGAGGATCTCACAGCGTCACCAAATATGCCTTCAATAGATGTTGTAAAGCTCGAGACAATGGCATGTTGATTCTAGTGAACTTCCTTCTCGGGGCATCTGGCCTTTGCTGATTGTTTGATAGTTGTGGTCGTTGAACTGGGGTCAGGTTTGAAATTAATACTGCTCCTACCGACTGATGACGATCATTCTTGATACGGCTCCTTTGTCCATAAACATCATTAGTTTCTTTCTTACGAACAAATTATGTATTTACATTAGTAGAGGTTGAGGCCATTGGGATCTACTCGTTTTGATTCTGCTTTCAACTTGTTCCCCAATTAAAATTAGCTTAGTGAACCCTGACGAAGAACTCCCAATCAGCAAATTAAAGAATGGACCAGTCAAGGTTCCCATGAACATGTCCACCAATTCTCGGTCAGTCAAAGGGGGTTTCACCCTTCTAGCCAGGTCCCTCCATTTTTTAGCATACTCCTTAAAGCCTTCGCTTGAGCCCATAGTCATACTTTGTAACTACATGCGAGTTGGTGCAAGGTCAGTATTGTATTGGTATTGTCTGTAGAAGGCAGCAACCATATCCTCCTATGTGTGGATATTAGTCCTCTCTAGTTGGTAGAACCATACCAACTGTGTTCAAGATAAGCTCTCTTTGGAAGAAATTAACCCATAACTTTCTATTGGAGGTGTGTGGTTGAATCTTGCGAACATATGACTTTAAGTGGACTTTCAGACAAGAGACCCCATCATATTTAGCAAAGACAGTGATCTTAAATTTGTGGAGAATGACCATCCCGCGGACCAAATCCAAGTCTCCAAAGTCCAAACTAGGCATTGTTTGGATCTCCACAGCCTTAAGTCGGTCTTCTAGCTGTTTGTATTTGTCCTCCATCGGTGGGTACTGCTCATTGGAGTAGTCTTCATCCTCAGAAATCTTGTTACTTCCACCCCTAGCCCTGGTGCTTCTAACATCCTCGTCTTGATTGTCTTTTTCCTCAGAAGAAGCCTTTTCTATTTGAGCCAGTCAGGCGGGCCCCTTGAACCTTCTTCCCATGTTGAGAATAACGGCCCGCATCTTATTCTTCTTTTTAGTGTCAAGGAGTGTCATCATTTCTTACTGTCTTTTTTCTAGGTTGAGGAGAGTTTCTTGGAACTGTGCCTATTGAGTTTGCAGATATTTGACCGTTTTCTCTAGAGCCATATTATACTGAAATAAACAGTAAAAAGATGAGGAAACCTATATCAGAAAACCTACTTATAATATGATGCATGCTATGTGGATGCAATGTTTTCAAGGACCTTAGGAGATTTATATTTGCTAGCCAAAAAGGAAACAGAAACAATAATTGCATTAATAAGTTCAAGAATTACAATTTCCCCTTGGGCTTACAATAAAGAGACAACAAAATAAAAACTCCTAAAACCTAAGACTCAAGTCTCCCAAGGACGCCTCCTCTTTGTGTCAAAATAGTCATTCAGGATTTTCTCCTCATGAAGTTTCTTGGTGAGCTCCAACACTTTCTTCTAGCTTGCATATGATCGAGCTTCAAAGGTGTCTCATTCTCCCTTGAGTTGAATCCATGATCTTTGAAACTCTTCAAGGTTAGTAGGCATGTCAGGATGAAGAATGCTATAAGGAATATCCCCCTCAACAATAGACTCCACAACTATTGGTAAGATAGCTAGATATTGCATCATGAGATTTTAAGCGCGAGCTCGCACCCATTTGAGATAAGTCTCAAGAGGGATGGAATTTTATGCCCCAAAGTCTTGCTATCAACCTTTCTCACCATGCCCTAAGAATGTACAAACATTCAATGATAACCTTGAACATTGTTCTCGCAGTCGAACATAATACCTTGAATGAGTGTATCATAGGGACCATATCTTCAAGCATAGCTAAATTGTCGTAGAGCTAGAGAAGGGTTATAAGTAATACCTCCCCTAATTCCCAAAAGTGGAACATTAGGGAATTCCCCACAACGGTAAATGATAGTAATGTCCTCTTGATATCGAGTACACCAATAGATATCTGTATGAGAAAGCGAGATTATCCTTTGCGACCACTTTAAACCTTGCTCATTCTTCAATACTGATCGGGGAAGGTGCGAAATAAACCACCTAGACAGAAAAGGAAAGCAACACATAAGAGTCCCTCACTTCCTCATAGTGCCAGTATGAAGAGACTGCAAAACATCTCCAAGCAATGTAGGCACAGGGTTACGAGAAAGGAAATTTTTTACAGCATTCACATCTATGAGTTGGTCAGGGTTAGCAAAAAGCACCATCCCATATATTAGAAAAGCCAAGATCTCCTCAAAAGCTTGAAATTTCATGGCATCCAAAAACAAATGAGTCTTCTCCATAAGGAATTCATCCAAAAAGCCTTTGACCCCACTTCTTGTCACCTAATTAGCTACAATGTCAGAACTCTTCAAATATAAGGTCGTGGAAATAAATTTAGGTCTTAGAGATTCCTCTAAACCGGTGAAGGGTATTTGATCAAGAACAAGTACTCCTAGTAGTTGAGAGAATTCTTCCATTATGGGCACCAATTGATAATCGATAAAGGTGAAACAATGGTGTATATGGTCAAAGAACTGAAAGAGCACCCTCATCATATCTTCTTCAAAGCTTGAGGTAACCAGATTGAGAAGTCGACCATATGTTTTGGTGAACGGGGAATTTTCAGGAACCCTTGATGCTAACTTTTTGAGTTGAGGAGGCAGCATTTGGAAGTTAATTCGGATGGTATTTCAGCAAGCGGAAGCCATATCCTACCAAACAGAACAAAGATAAATCTCTAGGTCCTTGAAATGGTTAGTGAAAATGCTATGGCATGATGTCATGATGTTATAAACAAATAATCATACACAAACAAAACACACAACGCCTTAGGTTTAGGCTTACATTGGGTTTATAGGTAAATACCCTCTAGAAGTTTTAGTTGGCTCAACCAGTCCTAAAAGAAGTAACCAGGTTCTAGGAGCCTCAATATCACTGATCTTTCTTCATCTGGAATTATTTTAGCTCAAGCATCCAAACTACATCCAAAATATCCCAAAAGTACGATCTCAATGAGTGTAGTATCAAGTATCAACCAACTTTATTCTTGCACCAAAGACATCTATCTCACTACTTTCTAATGGCCAAGTTGTTTAACTAAGGTTCTACGGTCAGTTAGTGCTTCATGACACCACACAGTGGCCCTGTATTCTCCTTGACTGGACTCAAGGGACACTGGTACCAACAAATGTGTCACACTAACATAGTCATCGCTTCAACCATGTCGGTATTACGCTGTATAGTCCCCACGACCTATTGCTACTTACCTAAAATTCCCCAGATCCGAGTATAGGATCTATACAAGAAATAAACCCAAGCATAACCCCAAAATGTAAAGCAAAAAAAGGAAAACAAGCAAGGTAAATAAAGTTGATCTAGCTCTTAAGGTAACCCCAATTTTAGATTCAATACTCTCCAGTAGAGTCGTCAGTTCTGTAATACGGTGGGAGAACTGACTTGGGTGTTTTTTCAAATGTTACGGATATCAAGAGTCTCCACCAAATTTTATTTTATCCAATAAAGATAAGGGTGAAAAGAACAGGAAAGACCTTTTGATAATTTTCTTGAGTTCGGGGGATATGTTATGAAAAGGGAAGTTGTTAGCATCCTTTTCATTTGTAGTTATCTACAGGCTCTTAACTGCTTGATCACTTTGAAATGCTTTGTATTTGTGTATGTTTGAAAATGTTTGAAGATTTTTGATTATGGTATTTTTGTAATGATTCTCGTATCGTTGAGAATGTATGTTTTTGGAAATATTTTGAAAATGCCTTAGTGCGGAAATTTTGCAATGATTATCGCATCGTTGAGAATGTATACAAAATGTTTGTTTGAAAATATTTGTTTGGAAAGAGAGTTTTGAAAAGATGTTTGTTTTTGAAAGTGTGAGGTGTGGAAATGGTTTTAGTTTGTGAGAAAGAAATTACGAGCAATCTACCTACTCAACAAGTCTTCATTCTTTTCCTCCTCCTTTAGATAGGGATATTTTACATTGGTTGGTAAGGAGCCATATCATTGGATTTGAGGGACAAATATGGGTCATCATACAATCATAGAAGGCAACTTGTGAGATGTTTTAGCAATTTGTCGTAAGGGACTAAGATTGTTTACCAAAGGTAACATTGAAGGTTCATCGAGGGACTACGGTCTTTTAAATGAGGGTCTTTGCTAAAACATCTCACGTTCGAGGGACATGATTGTTTTTATTCGAGGCAACAAAGTGTGTGTTACCCTAGAGGTGCATGTGTGCAAAGTGTTTGATTTCAAGTATTTTATCTTTGAATTAGGGTTTTTCTAGGGTTGATTTTAATTCTTGTCATGCAAACCCGAATTACTAGTAATAATAAGGAAAGCGATAAATTGCATAATTTAAATGTCCTACGCTATTACAATGCTTTGGGAATGGGGGGTACAAGTTTTGTGAATAAGGGGAAGAAAGCAATAAAACCTAATTATCTATTATAAACCATTGAATCATGAATAATAATAAAATGCACAATATGTAAAGATGAAGAAGAAAAAGAAATTGTTTTTATGGTTTTTTGATGGAGAAAAAGGTTTAATATTAACTTAATTAAATTAATTATTTAATCAAAACAAAAACCTAAAATCTATGTTAATTAACTTAAAAGGAAAATTAAATGATAAAACCTAAGTCTAATTTAATTGTTTAGAAAATAATTTAGATGTCAACGTTAATAAAGAAAATGTTTTACAATGTAAAAGAAATAACAAAATTTAATTTGTTTAACAAAAATAAAATAAAATACTTAAATTAAAATATTTTTAATTTAATTATTTAGGAAAATATATATTTTGGTATTTTTTGCTTAAAAAGAAATGAATAAAGAAAATATAAAAAATAGTTGGGTATGAGTGTTAAAAGATAAATGGGGGTTAAAAATTAGCAAAAAGGGTCCTAGTATGTGTTTTTTGTTTGAAACAGAAAAATAAAAATGGATAATGGGAATGTGTTGTTTTAGTAAAAGGGGGTAAGAATTCAAAAATAATTCAGGCCCAGAACGAAAGTCCAGCGCCTATATGATTAAGTCTGGCCAGCTTTTGAGAGTGCATCATGAGGGCGCGTGTGATCGGTGGAAATAGAACTGACTGTTTTTTAGCTGGTTTTGCGAAATGTCGCGGTAAGCAAGAGTCGCCACCGTCTTTTATGTTCTCCAATATGGAAAGGACAAAAGCACAGCAAAATTCCTTATTCGAGAATGTTTCTCGGTTCGGGAGGTAGATTTATAGAAAGGGAAGGTGTTAGCACCCTTTCTATCCGTGGTTATCCACGGGCTCTTAGGTACTTGCTCTTATGTTTTCAAAATTTGTTTGCTTTTCAAGTGTGTGTGGGTTTTGAAAAAGTTCATTTGAAAAACTTCTAAGTCCTCAAGAGTGTATGAAGTGTTTTGTTTGAAAATCTTTTGAAAGTGTGAGGTGTGAAAATTTATTTTTGTTTGTTTTTGAAAAGAGCAAGTACCTATGAGAATCTACCTACTCTAAGGAATTAGGCTGTGTAAGAGTCCTTTAGATAGTGCTATCCCACCATTGAGAGGTAGGTAGCACCATCGTTGGAGGTGTTCGGGTCAATTCGATTATCGGGACATGTGTGGTCACCAAAGCAATGGTAGGACACCTTAGAAGTAACCCTAATTTCCTAGATCCTTTTATCCGAGGCAACCGTTTCGAGGAAACTGGACCTTTTGGACAGAAGGGCGACCTCTAAGACACCCTATACTTGATGACCACGTTCGAGGCAACCAGTGAGGCGTACCCTAGGAGTGGCATGT